>CM060385.1:22500232-23700232 GCA_030545235.1 Helianthus tuberosus
AGGCTTAATACTAGTCACTAAAAAATAATTTATGGTAAGAACTAAAAGGAGCTTACAAGTTACCAGTTAAGAGAAGTAACAAAGATGAACTAATAATACTCACATGGGCCGAATACAAATCCAAAAAGTCACAATTTAGGCCCATGTCTATTAAACCAGCCCATTTCCCTTCCAACAACAAAATCTGATATAAACCCTAGCTCCTCCATTCATTCATTAGGGTTACGAAAATCGGCGGTAGCAGAAGAAGAGAAAATGCAGATCTTCGTGAAAACATTGACCGGCAAGACAATCACGCTCGAGGTTGAATCGAGCGATACGATCGACAATGTCAAAGCTAAGATCCAGGACAAAGAAGGTAGATATTTGAACTTATTATTAATTGAAATGAAGAATTGTTTTGGTTTTAATCTGTTTATTATTATCAGGAATTCCACCGGACCAGCAGCGGTTGATCTTTGCCGGAAAACAACTGGAAGATGGCAGGACTCTTGCCGATTACAACATCCAGAAAGGTAGTTAGATTTATATGTGTTAAATGTTAATGATTATTCTTTTTTTTTTTTTGGTTATGGAATTGATTATGTGTGTTTTGATTGTAGAGTCTACGCTTCATTTGGTGTTGAGGCTTCGTGGTGGTATTATTGAACCGTCGTTGATGGCTTTAGCCAGGAAGTATAATCAGGATAAAACTATCTGCCGCAAGTAAGCCTTTATTTTCAGTTTTTTTTTTTTTTTTTTTAATACATGATTGTTGTTGAAATTGATTATTGAATTGTGCCTTTTTACGTTTAAGTTTACAAAATAATTAGATTTTGTTAACTCTCAAACAATTGATTATCTGAGTATCTTAACTACAAACTGAAATATACAGCTGTAGCCTAGTTCGTTGTAATTGATTGTCTGATTTTGATTATTTTGTGTCATGTTATCTTCGTTAAAATGTTGAGTCAAAACTAGGTAGGGCTGCAAATGAACCGAAACGAACATGGTTCGGTTGTTAAGAAATAGGTGTGTGCACAAACTGTTCATGAACACTTACGGATCTAGATTTTTTGTTTGTGTTTGTTTGTTAAGTTTAGACAATGAACGAAAACAAACGTCAATGAACACGAGTGAGACAAACTAATGTTGATGAACACAAATGGAAACAAACAGACACAAACAAGCGTTTATGAACATGATATATAGTACATAGACACTTATTAAATATATTATTTGTCGGAATTTTGAAGTATTTAAATAAAATATAAAAACTAAAAATAC
Source organism: Helianthus tuberosus (assembly GCA_030545235.1). Classification (NCBI taxonomy): domain Eukaryota; kingdom Viridiplantae; phylum Streptophyta; class Magnoliopsida; order Asterales; family Asteraceae; genus Helianthus; species Helianthus tuberosus. Next base: position 22,501,499 of record CM060385.1, read on the forward strand.
AAATGAACTATCGAACCAAACGGACATGTTACCGAACGTTCACGAACATAAATGAACGAATGTGGCCTCTGTTCATGTTTGTTTGTAAAACTAAGCGAACAAAATGTCCTGTTCGTGTCTGTTTGTTTAGTAAACGTTCGAACGCAAACGAACTTCCTGTTGAATGGTTCACAAACTGTTCGCCGAACGTTTGCTTCGTTTGCGGCCCTAAACCTAGGAAGTCTAAAGTGCACTGGGTGCACCTCTAGGTTAGTGAGGATTGTGATATTAATTTGCATTGGCTGTTCCAGATGCTATGCTCGTCTTCATCCTCGTGCTGTCAACTGTAGGAAGAAGAAATGTGGTCACAGCAACCAGGTAATTTGCATTGCTTGTGAATGAATTTAGATATCATTATGGTAATAATGTAGGATACAGTCATTGATTCTCACTTTGATTGATGTGTTATAGTTGAGGGCCGAAGAAGAAGATCAAGTAGATGAAAATGCTATGGTACTTTCTTTTGAAATATGTTTTAATTGTGAACCATTTTTGAATGTTTGAGTACTTTGACCCTGTTTGGTGATTTTGATCATCTATTGCGACATATCTTTGATGTTTTATCGTTGATTTGCTTTATAATACTCGTACGAATGGAATTAGTCGATAACAATCTGTTTATCATGGTTTTGTGATTGATGGTTGCTGTTTTTAGATTGATCCACTGCAACCCTTATGTCCCTCCGGATTCATATTAAGAACACAATGTAAGATCCTTGTATTAAACAACTAGAATACAAGCGTACTGAGCGTGATAGGAAACACAGATCAAGTGAGAAAACAGTGCATTGATGTCAAGAGCGCATACCTAATTTGTTTTTTCTGCAAAATTCATTTTAAATAGATGTTCGACGAACAAGATCAAGAACACCAATCAAGCAAAAAACAGATTTAGACTTGCTATATCATTGAGCACTTGGTTGTTGGTTTGTTCTTGTAAGTTATCAAACAGAAAGACAGACCTGATATGTTCTTCCAATTCCGAGTTGAAGATCTAATTTGCATTCTAAATCTTTAAACAAACTTACAAAGGGATCTTCATATTTTTTTTTTATTAAACCCATTCCATTTTTTTTCCTTTCTAATAACTATTTTTCTAAAATTATGTATTGAAGGTACAAGTGTATAACAAGTAGAAGTAACACAAATTTATGGCTTGTAGAATAAGGATGTCGCTTGCAATCTTGCAAAAAAGGAACATATTGGTGTAAATTTTATGGTTTAAGAATTGGTCAAAAATTAAATCGATTACATGGCAAAATTTGTGTAAATTTGTAATTATGTGATGTGTTGTTTTATTCGCCGCCTTGTTTTGAGGTTGTCTTGATTCTAATGAAAGTCACTTGAAAAAAAAAACACAGCCTCTTAAAAATATTAATTTCCTTTTTTACAGAACCTCTTACTTCAAAATATTAATTTCTTTTTTTTTTAAATCCTATGCATTTTGTCCCAAAACTACACTACTAAAAACTTTAATATTTTAAATTATCTCTTCCCTCTTAATGACAAAAGATTAATTAAACATCTTTGTATACTATACAAGATAAGATGCTTCTTCTAGACTCAAATAATTACAACCCAATAATTATATTAAATAGTCACTTTTCATACCATTTTGATTCACCTTATATATATCATATATGAATCAATTATCATACTCATAAGCATATTCTAGAGGTTAAAACTAATAATCATCATCTTGACAATAAGTTACCATCCATCCATCCATGATCATGCCTTATTAAGTTATTGTACATAAACTGAATAAACTACCCCATTATTTTTCATATTCTTCAAGACCAGAAGTTCAACCACTGGTTACTTGTGTCTTCATCTAGCAGTTGATCACACTCCAAATCATCCCATTTATCTCCATTTATTTTTTCCATATCATGTTCTACATATTCTGGTTTCATGCTGCTGTCAGCATCGGATTCGGACACCATCTCTTGATTTGAATTGCTTGAATTCCCTCCTGAGCTAAAGCTTTTTGATTTCTTCTCCATCACTTCATGCAGCCTTTTCAACTATTGAAAAGTGAAAACATAAAGAAGATATTAAAGTTGTTGTTTAGATTAATGGTTAGTTTAGTTGATCATACCTGTTGGGTTAACGATTGATTCTCTCTGTTGAGAACGTCGTAACTAGAAGAAAGTGAATCATAACTTGCTTTTAGTACGTTGTAATCTCGTTCCAACTGCTTTGATTTCCATCGCGCTCGCTTGTTTTGAAACCAAATCGCGACCTGCCTTGGTTGCAACCCAAGATCTTTAGCAACTTGCAATTTCTTACGAGGTTCGAGTTTGGATTCAAATTGGAATATGGTCTCGAGCGATTTGATCTGTTGGTTGGTGAACCGCCTTTGAATCTTGTTGTTGTTGTTTGATAAAGTGTTGAAGAAGGTGTCTGAATTTAACATGATTTCATATGGATTTGGAATGAGAATGTGCCCAAGAGGGGGTTGTAGGTGTGCTTCAAATTGTCTTATTTATATCCCAAAAAAAGATGGTGGGGACTCATTTCATATCATTTCTTAATTAATTAATTCTTTATGATGTCTAAAAATGATTTTACTTTTATTACGTGTCCAATTTTTTCTAACCCACATGAATCTCGTGAACTTATTTCTAAACTTATATGTATATAATATTATTCTGCAACCTATATGGTAAATTAAGGTTCAAACATATGCATGACATGAAGAAATGATATTCAATTGAATATTTAATTCAGTGTTTTGAAAACCGGTCCGGACAGTGGTGTTATTACAGAGCCAACTAGTTGAACCAATAACTGTTGGTATCGTTTGTTTGTTAGAAAATCTGGTTATTAAAACGGTAATGACAATAATAGTGTACTCTAGAGGAAAAAAAAACATGATAACGGAATTTTAGATATCCTCTAGTTCTTCAAATGATACGTTGATAACCAAATTCCGTAAAAGTCATACGGTCCCTTATGGAATAATTCAATAACTGATTACAATTCCTCAAGGTGCACGATGCCAAACCGTGAACAAAGTTACAAACACCACATGAGGCGTGACAAACAAAGATATGATAGGCGAATGACGTGAAAGAACATCAAGAATGATGTTACTTAAAGTGGTCCCTTATGTCACGTCTAACACGCCACATCGTGGCATCCGTGAGCCACCTGTAGATAGCGTGGAAGAGAGAGGAGGGTTGCAGACATGGTGAGGAGAGAGAGCAGGGTCCCGTCTGTGAAAGAGAGAGGAGAAGGAGGAGAGAAGAGACATCCATGGAATAATTGACGCTTAAAAACAATACATAAACTTGACAATTCGGTATATTTCTTTTACATATGTTTATTTGGTAATGTTTCAAATGGGTAAGTGGAAAAACTCGAAAACTAAATCCTTACAACGTCTCCAATAAACTTTATAAAAGAATACTTTGTTTTTTTATAATATAGATATTTATAACCAACATGACACATTTACTGCTAATAAAATATAAAAAAAAACAGGGGACATCATATATATGTAATTTTTTTTTATATATTCTTTAAATATTTGTATAATCATAAAGTATGTAAACCCATTTAAGTTATCTATTATGTTTTTTTAATTGACAAGATTTAAAATCTATTATTCATTTTATAAGATTTGGAAAAAATAGTTTTTTTAACGTTTTCTTATCTTAACTACTACTATTAACCAAATATATATGCGTCTTGCAGTATTTGAACCGTTCATAATTGGATATAGAGAGACACCTTACCACTAGAATGTTTCTTGCGAACAAGAAGTACAAGTGAAAATGAAATGATATCAACCAGGATACATTTTTATACACCTGAGAGTGCTTGTAATTGATTTTGTTAATTGTAAAAAAAAAAAAAACTGTTGGTCCGGCTCAAATGTTCATTTAGTGTCCTATGAGCATGCATATAAGCTTGGATTGGTCCATTTTAATGTTTAAAAGTGAAAAAATAATAAGTCAAGATTCATTTTATTGGATTAGGATCAAATACAAATGATCCTAATTGTAAGAAGTGTAAGAATGATTTATAGAGTGACAAGTGTCCAATAACTTGAAAAAACCCACTACACAAAAAAACCCCACTAAAAAAAAAAAAAACCTTAAACATCCACCACCACCAAAAACTTAAACCCCACCCCCACATCACCCACCCCCCCCCCCCACAATTTTTTTTTTGCCGAGGGGGTGGGGGTTTAGGTTTTTGGGTGGTGGTGGGGGTGGGTGTTTAGTTTTTTTTTAGGTTTTTGGGGGGTGGGAGGGGGGGGGGGGTTAGGTTTTTTTGGGGGGGGGGGGGGTTAGGTTTTTTGGGGGTTTATTTGGTGAGGTATAGTTTTTTTTTTTGCCCCGGGGGGGGGGGGGGGGTGTTTAGGTTTTTGGGTGGGGGGGGGGGGGGGGGGTTTAGGTTTTTGGGTGGTGGTGGGTGTTTAGGTTTTTTGTGGTGATGTAGTGAGTTTAGTTTTAGGTTATTGGACACTTGTCACTCTATAAATCCTTCTTACACTTCTTACAATTAGAAACCTTTGTAGAATAACTTGACCCTTATTTTATTACTGGTTATATTGTTAATCCACCATGATACGTATTTTTTTTTTGAACGACAATTTTAGATAATGCTTATATCCAAATTCAGGAGGAAACCCAATAAATATGGGAAAACCCTCTTTTGGGAAATGAATCCAGAACCTATTGATCTCAAAACTTTATCACACTCTCAAAATACCACTATAAATCCATACACACCATGATACATATTCTAAAGTAAGAATAAAATACATTATTCTAATTAATAATAAGATATAAAATATACAATAAAAGTTGGCATGCGTTTAATTATTAAATTGCACGAAGTAGACTCCAAAGTTGCTTATGGTTAAAGCAAACATATTAAGGCATTGGTCCCCGCCGCCAACAAAAACCAAACGTCACAAAACTTCCCACTTCATTGTTGTCTAAATGTCGAGGTAAATTGAGTTGTATCGTAAGCTACTCACATGTATACTATTAGACAAGAAAGTAATTACAGATAATTAGAGGTTAATTATATTAATATTAGAGGAAGGTTTCTTTTTATCAGCAACCACACACACTATATGTATATATAATATAGCCCAACAAGAAGCTCGGAAAACAAATATACAAAACGTCTTGAAATGAAATTACAACATATCCAAAACATCAAAATTAACCCACTTATCCTACATAGGGGATGGTAATTTCGATTGGTTGCTAATCCAAAGAAAGGCGTCTTCTTAAATGAGGTCCACCGACTTACTAACTGGGATGAAAGTGCCGTCAAAGATCTTGGCATTCCTTGAGTGCCACGTACCGACACTCACATATCCGGCTACAGTGTCGTTGGCGAAACTAACAACTCTCACAAAGAGTTGCATTGACGACACTCACGACTCTCCCAAAACAGTTGACTTGGCGACACCCTCTCAGCTAAAGCAAGTTATCGTCTTTGACTGTTGTTCAACATTTCCCGGCGACACTTTTGGCAACACTCAAAGCTTAAGCCATAAATTACTTGGCATCTTTGATCAAAGAACACTCACCTTATCCTAGCCATACTCTCCTTAATCGGTGACACTCACAATTCTTAACCGGTCACACTCACAGGCGACTTTCACAATTCTTAACCAAGTTCTTAAACTGACAGTAATTACACCTTTTACCTTATCTGAAAGAGCATCTCACAATTCACATAAATTTGCCTTTAATCTTTCTCCAACAAATTATGGCTACCAGAAACCATGATCAAGCCCTTCCTAATCACCAATAATTTTTTTGGTTACATTGATGGTTCCATTTTGTGTCCAAACCCCACTATTACTACCACATCTAAATCCTCATCTGCTCTCACATCTAATCCCAACTATCAAGCCTAGATTACAAACCATGCTCATGTTGGCATGAATGCATAATCATCATCTTCACTGCCTCTGAAGCTTCGTTTACTCATGTTCAAGAAACCACCGCTCATGAACTGTGGGACTCTCTTGCTAGAGCCTATGCTTCCCACACTAGCTCCAGGAATACACACTCAAAACACAACTTCTCAAGCTGAAAATGAAAGGGGCCGAAACGCCCCTCATTTACCTCAGTCGTGCACACGAGATAGCATCAGCACATGCAAACATTGGTGAACCTGTGAAATATAAAGATTTGGTTTTACATGTGATAGGTGGATTACGTGACGAGTAAAATGGTCTTAAAAATGTTTTTTCTCATCTGACTCCGTTAGGTTTCAATGAATTGTTCAATCTGCTTATAAACCACGACTACATGGTTACAAAATCTTCACAACATAGTGAATCTGTAGTATTCACTGCCACAATCTCTACTCAACCTCCACAAAAGGTTCAAACTTTACAACAAATGGCGTCTTCACTAGGTTATCAACTATTGTGAGCTATCTCTTCAGCAACTTAGTCACCTCAAGCCTAATAGAGCGCCTGTCCTCTAACTAACCGTGGCCACAACTGTAAGTGCACTAAACGATGACGAACGTTTCGGAGATAAGATTTTGTAAAACAATTAGAATATTAGTATAAATTCGAGTTTAGCTTAAATCCGAATCAGCATGTAAATCAGGACCTGATAGGATTCCGGATTTACCTTTGGGTGTGTGGTTTGACTTTTCTCAAAGGATACAAATTCAATCCATATTTAGAAGTAAATCCGGATATTTTTGTGTAGTTATGGATTTACCTTAGGTAGTAGGTATAAACTAGTTTAATAGTTTTTCGGGCATTTGAGATAATTTATTGTATGTGTTTTTAGTGTGTTCTGTAAAACCTTTGCTAAACTGAATACAAATGTGATTTTGTGTGAATACTACTTCTACACCTTTTTTATACTGTTTCTACGATGTCATGATGTTTTCCGCATGTTGTGATTAGTGATTTGAGCTGTTAGTTCTTGTACTAGATTGATATAAGGGGCCTTACAAGTGGTATAATTTTAAAGTGAAAGAAGTGTGTTTTGGTGTGACTTGCTTGAAGAAAGACCGTGAATTTTATTCGCATATATATATTCGCTAAGTGTGAATTTGTTCAAGATTTTGGGAAAAATATTTTCGGTTTTTCAAACATGGCTAGTCTTTCAAATAAGCAACCAATGTTGGTGTATCTTTCTCAATATCCGGAATGGAAATAGATTTTAAACATGACTTGAATTTTATTGATGAGAGAATGTGGATTTGTATGTCACAAGGCTATATTGCACCAACTACAACACGAGGAGGACAAATTACCAAAACTTGTTACACAAATATGACTGAGGAAGAAAAGAGATATTATGACAAAGAGGACAAAGTTTATTCTGAAATCATAATGGCATTATCTCAAAAAACTAAAGGAATTCTACATACGTTTAGAGCTAAAACAATGGCTAAAGGTTTATGGGATGACTTGGAAGAAAGATTTGAGGATCAAGCAAAGAATGCATCTCCTAAGCCATCACAAGTAGATCAAGCAAAGAATGCATCTTCTAAGACATCACATGTAAATTCTAAGCAATTAGATAAAAGTTGTCCCAGATGTGTTGAATTTGAAGCTAAAATTAACAGGTATGCATAACATAACAGTAACTTGATTAGTGTTCTTGAAAAGCTGAGAGAAGCACATATCAAAAAGATATAAAGGAATTTGAAAGAAAATTGGCTCAACGCAGTTTAAAAACTGACAGCTTAAATAATGATTTAGATAAATGACGTCAACAAGTTTTTACAAAAGTCATCATTTGCTTGAAAAAGAAAATATAATTCTTGATATAAATACACAAATTGAAAAGTTAAAAAATTCATCAATTGTTATGGAACATTGCATTCAAAGCTAAAGGATTCAAAATTCAGAAGACTCAATGGATAGGGTGGGATATCGTTGTGTCATGTCACCATTCAATGATGACTATTTGCCTCTAATAGAAGATAATCTAGAAGTTACACATTTTGAACCAAAAACTCCTTTGACCGTAATACCTTAGTTTAGTAAGTTGTGACTCATTAAAGGTGGTAATGTCTAAAGACGTCTAGATCACCTACTGTTTTCTAAAAATCATTGCTAGTTTGCTTGAGGACAAAAAAAGTTTAAGTGTGGGGTTTATGATGTGCCATCAATTATACATATTTTTAGTGTATAATTACCCCCTAATTCTAAGTACTTTTTTGACTTTATAGTTGAAAATGCTACCAAAAGCATTCGTATTTGACAAATGCATGTTTCTAAGGTCTCGGGATGAAAATAAGTAAAAAATAAAGCATAAACGAGACAAAAATCCAAGATTCCAAGGATATAAGCAAGTTATTAGATAGGCATGGCCGTGCTCAGCACCCAGGAGCACAAAGTCAACAAGTCAACTCAAGAATGATCAACAAAAGTCAACTATATGCGGAGGGCGGAGGCACGACCGTGCACACCCAGGCACATCCGTGCGTAGCGAAAAGACAAAGTCATCGGAGCTTCGAGAACAAACAAGAAGTATTGCAGAAAGTCAGGCATGCCTGTGCACCCCTAGGCGTGGCCGTTCATCCAAAAGGACAAAATTGGAGAAGCCTCTAGAACCGACAAGAATGGCACCTGTGCAAGCCTTGTCGGGACACATGTCCATGCACAATTGTGCATGCCCATGCACACCAGTGCCCATAACTGAATCTCAACTGAATATCTCAAGAAAATACAAAAAGGACAACCACCTAAGGCCCAAGACTTGGCACGACCGTGCCCCTTAGGCATTGATGTGCTTAAGATGGTTAAATAAAAACAAACTAATATTAACCTAAACTAGAAACGCTAAGTTTTAAATTTATAAAAAAACAGACTCTCTAAAACCTAGACCACACAACCGGCAAGTGTACCGATCAGTGCAGTATAGCTAAAGTAAGTCAGAGTATCGAACCTTATATACATTTACTAGACTCAACTAACTTATATAAGACTGACTCGACTCTAACTGTTTTTAGGTTTTTTTTGGGGGGGGGGGGGGTTCTAATAACCTAATGCAATTTACTAAAATTAACTAAATTAACTAAAGCGTTCGGAGACACGAACTAAGACTGAGGACAAATTCAGATAATGGTGAAGGACTACCTAGACCGGAATCCTGGATTGTGCTAGTTATGTTTTATTAGGATGTTTGTTGCTATGGATATAACGCTCTGCGTTTTCTGTACTTTCCACATGTAGAAAGTTGTATTCTCATTTTTATTTTTAGAAACTTGTATTCTTACTTCATTTCAATCCTTATAATTTCGAGACTTTGATCTTAATGGAAATCGTATTTTTATATCAACCTTGTTTAATCATACATGCATAATATGTAATCAGTCGCAAAATACACGTTTTAATTTAAAACCAAGACATACATCGAGATTATATTTTATCAGAATCACATTCATACATGTATCATACGTATAATATACCTGCATACACCTTTATAGCATAAAATAACCAACAATACAGGTGCAATGACTAAAAATGAAAATTCTCATCTTCCCAACCACTTTCTTTAATGTCCTAACCTCCAACCAACTCATTTAATACCCCAAACCCACCTTCTAACCTCCAACCAACTCATTTAATACCCCTCCGAACTCCCAACCACCTTTATTTAAACCCAACCACTTAACCCTCTTATAAATACCAACCCTAACACCTTCCAAACACTTACACCACCTCCAAATTACTTCCAAACTCTCTCAAATCTCCAATATTTTCAACTTTGGGCAAAAAGTTCAAGAACCAAAATTGGTAACTTCGGTGTTCCAACAACTCAAGACTCGTCAAACTCACTAAGTGGAAATTTCTTCGCAAACCATGAGTATACATGACCCCCTTTTCTTTTACACTTTTGGGTGCAATACATTTATGCTATTAAACACATGCAATCACAAACTTTATGCAAACACAAACAATCTAATCATACATTCTTAAATACGTGATACTTGATTTGTATTCTTGGAACATTGTTATGTTATTTACTTGTCATTAACTTCGTACGAGCCTCCCCTTAACATGTATAGCGTTATAGGAGTAACGCACCACCCGTATTCTTGAGGTCATGTTAAGTTAAACACAAATCGGTCTTATCATTGCTACGATAAGATTACGCTAGCGGTAATTAGAGGATTGACTTGTATAATTGCATGCCATGTTTACATTAATCTAGTTAACTATTTTTGTCATGTGGATTGTTCAAACTTTTATATATATGCTAGTACTCAAACTTGTATGCTCGCCAATACTTTTGTATTGAACTATACTTTAAAACGTATTGCAGAATTTTGATGACGACGACGACGCACGGAATCTAGTAGGATGCCTAGAAACGCACTTTAAACTTTAAATACTTGTTGTATTTTATTTTGTTTCAAACTTGTTGTAATTCTATTTCAAACAATGTACCTGATGTTAGCAATGAAATGAAATTTGTTTATTAAATACTTATCACAATTAGTGTTATGAAGTCTCGAGCAATCTTGTTTTCGTCTCACTCCGATGTTTCCGCCATCGGTTGGGGTGTGACAATGGAACCGGGATCTTGTTATGCTAAACCTATTTCGGTTAACGGTATTCACCCTTCCGGTTACTATATGTTCCTAATCAATCAAAAGTTCGAGACTTGGCGGGATTTTGAAAATTGAGGAATGGGACTAGTTGACAAGATGCGGGTTTCATTCCTAACTTGACATCATCGTACCCTAACTGTGGTTGGTACTCGTCGGGTCACGAAAGTTAATTTTGACATGTTGACGAGAGTCCACTAGATTTGAAATGGAAATTCTCCATCAAGGTGAGGATTTCACTCCTAACTTGATGGCGAATTTTGTACCAAAGAATAAGTGGATTGAGAGTCGTTCACCAAATCGTGGGTTTCACGCCTATTTTGGTGAAGTCGTCTCGTTTGTACAATGTGAGTGTTTTCGAGTTTAGCATAATCGAGTAAAATGCCTTAGGAAAGGTGTATGTTTGAAATAGTAAAACAAGTATGAGCACATAAAGCATTTCAAGAATTTAGCACATAAAAGACGTTTCAAGAAATTAGCATATGAATCAAGTATGGTCAAGTATGGTGCTTAACTATAGACTAGGTCAAAAGCATGGCAATTTTCCTAATTCCCTATAGTTATGGCTCTGATACCAATCTGTCACACCCCAACCGATGGCGGAAGCATCGGAGTGAGACAAAAACAAGATTGCAAGAGACTTCATAACACTAATGTGACAAATATTTAATAATAAATTTCATTTAATTGCTAAAAGAATCAAATACATTATTTGAAATAGAATACAACAAGTTGAAACAAATGAATTACATTACAACAAGTATTCAAAGTTTAAAATGCGTTTCTAGGCATCCTACTAAGTTCCATGCATCATCAACATCATCATAAACCTGCAACATGTTTTAAAGTATAGTTCAATACAAAAGTATTGACGAGTATACAAGTTTGGTGTACTAGCATGTAAGTATAAAATGAAAATGAACAATCCACATGGCAAACCTAGTTATCAAGATTAACGTATACACTGGCATGTGAATAACAAGTCAAACCAAAGTTTAACACAAGTAAAAGATGACTTAACATGACCCAACGTTCACAGGCGGTGCGTTACTCCTATAGCGCTGTACATGTTAAGGGTAGGCTCGTACGAAGTTAATGACAAGTGTATCACAAAATGAACAACCCCAGAAAATACGAATCAAGCATAACATATTAGTAAGCATGTATTGGATTGTTTGTATGTATGATTGCATAAAGTATGTATGTTGAGTGTGTTTTTGTATATGTAAACATGGTGTACCCAAAAAGTGTAAAAACGGTAAAATGGGTCAAGTATACTCACAACATTGCAAAGCCTTCCGATTATCCGTGAGTGACGAGTGGTTTGTGTTTAAGGAGTAAATGGTAAGGTTATATGATGTTTATGGAGTGACTAGATTTAGGATTTAGAATTTAAAGTACGAAAAGTATGTATTTACAAAAAGTATTATCTAGTTCTAAGTACTCATTTTTGACACTATTTGTATGTGGTTTCATAGGTCCTAGTTTGCCCATTAGAATCGTTAACGAGAGACTTAGATTGTAGATAATGTAGCCTAAGTTTATGATGAATAATCATGGTCCGATTATCATCATAAATTCAGCCATGTTCTTGTATATATATGTATTTATATAATTATAATAATAACCTAAGCTAAGTCCATCATAGATATCATGTATTATCATGTAAGTCAAGCATTGAGGATTTAACCTCATTGTATGATTCACCACTACACAAAATCACCACAAGGATGATTCGGAGGGTCATGAATAACAAGAATTAAAAGAACTAACTATTACATGTCAAGTAGCCAAGTAAGTCTTTAACCCGGGTGAGCCAACACGACATGGAAAGGTAATCCTAAGTGTCGGAGGCTAGACGAGGTTATGTTACTTTGATACTAGAAAGCTACTTGGAAAGTTAACTAAAAACATCAAGTGAGGTGTGGAATCAAGTTTGAAATGCCAAGGCATCCAAGTTCACACTTGCATCTAACATAAGTCTCACCATATGAACTATGTCAAACTTATGTGATTACAACACTTGTGGGTTGTATTGAACCCTAACAAATCAGAAAGTTTAGAGGTCGTTTGTACCTCTAAACTTGTAAGCATCATCCCCAACAAGTCCCACAACCATTGAGGGGTTTAGGAGGTTGCTAGGTACAAGATTCAAGCATAAAAGTTAAGTTTTGTACAAGTTAATCAAGTTCCTTCCAAAACATAAAGTTTGGACCTCAAAATGGGGTTGTTCCACCTTGGTTTACCATGGTAAACCTGTGGAAACATTCCTAGAGGTGTTCCAAGCTTAGTGGAAGAAGAAATGATGAGAAAAAGTAGAAGAAAATGAAGTTATAAAAAGTTTATACAAATCAGAAAACAAATCTGACTTTGGAGCCTTGTGCAAGTGATGTATCACGTGATTACACCTTGGTGAATCTTGGATAACATCCTTGAAGGTCATCCAAGTAGAATGGTACAAGAAACATGAAGAAAAATAGAGAAAAAGTGCTCCAAGTTCACTGTTTTGAACAAAGTATACAATCTGCCAACACTTGAAAGTTTGGAAGAATTGTGAGGTTTTTTGAGTGAATTGAGAGTGTGTAAAGGATTAAGATAGTGAGGAGGACAAGTATTTATAGTGTGGAGGGTTAGGTTTATGTTAAATGCAGGTTAGGTGTGTATTAAAGGCATCTAGTTGAGAGCTGGACATGAAAAACTGCCAATAGTTGCGCTGATTAGAGGCTGACCCGGATCACCTGCCCAGGCGGGCCGCGGAAAGGGGACCCCAGATCTGTCGCGGATCGCCTGAGGTTCCAACCGAGATAATTTCAATTTTTGACATATTTGGCCCTTTAATTCTGAAATACTTGATGTTTTAAAGTATGCTTTATACAATTAACATGTAATTATGTTGGAATCAAGTATAAAAGCATGATTTAAGTATTGTGGATATAAAATGAAGTATACTCACGTATGAAATGTATAAAACGCGTAATTATGATAGTTTGTAAGTATACGAGTATGTGAAATAAAAATACATTTAAGTATTTAACAAGTATAGAAGTGTGGATTAGGTGTTGTAAATGCATAACGAAGTATTTGTATATACATACATGTATAACATACGTATTAACGACCGTTTGCGTGTAACATAAGCATGTGTTTATGAGAATGGGGAACGAGTATCAAGGATGTATATAATTTGAATGTAAAACGAATACGACTAAACGAAGTATAATTTAAATAAAATGATCAAGTTTTGCTATGATCGAAGGTACGAATTAGAAAACGAAAGCGAAATAAGAATACGATATGGATATAAGTTTCCAAAAATAGATTACAAGGCGAGCTTTCTAAATACAGAAAGTTCTAAAAAGTGATGCGTTACAGTGGGCCCCACAAGATAATAACTATTTTAGTGTTTTAATTTAATACTAAGGGCATGTTGGTCATTTTACATAGATTTAACGGAGAAAACTAACGTACATCCATTCCAGGGACTATCTGAGTAATAAAAAGTAAACCACAGGGAGCACCGGTGTAATTTCCAAAAGTTGGAGACTATAGGTGTTACTTTACAAAACCACAGGAACTATCCGGGCATTTTACTCTAACAAAAATGAATAAATATGTATTGTTTTTAAAGTTTCAGTAAAAATAACGGTAAAAGAGTCATTATGTAAATGGTTTTTAGTGAAATTCATCAAAATGGGTAAATTTGCAGTTTTATTAGTTAAGGAAGGAGATGTATGCAATTTTAATTTTAAGTTGGGTAAATACACAATTAAGAAGTTTTTTAAGAGGAAATATGCAATTGTCCCCTTATCTAAAGCTATACTATATGTGATGGGTTCTCTACCCATTGTGTGTATTTAGTTTAAATAAAAATCATTTTTATAAATTTAATACTAGATAATCGTGCTTTGAAGTTATTAAGTTAACGCACTTAAGTGTGCTCAATATTATTAAATTAATACACCTAATTCACACGACATCAAAAGTGGCAGGTGGAGAAAAAGAATATCAAACAACATAAGAAGGAATCAAGTGAAAGCGTTGATTGGAGAACGAATGATCTGATGTGGAAGATTCCATCTAGATCACTACATGTGAAGAATGTTCAATCTGTTAGAAAATTTTCAAGACCTACAAAGTATAATCAAACAAACAAAACTGAGTCTTTTGCTTCTGATTTTAAACAGAAAATTTGACTTTCAAAAAAATATGTTTGAACCAAAACAGGTTTGGCGAGTCAAACTAAAAGTTGAAACAATACATAATGAAGCAAAAACCATGTCATATGAGAAAGTTACCCACTTAGACGCGAAAGGCTAATCCAGGACCACGATGGCTTGGGTTCCATTCTTTGACTAGTTTGTTAAATGAGTGCAAGACAATGGAGGTAGCCTGTTGATAAGTTCGATAGGTGTTGTTCCTGAAAAGCATTTAAGGATGATGACAAAGTACATGTGTTGGTAACAAATCAATTTACTTTTTAAGTTATTTCTTTGCACATTATGATGTCTTATCACATCCAAAATTATGATCTCATATCACATCCGAAAAACATTTTTTTCGATTTCACATTTATAACTTTTTATTAGTTTAATGTGTTAGACTCTTATTTTGTAAATTTCTTTTGAAAATTAGTTCTTTAAAAACAAAAATTTAGGGGAGAAATTTCCTTAAACCACAAAAATGTTCAATCTTTGTGTGAGTTTAGGGAGAGTAATTAACATTTGAAGATGAAAAATATAAAAAGATTTGATTTTTGTTGAGAAAAAAAAGTAAAAAATTGAGATTCGAAGCAAAAAAAAGGAAATGATAGTACATCGGTAGAAAGACTACTGCACTAGGATTAAATTGTTTAAGATGTTTAGATCCACTATATGATGCAAACATAGGCTCAACATACACTATAAAGTGTGTGAAAATGATACAAATTAAAAGCTTGCCGAATCCTAGTGGGAAACATACTTGATGCATAGTGTTTAATCTTTGCCCTTCTTGATTGCGTGCCTGCTCAGTATTTGCTAACCGCTACTTTATCTATTTACTATTTTAGCTTAAAATGTTTGTATGTGAAATTTTCATTGCAAAATCTCTATGTTCTCATGCGTTTTATTTTTTTAGAGAAATTTAATTTGTTTTATTTCTTTATTTTTGCTTAAGCATCGGATCTCGTTTGTGTATGGAAATATCAACCTGGAGGTTATTGCTTAAGTATTCTGCTTTATTTTCTTGGTGTTTCGTTCAATGCTTTGGATCACCTCTGCGTATAATCGTCAAATATCGACCCGGTGGTTGAAACCTGAATAATTTCAATTTGTTTTACATTTTTTTGTTATTTGCTTAAAATCTTGGACTCTCTTTCTCTCTCTCTGTGTATACCCCGTCAAGTATCGATCTAAAAGTTAAGGTCTTGAGATTCTGATTTGTTTTTCATTTTGTTATTTTTTGCATGAGATATAGATGATAAAAGGTTTTAAAAAACAGTTCTCGAGTTTGTACATTGCATGATAAGGTGATATGCGGATAGTGTGGGCCCACAAGGTTTTGTGCTTTAATAATATTTAACGTATCTGTAAACATTGCGAACACGAATTGCTTGAGTTTAGGTGGATAAACAGTACCTTTAATCATTGCGGACTACTATCTAAAATTCAAAATAATTGAACAAAAGTTTATGGTAGTTTAATCCACATGCTGGTGTGATCCTCTTGCACAAGATACTCACAAATATATGTGTTGTACTTTCTATGTTTGATATAGAAAAATTTAAAAAGATTTTAGGTGTAGTTTAGCATAAACTTTGTAAAATCCAAAAATATTTTTCTTTTCGAAATTGTTTTGATAGTCTTCTATATAAAACTGATGAAATGAAATTTTGCATATGCACCGAGGCATATCTGAGACAAACACAAGTTTATCATAAAAATGTGAATTGGCATAACAAGACGTTCGAGATATTGTTTGTGATTGTGAATAGATTGGCGTTGATAAACGTATGAGGTGCATAATTCAGAATACTCACCAGGGTGAAGAATTCAAGAAGATCACGGGATACTTCAACACCTCTTAGCAACCAGAAACGTGCTAAAGCTTTCTCGTGAGGATCTACAAATTTTATAACATGATGGCATATCATCTATCTTACTTGAATTCTCTTGAGCTAGATTTAAGTTTACTAGATCGCTGAAGAGCTGATCCTCAGATGTTCAGAAGATATTGAGCTAGGAATACTCCTCCAAAATCTTATGAAGCACTTAACAAACAAGAGTTGGAAATTGTTATGAAAATAAGTTAATTTTGTCGGATTGGTTTACTTAATGACTAACAGTGCTCGAAAGGATTAAAAATCGGGCGCATCAGCTTAAGGGGAGTTTGTTAGTGCAGATGAATCTGAAGCATTCCAAAGATATCAAGTCAACGAAGAAACACGTAATTGGTATTATTGTTAAGGAGGGGCGTGTAAGTTCAATAAATAATAACAATAGATTAATTGTTTTTTAGTGATATTAGGGGAAAATTTGTAATATTCCAAATGGCTATAAATAAGGAGTCTTAGCTTGTTAGAATCTAGGGTTTGATAAGATCAATACAAGCTTTGATTGATATTTAGATTTGATTGTTGATTCACCACATCGTGTTTGAAGGATTTCGCAAGTTAAACACCTTAATCGAATGAATCGGTACGATCACGCTATCCTACCATAACAATCGAGGACGCTGAGGTGGCTATCATGGAGGATATAACAACAGTGGAAACAACAATAGTAGAAATTAAAACGATAACTTCAAAGGAGAAGGTGAAGGTCATGGTGACAACCGCAGTCAGTGTTTGTGGGCCTCTTCACAAAATACGGTTTACGGTTCCTGCAATCATTGTGGTATTGGATATCCCATGCCTGACTGTCCTAACCGTGATCTCTCCACATTCCGTAGTTGTTCACATGCAAACTATGCAGATTATCAGTCTTAACCAGGATCACCCAGAGGCTCTACCTGGTTTCCTAATAATGGAGCCACCCATCATGTCATACCAGATTTGGCAAGTATGGATAACTCTAAGGCATATCATCATAATGATTTCCTTCATGTTGGTAATGGTAATGGTCTTCCTATTCTTCATATTGGTTAAATTTATTCCTCAAACAAATCATTTAACATATCCAGCATGCTTCATGTTCCTGACATTAAAAAGCAACTTTTATTTGTCCAACGATTCTTTGTAGACAATAATGTTTTCTTTATTTCACTCTTCCTTTTTTTGTTGTGACAGATGAGTCTACACACACTACCTTCCTCATATGCCCTAGTGAAAATAGTCTCTACACTCTTCATTTGCTTCTCAATCTATCAATAAACACACATTCCCTGCCACTCACACATCTTCTGACGTCTGGCATCAGATACTTGGTCTTCCACACGAGAGTCTTTTCAATTTTATGCTTTCTAGTTATTCCTAATCTGTAAACAAGACATCTGGTTTTGTTTTGTCTACCATTTGTCCTATGGGCAAGTCGACCAAAATGCATTTACAAATTTCCAGTTTTCTCAGTACGCATTGTTTTGATTTTTATATTGTAATGTTTGGGGGCCTGCACCTGTTTTATATTCTGATGGTCACCGAGACTTTATGCTTTGTTTTGATCATTACTCGCGTTACATGTATATCTTTCCATTGATAAACAAATATGATGTTTACAAAACATTTACAAATTTTGTTCACATGGTTTAAAGTGAATTTAACACCATAATCAATCAAGCCAAACCGAATAGGGGGTGAATTTCGCCCATTGGCAAGTTTCTTTTAGTCTTTAGGTATAATCCATCGTTTATCATGTTCACACATAAGTGAACAAAATGGTTTTGTTGAGCACTGACATCACCACGTTGTTGAGACTAGACTCACTCTTCTTGCCCAATCCTCTGTTCCAAAAAGATTTTGGCATTTTGCTTTTGATAAAAATTTACTGATGAACGATGAACAATAACTTTTTTTTCTCTCTTCCACTCCTAATAATTTACAACCACTCTCACAAGTATAGAGGTTACACTCAAATAAAAAATGGAGGTTTCATTGTGAATGCTCTAATGAGCTCACAAACCATATTCTGTGCGCTTATTTGTAAATGAAAAGGTTATAAGATATAAAACTATATATAATGATTTTGGATTAACTTAAATGAGCGAGTTTACTTTAGTTTGAGCTTGGCTCGTTTATAAATCGAGACGGCTCATATACAAACTGAGACGGGTTGAGTCGAATCATTTCTAATTAAGCAGGTTTTGAGCAAGCTTTTTTATTTTTAGTTTTTTTAAGCAAGCTAAGCTGGAGGCTCGGGCTTTTTTAAATGTGGGAAGCGAATGAAAAGTGGCAACAAAACCAAACTGCAAAGTGAAATAAATAAAATAGACAATAGAGGAAAGTGTTTAAATCTGATTGGATCATCTCTCGTTTTCTTTTCTCTTAACTTTATGCCTGATATTAATTAATTATTATCTATACTACCTTATTAAGAGAATTAGGATTTCTATTCTTTTGATAATTTTCCATTATGTACACGTCTTCAAGCAACATGTACAAGTGAACCAAGCTATTTTAGAGAGGCAAACTTGTCAATTCTTTAAAAATTTAAGACACTTTAGGGGCATTTTAGTGATTTTGGCATATGTGTAACCTATAAAGATAATATTAAGATTACATATGAAAAGTCTAAGTTAATTGATGAATAAAGATGAGGTGCAATCCATGTAATCTAATTTATGTGGTTGCATCGAATATAACTTTTATAAACCAATAAAAATAAATAAATAAATCAACTTTATATTATAATAATTAAACACAAACACCTTCATCGACATAATATTTTGATTTAAATATTTTTTAATATCAAGTATAAAAGGTTTTTTTCCTAAGGTACGTGTATTTTGTAATTTTTTTAGAAAAATTTTGAGATTTGATCCATGTTAACAACATGTTGGTCTTGCGTGATGATTATAATAATTTTCTTTTTTTTAAAGGTGTGAATTATTCGTGAATGTCGGGAGGTCTAGAGCTCCTCGCACAATAAATCCTCAATTTAAACCCTTCAATGAGAAACACATATCACCCAAACTCAAACTTGAGACCTGGAGAGGAAAATTCATCCGGACGCACTATAGGTGGAACTTAAATACCTCTGGCCACCACTAGAGTACTAGTGATGGTTGATTATAATAACTATTAAGCATAGTATTACTAGATAACATATATTATTGCATTTTTAAGGAGCACTAATTATATTATTTAAAAAAAAAGATTAAGCAATAATGGCTATGAAAAAGAAAAAGGGATGCGGAGGAGACGTGTAAGATATCGAATGAAAGCAATGCAGATGCGGGATGCCTTCTTTGTTTGCTACCTCCTCGTTCTTGACTTGTCATGATCACCATTTTCATATTTAATGTTTAAAAGGAGCATTACCCTATATATTACCCTGTATATTAAAATTTAAAATGAATGAACAGTATAATATATAATAATAATATACTAAAATTTGAAATGAACTAGTTAAATTTTCGTCTGCGCGTTGCGGCGGGGACCCAATGACTGCAAAACGCGTGTCAGTAACGGCAAGCAGATACCGAATATCAAAACATAAATAAAAATGTCGTGAAAAGGATAGTCAATCCGTCCTAAAAAAACCGATTTTAAATAACCTAATATATAATAATATGACCCACACGTCCTACACGTTGGAAATTCGGTTGTTTTCAATTCAGTTATTATGGTGTTAACACGTTAAAATATGGATGAGCTCGGTACCGGTAACGGCACCGAAAGTACCAATCCGGAAAATCATCGAAATTAGGTACCGACACCGAAAATGCTTGGTACAATACGGTATGGTATTTGAAGGTAAAAATCAATAAATATAGGTATGGTGCTAGACCGGTGTCGAACCGAAAGTAACGATTCTGAAAACGCCAAAAGGTGGGTACCAAATTGGTACCGAAAATGATTTGGTATAGTAAATTTGGTACCGATACGATACCGGTTTGATTACAGGATTTGATACGATTTTCTCATCAATAATCTAAATATCCATGTTAATTTTACATGCTACAATTCATTCATTACGTAAAAAGACAAAAAATAAAGTAAAATAAGTTGTTGTGTATATAAAACCTCATTCAAACGAAATACAGTTTACTTACTGTGTGTATGAAAAGTAATCTAAACTGTGCAATTACTTGCATTGCTACGTTGCTACAGGATTTGATGAGCTCGGTACCAACCGGTACCGAAATACCGTTACTAAAATCCCCAAAAGTGGGTACCGGTACCCAATATACATGGTACGGTACGGCTTAATACGGTCGGTACTGGTACGACACCGGTATTTGAGGGTAAAACCCGATGAATACCGGTGCCGAACGGATACCGAAAATACACTCAGTTTGATAAATTTGATACCGATACCCGATACTATTCACTTCTCTTCTTAATATGGTTACTGTTCAAAACTACTGTTCAAAAGACTCAAAATTTAATATAAGGATAATATGAGTAAATGGTATCGGGTACCGGTACCGATATCAAATTTACCAAACTGGGTGTATTTTCTGTACCGGTTTGGCACCGGTATTCACAAGTTTTTACCCTTAAATACCGGTGCCGTACTAGTACCGACCGGTACTGAACCGTACCGTAACTGGCATATTCGGTACCTGTACCCACTTTTGGGGATTTCGGTAACCGTATTTTCGATACCGGTTGGTACCGAGCTAATCAAATCATGTAGCAACGTAGCAATGCAAGTACTTGTACCGTTTAAATTACTTTTCATACACACAGTAAGTAAATATATTTCGTTTGAATGAGGTTTTATATACACAACAACTTATTTTGCTTTGTTTTTTTTGTCTTTTTCTGTAATGAATAAATTGTAGCATGTAAAATTAACTTGGATATTTAGATTATTGTTGAGCAAATTGTATCAAATCCTGTAATCAAACCGGTATCGTATCGGTACCAAATTTACTATACCAAATCATTTTCGGTACCAATTTGGTACCCACCTTTTGGCGTTTTCAGAATCGTTACTTTTGGTTCGACACCGGTCTAGCACCATACCTTTATTTATTGATTTTTACCTTCAAATACCATACCGTATTTTACTGAGTATTTTCGGTGCCGGTACCTAATTTTGAGATTTTCCAGATCGGTACTTTCGGTGCCGGTACCGGTACCGAGCTCATCTATATTTTAACGTATTAGCACTGTAATAACTGAACTGAAAACAACCGAATTTTCAAGGTGTAGGACGTGTGGACCCTATTATTATATATTAGGTTATTTAAAATCACTTTTTTTTAAGACGGAGTGACTATCCTTATCACGTCATTTTTATTTATGTTTTGATATTCGGTATCCGCTTGCCATTGCTGACACGCGTTTTGCAGTCATTGGGTCCTCGCCGCAACGCGCAGATAGAAAATCAACTAGTTAAATTAAAAATGGTTGAAGATTATTATAACTAATCTTAACCTGTGAATGAGGTATAGTTCAATTAAGTGAAGATTTGAGTTTGAGATTATGGGTAAAGAAACACCAAGTTAATCCGAAAGTTAACTTGTGGTTAGTTTCTCGTCTAAATAAGATTAATCTTCTTTTTTCCTCGTTTGATTACTACAATGATCATGCAAAACAACCACAACACCGTGAAGCTCGTTAAAAGGAGGAGAATAGGGGGTTCTCCTTGTAACCACTCTTCGGCGTGAGAATAAGAACTCGTTTTGCGGATAAAAGTGTGTGTATTAAGTGAGAGAGTAAGAGAGCGACCCTTAAACCTGAAGCTGAAGTTCTTTATTTATAGCCGAAAAGAGTTGTGAAGGAAACGGGGTGATGGGCCTTGGGCCTGACGTCGACAACAAGGAATAACCTCTTTGCCTCCTTGAACACGACCGTTAGTGTTTGCAGGCGAAAAGGGAGCTGGCGCACGTCGAATGGATCCACGTGGCCTGGCAATCGTCTATGTTATCGGGTCTGCCATCAGCAGCTAAATGGAGATCGTGGAGTAGTGGTCGGCGCATGGTGATTGGTAACACGTCGGTGTCCTTGAGTACTTCTTGTCCCCTGCACGATTGCTCACCGTGAGATGTTGCTAGAGGCAGCCTGTTGTGCGCCTATTGGCCATTTGCTCTGACATTCGTACCAGCTGTACTATCTTGTGTCGTCTTGCTGGCACCACGAAGCTTACGCTTCTTAAGCTCGCGCCATTTTATTGTGACATGGACTAAGTACCAGATTTCATCTATTTTAGGTATAATTCCCTGCGCGCGAGCTGAGCTTGCCTCGTGTAGCCGGCGCAGGATTTGGGACCATAGCCCTTCGATAAGTGTTAAGTTCAAATCCGATCTCAACCAGGTTTTGTCGCAGTGAGCCTTCAGGCGGGCAGGTTTTTTATCGGAACTACAGATGGTGGCCTTAAGCTACCCAGCGTTGTCTACGATTGTGAGAGGTTGCCTTTAACATTGAGTTACCCTAGGTAACGAGACTTTTATTTCGTTTACCGTTAAAAAAAATCTTGATCTTGTTTCTTTATTTTCCGTAATAAATGATCAGTTAATCTCTTTTTTCGGATATTATAAAAAAGTCATATGACTTTAGAATTTTGCGATTTGATGAACATATCAATATTCAAATAAACGTATTGAGCATTTTAATGAATTTATAACAAGATAAATAAATAAATTAAACGCAAGCAATTTAATCGTATATAAATAACACGTGATTTAAAACTCTTAACTAGTGGGATTCTCCCTTGCTTTACCGTGGAAATTTTGTTGGTATGTCACTTCGGTTCATTATATTACCGACACTCGCTATAGCGACTGAGAGATAAAACTTCGGTCGTATTAGTTCAATTTGTTACAATACCAATACAACACCAACACTCGGTGTACAACCGAAAGAGAGGATATCGACACGTGTCTTGGATTGATCAATCAGTAACCATAAAAACGAATATGGTACACTGCTGATGTTGCTTGGACAATATCAGTTATATAATTGTAAAACCTTGAAAATTTATGTCCAATAATGTATTGACACGTGTCATAAGCTTTGAATGTGTGAAAGAATACTTAGAGGGACTAAAGTTGACAAACAGAGAAAGTATGTGAATATAAGGGTTCAAAGTGTCAACAATGGATAAATATATCGTACAATAGCCCTATACGATGTTTATAACCTTAAACGAATAAATCATGGATCATACGAAGCCAAATATGAAAGAAAGTGAGAGATTACAAACTACAGGGGTTGAATGTGTCAACATGTTTAAAGTATACCTCTGAGTGACCTTTTAGCAAACCCGAAGCTTTGTAACGATAGATTATGCTCACTAGAATGTGTGATAAAAATTTCATAAAGTTTCGTTATCATATGAGAAAGTTATGATGAAATTCGTATACGAGGGGTTAAAAGCGTCAACGTTGAAATTTATGACTTCTCGGGTGATTACAAAGTTAACCAAGGACTTGCCAATGTTTAAACATGTCATGGAGCACTTATAAACAAGGTTAGAGGGCCAAAAGTGCAAGAAAAACACTTAAAACCACGTTAGAAAGGACCAGGGGCTGAATTGCAAATAACAAAACTTGTTTAACCTGTTCCGTGCACTGATACCGGCCGTGTAAGCCCCTATGGGCTCTTACGCGGGCCGCGTGACCCACTGCAGCGACAGAACTGCGCACAGCTGCCTGTAAAGGCTGTGCAACCGACTTAAAACCTTGTTTTTGCTTACCAGGGACCGCCCCAATGGTATTTCATGCATAGGGGGCACTTGTCTTGATCTGGAAACAATTGTAGAGTTATTTGGCATCATCTTATGAGATCAAAATGCATATATAAGGAGCTCTAGTTGCAACAACTTTGGTCATTCATTTGCAACATTCACAACTTCATTTCTGGAGCTCCCCTGATCAGCAACAAGCTTCCTAGTGATCCCTAATCGTGCATAGGACCTTTGTGAGTGTCCTTAATCCTCCTTAATTCAGTTTAGCTTAGTTAATTAGCTAAAAGTCAAACCGTCGTAATTAAGGTTTGACTTCGAGATTAATTAAAATTTGTTCAGTCAAATCTCGAATTAAAAGTACCTATAAGTAGGTATTTATGTGGGTAATAAACCCTTAAAAGGGTACTCTCTGATTCCCACTCTAACTAGGTCAATTGTCGGGTCAAAGCTAACTTTAAAAAGTCAACAGAATGCTTATTTTCAAATTAATACATAATTAGCAATGTAGGATCCATGTAACCTGTTTTATCATTAATATAACTTGGTAATTAATGTAAGAACATGTCTAAACATGTTCAACCCGACAATTTTCAGTTTAGGCTCGGTTCGGGACCGAAAGTCGCATAGTTTGACTTCTGCTTTGACTTTCAGTTCTGACCCGTTTGTGCATAGTTTAGAATTGCCTCAGAGCTTTATTTGGAGCAGGTCTCATGTTAGTATAACCCTCTGTGATTATACAACTTGGTTCAATAGTTATCCGGTTCATATGCATGTTTCCGTTAAGTGCTTAAATGTTGACTATTATGCCCTTTTGACTATAAAACGTGATTTTGGAAAAATTAAAAGAGTAGAAACTTTAGTTACTGATTTATAAACTTGCACCTAAAATTTGACATCAGTTTGAGGTCTAGATTAAGAGTTATGCTCATTAGCGTAATTAGAAAACTTTTTATTAAATAAACGGCGTAATTAGCATATAGCCTATCTAAACCCGATTTTTAATACCAAACTTTTTACCCACTGATATAAAATAATATTTTGAGATTTTTAAAGATTTTTAGACTAAGCATAACATAGGGTTGTAGCTTTAATTCGGTTAATGCCGGTTTTGCCCTTTTGGGCTATAAAATGAGTTTTACAAATAATTTTGATACCAAACCTTTTGCTACAGATTTGTTATGATAAATAAAATATTTTGAGCCTTCTGGAATATTAAAATTTTCAGCTTTCCTTTAAAAACCCGAAAATAGCTCAAAATCGTCTTTTTAAGCATTTTTAACGCATAGTATGTATTAAAACCATTTTAAACATATAAGGTTTGATACCTACTGATATTTTAAGTATATTTTTATACTTTGACAGTAAGCTAAAGTTTTAAACTCAGAATTTCAGTTTTGACCTTTTTAGCCTAAGTGAAATTACCAAAATGCCCCTAAGGTGCATAGTTTGGTTTTAAATGATAAATTTCACATATATCTAGTACCCTACTGTTATAACTTATTGAATTAAGTATATTTACTAAATAAATCAGACCTATAACTCAAATTACTAATTTAAACTCTTTTATAACCTTTTAAATGACCAAAATGCCCTTACGAGGCATAGTTGAGTTTAAATCCAATTCGGGCATAATGGAAGACATCTTACTGATGTCACAACATATTTAAGGCATATTAACTTAGGAAACTTGCATAGGACTCATTTGGTTACTCGTTACTGATGCGTGCGAAATGTTACTTATATTAGATGTATATTTTAAGCCCTTTTTAACACTTATTTTAGCCAAGTTTTAAATTTATAAAACACGATATTTCACTAACACTAAACACACATATGGGCAAGTGTAGTATAGCGTTGGTAAGATACCGAGGTCGTCCAAGGACACAAGAGCTTTTAGTACCGGTTTATCCTCAACGTCTAACCAAAATAAAAGTTTAAAAAAATGTTTTAAACTAAGAAAAATAAAACTAACTAAAATGCTGAAAATAAAAATAAAATAAAAACAGATAGACAAGATGAATCACTTGGTTCCGACTCGTATCTAGTATAACCTTTGATTATTTCCGCACTTTTGCACATAATTAAGAGATTATCTTAGTTATTGTAGTAGGCCCCTCTTTTGAAGGCGACGTTACCCTCACCCCAGTAGTTTGAGTCAGCAGGGATACAATCCTAAAAGGGTGGATTATTGGAAGATAATGAATTAAGTTATTAATGCAGTATTGTGGTAGGCCCCGCTTTTGGCGGTGACGTTACCCTCGGCTAAGTAGTCTGAGTCAGCAGGGATACAGTCCTAAATAGCCGGGTTATAATATTAATAGTAGTTAACTTATGAGGGGATCAAAGAGTTTGGACCCCCGCCATCCAATACCGTGAAGTATTGAAGGAGGTCCTACTAAATTTGACCCAGGTCCATTGCAGGACCTCTAAACGCTGAACAATGGCAAGACCTTTACCAAACCGTTTCCTTAACCCCCTACCAGGTAGCCAACATATCTCCCTATAGACCGTGGAGATATGAATGGTGAAAATCCTTTATTTTATATAGACAGTAAAATAATGCCAAGACACCACGGACAAACGATAAGGAAAGATCACCTTCAACATAAGTAACTAGTTATTAAAGTCATTAATACAAAACCAAATAAAAAGTGCAAAAGATTAGAAATAAAAAGTATTATACTAGACACTTTGTCTTCACCAAGTGATGTAAGAGACTTAGGCAAACATGGCCTTGATTGTCAAGAACTCTTACGATCAATCTTGGATCCCGAGACGACTCACACACTCTACGATGGACAATGGATGATGGTGGTGGATGATGGTGTTGTGATGGTGGTGGGTGGTGGATGAAGTGTGAGAGAGGTGGTGTGCCAAGGGATGAGATGAAATGAATCCAAGCACTCCTATTTATAGGCTGAACAGAGAGCTGGACACGGCCCCGTGTCCGCTAGGCACGGCCCCGTGTCCGTCTGACACTCTCTCTCCTCATTAATTGTAATTCGCAATTACAATAAATGTGCCTGCTGTACTTTCGACACGCCCCCGTGTCCGCTGAGCACGGCCCCGTGATGGGCAATAGAAGCTTCTATAGGTTTGTCTTTTCTGCTGCTTCTTGGGCACGGCCCCGTGCTGGCTGAGCACGGGGCGTGTTCAGTCTTCTGTTTTCTCTATTTTGCTTTGGAAGGTGCCGTTGAGGGTTCGGGCAGTCCACTAATGTTCCTTTTCTTGTATTTATGTTGGATTTAGCTGTCTTTTTGCTTCTTTTGCGTTTTTTGAGCTCATTTAATCCTGAAAATACAAAAGGAAGACAAAAACACTCTTTTTCCAATATTAGTACTAAAAAAGGGTTAGTTTTATGCCTCATTTGATGTAATTTATATGTTGCATTTTACACACATCAGTTACGCACTTTTCGCGTTCGGATCGGCTTATGTAACTAGTTTACATATATTAGCCGAAACGGGTCAAACCTTATCATTTTTGTCTCAAAATCCAGAATGTGTTTAGTTTGCCCATATTATACAAGTCTTCAAACTTGTCGGGTCTAAATCACATTCCATTCCGGTCTTCGCTTAATCGTGCGTTTGAACCGTATCTTCCTTTAAAACTAACCGGTCTAAGTTTAGGCTTAATTAAAGACCCGTTAGGAAATCTAATAGGTTATTAAAAACCTTTTTGTTCCAGAATAGGAGACCCGGTAAAAGCTACACACACTTGCTATTTGTGATTAATACTTGCAAAGGTAAATACTTTTAACTTATTTTCCCTATACGGGCTTGGGGTATGGTATATAAAATACCGCTTGGTCGGGCATTGAATCTTTAATCGGATAGAGGTTAAACCATTGATATGCTCCGTTTGGAAATGTTTTGTTTGCTTAAAGCCTTTGGGGGGTTAATGACCATGTCCCGGATATACTTGGCATCATTTTACGAAATGGCCACGACCTAAGCACGGGGTGTAGGCGTACACCCGTCAGTGCCAAAATAAATAATGTGGTGTGTCTATTGATCTTTAACCCGGTACAAACCGGGCTACTGAACGCATAAGAAACATGTAATTCTTTTACAAGATTATATTTAAATAATTATCCCAAGTTATAAAAAGTTTTGTGCCACGTGCATTCAAATCAATTTTATTAAACTTTTCAAAATGAGTCAGTTAAATTGTATTTACCAGTGTAAACTGACGTATTTTTCCAAAAAGGTTAAGTGCAGGTACTACTCGAACTAGGCTGGTTTTCTCCTAGCGTCCACAATAAGTCTCGCAAGCTTGGATGTCATAAAACTGTTGAACGATGTCTCCTTTTTATTTTTGATCCGCCTGTGGATCTGTTTCAACTATTTGTGATACTTATTATTACAATTTATTAAAGTTGAAATGAATCTATCTTTTGCTTCCGCTGTGCATTTAAATATTGTGTTGTTTGACTATGATGATATCAACTACGTCACGATACTCCCCACCGGGCCCACCGGTAATACGTGGAAATATCGGGGTGTGACAGGTTGGTATCAGAGCCAACACTGAGTGAATTAAACACTAGCCTTTTGTGTTTAATCTCAGTTACACAATTGCACATTCCTCGAATTTTCGAGTCTAGACAAAGAACATAGGACAAATCCTGATTTTGTGTTATTTTGTCTTTTATATTATTCTTTGTTGTTATCTTTGTTTATGTTGACAGGTCTAAATATGCCGCCAAGATTTTTCAGAAGAAAGGGAAAGTCACATGTAACAAGCCACGACCAGGAGGCCGGGCCTTCTCAAAGACGGACCTCACCCGTCAACATACATACCAGTCCACAGGGGGACTGGAGGGCACATCTACAGCCAGCGAGGCCATCTGTCTCGTTAGCTTCGTCACCTTCTTACTTACACTCTTTTGGACCCCATTCAGAAAACGAACCTGAAAACCCACAACCTTTGTTTATCCCCCTCCAGCGGTCCAACTCACGTCACTCTTTTGATAACCCGTCCCATATCTTCCGAAGCCGGTTCAACCCGGCAAATTACCTCGAAGAACCAGTGGGTGTTAACCCATTGGGACCCGAAGATCACTTTTCCGGAGATCACGCCATGGATATGGACGAGGATACCGACCCTACTGAACCACCGACTGGTACCCCCACACATCCTATTGAAATCTCTGATGGATCATCTTTCCATGGATCACCTTACCGTGGTCCAGATAGCTACCAAGCCAGATTCAACCAGTACGAATGGTATTTCACACCCTCTTACCATTCAACGCCTCAGCAGCAGCAATCGGATCCTTCCAGGGACTCTCGCTTTGTGGCAGTTACCCCGCCACCACCACCACCTCAGCAGCTGCCTCCTGAGCCGCCGAGGCGAAGGAGAACAAACGCACGAATGTCTGTGCAAGGAAGAGGGTGCATATCAGCAACCCCCAACCATCGAGTAGCAGCCACTATCCGCCGCTCCGAGAAGACCAGCAGTTTGGGGGACCTTCAAACCCCAACCCGGAAGTGAACTCTGCACATGTTGTACCACCACCTTTGGGTTTTGACAACCCAATTCCCACGTACACTGGCCCAGCAACATAAAATCCCTTCGAGCAGCCGACTCACTCCAGTTTCAACTATGCGGAGATCGACCCATACCTGGCGGCGTGGAACTACAATGCTCTTAACCCCGAAGGGCCTTACGGAGCTCCTTGGGGAGTTGGATACCCAGCTTATGGGTACCAACAGCAACCGTCTCTTCGACCTCCACATCAGCCGTAGCCGCAGGTACCACGGTTTTCCCCGCCTGAGCGGGAGGAAATTCTCCAAAGATTGGATCAGGTTGAGCAGCAAGTTCACAGAGATCGTAGGGAACGACAAGGTTTCTTCAAGGGATTAACAGGTTTAATAAAAGGGAAGAGCAAGAAAGACCATTGAATCCTTCAAATTGTTGGTTGTATTCCCTTGTTTTCAGTTGAGCCCCTGCGTGGGCCTGTTTTCTGTTTTAACCCCTGCGTGGGTATGTTTTGTTTGTTAACCCCCTGCGTAGGCAAGTCTTTTGTTTGACCCCTGCGTGGGTATGTTTGTTTGGTAAAGCCCCTGCGTGGGCATGTTATTTCAGTTGAAAGTCCCGTTTAGGGCAGACTCGTATTTTAAATTCATGTGGTGAAATGGTTAGATTTAAATTTCTATTATTAGTTATATGCATGAACAAAAATATAAAATAAATAATAACAATATTTTACAAGATCTATCATTATATTAAAATGATAAAATCTAAAAGGACAAGACCTAGCCTTGTGTCATTTTAAGACAGGGCCAAGACGGCAGTTCCCCAATTAGATTCAGATCCTTATCAACATCTCAATTTAAAAATTGTTCTGCGTTAAATGTTAAAAAGAATCTTTAAAAGGTAAAACCTAGCTTGTATGTCATTATAGGACCTGGCCAATATGGTAAAACCTGTTTAAAAAGATTCAAATCTCTGTTAACATCTGCAAACATGTTAACATTCTTGGCTAATGTGATCCGCAAAATCACACATGTCACCCTTATGTTGAATTAACCCAATCCTTTATTACTAATTAAACATCCAATTAAGATGTAATGCATGCGGGCTATAATTATTGTCATATAAGACAAAAGACAGTCGTAGCCTATAAAATCCCTGTCAAGAAAGGTAATGAACCTTGATTCAAACCTTAATAAATAGATCCTATAAGATCTTGACCTAAAATTTAGAAATGTCCATGTGACTAGGCTTATCGTGCCATTATTATATTTTATTCTAGAACTAAGGGTTACTAATAAAATGTCCCAAATGAAATTACTTAACAAATTAACCAGTATGGTTCTTTAATTACCATGGTTAATAAATTATCAAGATGACAAACTTATAATTCCCTAAATGAATCATTGTCATCATTTTATGTAGCAATCCAACTACATGGCCGAGTCTGAAGAGGTCACCAGTCGGCCAAAGGAGAATCATGACGCCACCAGGATCAATATAACTGGTGCAGAACTCCAAGCATTGATTGACAATGCTGTCACTAAAGCCATAGATAGGCAGTATAGTGAATCGAGTAGTACTCGAAGCAGGACCCAATCAGCACCCCATTCTAAGCCAAAAACACATTCTGAGGCTCATAGTAAGCCACCCTCTAAGCTAGATAAGCCAAAGAAGGATGATGACGATCATCACTCCTCGAACCAGCAAAGTGTCCCGTCAAAGAAGATCAAGCTTAAACAGGAACCGCGAGGTAAGTCCTGTACATATAAATACTTCGTCTCATGCAAACCCAGACACTTTACTGGGGAGAAAGGAGCGGTTGACTGCATGACCTGGTTGGATGAAATGGATACCGTGGTTGATATCAGTGAGTGCGCTGATAAGGATGTAGTAAAATTTGTATCTCAATCGTTCAAAGGTGAGGCCTTAGCCTGGTGGAGATCGTTGATTCAAGCTACTGGGAAGGTTCCACTGTACAATATGACATGGGAACAATTTGTTACCCTCATCAAGGATAACTATTGTCCTCAGCATGAGGTTGAAAAGATTGAGTCAGATTTTCTGTCATTGGTAATGAAAAATCTGGATTGCCAAGCTTACCTTACGAGCTTTAATACAATGTCAAGGCTGGTTCCTTATCTTGTGACCCCGGAACCCAAAAGAATAGCTCGATTCATTGGGGGGTTTAGCCCCAGAAATTAAGGCAAGTGTAAAAGCCTCTCGACCAGCTACATTCAGGTCTGCAGCTGATATATCCCTGTCCCTCACACTGGACGCGGTCAGGTAGAGATCGCTGAGGAACACGGATGCCGAGAAAGGAAGCGTGAAGATGACAATTCACGGCGGTCAGACAAGAAGCACAGGGGAAACAATGACCCCAAGAAGGGGTCTGGATCTAAGAAGGATGGGCATCAATCTGGAGATAAGCCCAAGTGTAAGGTTTGTAAGAAGCACCATTTTGGGAGGTGCAGACCCGAGTCGAAATCCCAGTCACAGCCAAGCGCATGTGGGATTTGCAAGTCTTCTGAGCACGGAACCTTAGACTGTAAGAAAATCAAGGATGCTACGTGCTATAGCTGCAATGAAAAAGGACACATCAAGTCCAATTGCCCAAAGATCACCAAGAAAATTGAGGATGGGAAAAAGACCAATGCTAGGGTCTTCAGGATGGATGCAAAGGAAGCTGTTCAGGACGACAATGTGATCACAGGTACCTTCCTCGTAAATGATGTTTATGCGAGAGTGCTATTTGATTCAGGAGCTGATAAATCATTTGTAGATAATAAGTTTTGTAAGTTACTGAATTTACCTGTTAAAGCCTTAAGTGTGAAGTATGACGTGGAATTAGCTGATGGAACCATAGAAACCGCCTCAACTATGTTAGGCGGACGTGTTATATCCATTAGGAAACACTTTTTTCCTTTGTCCTTACTTCCCTTTAAGCTAGCCGGTTTTGATATAGTGATAGGTATGGATTGGTTATCGCATAACCAAGCCCAGATTATGTGCAACAAGAAGCAGGTGGTAATCAAGACTCCGTCTGGTGAGTCGCTTACCATTCAGGGAGATACTAAGTATGGACTGCCTGAGCAAGTGTCTATTGATGGGTGTCACGTGTTATATATATTAGGTGTATATTTTAAGCCCCTTTAACACTTTTTTATTCAAGTTTTAAATTTATAAAACACGATATTTACTAACACTAGACACACATATGGGCAAGTGCACCCATCGTGAGCGTAGTATAGTGTTGGTAAGATACCGAGGTCGTCCAAGGACACAAGAGCTTTTAGTACCGGTTTATCCTCAACGTCTAATCAAATCAAAAAGTTTAGAAAAATGTTTTAAGCTAAGAAAAATAAAACTAACTAAAATGCTTAAAAATAAAAATAAAAGAAAAACAGATAGGCAAGATGAATCACTTGGTTCCGACTCGTGTATAGTGTAACCTTTGATTATTTCCGCACTTTTGCACTTATTTAAGAGATTATCTTAGTTATTGTAGTAGGCCCATCTTTTGAAGGTGACGTTACCCTCAACCCAGTAGTTTGAGTCAGCAAGGATACAATCCTAAAGGGTAGGATTATTGAAAGATAATGAATTAAGTTATTAATGCAAATTATGGTAGGCCCCTCTTTTGGAGGTGACGTTACCCTCGACTAAGTAGTCTGAGTCAGCAGGGATACAGTCCTAAATAGCCGGGTTATAGTATTAATAGTAGTTAACTTATGAGGGGATCAAAGAGTTTGGACCCCCGCCATCCAATACCGTTAAGTATTGAAGGAGCTCCTACTAAATTTGACCCAGGTCCATTGCAGGACCTCTAAAAGATGAACAATGGCAAGACTCTTACCAAACCGTTCCCTTAACCCCCGATCAGGTAGCCAACATACCTCCATATAGACCGTGGAGATATGAATGGTGAAAATCTTTTATTTTATATAGACAGTAAAATAATGCCAAGACACCACGGACAAACGATAAGGAAGAATCACCTTCAACATAAGAAACTAGTTATTAAAGTCATTAATACCAAACCAAATAAAAAGTGCGAAAAGATTAGAAATAAAAAGTATTACACTAGACACTTGTCTTCACCAAGTGATGTAAGAGACTTAGGCAAACATGGCCTTGATTGTCAAGAACTCTTACGATCAATCTTGGATCCCGAGATGACTCACACACTCTATGATGGACAATGGATGATGGTGGTGGATGATGGTGTTATGGTGGTGGTGGGTGAAGTGTGAGAGAGGTGGTGTGCCAAGGGATGGTTTGAGCTTGAGCCAAGCACTCCTATTTATAGGCTGAACAGAAGCTCGGGCACGGCCCTGTGTCCAGTGGGCACGGCCCCGTGTCCACATCCTTCTCTTTCTTCATTTAATGCAGCATGTCTTATTAGTTGACCACGCCCCCGTGTCCGCTGAGCACGACCCCGTGTGCAGAAGAATCTTTGTACTATGAAGATTTGCTTAGATTGTGTGAATCTTATAGTTGACCACGGCCCCGTGTCCGCTGAGCACGGCCCCGTGGTGGGCAATAGAAGCTTCTACCACTTTGTCTTTTCTGCTGACACTTGGGCACGCCCCCGTGCTGGCTGAGCACGGGGCGTGTTCAGTCTTCTGTTATCTTGTTTTGCTTGGGAAGATGTTGTCGTGGGGTCGGGCATGTCACGTCTTGTTCCTTTTCTTGTATTTATGTTAGGTTTTGATGTCTTTTTGCTTCTTTTGTTAATTTGAGCTCATTTAATCCTGAAAATACAAAAGGAAGACAAAAGCACACTTTTTCCAACATTAGTACTAAAAAGGGTTAGTTTTATGCCACAATTGAGGTAATTTATATGTTGTATTTTGCACACATCATCTATGCTCAAGGCCTCTAGGTGTTTGCAGAAGGGTTGTGTCATCTACATGTGTAAGACCCACAATCCAGTTTAATCATTTATCGAATAAATTTCGATTAATTATAGTGTAATAATATTAAACATACACTTAAAAATACGAGTTTGTTAAAACATTTCACTAAATAAAACGTTCCAACATTTTGTAATTTGATTCGCCGTTTGAAACGTGACGACGAAACTATTCGCGGAAGCTTTGATCTCGTGTGTTCGGTTCTTCGTTGGGCTTGATCATCATCCGACACTTCAAAAGTAAACCTACATTTCACGAAACATGAAATGAGTTAGTCACACATGATCTAATAGTGTTAATCAAGTCCGAATACAAGATTGGACAAGATGAATAGTTTTATTATGCCAGATAATAAGCCCCTCACTGGGCGCAATAGACATCTTCTTTGTCTTTTATAATCGGCCACCATAAACATTATTTATGATGGTTACTTGATTCATATAAACAATTTCGCTATGCCAATTTATTAACCAACACCACCCAATAGCGAAGGGTGTATTAGGATCCTTAGAAAAAGTCGGAATTAAAAACAATAAACGGAAATTGTTCCGAATGGCTACAAATATGAAAAATTTGTCAAACAATCTGGGCTCTACCGTAGCTTACGGTAGCTACCGTAAGCTATGGTAGCCTCTGGGCATAAGGGGGCTGCCGTAAGGCAGTACATAATCACCGTAACAACTTCAGTCTCTACCGTAAGTTACGGTAGCCATCGTAACTTACGGTAGCTCACTGGGCAGAATATTTTGCAGCTGTTGCTGCATTTTCCAGCTCCGATTCTTTTTACGAAAACATGCATAACTTTAAATCTACATATCCGTTTTACGTGATTCTTTTTCCAACGCGTCCGTAATTTAATTCTCCATCTTATGGAGTTAAATCCAATATCCGGTTTAACAAAATTTCAGACTTTTAAGTCTTCGGTTTATTACCCTTTTTACCAAATTTTGAACCGTTCGTGATTTTATCAAACAAACATGTTTGTTTGATCTTTAAACTCGTGAAATTCATAATTTCAATATCTCCTATCATATTAATCTCAAATCACGGGTTTCTTACACAATAAAAACCCGTTTACGCTCAAGTGCTTATTTTGACCCATTAAGGGTATTTAAGCACTTTAAAGCTTAGAATCGCTTTCATTTTAGTTTACATCCTATCTCCAATTTTTTTATACATATCACAAGGACTTAATTTAATAAAACGTTTATCTCCAAACAACTCTTAAGGTTGTTTGCCCTATTTACCCCTCAAGGGCTTTTTGATCAAATTTAATCCTTCATTTTGCGACAAAGGACTTTCGCTAATAGTTGACCAAAATATCGTTTCTAACTAGAATACAAAACATGCGTACCTGGCTCGGGTCAAGTATTGACCCGTTTAATACCTCGCATTAATGATTTTGCTAATTTATAGCGGCGTAAATTTCCATAAGCCGTTTTTATCCTGTGTGCACTAGACTCAACAATACTCATTAGTTGTTATTTGTCAAATGGCGCTAAAAATCACCCTTTGACTCATTTGGTTTAAACGACCAAACATTTTGCATTTGTATTTGGAATGGTATATATATATATATATATATATATATATATATATATATTCCATTTCGTTATTTAACCCATTTTGGCTTACGCCGTAAGGTGTCTTATAACTTTAACTTATGTTTGTCGACACGCGACTAAGTTACCATTTTATCCCTATCCTTATTAGGAGTTACCCCATACGGTAACATCTCAAGATTCATTATATGTTTGCCATTCACGGCTATATTACCTTTTACTCATGTTTACCATTCATCATGGTTTTTATCAATTTTGTATCTATTCCGACTCGTATCGATCGCGTCGGAATCCATATTTCCAATATTATCCTTATCGAGTTTATAACTTATAGAATAATTAAGTATTCTACAAAAAGGTGTAAGTTTCACTTACCTCGCATCCAAGCAACGTTTTCTTTTCGTACTCGCTCCGTTTGACCCGCTTCCTCCCAAGCCTCCATCCAGCTTGTCAAGAGTCAAACTATCATCATAATTCGTAAGACGGTTAGTTTAGTCATTGTCAATCACGACTATTCCACCTTACGTATTTTCTCTCAAAATTATCATTCGATTTTATTAATGGTCAGTTTGACTTTTTAAAAGTCAAATGCCCATTAGTACATGAATTGCACATTTAAGTTCATCAACTAGTTTTGGTCATTTTCAAATGACCCGGTAGGCATTCTTTTAAGCCATCATTTTTAACTAATCTTCTAACCGAGTTATTACATTTCCAACACCTTATCTTGTTCAAGCGATTATCAAGACTAATTTATTCATTCGTTTCGCAAGAACTAAGGGTTTCTCATATATGAGTGAAACCCGTTTTATCATATCACTAGTGTTCACCCGAACACCTAATATAATCAAGTTCTATCTACAAACTAGTAGGTACCCAATTTCACTTAGGCATTTTATCGAACACCTTATGGGCGAAACTTGTATATTTCTTTTATCAAGTTCATGGTTATTGTTTTAACCAAGTTTTAACATCAAATTCAACCCTCTATGTCTAGTGTATATAGACATCATCCAGAACTATTTTTTTACAACAACAATTTCACATATTTATAATCACTTTTCAAGTGATCATCATAGTACCATAAAACCCACTTATCACCTACAAGGTCATTAGTTAAATCTCTAGTTTTATGGCACTATTTTACTAAATTTACATCTAGGGTTCGTTCCTAGATTCATAGAAATCACAATTTCACTATAACATTCATATTTCATACAAGAATTCATTCATGCATGACTATCAAATTTCACAAGTATCGTCAAACATCGAAATTCAACATACCTTGTGATCCCCTAAGCTTGGTGATCACGACTTTATTAAAAGCCCCAAATTCCTGGCTCGATTTCTCTTTGATTTTGGCAATTTTCGTGAGTTAGGGTTCTTGGAAGGGAACCCCCTTTTGCTCCTGATGTTGTTCGACCAAACACACACACAATGTGTGTGTTTTGGTTTTTATTTCATTTAACTTAAAACATTTTCATGTTTGCCTCTTTTTAGTCCCTCAAGTTTCAAAGTTTATAAAATGGTTAACTATTTCAAGTTTCCTTCCTTTCTTTATTGTTTTCAAACAATTAACTAACTAGGTTAATTATTCCTAGTTAACTTAATGGGTTCGGGAAGTCATAACCCGTTGTACTTTATGTCCCGTTAACTCGGGCCTTTTATATACTTTGTTTTCTCAAAGTATTCATCCTCCTTAAAATCTTTTATTCACATTTTTTTATTTAATATTAGGATTATTTATTTAAATCCTAATATTTACCGGGTTACTTTTACCGCTAACGGTATTTTACCCATCTTTTAGTATTAATGGGGTTCGATGACCAAACCCGTTTTCGGGGTGTTACAAGTCTATCCCCCTTAAAGAGGTTTCGTTCCCGAAACCTTTCTTACCTAACACCTTAACCATTTGTTAGTATTACCATAAAAGCATGGCAATACCTTCTTGGTTATAAAGTATGCGCCCCTTCATATAAAACAACGCAACTTAAGATAAGTTAATTTCGTTATTTTAACCGGTTTGATTAACTTTAGCGAAATCCATTGCTTTTATACTTTCAGACTCTTCATGAATCCATTATTTTAATTTGTTCGGGGTCTTTAGTGAAATCTTTTCACTTTTAAAAATAACAACTCCTTTGTTCGTGAACTTATAGCTTTGTGATCCCTCAAATTAGGTGATCAATATTTTCTGTTAGTGAGGTCTCATGGGCCGTCACTTTATCTCTTGTATCTATATACCTTCGTTGTTTACTTGACCGAGTCGCCAAACGTTGGCCACTTAGTCACATAAGTTTATAAATTATGTTTATTCTACGTTACTCTTCGTAGTGAATAGCGTATTAAACAATTTCTTAACTTGAATTTTGACCTTAACCGGTCTCACAAACTAGACTTATCAGTCCAGTTACTTTATACCCACCACTCAGGTTATAATGTGATTACTTCACATTACTTTTCTTGACCGTGATCGCGTCACGTCATGTTTAGGTTTATTTCAACCTTTCTTTATCGAAA
This sequence comes from Helianthus tuberosus, assembly GCA_030545235.1. Taxonomy (NCBI): domain Eukaryota; kingdom Viridiplantae; phylum Streptophyta; class Magnoliopsida; order Asterales; family Asteraceae; genus Helianthus; species Helianthus tuberosus. The sequence goes on from CM060385.1 coordinate 22,540,352, forward strand.
ACCTTTCTTTTCGAATGTATCGTCTTGCACTTATCAGTGTCAAGGCTTATATTTTTAATATTTACTATCTAAATTCCTATCAGAATTTAGGTTTATAAAAACGTTATTTCTTAAATATATGTTTGGTGTCAAGGCACCTTGTTTATATTTACAAAATCATTTGGTTTCAAGTTTCAGATCTGTTAACCTTGACTGTAGTTCGTGACTACAATCGTTTTATTTTGAATCATTATCCCGACTCTATGACTTTTCACGTCATTTATGCGTCGGTTCATCTTATGCTCACCGTTTTCTGGTTTGCATATATTCATATTGGATTCTTTACCATTACTGGCTCATTATTCTTTTGCGTTTAACGCTACCGTTATCCGGCTTGCGCTTACTTATGCCATCCGGCATTATATCGTATTCGACCCGTTCAACAAAAAAAAATGGTTGAACATAATTTATCAAAAAAAATTTATTTACATTATCTTGTCGTCTTTTAGTTATGACTCAAAACCCGAGTCTTTTAACTTTCCATCCGAGTTCCTGTTTCTCTGCCTACGCATGTGTTTAACCCTTACCCATCATCCGGGTGTTTTTACCGAAGTAGTTATTATTGCAACCCTTCCGGTATGCATTAAAACTTCGTTTCACTTTTATATTCTGACTTTGTTCTCAAGTTTGGTGTTTTACAAAAACGGCCCGTTAGGAGTCATACTTGCATTTTCCGGGTTCGAGTGTAAGTACACCCCCTCCCAATGCATATCTTACTCATTTTTACATGTTTGCATTTTCCGGGTTCGAGTGTAAGTACATTCCCTCCCAATGCATATCTTAGTTATTTTACATTAATCTTTGTCCCTTCACTCGGGCTCATTATCCTAATGTAATACGCTTCCGTCAACCGGCTGCGCGTTTACATTATTATCAAATATTTTGCTCATTTGATTCATTCGGGTACTTTTAATTTGTCCCATTCACCCCGTCCTTACTACATCGGATGTAAATGTGTCCGCTATAAGAAGTTCATGGTATCATATGCCACTACTTACTTGGCCAGAGTAAGCGATTAACACATGTCACACATGACCTTTTTATAGTTTTCACATCACGCCCTATGTAAGTAACGCCTCTATTTAGTTTTCTTGGAAATAATATCCTGGATAGGTATTCTATTCAGGTTTCCCAAGTTTCTAATTTACATATGCAACAATCATTCTCTACATGTTTGTTGCATATTGCTATTTGTGCGATTATATTTAAAAGCACGCACCTGGTAATGCTTGCCCCGACGGGCGTTTCTTGCCATTAACCTTGTTCGCGGTCGTTACGCGATTTAGTCCTTGGTGAGCATGCTCCTCTTGTCATACTTCAGACTGTTCCTCTATCACATCCGTAATTTGTTTAACCCTTGTCATCTTTAAATGCAAGTGTCCTTCAATTAAGACATTTACAAAAGTTAGTAATGTCAACTTTACTAAACTCCCGCATCATAATACAAGGCTTTTCTACTATATGTGTCAACGCACGTAATTTTGATAGCTATATCTATCATTTAATTGGGGTAACGTGTATTACACGATAACCCTATGTGTTGTTTACAACACTTTAATACGCTAAACCATTAACATACATGCACTTACCGGATTTGCGATCAAGCCTCGAACCGAACACCAATCTTTATCAAGAGCATAAGGTTTAAGTCCAAGCATGGTTTTCTCCACCATACTTGAATCTCTTAAACCAGGGCTCTGATACCAACTTGTAAGACCCACAATCCAGTTTAATCATTTATCCAATAAATTTCGATTAATTATAGTGTAATAATATTAAACATACACTTAAAAATACGAGTTTGTTAAAACATTTCACTAAATAAAACGTTCCAACATTTTGTAATTTAATTCGCCGTTTGAAACGTGACGACGAAACTATTCGCGGAAGCTTTGATCTCGTGTGTTCGGTTCTTCGTTGGGCTTGATCATCATCCGACACTTCAAAAGTAAACCTACATTTCACGAAACATGAAATGAGTTAGTCACACATGATCTAATAGTGTTAATCAAGTCCGAATACAAGATTGGACAAGATGAATAGTTTTATTATGCCAGATAATAAGCCCCTCACTGGGCGCAATAGACATCTTCTTTGTCTTTTATAATCGGCCACCATAAACATTATTTATGATGGTTACTTGATTCATACAAACAATTTCGCTATGCCAATTTATTAACCAACACCACCCAATAGCGAAGGGTGTATTAGGATCCTTAGAAAAAGTCAGAATTAAATAACAATAAACGGAAACTGTTCCGAATGGCTACAAATATGAAAAAATTTGTCAAACAATCTGGGCTCTACCGTAGCTTACGGTAGCTACCGTAAGCTACGGTAGCCTCTGGGCATAAGGGGGCTACCGTAAGGCAGTACATAATCACCGTAACAACTTCAGTCTCTACCGTAAGTTACGGTAGCCACCGTAACTTACGGTAGCTCACTGGGCAGAATATTTTGCAGCTATTGCTGCATTTTCCAGCTCCGATTCTTTTTACGAAAACGTGCATAACTTTAAATCTACATATCCGTTTTACGTGATTCTTTTTCCAACACGTCCGTAATTTAATTCTCCATCTTATGGAGTTAAAATCCAATATCTGGTTTAACAAAATTTCAGACTTTTAAGTCTTCGGTTTATTACCCTTTTTACCAAATTTTGACCCGTTCGTGATTTTATCAAACAAACATGTTTGTTTGATCTTTAAACTCGTGAAATTCATAATTTCAATATCTCCTATCATATTAATCTCAAATCATGGGTTTCTTACACAATAAAAACCCGTTTACGCTCAAGTGCTTATTTTGACCCATTAAGGGTATTTAAGCACTTTAAAGCTTAGAATCGCTTTCATTTTAGTTTACATCCTATCTCCAATTTTTTTATACATATCACAAGGACTTAATTTAATAAAATGTTTATCTCCAAACAACTCTTAAGGTTGTTTGCCCTATTTACCCCTCAAGGGCTTTTTGATCAAATTTAATCCTTCATTTTGCGACAAAGGACTTTCGCTAATAGTTGACCAAAATATCGCTTCTAACTACAATACAACCCACTTATCACCTACAAGGTCATTAGTTAAATCTCTAGTTTTATGGCACTATTTTACTAAATTTACATCTAGGGTTCGCCCCTAGATTCATAGAAATCACAATTTCACTATAACATTCATATTTCATACAAGAATTCATTCATGCATGACTATCAAATTTCACAAGTATCATCAAACATCGAAATTCAACATACCTTGTGATCCCCTAAGCTTGGTGATCACGACTTTATTAAAAGCCCCAATTTCCCGGCTCGATTTCTCTTTGATTTTGGCAATTTTCGTGAGTTAGGGTTCTTGGAAGGGAACCCCCTTTTGCTCCTGATGTTGTTCGACCAAACACACACACAATGTGTGTGTTTTGGTTTTTATTTCAATTAACTTAAAACATTTTCATGTTTGCCTCTTGTTAGTCCCTCAAGTTTCAAAGTTTATAAAATGGTTAACTATTTCAAGTTTCCTTCCTTTCTTTATTGTTTTCAAACAATTAACTAACTAGGTTAATTATTCCTAGTTAACTTAATGGGTTCGGGAAGTCATAACCCGTTGTACTTTATGTCCCGTTAACTCGGGCCTTTTATATACTTTGTTTTCTCAAAGTATTCATCCCCCTTAAAATCTTTTATTCACATTTTTTTATTTAATATTAGGATTATTTATTTAAATCCTAATATTTACCGGGTTACTTTTATCGCTAACGGTATTTTACCCATCTTTTAGTATTAATGGGGTTCGATTACCAAACCAGTTTTCGGGGTGTTATAACATGGCACAAGTGACTATTGATGAGACGAAGCCTAAGATTGAGGATATCCCCGACATTTCTGAATATCCCGAAGTTTTCCCTGAAGAACTACCTGGTTTACCACCAGATAGGCAAGTCGAATTCAAAATCGACATCATCCCCGGAGCTGCACCTGTCGCGAGAGCGCCTTATAGGTTGGCACCAACAGAGATGAAGGAGTTGAGGACGCAGTTAGATGATCTGCTAGCCAAAGGTTTCATTAGACCTAGTTCGTCTCCTTGGGGAGCGCCGATCTTATTTGTCAAAAAGTAGGATGGATCGATGCGTCTGTGCATCGATTACCGTGAGCTTAATAAGGTCACTATCAAGAATATGTATCCTTTGCCCATGATCGACGATCTGTTCGATCAATTACAAGGGGCAAGCTACTTTTCTAAGATCGATTTGAGGTCAGGCTATCATCAATTGAAAGTTAAAGATAAAGATGTACACAAGACTGCATTTAGGACTCGTTATGGTCATTATGAGTTCCTAGTGATGCCTTTTGGGCTCACTAATGCACCGGCCACATTCATGGATCTCATGAATCGCGTCTGCAAGCCCTAGTTGGACAAATTTGTCATCGTCTTCATTGACGACATCCTCATCTACTCGAAGAACCAAGCTGACCATGAGAAACACCTTCGCTGTATTCTTAAACTTCTACATCATGAGAAACTCTACGCCAAATTTTCGAAGTGTGAATTTTGGCTTCGAGAAGTCCAATTCCTTGGACATGTGGTTAGTGAGCGTGGTATCCAAGTGGATCCCGCTAAGGTAGAAGCAGTTATGAACTGGTAAGAGCCGAAAACGCCCATTGAGATTCGCAGCTTTCTAGGACTAGCAGGATACTACAGGCGATTTATTGAAAACTTCTCAAGAATTGCAGCACCCCTGACTTTACTCACCCGCAAGAATAGCAAGTTTGACTGGGGGCCTAAGCAGCAAGAATCTTTTGATATTCTGAAGCAATAGTTGAGCAACGCTCCTGTATTGACGTTGCCTAATGGAATTGATGAATTTGTAGTATATTGTGATGCATCGCACACCGGGATGGGATGTGTGCTTATGCAAAAAGGCAAAGTCATTGCCTATGCTTCACGACAGTTAAAGGTGCATGAGAAGAACTACACCACCCATGACTTGGAGCTGGGTGCCGTTGTATTTGCACTAAAACTGTGGAGACATTACTTGTATGGAACCAAGTGTGTGATCTATTCAGATCACAAGAGCCTTCAACACTTGTTCAATCAGAAGGACTTGAACATGAGGCAGCGACGCTGGATGGAAACTTTAAATGATTATGACTGTGAGATAAGATACCATCCAGGCAAGGCTAATGTAGTTGCTGATGCCTTAAGTAGAAAGGAAAGAGTGAAGCCTATAAGAATCAATGCCAAGAGCATTGAGATAAAGAACAGTTTGAACGAAAGGTTGTTAGCTGCACAGAAGGAAGCTGTGTTGGAAGCCAACTATCCTGATGAAAAGCTAGGAGTAACTGAAGAGCAGTTATCCTATGACAAGGACGGAATCCTGAAGTTGAATGGACGAATATGGGTTCCAGTTTATGGAGGACTTCGAGATGTTATCCTTCAGGAAGCCCACAGTTCCAAATATTCCGTTCATCCTGGAGCTGATAAGATGTACCAGGATCTAAAGGCAAACTATTGGTGGATAGGCTTGAAAAAGTCTGTAGCTGCCTATGTAGCTAAATGTTTGACGTGTGCGCAAGTCAAAGCTGAACATCAGAAGCCCTCAGGTTTACTTCAACAGCCTGAACTTCCCACATGGAAGTGGGAGATGGTGACAATGGATTTCATCACCAAGTTGCCAAAGACAAGGAAGGGAAATGATACTATATGGGTAATAGTAGATAGACTGACTAAGTCAGCACATTTCCTACCCATTAAGGAGACTTATAGCTCCAACATGTTAGCCCAATTGTACGTAGATAAGATTGTATCTCTGCATGGTGTACCAGTATCAATTTTTTGAGGCATCACATTTTTGGAAAAGTTTCCAACAGTCTTTGGGCACGCGCTTAAATTTTAGTACAGCTTACCATCCTCAGACAGATGGGCAGAGTGAGCGAACCATCCAAACTTTGGAAGACATACTTCGTGCATGTGTAATTGATTTAGGTGGTAGTTGGGATAACCACCTGCCATTGATCGAGTTCTCCTATAACAATAGCTATCATACGAGCATTAAGGCTGGGCCTTTTGAGGCATTATATGGTAGGAAATGCAGAACGCCTATTTGTAGGAGAAGTTCAATTATCAGGACCTGATTTAGTCTTTGAAACGACGGACAAGATTGTCCAGATTCATGACCGCCTGAAAGCTGCCAGGGATAGGCAGAAAAGTTATGCTAATAAAAGGTGAAAACCTCTAAAGTTTGAGGTTGGTGATAAGGTTTTGCTAAAGGTATCACCCTGGAAGGGAGTGATGCGATTTGGTAAGAAAGGTAAGTTAAGCCCAAGGTATATAGGACCATTCAAGATCATCGAATGTGTCGGTTCAGTGGCTTACAAGTTAAATTTACCTGAAGAGCTCAATGGTATTCACAACGTATTCCACGTCTGCAATCTGAAGAAATGCCTAGCTGACGAATCGCTAGTCATACCACATACGGATGTGCATATAGATGAGAGCTTGAAATTTGTGGAGAAACCATTGTCGATTGAGGATCGACGGGTCAAGAAGCTTCGAAGGAAGCATGTTCCTATTGTAAAGGTCAAATGGGATGCCCGTAGAGGTCCCGAGTATACATGGGAGGTAGAGTCCACAATGAAAGAAAAGTACCCTCATTTTTTTCAGTAAATCTCGAGGTCGAGATTTCTTTTAAGGGGGTGAGGATGTAACACCTCGAAAATTTATGTCCAATAATGTATTGACACGTGTCATAAGCTTTGAACGTGTGAAAGAATACTGACTAAAGTTGACAAACAGAGAAAGTATTTGAATATAAGGGTTCAAAGTGTCAACAATGGATAAATATATCGTACAATAGCCCTATACGATGTTTATAACCTTAAACGAATAAATCATGGATCATACGAAGCTAAATATGAAAGAAAGTGAGAGATTACAAACTATAGGGGTTGAATGTGTCAACATGTTTAAAGTATACCTCTGAGTGACCTTTTAGCAAACCCGAAGCTTTGTAACGATATATTATGCTCACTAGAATGTGTGATAAAAATTTCATAAAGTTTCGTTATCATATGAGAAAGTTATGATGAAATTCGTATACGAGGGGTTAAAAGCGTGAACGTTGAAATTTATGACTTTTCGGGTGATTACAAAGTTAACCAAGGACTTGCCAATGTTTAAACATGTCATGGAGCCCTTATAAACAAGGTTAGAGGGCCAAAAGTGCAAGAAAAACACTTAAAACCACGTTAGAAAGGACCAGGGGCTGAATTGCAAATAACAAAACTTGTTTAACCTGTTCCGTGCACTGATACCGGCCGCGTAAGCCCCTATGGGCTCTTACGCGGGCCGCGTGACCCACTGCAGCGACAGAACTGCGCACAGCTGCCTGTAAAGGCTGTGCAACCGACTTAAAACCTTGTTTTTACTTACCAGGGGCTGCCCCAATGGTATTTCATGCATAGGGGGCACTTGTCTTGATCTGGAAACAATTGTAGAGTTATTTGGCATCATCTTATGAGATCAAAATGCATATATAAGGAGCTCTAGTTGCAACAACTTTGTTCATTCATTTGCAACATTCACAACTTCATTTCTGGAGCTCCCCTGATCAGCAACAAGCTTCCTAGTGATCCCTAATCGTCCATAGGACCTTTGTGAGTGTCCTTAATCCTCCTTAATTCAGTTTAGCTTAGTTAATTAGCTAAAAGTCAAACCGTCGTAATTAAGGTTTGACTTCGAGATTAATTAAAATTTGTTCAGTCAAATCTCGAATTAAAAGTACCTATAAGTAGGTATTTATGTGGGTAATAAACCCTTAAAAGGGTACTCTCTGATTCCCACTCTAACTAGGTCAATTGTCGGGTCAAAGCTAACTTTAAAAAGTCAACAAAATGCTTATTTTCAAATTAATACATAATTAGCATGTAGGATCCATGTAACCTGTTTTATCATTAATATAACTTGGTAATTAATGTAAGAACATGTCTAAACATGTTCAACCCGACAATTTTCAGTTTAGGCTCGGTTCGGGACCGAAAGTCGCATAGTTTGACTTCTGCTTTGACTTTCAGTTCTGACCCGTTTGTGCATAGTTTAGAATTTCCTCAGAGCTTTATTTGGACCAGGTCTCATGTTAGTATAACCCTCTGTGATTATACAACTTGGTTCAATAGTTATCCGGTTCATATGCATGTTTCCGTTAAGTGCTTAAATGTTGACTATTATGCCCTTTTGACTATAAAACGTGATTTTGGAAAAAGTAAAAGAATAGAAACTTTAGTTACTGATTTATAAACTTGCACCTAAAATTTGAAATCAGTTTGAGGTCTAGATTAAGAGTTATGCTCATTAGCGTAATTAGAAAACTTTTTATTAAATAAACGACGTAATTAGCATATAGCCTATCTAAACCCGATTTTTAATACCAAACTTTTTACCCACTGATATAAAATAATATTTTGAGATTTTTAAAGATTTTTAATTAATTTTAGACTGAGCATAACATAGGGTTGTAGCTTTAATTCGGTTAATGCCGGTTTTGCCCTTTTGGGCTATAAAATGAGTTTTACAAATAATTTTGATACCAAACCTTTTTCTACTGATTTTTTATGATAAATAAAATATTTTGAGCCTTCTGGAATATTAAAATTTTCAGCTTTCCTTTAAAAACCCGGAAATAGCTCAAAATCGCATTTTTAAGCATTTTTAACGCATAGTATGTATTAAAACCATTTTAAACATATAAGGTTTGATACCTACTGATATTTTAAGTATATTTTATACTTTGACAGTAAGCTAAAGTTTTAAACTCAGAATTTCAGTTTTGACCATTTTAGCCTAAGCGAAATTACTAAAATGCCCCTAAGGTGCATAGTTTGGTTTTAAATTATAAATTTCACATATATCTAGTACCCTACTGTTATAACCTATTGAATTAAGTATATTTACTAAATAAATCAGACCTGTAACTCAGATTACTAATTTAAACTCTTTTATAACCTTTTAAATGACCAAAATGCCCTTACGAGGCATAGTTGAGTTTAAATCCAATTCGGGCATAATGGAAGACATCTTACTGATGTCACGACATATTTAAGGTATATTAACTTAGGAAACTTGCATAGGACTCATTTGGTTACTCGTTACGCACTTTTCGCATTCGGATCGGCTTATGTAACTAGTTTACATATATTAGCCGAAACGGGTCAAACCTTATCATTTTTGTCTCAAAATCCAGAATGTGTTTAGTTTGCCCATATTATACAAGTCTTCAAACTTTTCGGGTCTAAATCACATTCCATTCCGGTCTTCGCTTAATCGTGCGTTTGAACCGTATCTTCCTTTAAAACTAACCGGTCTAAGTTTGGGCTTAATTAAAGACCCGTTAGGAAATCTAATAGGTTATTAAAAACCTTTTTGTTCCAGAATAGGAGACCCGGTAAAAGCTACACGCACTTGCTATTTGTGATTAATACTTGCAAAGATAAATACTTTTAACTTATTTTCCCTATACGGGCTTGGGGTATGGTATATAAAATACCGCTTGGTCGGGCATTGAATCTTTAATCGAATAGAGGTTAAACCATTGATATGCTCCGTTTGGAAATGTTTTGTTTGCTTAAAGCCTTTGGGGGGTTAATGACCATGTCCCGGATATACTTGGCATCATTTTACGAAATGGCCACGACCTAAGCACGGGGTGTAGGCGTACACCCGTCAGTGCCAAAATAAATAATGTGGTGTGTCTATTGATCTTTAACCCGGTACAAACCGGGCTACTGAACGCATAAGAAACATGTAATTCTTTTACAAGATTATATTTAAATAATTATCCTAAGTAATAAAAAATTTTGTGCCACGTGCATTCAAATCAATTTTATTAAACTTTTCAAAATGAGTCAGTTAAATTGTATTTACCAGTGTAAACTGACGTATTTTTCCAAAAAGGTTAAGTGCAGGTACTACTCGAACTAGGCTGGTTTTCTCCTAGCGTCCACAATAAGTCTCGCAAGCTTGGATGTCATAAAACTGTTGAACGATGTCTCCTTTTTATTTTTGATCCGCCTGTGGATCTGTTTCAACTATTTGTGATACTTATTATTACAATTTATTAAAGTTGAAATGAATCTATCTTTTGCTTCCGCTGTGCATTTAAATATTGTGTTGTTTGACTATGATGATATCAACTACGTCACGATACTCTCCACCGGGCCCACCGGTAATACGTGGAAATATCGGGGTGTGACAATAATCAAAATATCATATATACTTAAACTAAAAGTTTAAAAAATTTGTTATAAAAATAAAAACAGTTTAAAACTATATATTTAGTAAACTAAAAAAAAGGAGTTAATAATCCCACATGGTAAAATTTTATTTTAACATGGTGTATACGAGCCGTATAAGGTTATACAGCCCGTATAGAATAAGATAAACTGACAAAGCTTGTGGGCACAGCCTTTGTCAGTTTATCTTATTTTACACGGGCCGTATAACCTTATACGGCTTGTATACACCATGTTAAAACAAACAATTGTCGTATACAACATATACGATAGTTTTATATGGGCCGTATAATGGTATACTGCCCGTATAGATAGGATATCCCTTTGGGTTTCGATCTGGCAGTCTATATAGTGTTCAGAACCATCAAATCGAATGGCTTCTGCTATCAAGGAAAACTGGTTTCAGTTTTCTTTTTACTTTGAAACAAATCCCATTTCATCAAAGAGAAAGAAAACTTAGACAAACGACCAGTTGATAAACATAAAGCAAGCATGGAAGACTTTTAACTATCAAGGAAAACAGGTTTCCATTTTCTTTTAACTTTGAAACAAATCCCATTTCATTAAAAAGAAAGAAAACTCAGACAAATGACCAGTTGATAAATATAAAGCAATCGTGAAAGGCTTTTAACTACAAGGAAAACGGGTTTCAGTTTCTTTTTACTTTGAAACAAATCTCATTTCATTAAAGAGAGAAAACTCAGACAAACGACCAGTTGATAAACATAAAGCAACCATGGAAGACTTTTAACTATCAAGGAAAACGGGTTTCAGTTTTCTTTTTACTTTGAAACAAATCACATTTCATCAATAGCAATAGTTGAATCATTATTATTGTACAGTTTCAACCTTTCTTTTCCTTCAATTTCCAGAACATTTTCCCCAAACGAACATTCTCGATATCAGAACATCGTTTAAGGAAGAATCTAGACTCAAGGAGACCATATGCGACAAGGTGGTGGTTTTGGAGGGAAGAGATTCACAGTTACAAGATTTTAGTTGGGTTATAAATGGGTTGTATCGTTTATTCAGATCTCTATTCGGTCGTCTTTCCAAACGGCAACACACGAATATGTGGTTCCCAATTTGTAACATATCATCACAAAGTCCCTGTGTTTACATGCAGTGTGTAGTGTTCTAATATCACCATATTGTTGTTATCAAGCTTAAGGATGCATTCCACGGTAAACGATGGGACTGATATTAGGGGAATTATAACTATATCCTAATGAAATCTAAGGGATAATGGATAGATATAGTTCTCGAAGAATCTCGTTCCGTATTCTCTCATTTTGCTAGTTCTCGAAGAATCTCAAGCTTAACGTAATGAAATAATGGTAAAAACTACCAAGGGGATAATGGATATGGTAACAACTACCAATGGGATAATGGGTATGGTAACAACTACCAAGGCGACAATTAGTTAGCAGTCATTACTTCTTAATGAACTCGAATTCAGGAAATGATGAGTAATGTAAGGAGAAGCGTTGGGATTCAAGGGTTTAAACGCCATGTCGTGCGAGAATGGGTACATAAACCACCAAGGGGATAATGGATATTATATAAATACAAAAAACACAACGTTTCAAAATAAAACCTACCAAACCATAACAAAGTCTGTTTCCTTCAATTTCCAGAACATTCTCCCCAAACGAACCTTCATCATCACCCAAATTCTTAACAAACCCAAAAAAAGAAACTTTTACAAGGAACGTATAACTCGATATCAGAACATCGTTTAAGCAAGAATCTAGGCTCAAGGAGACCAAACGCGACAAGGTGGAAAACTTATTCCTACCAACTTCCGCTCTTTTAGCACGTCTAATTCTGACGTAAAGTTCAACATTATCTGCTCCATGTAGTGAATAGTTCATATGATTAGACCACGAAAGTACTCCATCCGGTAGTTGACAGACGAACATTGGCAGGGTTCTGGCGACAACCCACACGGCATACATCGGTAGCGAGTTGGGAAAACTTTTAAAAGGAATGTATAACTCGATATCAGAACATCCTTGATTAATACAAGACGTAGGAATTCATTGATTTAGGTTGGCTAGATCTCTATTCGGTCATCTTTCCAAACTACAACACACAAATATGTGGTTCCCAATTTGTAAGATATCATCACAAAGCCAATGTGTTTACATGCAATGTACAGTGTTATAATATCGCCATATTCAAGCATTCTGAACCCTAGCTACAAACAACCCAACAAACTCTGGATACTGAAAACCTTCAGCATCCGTACCCTCAGTACTCTCCCACACCCACCGTCGCCGCCACCGAACAAACTCCAGATACTGAAAACGCTATCTAAAAAATTACTAAAATTTATTTGACGGTTGTTCGGTTTTACACAAAAAAAAAACTTATATACGGGTCGTATAGCATTATACGGCCCGTATACAGGTCTTAAAAAACCAAAAATCTGATCAAACCTCACAAAAATAAACACATTTGGCCGTATAACATTATATTGCTCGTATACAATTGTATACGACTCGTATAATGTAGTACGACTCGTATACATGTAAAACAAAAAAAAGATTTTACTGCATTTATTTCTGTGCAAAATCATTCTATACGGGTCGTATCCGTATAACCTTATACGACCCGTATACACTAGAGATGTGAAAATAAGATTATAAGGGTGTGTGTATAGAATCAGCCTAAAAAAACACTTAAAAACTCAAAAAACCAAAAAAAAAAAACTAAAAAAGCTTTGATTACGTGTTCGTTTATGATCAAGTGATTTGTGCATTATGATGCACAATTCTGTTTTGATCGAAAATTACATAGAAATGTACATAAAAATAAACAAGTCGCAACGATATATTCAGAGTTTAATAAAACATCGCAACTCATAACCTATTGGTGAGAACAAAAAAGGAAAAATATTATGAGTGAGACACTTGTAACAATATGATTGAGCCAAAAAGAATTAAATAAAAGATATAGAAAAGTATTTGCTTCTTAAGATCATAGTGTATCTTAAAACCCTATACGGTATAACATCGGTGTAGTTTTTTATTATTGTTTGCTCCTTTAGTGACTTGTAAATTACTATTCACTCAACGTTTTAAGTGTTTTGTGAATATGTCTGTGTGTGTATATATATATATATAATTGTTTAAATGAGAAGAAAATTATTTGTAAGAATAGAAAAAATAAGTTTAAACTAATAATAAGAGTTAATTACACAAATGAGTCCTGTGGTTTATACCTATTTTCGCCTTTGGGTACTAACTTTTTTTTTACAGGTTTAGGTTTTATGGTTTCAATTTTGTAACATCTTTGGGTACTAACACCAAAATTAGTCAATTAATGACTAAAATACCCTTGCATTTTTTTAAGTTTATCAATGCAACACATTTGGGTTCTAGCACCTAATTTTATTTAAGTTTAAATCAATTTTACAAAATCTATTTATTTTGTTTATTTTTATCTTTTTATTATATCTCTTAATGAACATAAAATCTATTTATTTTTTTATTTTCATCTTTTTATTATATCTCTTAATGAACATAAAATCTACTTGTTACACTAGTATTTTTTTAAATAAATTTTTAAATCAAATCTACTAGCTATATAGTTTTATGCAAATTAAATTTCTTACTCGTTTTAAATAATGTAAACCTTACTTGTTTTCAATTTTGGATAGATATGATTGATAATAATAAATATCTTTCATGTAAAAAAAATTAACCCTTTTTTAACTTGTTTTTTTTTTGTTCATTTACATTTTACTATTTTAGAAAGATATTTAATTTACATAAAATAGTAAAATGTAAATGAACAAAAAAACGAGTTAAAAAAAGGGTTAATTTTTTTACATGAAAGATATTTATTATTATCAATCATATCTATCTAAGATTGAAAACGAGTAAGGTTTACATTATTTAAAACGAGTAAGAAATTTAATTTACATAAAACTATATAGCTAGTAGATTTTATTTAAAAAATCTATTTAAAAAATACTGGTGTAACAAGTAGATTTTATGTTAAATAAGAAATTTAATAAAAATATGAAAATAAAAAATAAATAGATTTTATGTTAATTAAGATATATAATAAATAGATGAAAATAAAAAAATAAATAGATTTTATAAAATTGATTTAAACTTAAATAAAATTAGGTGTTAGTACCCAAATGTGTTACATTGATAAACTTAAAAAAATGCAAGGGTATTTTAGTCATTAATTAACTAATTTTGGTGTTAGTACCCAAAGGTGTTACAAAATTGAAACCATAAAACCTAAACCTGTTAAAAATAAAGTTAGTACCCAAAGGCGAAACTAGATATAAACCACATGACCCATTTGTGTAATTAACTCTAATAATAATATCTCATTTGATATTTGTATTCAACGACGTTGTTCTCACCCACGCATTGCAGCGGGTGACCCACCTGTTTTGTGAGCAATACAAATCACTAAAATAGCTAAGAACCTATAGTGTGTTGTAGCGGAGAATCCGTATATGCCGCCTAGCTATTATTTTATGATACATATTAAAAACCAACTGGTTCTAATTACCAATGACCGGTTTTAAAACATCAACTTCAGATTACAACCGAAAAATACAAATAAAATTTCATGTATGAAGATAGTATAATATGCATTATAATTTCTGATAAGTGAATAGTAAAACCTGTGAGATCGCCATCATATTGAAATGTAGCTAAACATCGGCAATCTCCGAGTTTTTTTTTCCAAAACTAGTGTTGGTGGAAAAAATATTTATCAAAATCGTGTTCCTTTAAAACTATTTATCAAAATAGTGTTTTTGTATTTATTTTCTAATTTATATCTTTTTAAGAATTAACATTATCATCTCTTCATGACCTTCGGTTAACCCTCTTTGCTGTAGACAAACACTACTTCCAACACATAAATGAGGTTGTCTTTTTTATTTCATCTTGAAGTTCTTTGTTTTCAGTATTGAATTTTCATTGAATTTTTTATGGAAGTTTCTTTGTATTTTTTTCCCATACCGAAAGTCTTTGAAAAGGAATATTTTTATGATTTTTTTAAATAGGTTTTCTTTAAAAATGATTTTCTTTTCAATAAATTCTCTTTGAAAATATTTTTTCCAGTACAATCATGTGAATGAGATAAAAAGGGTTTGTTCGCTCAACAAGGCCACGTAATGAAATAAGACAAAAGATCAAATACAAATAATCTTAACATACTAAACATACAAATTGAAGGAAAACTAAAAAAGACAAGGTGACAATTTTGTAATTACCACCAACTATCAAAGTTACTATACAAATGTGAACTCAACCAAAAATACCTAAAAAACACAATTTTTTTTTAACATTTTTTATTAAAAAATCGCTACATTTTGTTAGCAATTTTTTTTAATAAAAAATGTTTAAAAAAATAATTTGTGTGTTTTTTTTTATTTTTTAGATTTTTTAGGTTTTTTGGGGGTTTAGTTTTTAGCATTTTAGCTTGGGTGGGGGTGGGGGGGGGGGTTAGGTTTTTGGGGGTGGGGGGGGGGGGGGGTTTAGGTTTTTTTTTTTTTTTGGGGGGGGGGGGTGGGGTTAGGTTTTTTTAGGTTTTTTAGGTATATTTGTAGAGTAACTTTGATAATTATTGATAATTACAAAAATGTCACCTTGTCTTTTTGAGTTTTCCTTCAATTTATATGTTTAGTATGTTAAGATTATTTGTACAAGAACTTTACCCATGAAATAAAGTTACTGTCATATATTGTATTTGGCATAGTTTAATGAAGAAAAAAAGAATAGTAATGAGTTTGTAAGAAAACCTATAATGACTTGATTGAAGAAAAAAGTAAAAAAATTGGACCGGTTGAATAAAAACGTAAAAACAAATTGATTCAGTAATAAAATAAAAGAGAAGTATAATATGTTGATTAAAAATAAAATATATTAGTGTATTGATGCAGTAATAAAGTAAAAGAGAAGTATAATATGTTGATTAAAAAAATATAAATACAAAATGAATAAAAAACACTATTTTAGCAAATAGTTTTAAAGGAATACCATTTTGCTAAATAATTTTTCCATCAACACTAGTTTGGGAAAAAACTCGGTAATTTCCAACGACATTCGCATTGGTTAAAAACATTAAAGAAAACAAAATGTAACCAAATTAATCATGATAATAATAAAATAACAAATTAAATCAAATTAACTTTAGTAGGTTGGTCTGCGTCAACATAAAATAATTCGTCAAGTCGGATTTTTTTCTCAGTATACAAAAATAGTAGATTAATAGAAAAATACAATAAAAAACAAAAGTTAAAACCAATAAATACTAAGATAAAAAAATCCAAAAGTTAAAACAAATAGATACTAAGATAAAAAAAACATTAGTCTGTAAACAAAAATCTCTCTCTCTATATATATATATATATCTACATCTATATATATACTATATAATAAAAGAAAGGATAAATTACTTTTTGAGTCCCTGTGTTTTATTGGTTTTAACCACTTGAGTCCAAAATCAAAATGTTTAATGCCCTGAGTCCCTATAGCCACTTTTCTTAACCATTTGAGTTTAATTTTTTAACTCTGTTTGAATTTCTGTTAGTTTTTCAATAAAATACTAAAATACCCCTACATATTATTTTTTATTAATATATATTATCTCACACACTGGTAACTCTCTCTCTCTTTTCCTCATCTATCTCTCCATACCAACACCCCCCCATTTTCACTTGAATCAGTAAACCCTAAAATCACCTCACCAAATCTATCATCTAGAACATAAATTGACAACAACCCACAAACTTTTAGCTCAAATCAACACCCAGATAAAATTAAACAATCACAGACCCCAAAATCACAATAAACAACAAAACCCTAACCCACATGTACGATGAGGAGGCACATGCAGAAACCAATAACCAGACGGCCAATGCTAACACATCTCCACTCATAGCAGCAAGACAACGATTTTCGCATATTAAACGCTTGTGGGCTGACTATTTCCCACAAGGAAGGTTGGGGGAAGAATCTGTATTGATGCCGGGGTCCACTTTGGCTAATCCGGTAGTCGAACTGAACATTGTAGAGGAACTACCTGTAGTATATCCTGTGGACCCACTATTTGGAGGAAGAAGGTGTAATCTACGAGGACATATACGATGCGAAAACTGTTGTGGATCATCTCTCTGGATTCAACGTTGCGAATCGGTACTTGATTGTGTTGTATTATCAGCATGCGAAGATGAGTAAGAAGTTTGATCAGAAGAAGGAATAGGAGCTTATGAAGCTTCAGGAGAAGTATGGTGTTACTGCTAAGAATTTGAAGTGAGTTTGGATCTTTTAGGGCTTCTAATTATGAGTTTTATATTAACTTTTGGTGGTTATGTTTGTAAGATTACGAATAGACTGATTTGTTTTTTCCTTATTGATTTGTTTTTTTTTCCTTATGTTTGTGATAGTTTGTTGTTGTGTTAATATTTAGAGGTAAGTGTGAAACAGGATTGTTGTGTCTCTGTTTTACAATTATGCTAATAGGGAAGAGAGAGATAAGGAAGAAAGAGAGATATGAGGAAGAGAGATAGAGAAATCAATGTTTGAGAATTGAGTGTGTGTTTTCTCTCTGATAATAATATAATACAGGGGTTTTTTAGTCTTAATGAAAAACTAATAGTAGAAAATTTAAACAGAGTTAGAAATTTGGACTCAAATGGTTAAGAAAAGTGGTTATAGGGACTCAGGGCATTAAACATTTTGATTTGGGACTCAAGTAGTTAAAACCACTAAAACACAGGGACTCAAAAAGTAATTTACCTTAAAAGAAACCATTTGGGGACACTTGTCATCATATTAGGTCATGTCTTATGGATAATTATTATTTTAGTTTAATCTCTTCTAATTAGTTATAGATAACCCTCCTATTAAATATTACTAGCGGTAAGACTCGTGTGCAAACACGGGTCGTTTCTTAGAAAACCATGCATAACACATATTGATAGAACATATACATATGTGTATAGATATTGTACCAAAGCGTGTTATCTATTATAGCTAAAAGACAACTATAGACATAAATCATCAGTTAATATATAAGATGTTGAGTTATTCAAAGTTCTGTTGAATACTAAATGAGATGTTGACCAAAATTCAAACAGATGTTGACCAAAAGTCAATCAGATGTTGACCAAAAGTCAATCAGATGTTGACCAATAGTCAAACAAATGTTGACCTTAAACAAATGTTTGGTTTAAGGCCAAACATCTGTTTATGGCCAAACATCTGTTTAAGGTAAAACATCTGTTTAAGTCCAAAATCTGATATAGAAGGCCAAACATCTGTTTAAGGCAAAACATCTGTTTAAGGTGAAACATCTGTTTATGGCCAAACATCTGTTTAAGGTCAAACAACTGTTTAAGTCCAAACCTCTGATATAAAAGGCCAAACATCTGTTTAAGCCTGAACAAATGTTTAACTTAATCAGATCTACGGTATTCTCACACTGTTTTCCTCTTCAAAACACTGTTGAACCTAACATGGGTTTCCATTAACTATTGACCAAAAGGGAAACAGATCTTCAAACCACTGTTTGTTATTGTACTTCTTTACAAAATTACATAAAATTCAAGAACTATAATTTAACACATAATCTAATCGGGCAAACCAATCTATTATCTGACAATTCCCTGGTTTTTACAACATGAAACACAACATCATCATGCCAAATACAGTCATATATCCATCCATTATTCTGAATTCATAAACCCGTAAATGCAGAAGAATGTCACATTTGCGATTAATAAACCAAGTTTCTACTAATTGCAGTTACTATTAAAAGAAGCATGATATCATCTATATATAAAACATAAAGTGCTAATAACAGTGTTTTATTATGTTAGCCATACATAGCAACAAAACATCAAGTTAATAATTAAAAAAAACATACAACATCACCATAAAAAATTTCATAGTTATAATATCTGATATCAGAACATACTTAAATGTCGTTGTTAAAATGAGGTAACTTGATTTAATACGATCTTCTATTGCGAAGACACGTATATGAAGTGCAACATATCACCAAACCTCAAGTTATTCTCAGTCATAAACTTTCGCCAACCGTCCAACGCATAACGTGGCTTCAATTCATTTAACTCCGACTTAACATCATAAACCTCCACAACTCCAACCATGTTTTGAAATTTCAAAGGATGAAGATCAACAGAAAGACCTGCTCGTCTGGCAACTTCAACAGGAAGACGCTACTATTGTGTAGAAAAAAATAATAGTCAGACAAATAAATATAAATCATTAGTTTGTTATAAAAAATGGTATACCAGCCTATAGTCTCCTTTGTGATCAAAACGAAAGAACTCAGGGTCGAGAAGATGTCCAGAATGTTTTTTTTTGCAGTCTTTGTAATCTTATTTCTACGGTTAAGCTTTTTCTGAACGTTGGCGGCTCTCTTCCCCTTGATGAAAAAGTAAACATATACATGTGAATTAAAGGAATGTTGAATATATGCACAAAAAAAATAGTTTATATAACATATACTAATTAAGTGGCGAGTATAGATACCTTAACTTTGTGAGCAGATGAAGAACATACAATATGATCACTTGTGTCGACAAGTAAGGCAACATTTTCCTTAGTCATATTCTTGACCGTCTCCTTTCTCTCAGAAGTAACTTTACCTTTCTTCTTAACCTGTTGTTGTTGGTACATTTATGTCTATCGCCTCCGTCAATCTAAAACCGTAGCTGAAACTGAAGAAATCTAGGCTTATAGTGTTGTATTTTAATAGAAAAGGCAAGGTGGCATTTCTATAAATAAGGAAACCTTCCTTATATCCTTGGCCTATAAATAGGGAGCTATAGTGTTAGATTTAAGACTTTTGCACATTTGAGAACTTGGAGCTTGGTGCTTAGAGAGAGAAAGTCTAGAGAGAGAAAGTTCTCAAACGTGATTCTCGGTGCATTGTACTCGTCATATTGATCAATAAGAATCACGGTTATAGTACGTTCCCATGTGTTCGGTCACGTTCGTGTACGGATTCCGCACGTCACACGTTCGTTTCACAATCGTTCGGAGTCAAAACCGGTCCTACAAGTGGTATCAGAGCAGGAGCTCGATTGCAGGATCAAACACACAATTACGCACTCGAATTCAGCAGATTCAGAGCCAAAATCATCCAGATTTGTCAAATTTTTCTTAACTTTCTTGTTCTTCACGTTCTTATATGAAAATTGTCAAATTGAACAGGTTTTAACGGTCCAAATTAGCTGATTTTTGGATATGCTGTGCGAAATTATCTGATTTACAAGCCTACAAATTTTCAGATCTTATTTCCTAGCATTTTGGGAGAAATCGAGAATTTTCTGTTCGAAATATATATGAACATGGTGACTGTTGATGTTAATGTTCACTTGAATGTCGTCCGATCGGACAGAAGTCTGATCGGATAGCTGTCCGAACCAAATTTTCTATTGCTTTACACTTCTAAATTCATTAAAGTGGTTGACTTGTTGACTGCTGTTCGATCGGACAGAAGACCGAACGGACACCTGTCTGATCCACTGCACATCATTGCAATTCATTTAATTGTTTGACTATTGTTAACCTGACCGATCGAACACCTGTCCGATCCAAGGCACCATACTTCTTGACTGCTGACCGATCGATCAGCAGTCCGATCGAACACCCGTCCGATGTTGGTTCGATTCTGTTTAAATATAAAGGAAAACATGAAAACATACCTGTTACAGCAGACAATGCAGTGGAGAATCCAGTCAGAGAAGATGACATCCCGTTCGACATAATTGTTAGTGTGATCTGGTTCCTCCTTAGGGTGCTAACTAATGATGGGGACTAAGAAAACCGATAAGGGAATCGGTTATAGGAGAGGAGGTCGATGATGATGATGTTATGATTAGGTTATCTGATTAAGTGTGTAACTGAGTAACCCTTTAACCTCTACATAATTCTCCTTATATAAGCACCCAGGAGGAAACCTAATTAGTTAATAAGGGTAATATGGTCCATCAACAATTACCAACTAATTATTTAATAGGTTATTATATATTTTGATCTATATTATGTAAATGATTATTATGGCTACTAGATTAAATATTAAACATAATATATTTAATCTTACATTCTCCCACTTAGCCGAGTAATCATTTACCATGAGTATTAGATAAGCCTGATCAGGAGTTAACACTCATTTTAGCCTTAAACAAGTACTATAGCAGAGAAATACAGCCGTTGAATCATTATGCGACTCAGGACCCCCATTAGTCATACTATAGCCTTAATTTAAAACCTAATCGTCATGATCAAAATACGCATAAGCCCTTTGTTTGATTTGTAACTTCATTTGTCTATGTGCCATTATACCGGTTTAACATATTCTAAGAGACATACAAAATCAAACTGAGGAAATTTCATTAATCATAAAACATAAGCTAGTACAATATGCTTAAATAAGGTCTTTACTAAATCCCATATTCCGAACATGTTCTTCGTAAACCTTAGGAGGGAGACCTTTAGTCATCGGATCCGCAAGCATATCTTTAGTACTAATATACTCGATACAAAGATTATTTTCCTCAACTCGTTCACGTACGAACAAATATTTTATATCGAGATATAAACCAGCTCCAGTCAAACTGTTACTGTTCGAGAAACTAACGGCAGCTGAATTATCACAATAAAGCTTCAATGGTCTAGAAATGGAATTAAAGATTTTGAGTCCAGTGATCAGATTTCTAAGCAACATTCCATGACAGGTTGCGTTATAAACAGCAATGTACTCTGCCATCATTGCGGAAGTTGTGGTCAACTGTTGTTTATGACTCTTCCATGAGATAGGGCCGCCTGCTAACATAAAGATATAGCCCGAAGTGGATTTCTTGTCATCTTTGCACTTGGCAAAGTCAGAATCAGAATAGCCCACCACTTCTAAATGATCACTTCTTCTATAATTCAGTTTATAGTCTTTCGTCCCTTGCAGATATCGAAGTACCTTCTTAGCTGCTTTCCAGTGATCTAGGCGAGGATTAGTTTGATAACGGCCTAGCATTCCAGCAATATAAGCGATATCTGGGCGCGTACAGACTTGAGCATACATCAGGCTCCCGACTACTGACGCGTAAGGTATCTGGCTCATTTGCTCCTTCTCAACCTCTGTCGCGGACACTGGAATGAACCGAAAACATCTCCTTTAACTACTGGAGCGACTGAGGGTTTGCACTGTTGCATGTTGTAACGTGTAAGG
This sequence comes from Helianthus tuberosus, assembly GCA_030545235.1. Taxonomy (NCBI): domain Eukaryota; kingdom Viridiplantae; phylum Streptophyta; class Magnoliopsida; order Asterales; family Asteraceae; genus Helianthus; species Helianthus tuberosus. The sequence continues at coordinate 22,562,907 of CM060385.1, forward strand.
ACACGATCTATGTAAGCCTTTTGGGACAATCCTAAGATCCCATTGTGTCTATCTCGGTGAATTTCGATGTCAATGACGTAAGAAGCATCTCCGAGATCCTTCATGTCAAAGTTATGCGAGAGTAACCGCTTCGACTCATGCAACATGTCTAAACTATTACTTGCCAATAGAATATCATCTACGTAAAGGACAAGTATAGTAAAGTTGCTCCCACTCATCTTGAGGTAGGTGCATTGATCCACTTGATTCTTCATAAAACCTTGTTTCTTCATGACTTCATCAAACTTGAGGTACCATTGACGTGATGCTTGTTTTAACCCATAAATGGATTTCTTCAACTTACAGACTAGATGCTCCTAATCTTCAGGTTTAAAGCCTTCAGGTTGTTTCATGTAAACATCTTCGTCCAAGTCTCCGTTAAGGAAAGCAGTTTTAACGTCCATCTGATGTAACTCTAAATCAAAATGAGCTACTAGGGCCATGACGATCCTTAATGAATCTTTACGAGAGACAGGTGAAAATGTCTCTTGATAATCAATTCCCTCTTTCTGAGTGTAGCCCTTTGCAACCAATCTCGCTTTGTAGCGTTCAACGTTCCCATTCGGATCCAGTTTTGTTTTGAACACCCATTTACATCCTACGGGTTTCACACTATTGGGTAATTCTACCAAATCCCAAACGTCATTTTTCTTCATGGATTCAAGCTCTTCAATCATTGCTTTATTCCATTCAGAAGACTGATCACTGCTAATGGCTTCATTGTAAGAGATAGGATCATTGAGCTTTCCGGGATCCATTTCAGTCAGGTAGGTAACATAATCATCCCAATTAGTAGGCCTTCTTTGCCTAGATGACCTCCTGGGTGGATTATCGGGTTCAGCGTTGTCTTGGTTTTGAGCGTTTAATGTGCCTTCATCATGAGGTATAATTGGTTCTGATTGTAGAGGTGAATTTGCAGTTGGTGCAGTAGCTACAGGTACAGTAGTTGCATTGGGTACAAGAGGAGTAATCGGAGTGATGGTAAGCGATGAGTCTCTCTCTCCCCCCCGGCGTCTTGTACTTCTTGCAATTCTTCGTAAGGTAACTGTTTTAGGGTCAAGTTTCCTTAGGAAAGGATTGTAAAGTTTTGCTTCAGCAATGCAGCCCCATACTTTCATATATTTAAGACTCAGTTTCCTTCCTGTCCAAAGTTCATAAGGAGTTTTAGGGACAGACTTAGAAGGAACTCTATTGAGTATATGAACAGCTGTTTTTAACGCTTCAGTCCAGAGAAATAATGGTAAATTAGTGTTGGCTAACATACTGCACACCATGTTCATAAGGGTACGGTTTCTTCTTTCAGCGACACCATTCTGCTGAGGTGTACCAGGCATGGTGTATTGGTTCACAATCCCCTGGCCCTTACAAAACTCATAAAATGGACCAGGAGCTTGACCCACATCAGTATGTCTTCCATAATATTCACCGCCTCTATCTGATCTCGCAACTTTAATCTGACGATCTAATTGCTTTTCAACTTCAGCCTTATAATCTTTAAAAGTTGTTAGAGATTCAGATTTCTCCTTAATAAGATACAAGTACATGTAACGAGAATAATCATCAATAAAAGTGATAAATGAAGTTTGTCCTGTTATGCCAGCGATTTGGAAGGGACTACTAATGTCAGTGTGAATGAATTCTAATAAATTAGAACTCCTAGTGGCATCTTTCTTATTCGCTAATGTCATTTTACCTTTAAGACATTTGACACATGTTCCAAAATCAGAGAAATCGAGATGAGGTAAGACTTCATCCTTTACAAGACGATTTAATCGTTCTTTTGAAATGTGGCCTAAACACTGATGCCACAACATGGATGAAGTCTCTAAGTCTCGTTTCTCTTTCATCTTTGTGAGTGATTCATTAATGTTATATGACAACAAAGATTTGGAAAAGCCATCATCTAGTTCTAATCTATAGAGACCACCATCCAGAATACCAGTACCATAAAGAACAGAATCATAGAGGATAGAGAGTTTGCGATGACCATGGGAAACAATAAAACCGTCCATGTCTAACTTTGGTCCTGATACAAGGTTCCGAGTTACCTCAGGAACATATAAGGTATCATAAAGTTTAATACATAAACCAGTTTTCATAACTAATTGTAATGTTCCAATGGCCTTCACTTCTAATTCTCGATCATCCCCAACCTTAAGCGTTCTTTGGTTTCTTTCCAGCTTCCGGATTGAAAGGAATCCCTAAGTTGAATTGGTAACATGAACCATAGAACCAAAATCAAACCACCAAGAATTAGCAGGAACACTTAGATTATAGGACTCAAGTATCACAAAATAATCGTTACCTTTCTTAGCCAGCCACTCCTTAAAGTCAGGGCATTCCTTCTGCATATGTCCTGCCTTTTTACAGAACTTGCAGCGGATTCTGCCTAAGGGGTTCTTAGAGCTGGAGGGTGCACTTGTATTAGGATTAGGCCTTTGGACTTTTGAAGCATCCTTTCTCTGATGATTGTTCTTCCTTTTCTTAGAGTTGGAGGTGGTGAAGTTAGCAACATCAATAGGGCGATCCATCCTCATACGCTTTTCCTCCTGTACGCACATAGCGACTAGCTCACTCATCGTCCATTTGTCCTTCTGAGTGTTGTAATTGATCTTGAATGCTTCAAAGGACGAAGGAAGTGAAGTAATGATGAAATGAACGAGAAAACCATCACTGATTTCCGTTTCCAGCCCCTTCAGCTTATTGGCCATGTCATTCATCATCATGATGTGCTCGCGAATGCCGCTCCTCCCATCATACTTAGTTGTCACCAGCTTGAGAATAAGGGTACTAGTGTGTGCTTTAGACGTCCCCTTGAACTGCGCCTCCACATGTTCCAAGTAGGTTTTAGCATCTTCAGAATTAGGAATGGCTCCTCTGATTGCATTACTGATGGACTGCTTCATGAACATGAGAGACATGCGGTTACACCTAGTCCATTTTTCATGAACTATCTGCTCAGCAGCAGTACTTTGAGTGGTAAGGTCCGCTGGCTTATTCACTCTTAGAGCATAATCAAAGTCCAGCAATCCAAGTGTAAGCATGAGGGCATCCTTCCATGCAGCAAAGTTATCACCAGTCAAAGGTGGAATCCCCTGATTTGGTGCTGATAGTGGAAATAAGATGAGCAAGTTATGATACTTAGGAAGAAGTTCTAATGTGATCTAAGGGCATGTTAAACTAAGGCAGGCATAAATAATGACCATTTTACATTATGAAGCTGTGATATTGTCTATTACTAACATCAAAATAATAGACTTAGTTAAAATTCTACTTAAACGAAGACAAATCAGCTTTGGCCAGAAGTGTAATCATTTAAGCATATGTGCAAAGTGGTTGTAACATGTAACACCCCGAAAATGAGTTTGGTAATCAAACCACGTTAACACTAAAAGACGGGTAAAATACCGATAGAGGTTAATATTAGGATTTAAATAATTAAACCTAATATTAAATAAAGGTTGTACGAAGACTTTTTGAGGAAATAAATTTAGGAAAGGCCCGAGTTAACGGGACTTAAAAAAATAAAACGGGTTATGACTTCCCGAACCCATTAAATTTAACTAGGAATAATTGACCTAGTTAGTAATATGTGACTAAGTTATAAATAGTGAACTATAGATTCAAATGATCAAAATAGAAACATGAGGGACTAAAGTTGTCAAGTGGGAAACTAATATTTATTAAAACAAGTAATAACACACAACACACACACTGAGAGTGTGTGTGTGTGCGTGTAATCGCCCAGGAGCAAGAAAAGAAAGGGTGCAACCCTAGTTCATCAAGATTCAACAAATTGAAAGGCAATTTAGAGCCAAATCGTATGGATTAACACAAATTCGTGATCACCAAGCTTAGGGGATCACAAGGTATGTTAAATTTTTATGTTTAGTGAAGTTGAAATTCTTGATGAATTTATGATAAACGAAATTATTGCTTGCATGTTTGATGTGAGAGTGAAATAAGGATAAATCCATGTCTAGGAACAAACCCTAGTAAGGATTTGACGAATTAATGATGAAAAATTGTGAAATAGATTAATACCCATTTATATGCTAAGTGGGTTTTTATGTCATTGTGATGAACACTTGAATTAGGATGTTAAATTCAGGAATATTGATTGTTATGATATAAGTTCTTGATGTAGTTCATGAACACTAGACATAGAGGTTTGATTTTGATGTAAATCTTGGTGAAAATAACTAGTTATGAACTAGTTAGTAAATATGTAAAATTATGCACATTAGGTGTTTGTTAAAATGCCTAAATGAGAACTAAAGTGTTGAAATTTAGAGTGAAAACGCGTATTCGAATGATATGGCAATTACGCGTGATATGAAGTGATAAGAGTTCTAAATACTATGTTGACTTAGACTTAATATCGTAAACCATGCGATTGAAAGTAGTTAACTTTAGATAAGTTAAGTTAACTAATCATGAAGTCAAATAGTAGCTTCGGCATAGGAAATAATTGAGGTGGAATAGTCGTGATTTTTATGACTAATTTAACCGCCTTTTAAATGATTGACAATAGTTTGACGCGTAACAAGCTAGATGAAAGCTTGGAGGAGGGAGCGGGTCAAACGGAGCAAGTACGGAAAGAAAAGCGTGGCGTGGATGCGAGGTAAGTGTAAGTTACACACTTATGTAGAATACCCGTTTATTCGATACGTTGTAAACGTGATAACGATAATATTGGAAATATGGAAATTTGTCAAGTGTCGACTAATGTAAATCAAGGTTAAAAGGATACCCATGGCGTAAGCCGAAATGGGTTGAATTTGTAAGAAAAGAGTGTAAAAGAAAAAAGGGTATGGTTATAAAATCCGGGATGGGATGGATGTATGAATTGGAAATCAAAAACGATGTTTTTGATTAAATAGATAATGTTGGGCATATAGTCCAAACGGGTCGAATGGTGACGATAACACCATTTGACAATATCGACTAATGTGGTTGTCAAGTCTTATGTTAGCAGGACCGATTAGCCAATCGGATAATTGCGTCACCATTGATGGTGTGATAATGAAAACGAGGTATAAATCGGGTCTACTTGTTGATCCGGGCCAGGTACGCATAATTATGTTGTAGTTAAAAGTGTTATTTTGGTCGAATAATTTGAGAGAGAGTCCTTCGTCATAAAAGGACTAAAATCGACCAAAACGCCCTTGTAGGCTAAATGGAACAAACGACCCTTAAAGGTTGTTTGGAAACAAGTTTTATGACTAGGTAAATACTTAGAATAAGTATAGAAGCTGAAAGAGGTATTGTATTAGCTAAATGGCACTATTTGAGTTTTTGCCGTAAAATAATGATTCGAGAGGTAAAATTTGGTTTATATTGATCACCACATTAAACCTACCATAAATACAGTTGGGGTGGGAGATTATAGGATAAGAAATGTGGTAATGGAATGCTAGAAGCAATCGAAAGCTATTTTAGGCTCGAAAGTGCTTAAATACCCTTAACGGGTCAAAATAAGCATACGAGCGAAAATGGGTTTAAATTGTGTAATAAACCTGTGATTAGAACCTAATATGGTATATAACATTTATTTGAAGAAGTGTAGGTGATGTAGGAATCAAACAAATATGTTTGTTTGATAAAATGCATAAACGGGTAAAATTTGATAAAAAGGTAACGAGTCGAAGGCTTGAAATCTCAAAATTTATTTATGTTGGATGTTGGATTTTAACTTCATAAGATGGAGAATTAAATTACGGACGCGTAGGAAAAAGAATCGGGTAAAACGGATCAATAACGAAGAAGTTATGGCCGTTTCCGTGAAATCGGGTTGAGCTGGGAATGTACAGCAACAGCTGAAGGCAACAGTCTGTGAAAACAAGGGCTAGGCGTGACGCCTAGGCCCTTGGCGTCACGCGACGCCCCTAACTCCGGAAAATTTTTAAATTTTGTCATTTTAACCCCTGTACTTGTTTGAACTTAATATTTGACTATCAAAACTAACTTTTAAGTTGGTTTTAATCATAGGTGATCGCCAAGAGTGCCCGGATGAAGATCAAGCTCGATGAGGAACCGAACACGATAAAATACAAGCTTTCGCGCGGCGTTTTGTCGTATCTTTAAAACGACGAATCCAATTACATTAAGTTGCATTTTTTAAATGTTGTTAACATGTGAAAATGTTAGTATGCAAAGTTTTTTTCTAAAGACACATTTTAGCATTTAAATGTGTATTTTATTAATAAAATCTTGATTTATTAAGCCGGGTGTTACATAACAAATCAGCTTTGGCCAGAAATTGAGACAATCACTTTATTTATGCACTTGTTAAGTATGCCATCTATGAAAGAATTAAATCAGCTTTGGCCAGATATTAAGACATTCATGTTTATGATGCACACTTAACATAGCTTTCGTAATACTTGAACGATAAGTAGATGTATCAAATCAGCTTTGGCCAGAAATGATACATCAAAATCTGATTCAAGTTAAGCCATTTTGGTTTTGTAAAGCATTATCTGATTCTGATTAATTAACTAAGTAATTACAAAAACCAATTATTTAATAGCAAACCACCCGTTAGCGTGGATCGAACTCCGCGGTGAGTTCGCTGGGGGGTGCAAGGGAACGGCGTGCCCCCCACGGGGTTCGGGGCGGAGCCCCGAGCCAAATTTTAGTTCACATTAACTGCCAAATTTTATGAACACTCATGATTTCGGATGAATCATGTCTTGGATTCATCCGAAATGAATAATTTCGAATCATTTCGGACTATCCGAAATGGATGATTTCGAATGATTTCGGATGTGTCCAAGACGCGTAAGTCGAGTCATTTCGGATGATTTCGGATGATGATACTTACTCCGAGATTCATCCGAAATGGTCAGTTCTTGATGATCCGTGATGCATTTCGGATGATTTCGGATGGTAATGCTTAGTCCGAGATTCATCCAAAATGGTCAGTTCTTTGATCATCCGTGATGCTTAGTCCGAAATGGTCATTTGCTGATCCTTAATGGGTGAACAATGTTCATCCGGAATGATCATCCGTAATGACCATTCGAAATGTGTTCTGCAAGCTGTTACAGCTGTTATTGTGAAATCATAACAGAAAATTCGAAAATTAGGAATTGTGATAGAGTTTCCTATTTTAACATTGATCTAATTTTATCAGAAAATTTCAAAAATCATAATCTGTTTATCCTATTAACAGATTTCGAAAACCTTATTAGATAAAATTAGATCAAAATTAGGAAAACATTCCACAATTCAAATCATATTCCAAAACATAAAGGAAATTTCGAATTTTAACTAAGAACATGATGAACCCTAAATAAAATTAACCTTAATATCATATCCGAAATCTGAGAATTTATCAATCATTTAAACAATACTTGAACATTATGATTTCGGACAGTAACATAAGAATGAACATGTCATCCGAGATGATCCGGAATAGTAATTATGAATGAACATGTCATCTGAGATGCCATTCTGGATGACAGAAAACGAACATTTAATGATTTCGGATGACAGAAAACGAATTTAATTATCGTTTTAAAACATGTTTTCCAGTTTTAATCCAGATTTACGGATACAAAACAGAACTGACTAATCAACATATGCTCTGATACCACATGTTGGTTCGGTTCTGTTCAAACATAAAGGAAAACATGAAAACGTACCTGTTACAGCAGACAGTGCAGTGGAGAATCCAGTAAGAGAAGATGACATCCCGTTCGACATAATTGTCAGTGTGATCTGGTTCCTCCTTAGGGTGCTAACTAATGAAGGGGACTAAGAAAACCGATAAGGGAATCAGTTATAGGAGAGGAGGTCGATGATGATGATGTTATGATTAGGTTATCTGATTAAGTGTGTAACTGAGTAACCCTTTAACCTCTACATAATTCTCCTTATATAAGCACCCAGGAGGAAACCTAATGAGTTAATAAGGGTAATATGGTCCATCAACAATTACCAACTAATTATTTAATAGGTTATTATATATTTTGATCTATATTATGTAAATGATTATTATGACTACTAGATTAAATATTAAACATAATATATTTAATCTTACATCCGATCCATAGCATCCCTGACCGATCGATCAGCAATTTGTTTCAAAGCTTATCACGTGTTCTATCCACACTAGTCAAAAGCATTTAATTGATTGTGCCAGTCAACTTCATTAATTGTTTCAGTTCGCACATGATCAAAATCAACGGCCCAATTATATTTTGATTAAAGTCAAGAGTGTCAGCCCATTATTTGTATTGGTCCAATCACATTTTAATATCAAAATTGTTTGTCGGCCACTTCAATATTCATCTGATCAAAAAATTTTGTGTGGTCCAATCAATTTGAATTCATCATAGTTTGCATGTATTTGTAATAGATCCAACAGGTCATCACGAGTTTCTTAAAAATCATATTGAACATTAATTGAGATTGTTGGCTACTGTGTTTAATTTTGGTCCAATTGCAATACAATTGTATCATATATTGTCAGCCATTTAGAAATTAATTGATTGTTGTGTGTGCATGTGATAAAGTGATATTGACAGTTTGCAGGTACTTTGACTTATATTCACTCGAACAACGTCCCAACCGATCGGACACCTGTCCGATCCACTGCACGCATTTCATTTAAAGTTGTTGACTATTGTTGACTTGCCAACCGATCGGTCAGCAAGCCGTATCATTGCATCACATTAACATTTCATTAAAATTTGACTTTGTTGACCTAACCGATCGGATAGCTAGCCGATCGGCTAACATCCCTGACCGATCGACCGGCAATTCGTGTCACACATCCCAACCGATCAAACAGCAACTCCACCCGTTCGAACAACTTTCCTAGCCGATCGGACAGCATCCCCATCCGATCGGACATCACATATTATTTTCACTGTTGACTTTTGTTGACTCACTCGATCAGATACCCGTCCAATTCAGTTGTTTGATAAGTGTTTAAACTGGTCATTTGTTTGTTTGCTTGCAGGTAATTCAAGGATATAAAATCATGGAAAAAATTGTTCCTTTCAAAGACAACAGAACAGAGGAAGAAAAATTGGTCAACAGAAGGATGAAAGCTCAAAACAGGATGATCAGAATCGATTATACATACAAAGAAGCTAAAAAGGCAAAGAGATGGGATGCTAATAGAGAATGTTACCTTGATCCCAAAGGAAACATTGCTGTTGATCCAAATTCTATTAGTGTTGAAGTTCTCACCCAACAATTTGCTGAACAAGAAGAAGCAAATCAAAGATTGTGGTGGGGTGGAGAAACAGAAAAAGTAGAAACTGATAAAAAAGAAAAAGAGAAGGATGAAACTTCAAAATGTGAAGTTGTGTGCTCAAAGTGTAAAAAATCTGAAGCAGAAAATGTCAAACTTTTGGAAGTTGTGGAAAGTTTGACACTGAAAAATCAAAATTTTAAAGAAAATGAAAAACAATTTCAAAATAAAATAGAAATTTTAGAAAATGAAAAATTAAAAATTGAAAAAGATTTTCAAAATCAAATAAAAATTTTAGAAAATGAAAAATCAATTTTTGGACAAAATAATCTTGAAAGCAAAGTTCAATAAATTCTCATCTTGAGAATATCATTCGACTTGAAAAAGAAGTTGAATGTGCGAAAAATAAAATTGAAGAATTAGAAAATAAATTGAAAGGTTTTGAGAGTGTGTCATCAATACCAGATCTTGTATGTCCAAAATCGATCAATTCAGTTCCAATAAATGACAATGTCACAAATTATGACAAAGTCATAATTGAAGATTGTGATGATGAAAATGAGAAAAGAAAAATATTTTTGGAATTAAAAGAAAAATTTAAAGATACTGTTTTACACTCTACTGAAATAGGTGAATGCTCAAAGCAAAAACCTGTTAAGAAGAATGTAGAACAAAAACAAAAAGTTAAAAATTCAAAAAATTTTCAAAATGAAAATAAAAGATCATCAGTTCAGTCATCCAATCATTATGAAAAATCACAAAAATTTAAAAATCAAAACTCACAAAAAGTTGGTAATAAGTGGTGCATGTTTGACCACAGTGCTCAAAAGTCAAATCAAGCTTATGGGAGAAGATGGAATGAAGATTCTTCAGAGATAAATCTTCGTGATGATAGAAAAAGGAGAAGTCATGACTACCACAAGGCCAAACACTGTTTTGATCTGAGTGTGTGGTATGAAAATGGTGAAAGGTATGATAACAGAGTGTGTTACACATGTGGTTATCAAGGACACATTGCTGTTAACTGCCAAAGTCAGAGTTTTGAGACAAGAAGATGCTATGATTGTCAAATCAAAGGTGATATTGCAAGAGATTGCCCAATGAGATCAAAGAGAGGATCGAGGGCTGAATCTCAGAAAATGGTGAAGAACTCAGTCAAAATTGAAGAAAAGCCGAAAAGACAGAAAGTGAAAAAACAAAAAGTGAAGTTATCAAAAGGGCAGAAAGACAAACTGAGAAAGAAAAGGAAGAAAACAAGAGAGTATCTCGAAAGGATTTTGTCCTCGGGTACAACTGATAATCCGAGAAAAAGTTCTGATGAATCGATTTGCTCAACTAACAAGGATCAGTCAAGCAAAACGAACTCATCAGATACAAATCTGAGGACAAAAGGGATGATAAAGAAAGAAAAATTAACTAATCAAACCTATGAAAATTCAAAGAAAGTTAATTTTTCAGATAAAGCCTTTATCAAAGTTTTCAAATATAACAAAGATTGTGCAAGATTATGCACGTCACAGGTTGATAAATTTGGAAAGGTTAAACATTGTAGGGATTGGGTTCCAATAGGGAATGGCGATGATTTTGTTTATGTGAAAACAAAAGAGCCATTTTCTAGCAATGATTTTGTTTATACGGAAGCAAAATAGCTATCTCCTGGCAATGATTCTGACTCATCAAAGTCAGAGGAGCCACGATCAGGCAATGAATCTGACTCGACAAAGTCAGAGGAGCCAAAAATTGAGGTAAAAACTGTCAAACCCAAGAATGGTCAGGCTTGGGTAGATCTTTTCAAATAAAAACCCTGACTTGCCGGAACTCCCAGGTTGGTAAGTGGGGAGTAGGAATCGGCATCTTTCTTGAGAAATTCACAGGTTGGTAACTGTGATATTTCGACTTACAAGTGGTTAATCAAGGACATTAAATTGTGAAAAGACAAACAAAACTAATTTTCCGGAAAAACCATTTTGATTAAAACAAACTTAAGTGTTTTGAAATCATAATGGGAAAATAGTTTGTTGTCAGGGGGAGTTCTGATTGTTTAAGCCAAGTGAATGGATAATTGAAGTAATTCTCATCATGTTGTCACTTTACCTTGTACAGTTTGTTTTCAAATTTTCTAGAAAATCAAAATTTGAAATATAATTTTGATTTTAGGGGGAGAAAATTTTTTAAAAAATTTGAAAATTTGAAAATGCCAAAAACATTGAAAAAGAAAGCAAAAATGAGTTTTGTTGTGAATAAGAGGAAATGATAGTAAATCAGTGGACTATCACAGCAAGCTAAAGAAATGAAATGTCAAATGTGATAAACGGTTTCACGAAGGATGTGACGATAGGCTCAGCTAGACTAGTAGATTTGCGATAACGATACAAACTTAAATGAAAAAGCCTAGTTCTAATGGGAAACATGGTTGAAAGCATAGTACTTAGTTTTGTCCTTCGTGATTGTGTACCTATTCAGTAATCGATGAATGCTAAAAGAGCATAAAAACCGGTCAGTTTGTGAACTTTCACAACTTGCTGAAAAAGTCACTGTGATTGTGCATTTTATTTTGCAAAGATTTAAACTTGTTTTATTTCTTTATTTTGTTTAAGCATTGGACATCCTCTGCGTATACGTGAGTATCGACCTGGATGTTAGTGCCTAAACATTCTGCTTTATTTTCTTTGGTGTTTCGTTTAAGCTTTGGATCACCTCTGCGTATACGGGAGTATCGACCTGGTGGTTAAAGCCTAAACAATTTCAACTTGTTTTATTTTCTTATTTTGTTTAAACATTGGACTTTCTCTGTGTATACGGAAGTATCGACCTGATTGTTAATGTTTAAACATTCTGCTTTATTTTTACACAAATCACAGTTGATGAAAGTTTAAAAGCATTACTTGAGTCAGTGTATTGCATGATGAGGGGATATGCTGAGATCGTGGGGTCCATAAGAATTTAGTGCAAATTAATATACCGTAACGTATCGGTAAGCATTTCGAAAATTTTTAGATTGAGTTAAAGAGGACAACTATATCGTCAATCTATGTGAATTGTTTAGAACTTAAAATGTTTAAAGCTTAATGGTGCTAGTGATTTGTCTCAGAAACTGATATGATCCTCTTACACAAACTCACAAAAATATTGTCTGTATATATTTCTTTACTGCATTTCTCTAAAAACAAAAACCCAAAAAGATTGTGTTTTAGTATAGATATTTGAAAATTCAAAAAGATTTTCGACAACTGATGTTGAAGAGCTGATATTCAAAATTCTGAGTGCTAAACATAATGAACAACTATGGGTTGAAAGAGTTTGTTTTTGAAATGAAAAGTGTTATAAATAAATCTCTCCAAAAGAAAGTTTGATCTTGATAAAAATTGTTAATAATTGAACGATATTTTCAAGTGGTTTCTTAAATTTGTCAAATTTATAAATTTGTGAAATTTATGTTGAGGTAGAGGATGTGCAGGTTAACCAGGTTTCAAATCCTGAGCAGATGCAGAATAGAGCCAGGAATTGATCCTGAACTTGTGAACCTGTGAAAGCCAGACTACGATCCCGACAGCTGAGTCTAAGGGGGAGTCTGAAGACAAGCTCAACGCAAGGGGGAGCGTGTATTAAAGGAGCCAGGTAACTATCCTGGAGGAGCTTGTATCCGGAAAAACAGGTGTCGATCCCAAAAGCACGGAAGCTTGACGAAAGGGGGAGCCTGAAGAAAAGGAGTCTGATCGAAAGGAAGAGCAATGGAAGTCTGAAGACAGATCCACGGGGATTCTGTTCGAGAAAGATAAAGATAAGTCGCTACGAGTTTGATTACGGATTGTCTGCGGCAATATCCAAGGGGAGTCTGTTGGTACATTTATGTCTATCACCTCCGTCAATCTAAAACCGTAGCTGAAACTAAAGAAATCTAGGCTTATAGTGTTATATTTTAATAGAAAAGGCAAGGTGGCATTTCTGTAAATAAAGAAACCTTCCTTATATCCTTGGCCTATAAATAGGGAGCTATAGTGTTAGATTTAAGACTTTTGCACATTTGAGAACTTGGAGCTTGGTGCTTAGAGAGAGAAAGTCTAGAGAGAGAAAGTTCTCAAACGTGATTCTTGGTGCATTGTACTCGTCATATTGATCAATAAGAATCACGGTTATAGTACGTTCTCGTGTGTTCGGTCACGTTCGTGTACGGATTCCGCACGTCACACGTTCGTTTCGCAATCGTTCGGAGTCAAAACCGGTCCTACAGTTGTCATATATTAATTTTAATAACCATAGTAATATAACAATCTTTAAGATGGTAAACTTACATATTGTGTTTTATTCAATCGTGAAGACATGCGTCTCTTCGACGTGCATTCGGCATTGGTTGGTAACTTCTTCTAAATAATACATTATTGGATAAATGTAACATCAGTAAACAACATTACTAATAGTTGTAAAAACATTAAATTCTTATATGTGTTAAATTAAAAATAAATAATTTTAATAATTTAGTAAGTATCTGAGTAACGGTTCTTCCTTCACCTACAGACACAACTTCTTCATCCTCGTAGAAGTCCTGGTCAACATTAATGAAATAATTAATATAATGCTAAAATAATTAAAACTTTTACTGCTAATGCTAAATACATACGTACCTTCAATAAATTCTCAACATAATCAGCCTTCGATATCTCAAGTACACTATCATCGTCAGATTCAGGTTTCTTCGAAAAGCAAATCTCAGTCTCATCTCTATAAACTACTACCTCAAAAACAACATCATCAATTCTGCTAAACACAAGCAAATCATTCTCAAGTATCCCAACATCGTTGCACATTTCCGGCCATCCTCTAGCAAATACAAAGTTGGTATCAACCTTAGACGCCTCAACATTCCAATAGGAACCCTTATAACATATTTGAAATTTGCCACTTGGTGGGCTGTTTCTGTAAAATTGTTTAATGAAGCAGTCTTTGATTACCTGCATAAAATTAAAAATAATGAATACTATACGTGAAGTATGTAACTTGTGAGAATAAGTGTTGACACGTTTAAGATGCAAAAGGATTCAAGTTAAGATCAACAGTCATACCGTAAAACAAAATCTTGCATAACGATTAAACGTGAAATAAGATTCACCACATATGCCATCAACAAAACATGAAAGTTCAAGCCCAAAATCACCTAACGGTCTAAAAACTAACAAAGTATCCCACGGCAGATTGCGATTGTCACGGCCCCAGCCCCGGTTTGACCCGGTCAGGAGCCGCGGGACAGGAACCCGTGGTATTTATTAATTGATGCGACAGCGGAAGATTTATCAGGATCTTTTTAAAACTCGAAAATGTCCGATTATTTTATTTCATAATGCGAGATAAACCCCGTAATTTACAGTAGAGGAATTTCACAAGTAAATTCCCTGATTTATAAAACATGTTTATTCATTTTAACTGAGCCACCTCTTCAAGCTTGTTAGTGCTCCGTAGCACGTTTCCTTGATTTACAGCAGGTCGCCTGAAACATGTTTTAAAAATATTTTATCAACGGGGAAATGCTGGCGAGTTATTCAAATTTAATAAAACGACACATGGTTATAAATTACAGCATAAGAGCGATTACAATGGCTTTTATCTTATTTTTATCTGGCTTCGTGTCACCTGGTGACGATGGTCATACCGCTATTGGGTCTTTCCCCAAGTAGTGACGTTTATCACTGTTAGGTTAGGATTTATTAGGCTAACCCGTGAGAAATTAGTAATGTGCACAATACCCCACTAGCCAGTGATTCAAGATAACCACGACTTAATCCCTGTAATTATAATTTTTGAAAATGGAGTATTGTAAAATACTTTTGATAAAAGAGAATAACTCACATTGCAAATTTAATACGGGCAGAGTCTAGCCTACTGATTAGCCTTGTTAACCTAGTTCAAATAACAATGCACACGAAAACTAGGTTAGTAACTTTAATCCAACTTTTACGACAACTCACGAGATTGAAACCTTCACAACGAATGACAAAGTGCAATACTTAAACATCCATCGAATTCACGACGAATGACAAAGTATAACCCAAGTTTGAGCAGCACTTAAACATCTATTGGATTGATTTCTATCGATCGGACATTAAATCGTAGTAGCGATCGAGTTATTACCCTGTTGTTGTGGTGGAAATTCATGATTGTGTGTGTTTTTGTAGTATACAGACAATAACTCAGCGTACGAATTGAGTTTTTACGTCGAACTGAAGCCATAAATCAAGTGCCAAACTCCCCTACTTATATCTGAAAAACCGACTCCCTCGCGTGGCGCGAGGGGTCGTCGCGTGGCGCGAGGGGTACTACCCTACCATAGGGTATCCCCGTGTCTTGGTAGGCTTGCTGAGTTGGTCGTTCGTTAAAATTCGCATCACACGTAAAACTGTGTTGATAATATCAATTAGGAAACACCCCCCTGAGTTTTAGGGGCCCTGATCCTGATTCCGATTGTTCTGAAAATTTTAGGGTTTATGCAGAATCACTTGGGGGTCTTAATTAGGGTTTCCTATTGGACAAATATAATAAGAAATAATAGTTTTGGTGAGAGTTGTTACATCCTCCCCACCTTAATAAAAATCTCGTCCTCGAGATTTACTGGAACAAGTAGGGATACTTTCGCTTCATCTTCGATTCCAGTTCCCAAGTGTATTCAGATCCTTTCTTTGAATCCCACTTGACTTTGACCAGCACCAGCCGCTTGTGCTTGAGAAACTTGATCTTTCTGTCTTCTATCTGTAATGGCTTCTCAACGAATTTTAACTTTTCATTTACCTCTACATCTTGAAGAGGTACTACCAAAGATTCGTCTGATAAACATTTCTTGAGATTGGATACATGAAATACGTCATGTACCCCGGCTAGTTCTTCTGGTAGTTGTAAGCGATAAGCAACTGGTCCTATACGTTGGATTATTGGACTTAGCTTTCCTTTCTTACCGAACCGCACTACTCCTTTCCAAGGAGAAACTTTCAAAAGTACCTTATCTCCGACTTGAAATTCTAGCGGCTTACGTCGATTATCGGCATAACTCTTCTGGCGATCTCGAGCCGTCTTTAGTCTTTCCTTGATTTAAGTAATCTTGTCGGTAGTTTCTTGTACGATTTCAGGACCTGATAATTGACTTTCTCCTATTTCTGCCCTTCAAACTGGAGTTCTGCATTTACGTCCGTATAATGCTTCGAACGGGGCAGCTTCAATGCTTGAATGATAACTATTGTTATAGGAGAATTCAATTAATGGTAGGTGGTCGTCCCAGTTTCCACCAAAATCTATCACACATGTTCTAAGCATGTCTTCCAAAGTTTGGATCGTCCTTTCACTTTGTCCGTCTGTTTGAGGATGATATGCAGTGCTTAAATTTAGTCGGGTTCCCATTGCTTCCTGGAAACTTGTCCAGAAGTGGTAAGTAAAACGACTATCCCTATCCGACACAATGGAGAGTGGAACTCCATGTAAGGATACTACCTCATCTACATACAACTTGGCTAACCTTTCCATGGTAAAGGTTTCTTTCATGGGTAGAAAATGAGCTGATTTGGTTAATCTATCCACAATTACCCAAATTGCATCATTACCTTTTCTGGTTTTGGGCAAATTAGTAACGAAATCCATTGTTATGAGCTCCCATTTCCATACATGCATTTCTAATTGTTGTAGTAGACCTGAAGGTTTCTGGTGTTCTGCCTTAACTTGTGAACAAGTAAGACATTTGGAAACATATCTAGCTATATCCTTTTTCATTCCTATCCACCAGAAATTATTCCTTAAATCTTGGTACATTTTATTATTTCCCGGATGCATGGTATACCTAGATTTATGGGCTTCCTCTAAAATTTTATTTCTTAATTCTCCCTGTTTAGGTACCTAAATTCGTTTCTTATGGAATTTACAAATTCCATCACTTCCTTGCTCTAATTCTTTTATTCGTCCTTTCATTCCTTCAGCATTATCCTTGATTGCTGTTTCTTGAATGCTTTTCAGTTGTTCCATTAAGTCTAATAGTAAACTTAATCTAAGAGCACGAACTCGCTTTTGTTTTTCATGATACTTACGACTTAAGGCATCTGCAACTACATTAGCCTTTCCTTCGTGATATTGAATATCACAGTCGTAGTCACTTAGAATTTCTATCCATCTCCTTTGCCTCATGTTCAATTCTTTTTTCCCAAATATATATCTTAAACTCTTATGATCTGTATAGACAGTAAACTTACTTCCATACAAATAGTGTCTCCAAATCTTAAGGGCAAAAATTATCGCTCCTAACTCTAAGTCATGAGTCGTATAGTTTTCTTCGTGCTTTTTCAATTGCCTTGATGCATACGCAATTACCTTCTTGCGTTGCATTAACACACATCCAAATCCTAGTTTTGAAGCATCACGGTATACTTCAAAATCCTCTGTTCCTTCTGGTAAAGCTAGAATTGGAGCGTTTGTTAACTTTTGCTTCAAAATCCTAAAGGCTTCTTCTTGTCTATGTCCCCATTCAAACTTAACTTCTTTACAGGTTAGCTTAGTTAATGGTACAACTATTTTTGAAAAATCCTTAATAAACCGTCTATAATATCCGGCTAACCCTATAAAACTTCTAATTTCCATAGCTGACTGCGGAACCTTCCATTTGGTGGTTGCTTCTATTTTAGCAGGATCTACGTGAATAACTTCATGATTCACCATGTGTCCTAAAAATTGTACTTCTTGTAGCCAAAATTCGCACTTCGAGAATTTGGCGTAAAGCTTCTCTTCTCTTAACAAAGTTAAGAGTGCATGCAGATGCTCACAATGCTCTTCCTGGCTTTTGGAATAAATAAGTATATCGTCGATAAAGACAATTACAAATTTATCCAAATACGGTTTACAGATCCGATTCATCATGTCCATAAATGCTGCGGGAGCATTTGTTAGTCCGAAGGGCATGACTGTAAACTCGTAATGACCATACCTAGTTCTGAAAGCAGTTTTAGGTATGTCTTCTTCCTGTACCTTTAATTGATGATATTCGGAGCATAAATATATTTTAGAAAAGTATCTAGCTCCCTGAAGTTGATCAAAAAGATCATCAATTCTAGGTAATGGGTATCGATTCTTAATTGTAACCTTATTCAATTCCCTATAATCGATACACATTCTCATTGAACCATCTTTCTTCTTTACGAACAACACTGGTGCTCCCCAATGGGAGGAACTAGGTTGTATGAATCCTTTACTAAGCAATTCATCTAATTGCTTTTTAAGTTCTAACATTTTAGTGGGTGCTAAACGATATGGTGCTTTAGCTACAGGTGTAGTTCCAGGAATTAAATGAATTCTAAATTCTACCTCCCTATCTGGTGGTAATCCTGGTAATTCTTCTGGGAATACATCTGGGTATTCTGATATTACAGGAATGTCCTTAAGTTCCTTACCCTTAGTGCTAATGATTACCGAAATCATATACACTAAACCTTGCTTTCGTTCATAACTAGCAATCTTCATTA
Organism: Helianthus tuberosus; assembly: GCA_030545235.1. Lineage (NCBI taxonomy): Eukaryota > Viridiplantae > Streptophyta > Magnoliopsida > Asterales > Asteraceae > Helianthus > Helianthus tuberosus. The sequence goes on from CM060385.1 coordinate 22,581,636, forward strand.
CTGAAATGAACTTCATGGTTTTTCGCGGCTTATCTCCTGTAACCATGATTACTTCTCCTGTGGGTGCACAAATTTCTATGGAGTTCTTATCACAAAGGATTCGAGCATGGTTGGCTACTAACCAATCCATTCCTATCACGACATTGAATCCAGCCAAATTCATTGGTAATAGGTTTGTAGAAAATTTATGGCCTGAAAGTTCTATACTTGTTTCTCGCAAAACCATATCTATTTTAACAGAATTCCCATCTGCCGTTTCGACTGTAAAAATCTGCCTAAGGTTGGTTAAGGGTAATTTAAGAGCTTGACAGAATGAAGTATTTATAAAACTTTGGTTTGCACCAGAGTCAAATAATACTTTTGCATAGACGTTGTGAACTAGGAACGTACCAGCTATTACGTCAGGAAGTAGCTCTGCTTCCTGAGTAGTCAGTTGAAAGGCTCTTGCGTTCTTTTTAGTAGTTCCTTCTGTCGGTTTGGCTTTGTTATCAGCTGGTTTGACTAGTTTTGGGCAGTCTGGCCTAAAGTGTCCAGCTTCTCCACAGTTGTAGCAGATTGTGGATTTCTTCTTCCTACAGTCTTCTTCTTGGTGCCCCGGGATTTTGCAGAAATTACAATACCCCTTGCATCTTCCAAAATGCTTTCTTTTGCAGGCATTGCAAAATGGAACAGTGGAAGATTGCCCGGTTCCTTTTCTCTTGAAATTACTACGATTATCCACACGGAATCCTTGGGTAATCTTTTGGGCCACTTCCTTTTTCCAGGTTTCTTCTCTTGTGCGTACCAGTTCGTCAGTTAGGGTGTTAGCTAATTCTACCGCATCGTCAATAGTGCGAGGTCTCGTAGCTTTAACGATATTACGGATTTCACCAATCAATCCCCAAATATAGCGAGAAATAAGCACTGGCTCTGGCGAAGCCAGGGTTGGTACTACTCTAGCATACTCAAAGAATGTCGAAGTATACCCTCGACAGTCTACACCCATAATTTGATGATTCAGGAATTTATTTGCCATTTGTTCCTTTTCGTATTCGGGACAAAATTTTCTTTCCATTAGCTGCTTAAATTCTTCCCAATTCATGGCATAGGCCATATTTCTTCCTTTAGCTTGAAGTACTGAGTTCCACCATTCTAGCGCCCCTTCTTTAAAAAGATGTGATGCGTACATGACCTTGTCTTCTTCGGCACATTTACTTATCATAATTACTGTTTCGGTTTTCTCCAACCACCGCAGTGCCGTAGTCGCCCCTTCGTTGCCTGCAAATTCAGCTGGTTTACAGGCAAGAAACTCCTTATAAGTGCAACCAGGCGTTGCAGCTTTCATTTTCTTAAGGAGTGGAGCTTGCAACCCATCATTGTCGTTATTAATATGGTTGCCGCCTCCGTTTACACTATTACTAAAATTGTCGCCTTGTGTGCGTTTACTAGGGATAATTTGTTGAGATTCAACAGGTTTCTGAGCAGCAGCAAGGATTGCGGGAATAGCATTGGCTATTCCTTGAGCAACGATATTCTCGATATCTTGCCTATTTATAAATTGATCTTCATTGTTATGCTCCGATTGATTAACTTCATTAACTGGTTCATTACCAGCGTGTGCCATCTGGTAATTAATTTATATAAATAACTAGCATACAATAATTAATAACCAAATATCATAAAATAATTGCACATAATTACTTCAACAAATATAGTCAAAATTGTCGATTTCTCGACTTCCATTTTATATATTATATTATGCATCCGTACACACTGTCCCAACCGTCAGTTATTATTGGTGTTGAATTTTCTGTTCTGGTCCTCACAACCCATTTTTTACCAGACTCATGATAGATTCGCAACTTATTTTTTGCCAACAATCTCCCCACTTTTGATTACCAAAGGCTATAGGTACACTTGTCATTATATTAGGTCATGTCTTATGGATAATTATTATTTTAGTTTAATCTCTTCTAATTAATTATAGATAACCCTCCTATTAAATATTATTTAGTTTAATATCTTATGGATAATTATTATTTAGTTTAATCTCTTCTAATTAATTATAGATAACTCTCATACTCAATATTATTTTGTTTAGTCTCTTCTACTTAACTATAGATAATTATTATTTACTTTAAATTTAATGTATACTTAATAAAAAAATTGAAACTGTTAAAAAAATGTATACTTCTCATTTGTAATATTATTTATTTGATTTTCTACATCATATGACAACACGCACTTACTTTTTATTTGTAATATATAAATTTACTATTATTCTTTTCGATAATGTAATTATTTCTAATAAACTTTAAACTTTTACCACAGTATATATAATGCTAGACATAAAATCAAAAAACATTTTGGATGGCGTCAATAACTTAAGACATAATATAATTATATGTATAAGATGCACTTTTTAATAAAATAATAGCAAACAAAATTACAAATATAAAATCATTGATTTTACTAATAGTAGCAAAGTCTTAATTTTTTTAAAGAGTAAATTTCTGTTTTCGTCCCTGAGGTTTGTCAATTTTAACTAGTTTAGTCCAAAAATCTAATTTATAACAAATCCAGCCCTGAAGTTTGCATTTCTTAATGATTTTCATCCCTAAGGGTGCTTTTTCGTTTAATTCTTAGAGATGAAAAGCGTTAAGAAATGCAAACCTTAGGGATGAAAAGCGTTAAGAAATGCAAACCTTAGGGACGGTTTTGTTATAAATTAGATTTTTGGACTAAACTAGTTAAAATGGACAAACCTCAGGGACGAAAACAGAAATTTACTCTTTTTTAAATTAGATTTATTACGGGTTTTTTAAATATAATTTATATTTTATCACTCAAATGGTTGCTTAGACCATGCGTAGTGGGGCTTTTTAAAAAAAATTGCCCAATCACGCCCAATAACGCCCCTTCCCCACTACACCTGGGCGTTATCTTGCAAAAAATGCTCCTTGGCGTGGTTTGAAAAACGCCGGATGGGGAAAAGGTTGGCTAATCACATTAGAGATTCCATTTGCTTGGCCAATATGATTTTTAGGTGTTTTTTTTTTAATTTTATTTTACTACAAAACATATTGCCCAATAATGCCCCATCCCCACTATACTCATTTTAGAAAACGCTCAATAATGCCCTATTGCTAACTAGGCTGCCACATGGCACAAAACGCCCAAGGGTATCAAGTTGCCCACTACGCACGGTCTTATTTGCTTCTCGAATAACATGTTTGACCACTGTATCTTCTTTTCAATAATCATCTCCGCCATCACCATATCGATCGCGTACCGAGTATATCCATTAGTTTTTTTTAAATATAATTTTCTTATTATTTGGTATATAAAATCATATTTATTCAAGCCGTGTAATACACGAGGGTTTTTAAAGATATAACTTTTTTTATTATTTGGTAAACAATATTACTTTATTCAACCAGTATAATACAAGTGGTTTTAAAGATATAACTTTTTTATTAGTTGGTATATAAAATTGTATTTATTCAACCCGTACAATATGGTTCCTATAGATATAACTTTTTATTATTTAATATATAAAATTACATTTATTCAACCCATGCAATAAAGGAGGTTTTTAAAGATATAGTTTTATTATTTAGTATATAAAATTCATTTATTTAACCCGTGTAATACACGGGGTTATAACCTAGTTATACTAATAAATGAATTCACTAAATGTCACATGGCATTTTCTTCTGTTGCTAAATACCACATGTCATTTTCTTCTATAATGTAGGTCTTTGATTATTACTACTACTACTACTATTACTATTACTATTAATATTATTATTGTAACATAAAGGATACTAATTTAATAATTCTAATATTATTAAATAATAAATAACATAAAAGATTTGATCTAATTTGCACGGTTCTAATCTAATTAATTTTATATAAGTATTAAATTCTATTTAACGTAATTTAATTTAAGGGTAGGGTTCTTGAGTGAACAATGATTTATTTGTGAACAAAATGAACTTATCATTACCATTGATTTTGTAGATCTAGATTTTTTCTTTAATGGCAAGATTGTAATTATCTTTTGTAACTTACAAGTATTTTAATAGACACAAGGGTATAATTGTATATTTCTATCTTCATTTAATTAATTTTTTCTCTCTCCTGATTTCTCTTTCCAATTAAAAGAATATTTAATTATATTCTCTATATTTTTTTCTCTCACATATTACCTAATTTAATATTTCATAATTTTAAAAAAAATACAAACATTATCAAATATTGTTCCAGCTAGAACACAATTAAAAATATTTAATTACATTCTCTATACATATATGTATTAGATCAATGTTTAATGAAAAGATGTATAGTGAAAACAATATGTAGTAATACACAAGTGTATAAGTCTAATATATATCGACATGTATACACTATGTACTTGAATAACACACAGGTGTATACATCTGGTATATACCGACCCGTATACACATATGTACTTGAATAATACACAAGTGTATAAATCTGGTTTATACTAACATGTGGAAACAAGATGTAATAATACACAAGTGTATAAGTCTTGTATATACTGACATGTATACACATATGTTAAAAATCATAATTTAATTAGGTTTAATATTTAATTTTAAAAGGAAATAACAGTTTATTTAAAAAAACATTAGCCCTTCAATCTCTTATAATTAAAATAATAGAGAAATAATTAAAAATGAGAGAGAGAGAGAGAGAGTTAAGAGAGGAGAAAATTAAGGAATTTTAATTAAAAGTACATGGCTAATGTCAATCTTACCCTTTTAATCTAAAAAATAATCAAGGGTCAAGATTAGTTCACTCAGTTCACTCTCAAGAAGTTGTTCACTCATGATCCTAATCTCCTATATATATAGGGTCAGGATTTAGAGAAAACGGTAGAAAGTGTGAGAACGGTGAGAACGCTTATTGATCGTCCGATTAAAACAATTTATGGACTAGATTGGCGCGGTGACATTTTAGTAAATAACACCAATTTTATTACGTGGACGCGCTTCATTAAGGGTAAAAAAGTAAAAAAAAATCATTTCTCACATAAAACGCCATTGAAAAATAAAACGCCAAATAAATACAAAACGCCAATTTTATCACTGCGTACTTTTTTCTTTGTTTTTATTTAAGCTCTCTGGCTACAAAAACGCAAAAAAATATGAAAAGCAATTATATATAACGCCAAAGCTTACATCCGGATAAATGTTAATTACATTTTTTGTTATAAAAATAACATCCCGCCTAAATTACGCGCCAAAAAAAATTCTATAAATAGAAGCATCTCACACCTTCCGTTTATCACACAAAAAAAAAACACACAAAAACACACAGTGGTTGCTATAAAAAATTACAACTCAATGTAAAACGCCAAAAAATACAACGACGGCAAACATCTTTTCTTTGATACTCAGTAATGTTCCGCATGAAGCTTCATTGAATGATTTGTTACGTGAGTTTAGTAAGATTTTGCTGCATGAGATGGGCAAAATTGAAAAAAGAGGGATTGATGACACCCATATGTCATACTGTCATCTTTGTTCCTGAAGAAGGTTTGGATGATAAGAAGAGACCTATACCAGTGTAAATGCTACTTTTGCCTCGATGATTATAATGAAGACGACAGGCAGATAGCATCCACCCACACGGGGTCGATCTATGTCTCCAACATCCACAAAGAAACTTCAACACATGAACAAAGAAAATAAACAGCGCTAAACCCAAAACGCCATTTATTTGTCACATTTCTTGTAGTTTCAAAAGAAAAAAGAGACTGATGACACTGAAGATTTAAAATCATAAATTGCTTCTACTTTGTTTTTTTTTTTAATTTTCTTTATCTATTGTTTGTTTTGTAATTTCAGTTAATAAACAACAAAAGAATATTAATGCTATAATGAAAAATATAATAAAACGCCAAAATGAGCAAATGCGTGTAAAACGCCATAATGCCATAAAAACGCCCACAAAAAACTACCAAACTATAATAAAATTAATTTGAACAACTAATATTATAAAAAAAAAGCGTGAAACAATATGCAAAGAATATGAAACAAAAGAAGTCCAATAGTTATCTAACCGCCATTGGAAAACAAAACGCCATAATTACAGCCGTCAAAGATTTGACGTGTTACACCATAAAAACAGTTGAGTCTGAAAACAAAACACGGTAAACTACAAAAAACAGTAAAATGAAACGACGGAAAACATAATTACTAACATTTATTATATTTATTTATCTTTTTCAAAACGCCATAATTACCTGTCATACGCGGGGGAAAAAGTCAATATAAAAGAAGACCATAAGAACCCAAGCTCAAACACGCCAAAAAATTTGACTAAAACGCCACATATTGTCAAAAACGCCAAAAAATTTAAAAATGGCTAAGGTTATTGCATGGACGTTTGAAAAGGAAAGAGAAACGATTCATCATAAAGTTCTCTGATAGGAGAAGGGTAAATGTAAGGACAATCAAAGCCATGCTTGGAATGAATGAAAAGGTTCAGAAGGATATCCTGGCCCTTGGGGTTCCAATAGACAACGATTGTGAAAGAACGAGAACTGTAATAAAAAGACCGAAGAGAAAATTTCCGGCAGAAGATGATGATGATATTGACGATACTCCTATACCAAAACTTAGCAGTTGGGTATTGCATGAGGAAGAAGGAACACTTGAAGTGACTTATAAAAACGGGGTGCAATATTCAAGGCCAATGGAAGAAATGTTGAAGACAGGGTTGCTATCTATCATTGAACAACTCTGTGATTTAACACCTTCAAACGATCCAAAATCCAAGGATGCAGTGATATTCAAGAATAGGCTGCAGCAAAGAAGAGACGAGCTAATGGCGTTATACGCAAAAATGAAATTTGATGATGAAGAATCTGAAGAAAGTGATGAACAAAGCGATGGGTACATCTCTGATGTAATCCCACATACGGAAGACTATTAGTTTATTTTGATTTTCGTGTTATTGTAGTTTTATAAAATATTAATCTATGGTAATCAATTATTAACAAAAAGATACAAAACGCAAAAAATGGCATGGAAAAAGCCATAACGCCAAAAAATTAACTATGTGACACAAAAAGAATTAATTCAACGAGAAGAAATCGGAGAAAAAACAGTAAAACGCCAAATAATTAATAATTCTACATAATGCCAAAATTATCTTGCACGCAAAAAATAAAGCAGCATGTCAAACGCGAAAATCGTGAAAGGAGAAGAATACTAAAAAGACAAAAAAACCCCTCGGACCCTGATCATGCCTCGCACCACGTGTTCGGCCAGGATGCGTTCTCACTGTTCTCACACTTTTTGCCGTTTTCTCCTAATCCCGTTTCTATACACACACACACGCACACACACACACATAGGGGAGCGCTAAAATGAAAACATCTCCAGTTGTAAGAATCGAGACAACCATTTTCTAGCCAATAGATCTTCAAGATGTATGGATGAGATTAAAAGTAGTTAAAAGTAATATTAAATACTTTTTGTATTATTATGTCTTTAGTATTTTAATCCAAAAGGGTAGTTTAGTAAAATTACTCTATTTTGTCTTTTTGTCTTTATTGTTTTTTATTACTTTTTTGCATTATTATATTAGTTTTTATTTTTTAAACATAATTTTTTATTAAAAGCATTTTCAAATTCAGATTTTTTTATAGATTTTTTAAACTTTTTACGTTTTACGTTAAACTTTTTACGTTTTACGTTTTTAGGTTAACCTTTTTATGTTAAACGTTTTATGTAAAACATTTTACGTTTTACGTTCTTACGTTTTATGTAAAACTTTTTACTTTTACGTTTAACGTTAAACTTTTTACGTTTTATGTTTTTAGGTTTTACGTTAAACTTTTTACGTTTTACGTTAAACTTTTTACATTAAAAAGTTTACGGTTTAACCTTTTTTTTTCACAAAAACTTTTTCACACAAAAACTTTTTTACGCAAAACGAACGCACCCAGAAATCGCAAACTCGGTAGGTGTCTCAGATAGATTGTTATCGTCATCGACTGGGGAAAAGAATATAAAAAACCAACAACATCAAAACAAAAGTGTATCTCGAAAAAAATGGGGTTTGACTTAGATTTTCCGATAATTAAAGGGCTGCAAAGTGGGGTTGTAGGTTCAAAAACCTACCCTTCACCAACGTTGCCGCGCAATCGTCATCAAAATCAAGTTTTTTTTTTTTTTTTTTGCATCATCGCCACCCAAAACCCACAGTTCAAAAATTCTATATCAACACATAGTTGATTCCCCACCTGCAGCAAACCACACTTAAAAAAATTCAAAATCAAAAACATTACACATGATCCAAATCAAGTTGTATGATTCCCCAGACGACACCATACCCAAAGAAAGAAGCAAGAACAGCCACCAAAAGAACAACCAAAAAGTGGGTATTTATTAGAAGCAATACCAGGTAAAATACCCAAATCAAAGGAAAACCCAGCAAATAATATCAAACAAACATGCTGTCAGATCAAACCCACCGTCACCCACCACTGCCGCCACACCACCAAACCCACCGCCGCCGCCACCAACACATCGCCGGAATCTGCCTTCCCGACAACGACATCGCCTTCCCGATAACGACATCGCCACCACCACCGACTTCCGCACACCCCACCCCCATCACCGTCTTCCGCCACCGACCACCACCTCCCCACCAACAACTCCCCATCCTCGATGTGAATCTGGTCTATAGATTCAAGATTGAAGCAGAAGACAGACAATGGGTGTAGGAGGTTAAAAGGGGTGTAGAGTAATCGTGTATAATATCGTGTGGAATGATGATGAGCAGGAGGAACATTTAGATCTAAAGAGAGCACCCACTTACTACAGTTGAAGCAATGAGACGCAACTTCAAGAAATGGTTTTCTAGTGGTGGGGTTTTAGGTGGTTGATTTGGTGGGTAGTGAAGAAATGGTGGATGGATGAAGGCACTGGGTAGTAAAGGAGGATGATGGTTGGGTAGTAGCAGTGAGTTTCAAATGATGAGAGAGAGACAAAGAAGGTTTTTAATAGATCTGACATTTTAAAAAGCTGATGGTTTTAAATGTGGAGAGAGGTAGAGATTTGACATTTGGGGTAAATGACCAAACTACCCTTTTTGTTGGCAGAATATGATCGATGGAGAGTGGTTCTCATGGTTCTTACAACTGGAGGTGGTTTTCATTTTAGCGCTCCCCTACACACATATATGTTATTTCTCATTATTGTAGAAAATATTTACATAGTTCTTTTAGTTTACATTTGATCGATGAGATAAATTAATGGGATGAGTTAGGTATTTTTAGTTATTAATATTAACAATAACAAATATATAATTTAAAGTTATTAAAGTTGAATCCCTCGCACAATGCGGTAGGAATTTAGCTTCGATGGGTATCAGTTTGATTCGTTACGATACCGCCACTCGATCTAGCAACCTAAAGAAAAAAATCAAAGAAATAAAACAGTTAAACCTTAGAGTATAAAAATCTTGTGGTAACTTAAAAAAATTACTATTCCTTGCAAAAAAAAAAAAAAAAAACAAAACATGATATCAAAATGAAACCTATTAATGAAATTTGTGATATAGCTAATATTTAAAATTTAGGCATACTGGCAGATTTATCATGTGTATCTTTCCATTTTAAATTATTCATAATTCAAGTTGTGTATATAGTAAGTTTTAACTTATGTATTATTGATAAATAGCAATAATTATCTATGATATATTAGCATCTTAAATTGTTTTTATTTATTTTATTTTTCTTTAAATTTAAAAAAAATCACATTTTTCTGATTATGAGTGGTTTTAAGCATTTTTTTTATGGTATTTATCATCTTTTACATACGTGAGATACTTTCTTTATTCAATCGATGTAATATACAGGTCTATATAGAAATAAAAGTAAGTGATACATATTAATGTAGTCTCCAAACAAAAAATGGCTTATTTTATTATTAAATCAATATTTAAGTTCAATGTAGAAAACAAATTAATGGTGATAGTCTCCAAACAAAAATGGCTTATTTTATTATTAAATCAATATTTAAGTTCAATGTAGAAAATAAATTAATGGTGAGAGACTAATATGGTAAAGCTTGATTTTTTAAAGGGGCTTAACTGAAAATTATAATTTTACCCTAGTATAAACACTTAAGAGATGTAAAGGTGCGTGTCGACTGTCGAGTCAAAACGAACCCAAACGGTGTTGGCCCAGAAACAATTACAGTAGAAACGCTAAAGCAGTAAAGCACGATTTGATAAAGAGTTATTGAAATTTATCACCCTCAACTATTCGTTGTTGGCTGCTGCCACTCCCAACTTTTACTTTGACTCTCGCCAATTTCAACTTAACACTTTATGTAATCTATCACTCTCAAACTAACAACACACTAACCAAGTTAGGGTTTTTTTTTTTTTTTTTTTTTTTTTTTTTTTTTTTATGTATAATTACATATTTACATTTGATCCCAACCGGCAAAAGCCCAATCCCACAAAGGCGATTACTAAGCCCAACTTAACTTCCAGCACCATTCTTCGAGATGCAACATTTTGTGGACGTTTGTGATGGCTATATTGCCGTTAAGACTTAAGAGCCTAAATTTGACCGTTATTTTTGTTTTTTACATTACAATGCATATTTAGTAACATTAAACAAAAAAAAAAAACCCTGAAATAGATTATATTCAATTGAAACTAAGCAAAACAAACTCATAACTCCTTATCTATAGACATCTACTAAGATATATTTGAATATTTCTAGGAATGACAAAAAATTCTAAGCCTGAGCCTAACTGGAATACCTAATACCCAAAATTCCCGGGCTAGGTATTAGGACAAGTTTGATATTAATAATTATTGTATGCTACCAAATACAAAATTATATTTTGAAATTCATATCGTCAAGATATTTTCAAATTTTAGATACTTCATATATTTTATGGTGACTATGATATGTATGCAATTTATCATACTTATATTTACCAATAGATTTTAAATAACATAAATTCAATAAAAATTAATACTGAAAGAAAAAAAATATATTTGAAAATCTCAACAGGTATTAAAAAAAGTAATCGGTATACTCCATACCTAAGGGTATACCTGATATCCAATGGATAATTACATCACAAATACCCGATGGATAATTACGCCACAAATACCCGACGGATATTAGGTCAGTATGGGATATGTTTTTAGAAAAAAAGGGTACGGAACTAGGATTAGCTATCTCCGACCCATTGCCATCCTAAAATATTCCACTCTGAATTATATACACACAACAAACTCATTTGTAACCTAATAACATCAAACCCATTACAACTTGACTGCTCATATCAGGGCCTTCACAATTTAAAACCCAAACTATCTTCTTAATAGCAACAAGTTAATTGTATTCCCCATAGTTGATCAACTTTTCCCCCAAAATTTTGAGAAACCATGGGTATAATATATCTTTCTAAACTTCCAATTAAAAAAAAGCCTTCCGTTTATTATCCAAGTGTTCAAAATTAGGTGTGACAACTTTAGTTTGAAAAAAAAAAATCAAAAAGAGATAAAAATGCAAGAGCAAATTCACAAATAAAAATCATGTGATTTAGTTTGAACAAGAATAGCACATGAGCTCTCATTGAACATTGCACCACTGAATGTGATTTTTTTTTTTTTTTTTTTTTTGAAAGGTCTAAATTATTCATGAATCACAAAAGATTACAATTGCCTTGTTTCAATTGGACAATATAATATAGCTCTTAGGCAAAACATCATTAAGGATGTTAGATTTAATCATCGTACTGATGATTTTTGTTATGATCGCATTGATCATATAGATGTTGGAAAAATAGGTGAAAATAGCATTTTTCACAAATATAGGAAAATGATTTTTTCCTATTTTGGACTAGAAATAAATATAATAAAATGAGCGGGTTTTATATATTTATTTGTGGGTTTGTGTTCTATGTTGGGAGAGCTTCGCAACGAACTAAACCACGTCCAAAACGGAGCTAAGATGAATGAGATATCGATGCTCAAAGTTGGGTGTTTGGAACATTCAATGCTGAAACAAAAGGGAAAGTAGCACCTTGTCCCACATCGGATGAGAGATGGAACTTAAAGGGGTATTTAAGTGGGAACTCTCCATCCTTATTGTTTCATGGGAGCACTCACTAGTGTACTCGCGAAGGGTGCGGAGCACCCTAACTCGCGCTCGCGCTCGCGCGCAAGCGCGCGCTCGCGCGCAAGCGCGCGCGCGCGCGCGCGCGCGCGGGCAATGTGGCGCTTTGATGGCGCACTTTGCACTTCGCATCGCTTGAGAGCCGCCTTTGTATTTTTGACCACGTGCGCGTGGTGGATCTCATGGGCTGCAGGGACCAAGTGGAGTGCAGGTTCGAAGCGCGTGACGTGGCAGTCCGCGCGCGGGTATACGTGGCACGAAGGCGCGCGGTTGCGCATGGTGCATAGGTCCTGAGGTGTCGTGCGCGGCGCACCGAAGTGAGCCAAAACGGCGCGACTGTGTGGCGTGCTTGTAGAGGCTCACAGGTGACGTGGCGCACGCGCGCATGGACCTGAGTCAGTGAGGCGCACGCGCGCATGGGTGTGAGCCAAGAGGACGCACCGCGCATGGCGTGCACACCTGGGCGCGCGCGCACCAGTGTGGCTTGCGCGCGCGCATGCAGAAGCTTCCAGCATTGAATGACAGAGCAGTTTCAGTCCAGCTTCGTAACTGACGAGTTAACGGGCTTTGACTGAGAATTAAATGACGTATTAAATTGCATTGAAGACGTTTAATGAAATTTAAACCTCTCTTTAATTCGTTTTTGACTGTTTCGACTTAGGAGCTGTATAAATACAGCTCCATACCCACTGCAGAAACTCACCAGCTACACAACAGCATACTCAACATTCTCTCTTCAACTTTCTGATCATTTTCTTACAAGGTTCAAGGTAACCTTCGGGTTGTAGGTGAATTCCGGCAGTACTACTGCTCCGGCTGTTGTACCCTGGGAAACAAAACGAGTACTCTTGGGAGACTCGGAATTTGTTTTAAGGGAAGCGTGTTGAACACGTGCCTTAGCCATTCTGTTTCTACTCCTTCTTGTATTTTGGTTTATTTCAGATGTAATTTGTACTAGAGTTTTAGCTTTCTTATTTCTGTATTGTAATCGTTTGAATAAAATTTGTTTATTTTATTTAAATTACGCGAACGGTTCCTACAATCTTAAAACAAATTTTTAAAACCGTTCGTAAAATCAAAACCATTCTGTTTGTGATTCAAACCAGTTTTGTTTTCACTCAGTTTGTGTTTTAAAAACAGATTTTTTTTTTGTTTTCTTCTTCAAAGGAGCGACTTTGGTTGAAAACAAATTGGTTACATTCAGTTTTGTCCTAAAAATTGGTAATAAACTTTCTGCCTTGGTCTTCAAAGTTGGACTTAGAAGTCAGTCAGTAAGTTTTAATTATTAAAAATTTCTGTTTTTTGGTCTTCAAAGTTGGACTTAGAAGCCAAACAGTAATTTGTGGTAAAAATTAAAATTTAATTGTTTACTTCTGGTTTTTGCGTAAATCAGAATTTTTTGACTAAACTTTTAAATTTTTAATTTTTCAGCATGTCGAACGATAATGTCAACGTTAACTACACCACAAATGTTGTGACGGGAACCCCCCTCAACGCCACCACTGTGGGAGCGTCCACAGTGGCCAATCACGCTGAACGACCTGAGAAGTTCTCGGGTCTACACTTTAAGCGGTGGCAACAGAAGATGTTCTTCTACCTGACCACCATTAACCTTGCGAGGTTCTTAACTGAATCCGCTCCCCAACCTGCGGAAGGGGAGACCAGCGCTCAGGCTCTGAGCGCGGTAGAGGCTTGGAAGCACTCAGATTTTATTTGTCGAGGCTATGTGTTAAACGGGCTTTCGGATGCATTGTATAACGTGTACTACAATGTCAAGACTTCCAAAGATCTTTGGGATGCCTTGGACAAAAAGTACAAAACGGAGGATGCTGGCACAAAGAAATTTGTGGTAGCCCGTTTCTTGGATTTCAAAATGGTTGATTCTAAAAGTGTTATGAATCAAGTCCAAGAATTCCAAATTATACTACATGACATCTTTGCGGAAGGCATGACACTTAGCGAGACATTCCAAGTGGCAGCGTTGATTGAAAAGTTACCTCCTGGTTGGGTGGATTTTAAGAATTATCTTAAACACAAACGAAAGGAGATGACTTTAGAGGACCTTATTGTTCGTCTTCGGATTGAAGAGGGCAATAGAATTGCCCTAAAAGGCAGCCAAGCGCAAACTTCTGCTAGCGCAAATTTGGTTGAGCATGGGCAATCCTCTAAAGGCGCAAAGGGTAAGGGGAAGAAGGACAAGGAGAAAGCAAAGGCTAGCAAACTTGGACCGAAGAAAGGGGCTGTGAAAAAGAAACCTCCAACGTTCCAAGGGACTTGTTACAACTGTGACGAGCCGGGGCATCGGGCTAACCAATGCAAGAAACCAAAGCGTGAGCGTGCGCACATGGTGGATGAAGACGGAATGTCTTTGGTGGCAATGATTTCCGACAAAACCGCAATGTTGGATGAGGTCAATGCTGTGACCAACACTCCAAAAGGGTGGTGGATTGATACGGGAGCGACCCGTCATGTGTGCCCAGACAGGAGCCTCTTTACCACCTTCAAGGAGCTTGCGGGAGATGAGAAGCTGTACATGGGAAATGCAGCCACCGCGGACATCAAGGGTGAAGGAACGGTGATCTTGAAGTGGACTTCAGGGAAGGAGCTCACTTTAAGCAACGTGTTATATGTCCTAGACTTGCGCAAGAGCCTAGTCTCGGGTTGGTTGCTTAATAAGTTTGGATTTCATTTAGTTTTTGAGAGCGATCAATTTGTACTAACTAAACGAGGAATGTATGTAGGCAAGGGCTATGCCCAAAATGGTATGTTCAAATTGAATGTAATGGCTGTCAAAAAGAACATGAATAAAATTGCTACTACTTCTACTTATATGCTTGAGTTTTCTGAATCGAATAAATGGCATGGTAGATTAGGTCACGTTAATTTTAATTCTATACGCCGCTTAATCAATTTAAATTGCATACCAACATTCCATATTGATTCACACTATAAATGTGAAACATGCGTTGAATCCAAACTTACAAGAACATCATCCAAATCGGTTGAACGAATAACCGAACCCCTTGATTTAATTCACACCGATATATGTGATTTAAAAGCGGTACCCACAAGAGGTGGAAATAAGTACTTCATCACGTTTATTGACGATAGTACTAAATATTGCTATGTATATTTACTAAAAAGTAAAGATGAAGCAATAAGTAAATTTATCTTGTATAAAAATGAAGTTGAGAATCAACTTCAAAAGAAGATAAAAGCTTTGCGAAGCGACCGAGGAGGCGAATATGTTGCACCTTTTGCCGATGTATGCGCAAAAAGTGGCATTGTACGTGAGTGTACACCTCCTTATTCTCCACAATCAAATGGCGTGGCGGAACGAAAGAACCGCACATTGAAAGAAATGATGAACGCCATGTTGATAAGTTCTGGGATGAGCCAGGAAATGTGGGGGGAAGCCATTCTCTCGGCCAATTATCTTTTGAACAAGATACCATTGAAAAAGAGAGACGAGACTCCATATGAGTTATGGAAAAAGAAAAAGCCTTCATATAAATACTTGAAAGTGTGGGGGTGCCTAGCAAAGGTGATTGTACCACCTCCTAAGGCTGTTAGGATAGGACCCAAAACTGTTGATTGCATATTTATTGGGTATGCCCATCAAAGTAGCGCACATCGCTTTCTTGTACATGAGTCCAAGAATCCTGATGTACACGTAAACACTATCATGGAGGTGAATCCTAACGTTGTGTCTTACTTTGAAAATGTGTTTCCTTTGAGAAGACAAACACATGCAACGTCATATACACCTACTTTTGAAGTAGGTGAAAGCTCATCTAGACCAGTTGATGAGGTAGTTCATGATAAGACACATGAACAACCTGAGGTTGAAGAAAGTGACCGTAGGCGAAGCAAAAGGCCAAGGGTTGAAAAATCCTTCGGTCCAGACTTCGTTAGCTATATGGTTGAGGGCGAGCCTAATACATATCGCGAAGCAGTTTCTTCTTCAGAAGGACCTCAATGGAAAGAAGCAATAAGAAATGAAATAGATTCTATATTGCAAAATCATACTTGGGAGTTAGTAGATCTTCCACCTGGTTGCAAACCACTTGGATATCGTTGGATATTCAAAAGGAAGATGAAAACTGATGGAAGTATTGATAAATACAAGGCTAGATTGGTGATTAAAGGATTTAGACAAAATGAAGGTCTAGATTACTTTGATACCTACTCGCCTGTGACGCGCATAACCTCGATTAGATTGGTTCTTGCTATAGCGGCTTTAAGAAATTTGGAAGTTCACCAAATGGATGTTAAAACCGCATTTCTAAATGGCGATTTAGAAGAAGAGATTTACATGGAGCAACCTGAAGGTTTCTCTGCCCCAGGTCAAGAGGGTAAAGTATGTAAACTCGTCAAATCTTTGTATGGTTTGAAGCAAGCACCAAAACAATGGCACCAAAAGTTTGATCATGTCATGATTGACAATGGTTTCAAAATAAACGAGTGCGACAAATGTGTTTATTTCAAAGACACAAATGAGGGTTATGTAATTTTATGCCTTTATGTAGATGATATGCTTATCATTGGGAGTAATGTTAAAATTATCAAAGCTACTAAAAGCATGTTAAAAGCGAGATTTGACATGAAAGACATGGGTTTAGCGGATGTGATTCTTGGAGTAAAGATCATAAGAACCCAAGAAGGTCTTGTGTTAAGTCAATCTCACTATGTGGATAAAATTCTTGAAAAATTCAACTCGGGAGATACGAGTGTAGCTCGAACTCCAGTTGATACCTCCCAACATCTCAAGAAGAATAAAGGAGATGGAGTTGCTCAGTTAGAGTATTCAAGAATTATTGGCAGTCTAATGTATCTAATGACATGTACTAGACCCGACTTGGCTTACGCGGTGAGTATGCTAAGTAGATACACCAGCAATCCGTGCGCGGATCATTAGAAAGCTATCACGAGGGTGCTTAAATACATAAGATACACAAGAGATTATGGACTCCATTATACCCGACAACCAGCAGTGATCGAAGGATACACTGATGCAAACTGGATATATGATAATAAAGATTCCAAATCAACAAGTGGTTATGTGTTTACACTTGGAGGAGCTGCTATTGCTTGGAAGTCTTCTAAGCAAACGGTGATAGCAAGATCCACAATGGAATCCGAATTTATCGCCTTGGATAAGTCAGGCGAGGAGGCGGAATGGCTACGTCAATTCGTGGAAGATATTCCAAGATGGCCAAAGCCTTTGCCAGCCATATGTGTACATTGTGATACCCAATCAGCGATTGGTAGAGCCCAAAGCTTGATGTACAATGGCAGATCAAGGCATATGCGACGTAGGCATAACACGATACGACAACTACTCTCAACGGGTGTTATCACAATTGATTATGTGAGATCAACGGATAACATCGCGGACCCGTTAACAAAAGGCTTAAGCAGAGAGTTAGTAGAAACGTCGTCAAGAGGAATGGGACTAAAGCCCGTGGGAAATGGGAATATGAGGGAAACCTAACTTAGCTGATTGGAGATCCCAAGATCTAAGTTCAATAGGACAACTTAATCATATTACCAAAACGGAGTCACTGTGGGGGAGTACCTCAAACTAAATAAAAGGGAGTTATATATACTTCCTAGTCCATTCCAATCAGTGACATTGAAGTGAGGCTAAGCATATTAAGGTTAACGATTACGGGAAATCAAATAACCATGATGCTTTTAATGATTCAGAGGAATCACCTATGTTAGAGAGAAGTAGGGTCGCTTCAAATGGATTTGTGGGGTGCGCAAATCCTAGAGCTCTCGCAGAACCAGGCTAGTGTTCCAGGACCATAATAGGACACGACAATGAGGAGTTGGCCAAACCAGGGAGAGTATTGTGTCAAGTGTATTGTCGTTTACACAAATGGGGGTATGTTCAAGGACATCGCGTCTACACACCGCTAGTAAGCTAAGTGCGCTTCACAAAAGAAGGTTCAAAGGCTTCAACCTACCTATCTTGCAATACTCAACTGTCGAAGTTTATCGTTGAAAAGTGTAAGGAAAAGATCCATTTCCATACATGTGGGGGATTGTTGGAAATTTGATGAAAATAGCATTTATCATGTGGGGGATTGTTGGAAAAATAGGTGAAAATAGCATTTTTCACAAATATAGGAAAATGATTTTTTCCTATTTTGGACTAGAAATAAATATAATAAAATGAGCGGGTTTTATATATTTATTTGTGGGTTTGTGTTCTATGTTGGGAGAGCTTCGCAACGAACTAAACCACGTCCAAAACGGAGCTAAGATGAATGAGATATCAATGCTAAAATTTGGGTGTTTGGAACATTCAATGCTGAAACAAAAGGGAAAGTAGCACCTTGTCCCACATCGGATGAGAGATGGAACTTAAAGGGGTATTTAAGTGGGAACTCTCCATCCTTATTGTTTCATGGGAGCACTCACTAGTGTACTCGCGAAGGGTGCGGAGCACCCTAACTCGCGCTCGCTCGCGCGCGCGCGTGGCGTGGGCGATGAGGCGCAATGTGGCGCTTTGATGGCGCACTTTGCACTTCTCATCGCCGCGAGCCGCTTGAGAGCCGCCTTTGTATTTTTGACCACGTGCGCGTGGTGGATCTCATGGGCTGCAGGGACCAAGTGGAGTGCAGGTTCGAAATGCGTGACGTGGCAGTCCGCGCACGGGTATACGTGGCACGAAGGCGCGCGGTTGCGCATGGTGCATAGGTCCTGAGGTGTCGTGCGCGGCGCACCGAAGTGAGCCAAAACGGCCCGACTGTGTGGCGTGCTTGTAGAGGCTCACAGGTGACGTGGCGCACGCGCGCGTGGACCTGAGTCAGTGAGGCGCACGCGCGCATGGGTGTGAGCCAAGAGGACGCACCGCGCATGGCGTGCACACCTGGGCGCGCGCGCACCAGTGTGGCTTGTGCGCGCGCATGCAGAAGCTTCCAGCATTGAATGACAGAGCAGTTTCAGTCCAGCTTCGTAACTGACGAATTAACGGGCTTTGACTGAGAATTAAATGACGTATTAAATTGCATTGAAGACGTTTAATGAAATTTAAACCTCTCTTTAATTCGTTTTTGACTGTTTCGACTTAGGAGCTGTATAAATACAGCTCCATACCCACTGCAGAAACTCACCAGCTACACAACAGCATACTCAACATTCTCTCTTCAACTTTCTGATCATTTTCTTACAAAGTTCAAGGTAACCTTCGGGTTGTAGGTGAATTCCGGCAGTACTACTGCTCCGGCTGTTGTACCCTGGGAAACAAAACGAGTACTCTTGGGAGACTCGGAATTTGTTTTAAGGGAAGCGTGTTGAACACGTGCCTCAGCCATTCTGTTTCTACTCCTTCTTGTATTTTGGTTTATTTCAGTTGTAATTTGTACTAGAGTTTTAGCTTTCTTATTTCTGTATTGTAATCGTTTGAATAAAATTTGTTTATTTTATTTAAATTACGCGAACGGTTCCTACAATAGATTATTATGTTGGGACATAGTCTAACATTTTTAGACAGGGAGTCGTAGCCCACAACTGTCGTTGTCTTTATTAGACAACAAGTATAGCCCGTAGGCACTTCACCTCTAATGGATGTTTATGGTATTATCATCACATTGATGATATTTGCCATGATCTACTCTGATCATATAGGCTGTAAGGCTTGGACGTATTCCAATACCTTAACGGCTGGTGTGGTTTCTCACGCCACACTGCCAGGAGTGTTAACATGTTCTCAGATGTTAACAAAGATTAATTATCTTAAGAGGGTTTTACCATCATAGCCATGTTCATAGACATATAGGCTAGGTTATACCATTAAGAGGATCTTTTGAAAATTTTCGGCTGATCGATAAAGTTCGAGTAAAATTCAGAACTATAGTTGGATAAAGGACGAAATGAATACCTATATAAAATTTTCCAAGCTTTCCTAGATTATTAGGAATTTACAATAGTGCCTTAACCAGGACTTTTAGTAATATACATTTGTCCACAGAGGACTAAGAGGAAAAATATAAGTCCGCATAAGGACTATAAAATATTATAAGTCCATATAGGGGTTATAATGAAATATCATGTCCTCAAAGGGACTATTTCAAAATAGCATATCCCCAAAGGGATTCTAATGAAATAACATGTCCATAAAAGGACTATATTGGTACAGCGTGCACACAAAAGGGCTTTGATGTACAGATGTCCTCACAGTGACTTTAAATAACTGTAGTCCATGCAGGGACTAAAAGAAAATAATAGTTCGTAAAGGGATTATAAAATATGTCCGCATAGGGACTTTTAGGATATAACATGTCCATGAAGGGACATTAATAAACAATTGTCCTCGTATGGACTTTATGTCGAAAGGTACGTCCTCAATGGGACTTATTAATGAAACAATATGTCCTTAAAGGGACTATAATAAAATATCATATCCACAAAGGATCCTATTGGAATAATATGTCCACGAAGGGACTATGATGAAATAATACATCCTTGAAAGGAATGTAATGAATTTTTATGTCCGCCAGGGGACTTTGATAAAATATTATGTCTACGAAAAGACTCTTAATGAAATACTGTGCCCATGAAAGGACTAAATAGCAAATGCCCATATAGGGTCTTAAGTCGAAAGGTATGTCCACACAGGGACTAAAATAGAAGAGATAGGTCCTTATAAGGACTTAAAAGACAAAGAACATTATGAAAGAAGGATTCTCTAACGCCTTCCTTGCTCCATTTTGATTGTTTCTCTTCTTTGTTTACCGTACACAGTAGAGATACTGAAGATCTCAATGAATAATTTAAATATTCCAATCAGGATCCGTTATAGAAGTAGAATTCAAGGATTCAATGGTTAAGGAATGATATGGATCACGGATTGGGTTTTAACTGATATAATCCAAATCTGGGATTTCAAAACTTGAAGGTAAGGAATAGGGATTATTAGGATCCGCTGGTATTATTTTCAAAACGGGAGCCTCAGGGACCACCTGGTATGGACTCCACTGGCGCAGACTTTAAAATTTGAGTCTCAGGGACCTCCGGTATGGACTCTGAAGTCTGATTGCAATTCAAATGGGTTTGGTTTTGAGAATGAATCTATAAAGGTCTTCCTCCAAACCGGTCGCACGCTTATTCTAGCCGTATTGTTAAGCTTGGCATTTCTTGGATTCGGATGAAGAGAATCTCTATCAACGGCCTCCTTGCTTGGCGACTTATTCAAAATACATAAAATCGAAAACAATGTTTACTTAATAGGGATGAGAGCATTCCTATGGTAAGTCTAGACTCAAAATGTCTAAGGAATGTGCTACTGTGTCATTGAGATTAAACACAAAAGACTAGTGTTTAATTCACTCAATGTTGGCTCTGATACCAACCTGTCACACCCCGATATTTCCACGTATTACCGGTGGGCCCGGTGGGGAGTATCGTGACGTAGTTGATATCGTCATAGTCAAATTATCACAGTTTAATGCACAGCGGAAGCTAAAGATAATTTCATTACAAACCGATGAAAAGTAATATCAATTATTACAAACGGTTGTAAAAGGGATCCACAGGCGGATCAAAGATAAAAGCAACATTGTTCAACAGATTCTTAAACATCTAAGCTTGCAAGACTCTTTATTGATGCTAGGAGTAGCCAGCCCATTACGATTAGTACATGCACTTAACCTTTTTGGGAAAATACGTCAGTTTTCACTGGTAAATACAATTAACCGACTCATTTTGAAAATGTTTAAGAAAATTGATTTGAATGCACAAGGCACAAAAAATCTTTTAAAACTTGGGATAATTATTTATGTATATAAACTTGTAAAAGAATTACATGTTCGTTATACGTTCAGTAGCCCGGGCTGAATACCAGGTTAAAGATTAATAGACACACCACATGATATAATCCCGCGGCGAGTTATTCTCAATCCGTCGGTTATACCTTTTTTATATATATATGCACTGGCAGGTGTATGCCTACACCCCGTGCTTAGGTCGTGGCCATTTCAATGAATGATGCCAAGGATATCCGGGACATGGTCATTAACCCCCCAAAGGCTTTAAGCAAACATAACAGTTTAAATGGGTCATCTCAATAAATTAACCTTTATATGATTAAAAATTCAATGCCCGACCAAGCGGTATTTTATATACCGTACCCCAAGCCCGTATAAGGGAAAATAAGTTAAAAGTATTTACCTGAGCAAATTATACAAATTTATCCCAGCCGTTAGGGATGAGATTTTTTACCGAAATACCGGTACCGTACCGGTACCATGCCGGTACCGTACCGATGCCGTACCGTACCGATCATAAACGGTACCGGTATCGGTAATAGATTTTTCAAAATTCGGTATCGGTAAAAAGCGGTATCGGTACCGGTATTTTTCGGTAAATACCGGTATTAATACCGAATTTAATAATTATCGGTAAAAAGCATGGAATCCATTGAAGTAAGTAAATATTTTAATGGTTTGGTTATAAATTATCAATATATATTTTCTTATTTTTAGATTTTTAATATCTTCGTGTTTGGTTGTGTAAGGAGACAACACTATTGTTGAAAAAATCCCTTTTGTCGAACTTGATGGTGACTCGAAATTGGGTAAAAGTCGAACCCATGGATGTTTAATATGTTTACCTTTTTTTACATTCCTCTATATATTATTCTAGTTCAGTTAATAATGGATGGATTAGTTGCAAGGTAATTTTTTAGGTAAAACAATGGATGACACCAAAGCGGTACCAATGTGGTAAAGTACCGAAATACCGGTACCGATACCGTACCGGTACCGAATCTATAAATACGGTACGGTAATCGGTATCCACATTTCCTCAATTTTGGTAACGGTATTTACGGTATCGGTACCGGTACGGTACCGGTATCGTACCGATCTCATCCCTACCAGCCGTATACAATCAGCAAGTGCAAATATCTTTTGCTGGCTCCTAAATCTGGAATGAAGGTTTTAATAACCTATTAGATTCCTAACGGGTCTTACTTAAGTTTAAACTTAGACCGGTTAGTTTTAAAGGAAGGTATACGGTTCAAAACACAAGATTAAGAGAAGACCGGAATAGAATGTGATTTAGACCCGACAAGTTTGAATACTTGTATAATAAGGGTAAACTAAACACATTCTGGATTTTGAGATAAAAATGATAAGGTTTGACCTGTTTCGATTAATTTATGCAAACTAGTTACATAAACCGCACCGAACGCGAACAATGCATAACGGGTAAACAAATGATTCATGAACAGGTTTCCTAAGTTAATATTCCTTAAATATGTTGTGATATCAGTAAGATACCTTCCATTATGCCCAAAATGGATTTAAACTCAAATTATGCCTCGTAGGGGTATTTTGGTCATTTTAAAGGTTATAAAAGAGTTTAAATACTAATCTGAGTTTCAGGTCAGATATAATCAGTAAAGATATTTATTTTTATAATTCATAACAGTAGGGTATTGCATATATATGAAATTTATCTTTTATAACCAAACTATGCACCGTAGGGGCATTTTGGTAATTTCACATAAGCTTTAAAGGTCAAAATTAGAATTCGGAGTTCAAAAATTTTGCTTACTATTTAATTATAAAAATTTACTTAAAACATCAGTAGGTATTAAGTTTCATATGCCAAAAATAGTTTTCACTCATACTATGATATTAAAACGCGTAAAAATCGGTTTTAAGCGATTTTCGGGTTTAAATAGGAAATCTGAGTTTTTAATCAGTTTATAAAGTTCAAAATATTTTATTTATCATATAAAATCAGTAGCAAAAAGTTTGGTATCAAAATATTATGTAAAACTCATTTTATTCAAGAAAAGGGCATTACCGACTATTACCGAATTAAAGCAAGAACCCTATGTTATGCTCAGCTTAAAAACAAATAAAAATCTTCAAAAATCCCAAAATATTATATTACATCATTGGGTAAAAAGTTTGGTGTCAAAATTTGGGTTTAGATAGGCTTTATGCTAATTACGTCGTTTAATTAATAAAAAGCTTCTTAATTACGATATTGAGCATAACTCCTAATCTAGACCTCAAACTGATGTCAAATTTTTAGGACAAGTTTATAAATCAGTAATAAAGGTTTTTGTCCTCTCACATTTTCAAAAATCTTGTTTTAAGGTCAAAAGGGCATTATGGTCAATATTTAGGCATATAACGGAAACATGCACATGAATCGAATAACTAATGAACCAAGTTGTATAACCTCAGAGGGTTACACTAACCTATAACCTGGTCCTAATAGAGCTCTAAGGTATTTATAAAATATGCTACATTGGGTCAGAACTGAAAGTCAAAGCAAAAGTCTACTTTTGCGACTTTCAGTTACGAACCGAGTTTAAACCGAAAATTGTCGGGTTGAACATGTTTAGACATGTTCTTACATTAATTACCAAGTTATATGAGTGACAAAACAGGTTCCATGGCTTTTACATTGTTAATTATGCGTTTAATTGAAAATTAGCTTTCTGTTGACTTTTTACAATCAAGTTTGACCCGACAATTGACCTAGTTAGAGTGGGAATCAGAGGGTTCCCTTTTAGGGGTTTATTACCCACATAATTACCAACTCAAAGCTACTTTCAATTCGGGAATTGACTGGACCATTAGTGATTAATCACTAAGTCAAACCTTAATTACGACGGGTTTGACTTTAGGCCATAAAACTAATTATAAATGAAATTAGGATGTTAAGGACACTTACAAAGGTCCAAATGGACTAAGGGAGGTTCTCAAAATAGTTCAAGATCCTCTTGATATCAGAAGCATAGCAGATTGAAGGAAATGTGAGTTGCAAATGAAAGTGGGGAAGGGTATATATAGGTTTTCATGACCGTTAAGATCGTTCCTTGATAAATGAGCCTTGATCTGGATCGTACACATAATACCCACTGTTTTGGCAATCTATGGGCGCTCAAAACAGCCCATAGGATGAAGAAAACAATGTACGAAACTAGGAAACCCAGTTGTTGAGGAAAACAGCCTGTTTTGCAGGTCTGGGGACTCTCGCGGCCCACGTAGCCTGAGTCCACATCCTTACGCGACCCGCCTGCATCTCAGATCAGCAAATAAGACTTTCAGCATATGCAGTTTCAGTCCCTGTACTTAATAAATGTCATTTCTGACACATGTAAGGCCCGTTAACCTCATTTCAAGGCTCTACTATGATGCCTAAACATAGGGGACATGAAACATGCTCAAAAATATGTCGGATGTCGGTTCGTTTGGCCGTACGGTCACGTTGTTCGTCTAATTACGACGAAACACGAACGGATGCAAAAAACGACCCAAATTACGCGACGAATGGAATTTTATCATGCCGATCACTAAAATAAAATATTTTAATGCTTACATAAATTTTTGGATGTCCGGATATATTCAGAACGTAAGATATGCGGTAAAATGCAAACTTGTGCACTTTTTGACACTTTTAGTCCCTGCTTGACTTAAAAGTTTATTTTTGCGCACGAAACACCTCTAAGCCTATTTCTAAGCTATGTAAGGGATATTTAGGGTATGTTTAACTTACGATCATATTCCGGAAGGTTCAATACCATACGAATCGATATACTTTTGCAGTTTGACGCAAATAGTCCCTTTAATGCACAAACTTGCGCATATCATCGTTTAATAGCATCGAAGCCTTATTTAATCCATATTAGTCATTCTTGAGAGTATTATTAAACATCATAATGCTTCAGGTTCGCTAAAAGGTCATTCAGAGGTATAATTAAACATATTGACACTTTTAGTCCCTCTAACTTGCAAAGTTACGCGTAACTTTACTTATAGGCATAAAAGCCCTTAATGGCCAATATTAGGCATTCCCGAGAGTGAAATCAAATATCACGAAGCTCTCGGTTTGTTAAAAGGTCATTTAGAGGTAAGAATTAACATGTTGACACTTTTAACCCTTCATTGTGCAAACTTTCAATTAATTATGCAAACGGCCATTCTTGATCAACTAGTGGCCCATTTGTGGATATAATTACCATGTAATGTTATTCCGAGACTTATAATAAGCATGTTAACATTTCCAGTCCTTCTATAATCAAAGTTTTTGATCTTTTCGCAAAAATTAGTCCCTTAATTTCAATGTTTTAACTTTATTAAGGTTTATTGCACGTGTCAATACATTATTGGACGTGATTTTACGAGGTGTTACAAAAGTGTCCACCTCCGCTTGAAGAAGGATATTCTCCATGAAATCCTAATTCAGAAAGAGTCAAAAAGGCAACCAATTTAAAGTGGGAATCTGAACCTTCAGATGGATTGCCAGATAATATTGATGTCACATTCACATCGTCTGACACTGATCATGAGTCTGAGTTAATAAAGAAAGTGGTTGATCAGGTGTTGGATAAGGATGAGGAGTTAGAGTCAAAGTCTGAATCTGAAAGCTCAAGTTCATCAGTCAACAGTTTGAAATCATCAGTCAAAAGGGTTTACAATAATGATTTTCTGATATAAAAAAATAATTTGAATGACGAAACATTCAAAGTAGCACATACTTTGAATGACTCTGACAAATTATATTCTGATGAAGAATTTCCAATAAGAGGTGTTAAAACTGAAATGATTAACAAGGTTTTCAAATTAACAGAAATTAATATTTATGAAATAAAAGATGTAAATCTTACTGAAAAACCTAAAAAGTACACTTCAAGAGTTCAACAAAGGTTAAACAAGAAAAAGGGTTACAGTTCTGGTTCGGGTTATCGAAAGAAACCAAACCATAACAGTAATTTCAAAAAGAAAGGATTAGGTTTTATTCCACCCGAAAATAATAAAAATGAGAAAATTTACAAACCAAAAACAGTATTTGTTTCAGGTGCTTCTTCAGAAGAAGAAAAGGAAAAAGCTTTCTGGAAACAGTCTAACAAGGAGTTTCTTGCTGAAAAACAAAAGTTTGAGAAGATTGTGTTTGGAACTAAAAAGGAGACAAGAACCTGTTACCGATGCAAAGTAGTTGGTTACATCGCCCAGAACTGTCCAAAGGCAACCAACACAAAACAGGAAGTTCCTTCTAAACTCAAAGAAAGAGTTGTTGATAAAACTGAACCACCAACTGAAAAATTTAAAATGTTTAAAAATTCAACATATGAAGTTGGTGAGAGTTCAACACGTTTCTACAAAAGAAATGTGAATCTTAACAATCAAAAATGGGTTGTTAAGAAATCAGATGTTAAATCTGGCGATGAGTTTGTTTCTTTAGAAGCAAAGGAGCCACTTTCTGGCGATGAATCTGATTCGTCAAAGTCAGAGGAGCCACAAGTTGAGCTAAAAAGTGATAATTCCGTTCCGACAATGGATGATGCAAATTTTCCACCATTGTCAAATGGAAACTTAAAGCAAAAAATTGGCAAAGTAGAGATTTCAAATCAATTCTTTTCTGAAAAGAAAGAATTTGATGTTGAAAAAGCCTTTAACCCTAAAGTTCTAAATATTTTTGGAAAAATGGTTGACGGGAAGGTCAAAGGGGTAAAGGAATTCTATGAAAAGAATAAGAAAGAAAAGAAACTGAGTGATGATGACTCGGAATCACCCAAGGACCGTCAGGCTTGGGTGAATCTCTTTAACTGAAAATCCTGACTTGCCGGAGCTTCCAAGTTGGTAATCGTGGAGCATGAATCGGCATCATTCTTGAAAAATGTTTTGAAAAATGTCAAATAATAGTTTTTACACGTGGTTAAAAGAACAATGTGATGAAACCCCATGATGTATGATATCAACAAATCTAATTTTTCGAAAAAAAAACCATTTTGATTAAAACAAACTTAAGTGTTTTGAAATCATAATGGGAAAATAGTTTGTTGTCAGGGGGAGTTCTGATTGTTTAAGCCAAGTGAATGGCGAATTGAAGCAATTCACATCAGTTTGTCATTTTATTTGTACAATTTATTGCATTTATTTTCAAATTTTCCTTGAAAATCAAAAATTGAAACATATTTTTGATTTTAGGGGGAGTAAAAAATTTAGAAAATTTGAAAAATCCAAAAACATGATAAAATATAAAAACAAAAAACATCGAAAAATCAAAGTGAGTTTTGTTGTGAAAAAGAGGAAATGATAGTACATCAGTAGACAATCACAGTACGCTAAAAATTGGAAAGTTAAAATGTGATAAACGGTCTCACAAATGATATGTCAGTAGGTTTTTACACGCTTAGTAGATTGTTTTCGAGATATAAACCTAAATATCAAATGCTTACTTATCTCGTGGGGAACATCTCTCGGATATATAGGTAACCCCTGAAATCTTGTTTGAAGGGCTTTCTATTTCTGACATACTAGGTCTTTGTGCGTGATGATATCTGGGGTATTATACCGGGACTTCTGCTTTTGCGGGAGCAATAGCCTAGTCCTCGTATAATACTTTGCACTGCTTTAATCATAAAGCCCACCCTCAGCATAAAAAATGATGAAACATTGAAAAATGCTAATCATGTGCTGTTGAAGAAAATATTCTCTAAAGGGAACACACCTAAAGTCGAGCCATCATCTCTCTGATTTTGCGGAAGCAATAGCCTGAGCTCTCATGGCCTCGCATTTACCCATTTACAGATATCATTAGTGTACATTCACCTGTAAGACTGAATATAGGAGTCTGGATACGGGAGTATATTATGAGGTGGGACACGCGAATAAGTTAAGTTCATTAAAACACTAATCTCGTATCTCGAATCAATTGAACTTTGTGTGAAAATTTAAGTGGATCAGTATACTGACAATCTAAGTGAATCGTTTAGATCTTAAAGTTTTTAAAGCTCAACGGTACTAGTGATTTGTCATAAACTGATATGATCCTCTTACACAAACTCACAAAATATTGTCTGTAAATATTTCTTTATTGCATTTTTAACACACTGAAAATTTAAAAAATCCAAAAAGAGTTTCAGTATGTTTTAGCATAAAATTTTGAAAATTCAAAAATATTTTATTTCATTTTATTTTCGACAACTAATGTTGAAAAGCTGATTTTCAAAATTCCAAATGTTGAACATGATGAACAACAGTGGGTTGGGAGTGTGTTTGAAATGAAAAATGAAGTTAAAGTTTGAGATAATTTGAACTGTTAGTTAATCAAGGTCATTAATTTGAACTTGATATAACTATTGTTGATGATTGAACGATATCTACAAGTGGTTTCTAAATTTGTTAAATTTTAAGCAATTGTGAAATTTACTTTTGGGTAGAGTTGTTTTGGTCAAAAATTACCGAAGCAATTTAGTGATCAAATTAGTTAAGTGAGGTAGTGTGCTAAAATTATGTGTGAAAAATATGTTAACCAAGTTAGTTATAAAAACAGTTTCAGGATACGGCTCAAGATATAGAGTTGTATCTATGATCAAACAATGAGCAGAAAAGTAAAGGTTGACACGTGATGTACGAGGAAAGCCCTTGATCAATCTAGATCGCCGGCACAAAACCTCGAGAGCTGACAATCGCAGCTGCCTTGTTCTTCTATTGCTTCAAATATCAGGATACAGTGCAGGATGTAGAGCGAATCAACTAGGTGTTACAATGTGATTTGAATACAAGTGTTTGTGTGTAGTGTTTGCAGAGAGCTAGAGAGAAAGTGTTTGAAAATGTGAAAGTTGCGTGCCTTAATCTGATCCGCCCCCATCTATTTATAGTAAAGGAAGTGTAACAAACTATCCTAATAAACCGGGATCCGGCGAATATTCCCACTCGAACGTTGTAGACCTGGTCTTTCGGGTTCAACGTCTCTCCCATAACAAATACGCCCGAGTCTTGAGGAGAAGAAGTCCATCTGACCGTTAGTAACCCCCAGTCTTTAACCTGCACGTGGTTAATGTTAGGGGAGGATTTTCTAACAATTAGTGATCCTTACTTATTATCCTAATTAATGATCCTTACTTCTGTGACAGATAGTGATCCTCAGAAGAGCTTTAGGATCAGGATCATGGATCACCTTAAGGATCCTCGTACTAACGATTGTTTATTTATGTTTCGTATTATTTTGCAGGAGTAACAAGCTTGACTTGGTCTTGGCAACGTTACTATGGAATATTCCGCGGGTATTTCGCACACGTTTGACTGGAAATGGACGTTGTGGAGAACGTGGGAGCTTGGCACAAAAGTCGGATAGTTTGTTATTATAGTTAACTTCCATTTTTAAAGGGGTGACGAGCTAGAATTAGAAGACTTAACCATTTTCAGCTACACACACTCTCGTACAATTGCACTCTTGAAGCTCTCGGCAAATACTCAACAGTTTCATTCGCTTTTACACATTTCACCATAGTGATCCTTGTACCTAGCTCGTTACTATCCGAAGTTGTAAACATTTATTGATTTATTTAAGCTTGGTGATCGGTAGTTTCCATCACCCGGGGTTTTTTGTGCCGGAGATCAACTCTTGATCAAGGGCTTTTTCCCCGTATAAATCCTTGTGTCGTTTGTGCAATTTACATTGAAGTGATCCTTATCATTGTTCTACATTTAAAGCATCATTCCCCGTAACTAAGAGTTTGGTTACATTATCCTCATCAGAATTTTTGACCAAAACAGTTTGGCGCCCACCGTGGGGCAATTGGTGCTTCAATCTTAGAAAAATTCGTGTTTCTGCGCTCATCTCATTTCACTACAACCAAGCAAATGGCTTCCTCAGCGAAGAATGCTTCAAATTTGATGCCCTCATTCAGTTCTTCACAAGGCGTTCCCCCTTTGCCTCCACCACCTTCTGGATCCCAGAAGAATGCTGAGAATGCTGCGAAGAAACCAACTCCCATTTTCTCAAAACCTCCAACTTCTTCTGCTACTTACACTCCCACTACTAGTGACATGTTTACTTTGATTTTGCAGATGAAGGATCATATACAGCAACAGGATAAGACCAATGAAAGGATTCTCAAAGAAATCGGAGATCTCAAGAAACAAAAGAAAACGGCAGAGGATCATTCCCCACTGATGCCCAGATCTTTGAATTTTGATACTCCGGTGATTACTTCTCAGCCATCAGTGGTTCCAGATGTTCAATATGTGGGTGGACCAAAAGGAGTGCACTACGGAACAACGACAGTGACCCAGGCCTCGGGTTCATATTTCCAGCCAGCAGGATCCTATCCTCAGCATATGGGATCCCTCACGAATTCAGGAGGATACTCAGGAGCGCAGCAGATTCAAGGATCTCCCTTTGTTCCAGGGTCATCCCAGGTTCAAGGATCCTCTTTTGTTCCAGGATCATCCCAGGTTCAAGGATCCTCCTTTGTTCTAGGATTATCCCAGGTTCAAGGATCCTCAATTGTTCCAGGATCATTCCAGGTTCAAGGATCCTCCATTATTCCAGGATCATCCCAGGTTCAAGGATCCTCCTTTGTTCCAGGATCATCCCAGGTTCAAGGATCCTCCTTTGTTCCAGGATCATCCCAGGTTCAAGGATCCTCCTTTGTTCCAGGATCGTCCCAGTTTCAGGGATCCTTCCAGATGCCAGGATCCTTGAGGAGTTTGCAAACAGGAAGTTCAGATGTCCATCAGGGAGATTTTATTCCAATGCAGACCAATGCTTCTACTGGTCCTTTGATCATTCCAGAGGCCCAACAATATGGATTAACATCCATTCTTCCTAATCTGAATCCAATGGGAGGTAACACTTTTAATAATTCTTATACTACTAACCATGGCCTTATGCAGGATCCAGGTATCAATCATGCCATGGCCAGAGAGTTGCAAAAGTTGAAGGATATGATATCAAGTGTTCCAGGAGTGGTCAAACCTATCCCAGAGATCGCAGATGGGAGTCACAAGATATCTCGTTTTGCACCACCAATCTGTGATGCTGAGATACCCAAGAGGTTCCATGTCCCAACTATGAAGCTGTATGACGGTTCGACGGATCCTGAAGAACACATAGCACAATACAGGGAGAGGATGGAGATCAATCCAATTCCAGAAAGGTTAAAGGAAGCATGCATGTGCAAGGGATTCGGATCCACTCTTACTGGATCAGCTCTCAAATGGCTGCTAAGTCTTCCCCCTACTCTATTACCTCATTTGCTAATCTAGTTAACCTATTTAATAATCAGTTTTCTTGTAGTAGAAAATTTGAACGACTAACTAGTGATCTATATAGGATAACCCAGGGTCATAATGAATCATTAAGGGATTACATTACCAAATTTAGTAAAGAATCCTTAGACATTCCCAACTTGGATATAGCCACGGCTCATTGTTCTATGATGATCTTGTTATGACACCATGCAGGAACCTAGACGAGGTAAGAACCCGGGCACTTAGGTTCATCCGGCTAGAGGATGACAAAAGGATCCAGGAGAGGTTAGCAGGATCCTCAAAGCAGGATAAGCAAGGATCCTCATTCAGGAACAACAAGTTCAGATCCTACAACAGATCTGATAGCCAGAACGTGCATGCTGTTGATCAAGAAGAGGATGATGAGGACTATCCTCCAATCTCTGAATATTGTTTTTCTGTTGATAACAATGAACTAATCCTTGCGATGCAGAATCTAGGTGATAAAGCCAGATGGCCAAGAAAAAATGATAGACCAGCTGCAACCAAAGATAAATCAAAGTGGTGTGCATACCATGAAGATTTTGGGCATCTCACAGAAGAATGCATTGCACTAAGAAAGGAAATTGGATACTTGTTGAGCAAGGGGCATCTGAAAGAATTATTGGGAAGAAAAAAGTCAAGGACTCAGGATCCTGAAAGGATCCCTGAGAAAGCTCCGGCCCCTCCAGCAGATGCACAAGTAATAAACTTTATTTCTGGAGGATCGGACATTTGTGGCACATCCTTCTCAGCAGCTAAAAGGCATGCAAAGGAAACTAAAATGGATAGTAGAGAAAGACCCGTTCGAACATCAAGTGTCTCCGAAGGAAAAGTTATAACCTTTGATGAGGATGATCGTGTTGATATCCAGGATCCTCATCATGATGGTTTAGTTATTACTCTTTTCATTTCTAACCATTTTGTCCGTAGGATCCTTATAGACGGAGGAAGCTCAGTGAACATTATCCAGCTTGATGTTCTAAAGAAGATGGGTATCCCTGAATCTGATATCATACCAAGATCCTCCGTGCTCGTGGGATTTAGTGGCGAAACTAAGAATACCCTGGGGGACATTAAGCTCCCAATATACATCGAAGGCCTACACTCTTATCAAAAATTTTGTGTTATTGACTGTTTATCTTGTTGTAATGTTATCCTTGGCAGGCCCTGGATACACGATATGAAGGCAGTCTCATCTACTTACCATCAATGTGTGAAGCTCCCTAGTCCTTGGGGAATAGTCAAGATTGATAGTGATCAACAGGAGGCTAAGAATTGCTATACTTCATCGATGAAACCAGCCTCAAAGTCAAGGGAGCAATAGCAATCAAAGTATCCTCCAAGGGATGTCTTGGAGGCAAGAGAGCAGGATGTGGTAGAAATCCTCATGGATCCTCATGATCCTGAGTCCAAAATCTATATCGGGTCAGGGATCCTTGGCGATATGAAGGAAGACCTCATATCCTTCCTCAAAAGGAGAAAGACTACCTTTGCATGGAAACATGAAGACATGACAGGCATATCTAAAGATGTAATTACTCACAAACTTGGCATTGATAGGTCCTTCAAACCAATCCATCAAAGGAGAAGAAAGTTTGCACCAGAAAGAAATGCCATTATCCAGGAAGAGGTAGAGAAATTGCTCCGGGCAGGTATGATTAGAGAGGTCAAGTATCCAAGATGGTTGGCCAATGTGGTTGTTGTTCAAAAGAAAAACGGAAAGTGGAGGGTATGTGTCGATTTTACCGATTTAAATAAGGCATGTCCCAAGGATCCTTTCCCATTACCCCACATTGACTCCATGGTGGATGCAACTGCGGGTCATGAACTGTTAACTTTTATGGATGCTTCATCTGGATTTCAAAAAATCCAAATGGAACCATCCGATCAAGAGGATACAGCCTTCATGACTCCAACTGGTATATATTGCTATATTGCTATGCCGTTCGGACTAAGAAATGCAGGTGCAACTTATCAAAGGCTGGTGAATATGATGTTCAAGGATCAGATTGGACAAACTATGGAGGTTTAGATAGACGATATGGTGGTAAAATCAATAAAGGCTGAGGATCACCTAAGGGATTTGGAGGAAGCATTCGATATCCTTGACAAATATAATATGAAGCTTAATCCTTCAAAATGTCACTTTGGTGTTAAAGCAGGTAAATTCTTAGGATACATGGTGACCAAGAGAGGCATTGAAGCTAGCCCGGAACAAATCAAAGCTATAGTGAATATCAAATCTCCGGCCAACGCTAAGGATGTCCAAAGGCTAACAGGCAGGATTGCAGCTTTGAACAGATTCATGTCCAAATCCTCAGAGAAGTGCAAAGAATTCTATGATATCCTAAGGAAGAACAAGAAATTTGAGTGGACCGAGAAGCATGAAAATGCCTTAAGAGCCCTCAAAGATTACCTATCCTCAGCCCCGGCCTTGATGAAACCAGAAAAAGGCGATGTGCTATCCTTGTATCTTGCAGTATCCTCAAAAGCAGTAAGTGCGGTCCTTGTTAAGGATCATGAAGGTACACAACATCCTGTCTATTATGTAAGTAAAAGTTTACTTGATGCCGAATCCAGGTATTCACACCTTGAAAAGCTTATTCTTGCATTAATTATGGCATCTACTAAGTTGAGACATTATTTTGAAACTCATGTTATTGTTGTTAAAACTAACTTCCCAATTAAGAATGTCCTCAGGAAACCAGAGATGTCAGGAAGGATGGCTAAGTGGGCAGTGAAG
The DNA here is from genome assembly GCA_030545235.1 of Helianthus tuberosus. Lineage (NCBI taxonomy): Eukaryota > Viridiplantae > Streptophyta > Magnoliopsida > Asterales > Asteraceae > Helianthus > Helianthus tuberosus. The sequence continues at coordinate 22,616,581 of CM060385.1, forward strand.
CTTAGTGCCTATGACATAAGATATGAGCCTAGGACAGCCATCAAATCCCAAGCATTAGCTGATTTTGTGGCTGATTTCAGTAGTGATTTACAAAAAGAAGCTGAGTTAGAAGTCCAGCAGCTAGAGTAGACCAAGGATCCTTGGATACTCTATACTGATGGATCCTCAAACGTCAAAGGCACATGGCTTGGAATACTACTAAAATCGCCACAGGGGGACATAATACCCCACTCTATAGCTTGTGAGTTCCAAACCACTAACAATGAGGCTGAATATGAAGTCTTAATTGCTGGTTTGCAAATTGCTAAGCATATGGGGATCAGGTATCTTGAGGTACATGTAGATTCATTGTTAATTACAAACCACTTTAATGGATCCTATGCTGTTAAAGGTGGAAAACTAACCAAATATTTAGAGATAGTCAAAGAATTGGCACTCTCATTTGTTTTCTTTAGTTTGACACAGGTACCAAGGGAAGAAAACACAGAAGCTGATGCATTGGCTAACTTAGGATCATCCTTGAAGATCCCGGAGGATATCAAGATCCCTATTATCCATATCCTGACCCCGGCTATCGAGGATCATGTGGCTATGGAGATAGGAAATAATTCTGCAATTATCCCTAGTGAGGATACTCAATCCCATCCAGGATCAGGATCATGGATCTCACCAATCATGAGATACTTACAACATGGAGAGATTCCTACAGGAGAAAACCCTAGGGCTTTCAAAATTAAGGTATCTCAATTCACAATTTTAAATAATATGTTGTATAAGCGATCTCTTGCAGGACCATACTTGAGATGCATTGAGGATCCTGAAATCCAAGAAGTTTTAAAAGACTTCCATGAAGGAGATTGTGGAAACCACACTGGGGGCAGAGCATTATTCTCAAGGATCCTGAGGACATGATACTATTGGCCAACCATGAAGAGAGATGCTGTGGAGTATGCTAAGAGATGTGATCCTTGTCAGAGACACAGCAATATCCTTCATCAACCAGCTGAATTATTGCATCCTATATCCTCCTCTTGGCCATTTATGAGATGGGGTGTGGATATAGTTGGTAAGCTCCCTAAGGCACCTGGTGGAAAAGTGTTCATGCTAGCTATGACTGATTACTTCTCCAAGTGGATAGAGGCTGAAGCTTTTGCCCAAGTCAGAGAAAAGGAAGTTATATCCTTCATTAAAAGAAATATTATAACTAGATTTGGAATTCCTTCTGAAATTATATGTGATAATGGTTCCCAATTTATTGGGGGCAGAACCACTAACTTTTGTGACAGTTGGGGGATTAAGATGATAACATCAACACCAGTCCACCCACAAGCTAATGGTCAAGCAGAATCATCCAACAAGATCATCATCAACAATTTGAAGAAGAAGCTTGGATCCAAGAAAGGGAAATGGGCAGAAGAACTACCTTATGTACTTTGGGCTGATAGGACAACCCCTAAGAATGTTACTGGTCAAACACCATTCTCTTTGGTATTTGAGGCAGAATCAGTGATCCCAACAGAAATGGTGGTTCCAACTGCTAGAACAAGTACCCGTGATCCTGAGGAAAATGATGAGAACTTGGTTCAAGACCTGGATACTATTGAAGAAATTAGGGATCTGGCTAGGATAAGGATGGCCAGTTATCAACAAAGAATGGCTGGTGCTTACAACAAAAATGTCAGGATCAGGAAGTTTCAAGTTGGAGATATGGTATTAAGGAAAGCATTTCAGAATACCACCGATCCTGCTGATGGAAAATTGGCTCCAAAATGGGAAGGCCCTTATTTGATTGAAGCTGAAGCAGGAAAGGGGGCATATAGATTGCTAACCATGGAAGGTGATTTGCTACCAAGAGCTTGGAATGCTGTCCACTTGAAGAAATATTTCATGTGATAAGGATCCTCATGACACAGATGATCCTTACGATTAGGGGTATCCTTGAAGGATCCTTAAAGTATTGGTGATCCTTACTTTGGTAATATCCTAATCTTGAACTATTTCATTTCTTTATTTTCTCATATAAGGATAAGGATCGTGTGTCCTTTATCCATCTCTCACGTGATTTTAAGTTTTGAAAGTTCAGGTATCCTTAGCATAATATTGGTTATCTGCAGAAGCAATCCGTTCCTTGGGTTTAACCCCAGTTATTTGGGCTTGACCCCAGTTCCGCCTGTAGCGCATGATGATCCTGGTATAGTTCAAGGCAGTGGGACCAGTACTCGCTCTAGGGGCTGATAATTCCATTGTACTGGCTATACCTAGGATCCTACGTATAATGGTAGACGTACCATACATCCGTTTCTAAGGTTTCTAACGTTTTCACGTTAGCTAAGGTTTTGACATTTTCATGTCACTAAGTTTGGATAGTCGCCAGTTAGGGCCATACTCCAGTTTACATACGATCCTTGGGCTTCTCCCCAGTTATCCTTGGGCTTGTCCCCAGTTATCCTTGGGCTTGTCCCCAGTTGCTAACTCTTATCTTATATTGGCTTAGTCCCAAGTTGTGCTCTATTTCAGGCCCTTGAAGATAAGCAACTCGGGATCCTTGATCCTTACTTCTCTCTAAGGTTTGTCTTATAGTTATCCTGATTATGGTTAGGATCCTAAATTGGATCCTCAGGTATGATCCTTAACTATTTTTAATTCTACTCATTGTTTATTTGAATAACCCTTAAAGTTTGACAACTAAACTTGTGATCCTTAAAATATATTACTTTTTGGGATTTTTTAGCTATAGGATATTTGGTCATGGATCATGTCCTAAATATTTTCAATTTGACTTATTCAGAAATGGCTTATTCAATAAATGTACATCAAAACAATTGAGAATTAAAAAGACAAAAAGGATAACAACACAAGATAAGCGACAAAAGATTAAGGTTTTATTTATTAACAAAAGACTAACCCTTAAAAAGTTGTCAAAATTACCTACCCCGAGCATCTACCAGCAATACGTGGCCCGTCCGCTGGGGTAGGTAAAGGGTGTCCATGATAATTGGTTCAAAAGTAGTGCAGGAATATAAAGGCGGCAGGATCACAATGGCTTCATCCCCCAAACAGAGGATCCCTTCACCGATTGCAATCCTGCCTATTGTCCAAAGGATCATACATGATCCTTAATCCTAAAAACTATTGTTCGGTACAAACCATCAAATTGTTCAACAAAACAACCATCAAACTAAAAAATTGGGCTCCGGCTATGTCTAGAAGTTTCCATCATCGCCCAATCATGCAGCCTAAACCTTCCCTGCATCACCACCTCCAGCTCCACTTGTTTCGCCACCTTCACCCTTGCCTCCAGCCTCAATTGCCAGAACCTCCTCAGCCTCTTCATCATCTTCAAGATCAGCTAACCTTGCTTTCCAGCCCTCAACATCCCAGCTGCTTCTGTCGAAGTTAGGATCTTGAGCTTCCTGGGCCATCTGAAGTTTTGTCTGGTACATTGTGATGGCAGCAGAGACCTTTGCACCTTCTATGAGATCATGCTTTTCATAGTCCAGGTCGATCAGAAGTTTAGCCGTCTTGGTCTTGGCATCTTGGAGTTCCTTCTGAAGATCAGCAATTTTGAGGTCTTTAAGCACTGCAACCTGTTGGAGGTCGGCAATCTTCATATCCTGATCCTCAACATGGCCAACATAATCCTCAATCTCGGAGAATTTCTGCAAAAGGGATAAAAGATAAGGTCAGGACCAAGTGATCCTCAAATCAACAGGATATGTCAGCAGGATATACTAGTAGAGATAGTGATCCTTACATCGTTGAAGTATTCGAGGAATTGGTGGCGGATTAGAGGCAAACCCTGTAGATCCTCAGCTTCAGAGGCCTTTCTCTTCTTGATTCCCTTTCCTTTGAGGGGTGCCTTGGGGACTGAAGCTGTCGGGCTGGTAGGAGCCTTTCTTTTGGAGGATCTGACGGTGGTGAGATCGCTGACATTGAACTTTGAAGCAAGCTTGGTGGATTTTCCAGCACCTACACAACCAAAACAAGATACGTATCTTTACTTCATTTATATTTCACTATTTATTTAAATTTTAAACAAAGATACTTACTTGACATCGTGACAGAGCCTGAGGATACCTCCTGAGAGTCTTGGGTTGTTGTCTTGAAAGTTCTTGTTTCAGGATCAAGTTTCTTGAAATCGATGAGTCTCTCTTTGGCAGCAGGAGACAGTTTGAGGTGTGAGACGGTGATAGCTGCATAACAAGAAAGCAAAAATATATGAGTGATCCTTATATCAAAGGAAAATTCTCTGGTGATCCTTCTCAGGATCCTCCACCCTACCATGGGTAGCCCATTTCTTTGGTAGGTCTTTTCCGTCATCAATAGAATCTCTCCTGACGAAAAAGAAACGCCGCTTCCAGTTAGCATCATTCTTGGTAGCTTTGAAGATCGGATGTTCCTTACCAGGCTTACGTTTAAATAAATAACGATGAGAACCAAAGGTAGTAAGATCATACAGCTCTCCCAGCTCTGACATTCCTAGGTCTATCCCTTCCTGCTCGATGATCCTTTCAAGGGTGTACAAAACCCTCCATATCATCGGCATGACTTGGATATAAGAGATGCCGGTTAGGGAAAAGAAAGATTGGGTGAAGGCTGGAAAAGGATATGTATAGCCTATGGTAAACGGAGTGACAGGAAAAGCAACCCACTTGTCGGAAATATGATCACTCAGGGCATTGGGATCAAAAGGTCTAAACTCGGTGTTCGCCGGGAAGCAGTGGCGGATCCTATCAATCTGTGCATCGTTGAAACAGCAGCGTTCTTTTATGGAATCTTCGATGATTCCCTGGCTTTTCGGTGGGCTGTTTTTCGGATGATCCTTAGCTGGGGAGTTCCGGAGCAACATCTTTGATAGAAAAATAGGAAGAGACGGAAAACAGAGCAAAGAAGGAAGAAGATGAAGAGAGAATACCTGTTTATCTTCGGAATGCAGTTATAAAGGGAGTATCTCTGAAATTTTAAATGCAATCGATCCTATCTATATCTCCTATTTATAATCATGATTGTGCAGGGTTGTCACCTCTGTGACGTCATGGTTGCAACGGATAGTTCTACAATAACGGCTATATTTTCGATAGTTAGTTGCGGATAAGATCAAGAAAATATAATTCGCTCATTTTACATATCACTCCTTATATTTTGGGGGCAATTGTTAGGGGAGGATTTTCTAACAATTAGTGATCCTTACTTATTATCCTAATTAATGATCCTTACTTCTGTGACAGATAGTGATCCTCAGAAGAGCTTTAGGATCAGGATCATGGATCACCTTAAGGATCCTCGTACTAACGATTGTTTGTTTACGTTTCGTATTATTTTGCAGGAGTAACAAGCTTGACTTGGTCTTGGCAACGTTACTATGGAATATTCCGCGGGTATTTCGCACACGTTTGACTGGAAATGGACGTTGTGGAGAACGTGGGAGCTTGGCACAAAAGTCGGATAGTTTGTTATTATAGTTAACTTCTATTTTTAAAGGGGTGACGAGCTAGAATTAGAAGACTTAGCCATTTTCAGCTACACACACTCTCGTACAATTGCACTCTTGAAGCTCTCGGCAAATACTCAACAGTTTCATTCGCTTTTACACATTTCACCATAGTGATCCTTGTACCTAGCTCGTTACTATCCGAAGTTGTAAACATTTATTGATTTATTTAAGCTTGGTGATCGGTAGTTTCCATCACCCGGGGTTTTTTGTGCCGGAGATCAACTCTTGATCAAGGGCTTTTTCCCCGTATAAATCCTTGTGTCATTTGTGCAATTTACATTGAAGTGATCCTTATCATTGTTCTACATTTAAAGCATCATTCCCCGTAACTAAGAGTTTGGTTACATTATCCTCATCAGAATTTTTGACCAAAACAGTTAATTCAATCAACCTCAGGATATCGCTCAGGATGTTAGCACTATCCCAGTCCAGTATCCTAGTCACAAATAAACAATTAAAAGCAGGATATTAGTCAAGATATGTACGCTCAGAAAATGACCCATAACAATTGTCTCCAAATATATCTGTTGGTATACCAATCCAACGGATATATTTTAAAAGTTTTATCTCGTAAATCAAGGCAATTAAATCGAGACGACGCTCAAGATCACTTCATAACTTCCGACGCGCTTTTAACTCGATGCAGATCCATAATGCTCCTATATCTTCTCTCTTCTTGTTTGAAAAGCAAATATCTCCAACGGAGTCTCCAGGTAATTCCCTACTTCTCGTTCATCTTTTTTCGATTTTTCTTTCTTCATCTGCAATGGCCGCCAGAACTCATTCCTAAACCGGTGAATCATCTGAGACCTTTATTCAACATAATCTTCTCAAAAATCCCGAGAAGGAAGTCTGTGCCTTTGACAACGCAGACATTGCGGCTTTGAGAGCTTCCGGTGCTTTCCCAGACAACGCTGTCTTTAGACCATTCGATCGGTCAATTCGATCGGATATTTCTTCTACTGATTGGGTTTGCTTTCCGGCATACCCTTTCTCGCTAGGTCTCTGATACCCTTTTCCTGAATTTATGATGCAATTTTTCCGGGCCATAGGTATTTCTTTTGCTCAAACCATGCCCATGTTCTGGAGGGTATTAATCGTGCTCAACCAAATTAAAAACCTTCACTGTCCCGACCTTTGTATCGAAGATCTGCCAATTGCTTATCGCCTCCGATACCACGACTCTAGCCAGTTTTTGCTTTTTTCGACTTCCAACAAACCCCTTATTCTTAAAGCCACCAAAAACGAAGATGGATGGCAACGCAAGTTCTTTTTCATCAAACGAGACTCCATTGCTGAGGGTGCTAGCCTTTCGGTGGAGTGGTTAACCACCGGTAGGGTCATAAATGTTCTCATGTACCTTTAGATTTTCATCTTTTACTAATATCCTTCTTTTTGATTCTTATGCAGTAAATTTCAAGGAAGTAGCTCCCCCTACCGCTGAATCAGAGGCAAGAATCAATACTGTTTACCAATTACCTGCAATAGACAGGAGTTTCACCACACACATCCCGAGTTCCCGCCAATACTCGTCATCTGAAATGTCTGGTAAGGACTACTTTTAAAATAGTTAGTTAGTATAGCATAACAGAATGAAGAGTAATAATAATGTAAAACTTTTTCCTTTATGCAGCACCAGCCAAGATCCCTGAAGTTTTTGACCTCGACGAGTTGGACAGCTATTTCGATCAGGTTCAAATTAAGAAGGAGCCTAGTCCCAAGGCCATAGCCTCATCCAAACCCAGTGGTTCCAAAGCCATTGTCATTACCAAACCTTCGCCAGCTACCAAGCCCCGGAGTTCAAGCTCCCGTAAAAGGAAATAGCCCGATTCCCCCGTTATTTCTGACACATTTCCATATGAGAATTATGGGTTCATCGAAGCAAGCAAGTTTATGACCTCCTTTCTCAACCAGGTTAGTATTCTCAAACCATATCCTGCAGCTTATTCCATTCACATGGATTTATCAAAATCAATACCTTTCTTCTTATCTTTGCAGGGTCTTGAACGTCTGGTACATCTGTATCAAGAATCCTGCGGGCTCAACAAGACGCTTGAATCCAAATTAAAGAAAGCTGAAGTCACGATCTCCGACCAAGGCATGATTGCAGCTGCCAAATCTCGTCATTATGAGGAGAAGTTCAAGGATATGATTCAAGAACACCAGACTGCTCTCAACAAAGCTACTCTCCAAGCCCAAGCCGATCTTGAAGCTGCCCATACGCAACATGAACGGGATATGGTCAGCTACCGGGATAGCCTTAAGAGTTCCGTCGTCACTTCTCTTCTCCAGGCCAGGCTGAAGATGGCCCATGAAGCCAAAACACTAGGTTTTGAATGCCCTTCTTGGGACGTCGGTGCCTGGGAAACAAAGCTAAAGAACCTCAGCAGCACTTCTTCCAAACCAGTTGCCGAAGGATCTTCCAAAGCAGTTAAAAATGCCTTCGATGCCGAGAGGAATGCTGAGGCGGATCCCGAGACGAACGCTGCTGAAATTATCACGAACGAAGAAGGCGCTGCCCCCTAAAACTTATTTCCTTTTGTTTGAACAATTTTTTGTCTTATGAACAATTTTTATTTCCGTATCTAAACAATTTGATAGCCGAAGGTGGATGGGTCCTGGGTTTCAGGATGAAGCCTTCGGTTATCAACTAGTACCGTTTATTTCAAATAATTTCATCTTTCATTTTTCTTGCTATTACTCTCTGTCTTTCTTATTACAGACCTAAGTTTTGCAAAATATACTCAGTGATATATTACGAAAACTTTAAATAAAACCTCTAAAAATTCAATCAATCTTCATAGGAAAGACAATCCACTTTCCAAAACCTGTTTTGACAATACTTGTTTGATTAAAGTTTCAAACTAGTACCAGTTTCAAATATCTTAATCAAATATCCTGAAAAGTATTTCGAAAATATATTTTGAAAATATATTCCGACAATTTATCCTAATCAGGATGTTTAACCGTTTACCAAACATAGTACTATCAAAAACTTAAACGATGTTTACCAAGGAAAGATCATACCAGGAATAGGGTATAACCCTATTATCAAACCTCAATCCCTTTGCAACTCTTCCAATGAAGATGTCCCCTGTCTGAGACACTTAGTGCATTAGTTCCGAGCCTTATCCTTTGAGCTTTACACCATTGCCTTAGTAGGAATGTCCCCTGTGTACAATGTCTTCAAATACTTAGAAATCTTCTGGATATCAGTTCCCATTGTATAGACATTTTTTTCATGTTACAGGGGTAAAACCCAAGAATGTACTGGAGATAAATCCCTTGAATTCTGGGGGAAATCCCAAATTTTCGTGCGCTACAGGCGGGAGTGTATAAACTCCAAGACTTAGAAAGGTGAAAACCTTTAAACCTTAGAGAGTATGAAAATACCCTTTCGAGAGAGGGTGATCAATCCTCATATACCTTTAGGATTCAGGATATAGCCAATAGTAACGAAATTGTCAGCCACTTTTACATGGACTGGTCCCGCCACCTTGAACTATTCCCGAATAACTTGCGCTCCAGGCGGGGTGTTTAAACCCAATTCGGAAGAAAGGTGAATACCTTTAAACCTGTGAAGGGATCAGGATCCCTTATACATGAGAGAGGGGGCCAATCCTCTAATCCTTCGAAGTATCCTGAGCGTGTATCCTGGAGCTATATCCCGAAGCATATTCTGCAAAACACCTTTAAACTAAAGTGGGTGTTAGCTTGGCTAACACCCCTCCGATGCTTAAGTTAGTATTGGGTTTCAAAGAACAAATCAAATCAAACATATTAAAAAAGATAGAATTCATACCATCCTGAATTAGGAATTAAATCCCAAACTCACTTGAAATAAAGCTTGAGGTGTATAGCATTCCAAGATCTCGGTAGCATATCCCCCTCCATATTCTTGAGTCGGTATGCACCTTTTCCTGATTCTGATTCAACCTCATATGGTCCTTCCCATTTTGGAGCTAACTTTCCGTCAGCAGGATTAGTATTATTTTGAAAAGCCTTTCTTAACACCCAATCTCCAACCTTAAATCTGCTGGTCCTAATATTCTTGTTATATGCTCTAGATATTCTTTGTTGATATGCTGCCATCCTCAGCCTTGCTGCATCTCTTGTCTCATCAATAGTATCCAACTCCTGGCATAGGACTTCAGGATTCTGCTCAGGATTCCTGAGGTTGGATCTTGCTGTAGGTATCACCATTTTTGTCGGGATCACTGCCTCTGCTCCGAATACTAAGGAAAATGGGGTTTGACTAGTTGCATTTTTTACCGTGGTTCTATCAGCCCACAAAACAAAGGGTAGTTCTTCTGCCCATCTTCCTTTCTTGGCCCCTAATCTTTTCTTCAGGTTGTTAACAATTATCTTGTTTGAGAATTCAGCTTGTCCATTTGCTTGAGGATGTACCGGAGTAGACGTAATCATTTTGATTCCCCAACTCTTGCAGAAGTCAGTGGTCCTCTTACTTATAAATTGAGATCCGTTGTCACAAATTATTTCAGCTGGTACTCCAAACCTAGTCAGGATATTCCTTTTTATGAAGGATACTACTTCCAGATCTCTGACTTGAACAAATGCTTCTGCTTCAACCCACTTGGAGAAATAATCCGTCATTGCCAACATGAAAACCTTTCCTCCTGGAGCCTTTGGAAGCTTTCCCACTATATCCATACCCCACTTCATAAACGGCCAAGGGGAAACAATAGGATACAGCGGTTCAGCAGGCTAATGTAATATGTTACTATGTCTTTGACATGCATCACATCTTCGAGCATATTCTGCGGCATCTTTTCTCATTGTCGGCCAATAATATCCTGTCCTTAATACTTTTGAGAATAATGACCTGCCCCCAGTATGGTTACCACAATCCCCTTCATGTATATCCTGAAGTACTTCTTTGGCTTCAGGATCCTCCAAACACCTCAAATACGGTCCTGCAAGAGATTTCTTGTATAAAACATTATTTATAATAGTGAATCGTGATACCTTCATCCTAAATGCCTTAGGATTTTCATTTCCGGGGATGTGTCCTTCCTTGAGATATCTCATGATTGGAGCCGTCCAGGATTCAGGATCCCTTTCAGGATACTCTGCTCCAGGATCCTGAATATCCGCTACCTCTTTATCCTGAGGATTCGTTGCAGGATACAAGATGTGTAACATTGGTATTTGGGTTCCTTCTGGTATCCTGATCGATGATCCCAGATTTGCTAAGGCATCTGCTTCAGCATTATCCTCCCTTGGTACCTGTTTAAGTGTAAAAACATCAAAATATCCTGCTAATTTTTTGAGAATATCGAGGTATTCGATTAATTTCTCACCCTTAACTGCATAGGATCTATTAAAATGGTTAGTAATTAACAAGGAGTCAACATATACTTGCAAATTCTTGATACTCATATTCTTAGCCAATTCTAATCCTGCAATTAAAGCTTCATACTCTGCTTCATTATTAGTAGCAGGAAATTCACATCTAATAGCCTGGGGTAATATGTCCCCCTGTGGCGATTTTAGTAGTATACTCAATCCTACACCTCTAACATTAGATGCACCATCAGTATATAATGTCCAAGATTCTATATTTTCTCCTAGTTGTTGTAATTCTAGGTCTACTTCATTTTGAATGTCACTACTGAAATCAGCCACAAAGTCAGCTAAAGCCTGAGACTTTATGGCATTTCTAGGTTCATATACTAAGTCATAAGCACTCAATTTCACTGACCACTTGGCCATCCTACCTGACATCTCCGGTTTCCTAAGCACGTTTTTAACAGGATAACTGGTTTTAACATGAATCCTATGTGTCTCAAAATAATGTCTAAGCTTTGTCGATGCCATAACTAGGGCTAATATCAATTTTTCTAAATGAGAATATCTAGTTTCAGCATCTAGTAGACTTTTACTAACATAATAGACAGGATATTGCTGACCTTCATGGTCTTTTATAAGAACGGCACTTACAGCATTCCCTGATACAGCGAGGTATAGGGATAGTGGTTCACCATTTTCAGGCTTCATCAATAGAGGTGCAGTCGAGAGATATCGCTTCAAATCCTGCAAGGCTGCTTCATGCTTTGCTCCCCATTCGAACTTCTTATTCTTCTTGAGGATATCATAGAATTCCTTGCATTTTTCCGAGGATCTTGAAATAAATCTATTCAATGCTGCTACTCGGCCTGTTAACCGTTGAACATCCTTCATATTCGAGGGTGATTTTATATCCAGGATAGCTTTAATCTGCTCCGGGCTTGCCTCTATCCCCCTTTTCGTCACCATATATCCTAGAAACTTTCCTGCCCCCACTCCGAAATGGCACTTAGCAGGATTCAGCTTCATGTTATGCTGATCCAGGATATTAAATGCTCCCTTGATATCCTGGAGGTGATCCTCAGCCTTTTTAGATTTCACCACCATATCGTCAATATATACCTCCATGGTGTCCCCCAGCTTATCTTTGAACATCATGTTCACCAATCTCTGGTATGTTGCACCTGCATTTTTCAAACCGAAAGGCATAGCAGTATAGCAATAAATACCTGTTGGTGTCATGAAAGCAGTATCCTCCTGGTCCGAAGGCTCCATTTGAATCTGCTGAAATCCTGAAGATGCGTCCATGAACGTTAACATCTCATGCCCAGCAGTAGCATCCACCATTGCATCGATATGAGGAAGGGGGAATGGGTCTTTAGGACAAGCCTTATTCAAGTCTGTGTAATCTACACAGACTCTCCATTTCCCATTTTTCTTCTGCACTACGACCACATTCGCCAACCATCTTGGGAACTTGACTTCTCTGATCATTTTTTACTTTAACAATCTTTCAACTTCCTCTTGGATGATTATATTCCGCTCAGGAGCAAACTTCCTTCTTTTTTGCTGAACAGGCTTGAACGACCTGTCAATTCCAAGCTTGTGAGTAATAATGTCTTTGGATATACCTGTCATATCCTCATGCTTCCATGCAAACGTTGACATCCTGCACTTCAAAATGTCAGTTAATTGTTCTTCAATATCCCGAGGGATATTGGTTCCGACGAGCACCGAGATATCAGGATTATCCTGATCCAGGATAACTTTCTTCACATCCTGCTCCGAAGCTTCCAAGGTATCCCGGGCCCGCATCTTTAATTGCTATGCTAGATTAGGCTTGGTCGAGGATTTCATCGAGGATATGTAGCATTCCTTCGCCTCCTGCTGATCACTATCAACTTTGACGACCCCCCAAGGGGTTGGAATCTTGATGCATTGGTGATAAGTCGAAGGCACAACCTTCATGTCATGGATCCATGGCCTGCCTAGTATGATGTTATAGCAGGATAAGGAGTCCATCACACAGAAGCGTTGTATCGAGTTGACCCCTTCAACGTATACTGGTAACTTTATCTCTCCTACAGTATTTCTAGCTTCTCCACTGAAACCAACGAGCACAGTGGACTTTGAAGTAATGTCCATCGGAGATACATTCATCCTTTTCAATGTTTCCAGTTGAATTATATTGACAGAACTACCATTGTCCACCAATATCCTGCGTACAAAATGGTTAGCCACATATAATGTTATTACCAAAGCATCATGGTGAGGATCCTGAACAGTATCCCTGTCATCACTATCGAAAGTGATCACTTTATCTGTTGTGAGGGTAGTCATCCTGACTGGTTTGTCTCCCCTTTCACTCTTAGCTTCCTTTGCATGTCTCTTAGCCGCCGAATACGAAGTCCCACAAATGTCGGATCCTCCTGAAATAAAGTTAATTATCTTGGCATCTGCTGGGGGTGATGCTGCTCGTTCAGGATCCTTCTCGGGATCCTGCCCTTTATTCTTCTTTCTTCCCAGCAAGTCCTTCAGATACCCTTTGCTTAACAGGTAACTTATTTCTTTCCTTAAAGCAATGCAATCCTCGGTCATATGTCCGAAGTCTTCATGGAAGGCACCATTTGGATTTATCCTTCCAATCAGCTTTCTGCTGGTTCTTGCGAGGCCACCTAGCTTTGTCCCCTAAACCCTGCATAGCATACATTAACTCAGGTATATTAACAGAAAAACAGTATTCAGATAAGTCAGGATATTCTTCAGGATCCTCGTCTTCAACAGCATTCACTTTCTTGTTATCATTTCTGCCATATGGCTTGGAGCGATATGGCTTATATGAGGATTCTGATTTCCTGTTGGTTGATTCATAGGTTGAGGTAGAATTCATCCTCTCTTGCATCTTCTTGTCATCTTCCAAACGGATATATCTCAAAGCCCTGTTACGAGCTTCGTCGAGATTCCTGCAGGGATTCATTACAAGATCCTGATAAAACTGAGAATCCTTTTGTAACCCCATCTTAAAAGCTTGCACAGCTGTTGCAACATCAAGGTGTGGGATATCCAAGGATTCTCGACTGAACTTGTTCACATAATCCCTCAAGGATTCCTGAGATCCTTGAGTTATCCTGTAAAGGTCACTGGTTAGTTTCTCAAAACTCCGACTACAAGAAAATTGACTGTTAAATAAATTAACCAAATGAGCAAACGAAGTAATTGAGTGAGGAGGGACGTTTAACAGCCATTTTAAGGCTGATCCTGTCAAGGTAGAACCGAATCCCTTGCATAAGCATGCTTCCTTGAGATCTGGAGGGATAGGATTGATTTCCATCTGTTCCCTATATTGGGAAATATGCTCTTCAGGATCCGTAGTCCCATCATACAGTTTCATGTTGGGAGTCTGAAATCTTTTTGGGATTTCAGCATCACAGATAGGATACGCAAAGCGGGATATCCTGTGGCTGTCTTGGGATACTTCCGGAATTGGCTGGACCACTCTAGGTACACTGGATATCATGTCCTTCAATTTCTGGAGCTCCCTGGTAAATGTTGACGTCATACCTGCATCCTGCAAAGACCCGTTGTTGTTAGTAGCAAGAATATTATTATTTGACACATTACCGGTCTGAGGATTTTGGCCATATCCTGAAGCATATCCTGAACCCCTCACAGTCGACATCCTGACCGAGGAGGGTATCTCAGGGGTATGATTTTGAGAATGGCTTGGGACGATATTCCCCCTGTTATCCTCAGTGTAAACTGCGGAACTAAAGTTCAAAGCCCTGGGCTGTATAGGAGTGACAGTTTCTTCAGCAGGTCTACTCGAGCTAGCTTTTAAGAGTTTTATTTCTCTTAACAGCATTTGGTTAGTTTCCTGTTGCTGCCTCATTTGTTCCTGCACACTTCCAAATAAAGTTAGAATTTCATCATTAGAGGCTAAAACGGGAGCAGATCCCTGAACACTCCGAGTAGGGATAACATCTTGAGGTTGTGAAGAAACTGGCATCCTTGGAGGAGGTGGTGGAAGCACCGAACCGGTAGTAGCAGAAGTTGCAGCAGACATAGTGGAGGAGCTCATGTTTGATCTTGGGGCCATTGTAAACAATGTGGCAAAAAGTTTCGAAAACAGAAAACCGATTAATGATTTCACAAAGAGTTTTAGTAAAGAGAGCACCACTTGCCCCACGGTGGGAGGCAAATTGTTTTGGTAAAAAATTACCGAAGCAATTTAGTGATCAAATTAGTTAAGTGAGGTAGCGTGCTAAAATTATGTGTGAAAAATATGTTAACCAAGTTAGTTATAAAAACAGTTTCAGGATACGGCTCAAGATATAGAGCTGTATCTATGATCAAACAATGAGCAGAAAAGTAAAGGTTGACACGTGATGTACGAGGAAAGCCCTTGATCAATCTAGATCGCCGGCACAAAACCTCGGGAGCTGACAATCGCAGCTGCCTTGTTCTTCTATTGCTTCAAATATCAGGATACAGTGCAGGATGTAGAGCGAATCAACTAGGTGTTACAATGTGATTTGAATACAAGTGTTTGTGTGTAGTGTTTGCAGAGAGCTAGAGAGAAAGTGTTTGAAAATGTGAAAGTTGCATGCCTTAATCTGATCCGCCCCCATCTATTTATAGTAAAGGAAGTGTAACAAACTATCCTAATAAACCGGGATCCGGCGAATATTCCCACTCGAACGTTGTAGACCTGGTCTTTCGGGTTCAACGTCTCTCCCATAACAAATACGCCCGAGTCTTGAGGAGAAGAAGTCCATCTGACCGTTAGTAACCCCCAGTCTTTAACCTGCACGTGGTTAATTCAATCAACCTCAGGATATCGCTCAGGATGTTAGCAATATCCCAGTCCAGTATCCTGGTCACAAATAAACAATTAAAAGCAGGATATTAGTCAAGATATGTACGCTCAGAAAATGACCCATAACAAGAGTATATGCAGGTAAAAAGCTTTGAAAGAGCTAGGTTTCGACTCCTAAGGACTTTCCGCATAAGCGTATGCAGATTAGAGCCAGGTTCCTGATTCTGTTGCTACGGAGAGCCAGGAGACGTTTCTGAACATGTGAAAGCCTGTAGATAGAAGATTCCAGACTGCGATCCCAGCTTATCGAAAGGGGGGGTCTGAAGATGAGAGAGATTGAAGGATGCTTATAGAGATAGATACTTTGGAAAGAGCGTAAAGACTGATTAAGACTGAAGACTCGACACACTGAAGACTCGTCATCATCCAAGGGGGAGTTTGTTAGTGCATATGTCTGTTGACTTCGTCTTGTATCGAGTCATGTAACTAGATAGATAGACCAGGACGCGTTATACGAAAGAAACGGGAAACAGGTCTGAACCAGCAGGTTCACACGAAGTGACCAGTTCGTGCAAACTGGTCAGTCCGTGCGAACTGGATCAGACTGGTTCGTGCGACCTGGCTGTTCCTATATATAGTGGGTCTTGTGATTTCATTTGTAACTTGGAGAACTTTCTGATTCCGGTAGCGAAGCTCTGCCGAAGTGTCGCCAGCTCTTGTAACGTTGTGAAATCAATACAAACGACATTTAATCTACTTTTAAGTGTATATCAAACTACAATGAAAATCAAATCACTGAATTCCGCCTCTGATTTGGTCTAGAACTCTTCTGATCGACTCATTTGATCGATTCAACGATCCTACAAAAAAAATCCAAAAGTTAAAACCAATAGATACTAAGATAAAAAAAAACATTAGTATGTAAACAAAAATCTATATCTATATCTATAGTATATAATAAAAGAAAGGATAAATTACTTTTTGAGTCCCTGTGTTTTATTGGTTTTAACCACTTGAGTCCAAAATCAAAATGTTTAACGCCCTGAGTCCCTGTAGCCACTTTTCTTAACCATTTGAGTTCAATTTTTTAACTCTGTTTGAAGTTCTGTTAGTTTTTCATTAAAATACTAAAATACCCCTACATATTATTTTTTATTAATATATATTATCTCACACACTGGTAACTCTCTCTCTCTCTCTTTTCCTCATCTATCTCTCCATACCAACACCCCCCATTTTCACTTGAATCAGTAAACCCTAAAATCACCTCACCAAATCTATCATCTAGAATATAAATTGACAACAACCCACAAACTTTTAGCTCAAATCAACACCCAGATAAAATTAAACAATCACAGACCCCAAAATCACAATAAACAACAAAACCCTAACCCACATGTACGATGAGGAGGCACATGCAGAAACCAATAACCAGACGGCCAATGCTAACACATCTCCACTCATAGCAGCAAGACAACCATTTTCGCATATTAAACGCTTGTGGGCTGACTATTTCCCACAAGGAAGGTTGGGGGAAGAATGTGTATTGATGCCGGGGTCCACTTTGGCTAATCCGGTAGTCGAACTGAACATTGTAGAGGAACTACCTGTCGTGCTTGTCGTGGTACACGCAAATTTAATCCCAATAACAACTATAGATAGTGGTAAATGGGTATCGAACTCAGGGAGTATGTGGAAAATATGTCGATTATATAGCTTTGCACTTAAACTAAAATTAACCTAATTTGCAGAAAGTAAATATCAATAATTTGAATTGTTTGATTTTAAAACTAAATTAACTAAATAACTTCAAATCAAAGGTTGGTTGTAAAGCAGATTAGGAAAACAATGACCATCTTAGGATTCAGTTTCTTTTAACAATTGTGTGAAATTCCAACTAAAAAGAGTTACATAGACATAACTCGTGCATAAATAATTGAAGTGATAAAAGGGAACAAAGTACTCGGATTATATAAACGCGAGGTTGTTTCCCGATGATCAATTAATCAATAACCAACCCTAACCCTTCCCGTGATATCTCGATTGCCAACGGCACCAAGAACGTACGATTGAGACTCGAAATTGTACTATCAATTAACAAGCTACAAATAATTATGCATACACCATGATAATCAAGCAAACACAAGTTTTCATTCTAGAAATAACGGAATAAACACACAAAAGTTTAGAGAAACCTTCACCTAAGATGATCACCACAAGATTAGCCGGACATTGTTTGGTGAATCATTGTAGCAATAAGTTTAATGTTCATACGAATCGAAAACACAAACTAATCGTTTAGAAATGTTTGGAACCAAGCAAGAACAGCCAAAATCGCCCCCTAGTTGCCCAGAAACTGTCCAATGATGAGATGATATGAAAAGACACCCCAAAAACCAATTTAATGAAGGCAGTTACAAAGTTGTGCGCAGACTCCACCGTAACTTACGGTGCCACCGTAAGTTACGGTGGTCATCAAACATTTACGGTGACTCTTTCCTGAGTTACGGTGGGAGAATCATGTGCATTTCAGGGCCACCGTAAATTACGGTGGTACCGTAAATTACGGTGGCACCCTGAATTTTATGTTTTGTTTCTTCATTCGTTCCGCGCACGACCCATTCAAGTCCAAACCGTCCAAAGCTGCGTTTTCTCCTCTTTTAGCTCCCAAAGCATACCTGAAACATAAGCAACTGCAGTTATCTAATTCAAGATAATTGCGTGATTAAGTGAAGGATAAACTCGTCTTTTAATATCATTAAGGGTTGTCCTATGGACCACCCGTCACTACCTGCAGTATATCCTGTGGACCCACTATTTGGAGGAAGAAGGTGTAATCTACGAGGACATATACGATGCGAAAACTGTTGTGGATCATCTCTCTGGATTCAACGTTGCGAATCGGTACCTGATTGTGTTGTATTATCAACATGCGAAGATGAGTAAGAAGTTTGATCAGAAGAAGGGAGAGGAGCTTATGAAGCTTCAGGAGAAGTATGGTGTTACTGCTAAGGATTTGAAGTGAGTTTGGATCTTTTAGGGCTTCTAATTGTGAGTTTTATATTAACTTTTGGTGGTTATGTTTGTAAGATTACGAATAGATTGATTTGTTTTTTCCTTATTGATTTGTTTTTCTTTTTCCTTATGTTTGTGATAGCTTGTTGTTGTGTTAATATTTAGAGGTAAGTGTGAAACAGGATTGTTGTGTCTCTGTTTTACAATTCTGCTAATAAGGAAGAGAGAGATAAGGAAGGAAGAAAGAGAGAGACGAGGAAGAGAGATAGAGAAATCAGTGTTTGAGAATTGAGTGTGTGTTTTCTCTCTAATAATAATATAATACAGGGGTATTTTAGTCTTAATGAAAAACTAACAGCAGAAAATTTAAACAGAGTTAAAAATTTGGACTCAAATGGTTAAGAAAAGTGGCTTTGGGGACTCAGGGCGTTAAACATTTTGATTTTGGACTCAAGTAGTTAAAACCACTAAAACACAGGGACTCAAAAAGTAATTTACCCTAAAATAAACCATTTGGGGACACTTGTCATCATATTAGGTCATGTCTTATGGATAATTATTATTTTAGTTTAATCTCTTCTAATTAATTATAGATAACCCTCCTATTAAATATTACTAGCGGTAAGACCCGTGTGCAAACACGGGCCGTTTCTTAGAAAACCATGCATAACACATATTGATAGAACATATACATATGTGTATAGATATTTGTAATGACTCGCCCAAAAATGTTCGAAAACGCTCCGTAAGTGAAAACCCGGACCCCTGAAACCCTGATGTTCATGAAAAATCAAGAAAATTGATTTTTTGGTTTCCACGCGGGCCGCGTAAGCCTTAAGGTGTCACACCCCAACCGATGGCGGAAACATCGGGGTATGGCACTGAGCGAAACAGATTGTCCAGAAGTTTACATAACAATTATCATTACCAATTAATTTAAAGTAACATGTCCCATACCATGTCTTAAAAGATAAACAAATTATTATAGACAAAATCTAGGCAAATAGTTCTGTTCCGACAACTCAAATTTTTCAAATAGCCCAATTGTTTATCTGCTTCTAGAGACCCTTGATTTCATTTGTACAGACAACTATTTGTTGGCCTCTAAGACCTTATTCTAGCCTCGATTTCCTGGCAGATAACCATCCTAAGCACCTGTCACATACGTTAAAATAAAAGTCAATACACATAGTGTAAAGGTGAGCATACAAGTTTGATAATAGCATATAGAGTTCGAAAGCGTTACGCATAACCAGCACGTACACAGAGTGAAATGAGGCATGTTAGTTATCGACATGAACCTATCGATACCAATGACTACGGGTTCACTGCCCAAGGCAGTTCGTAATACATGATCACCACTGTAATCCATGCAAATAATTGTCCTTAACAACCCCCGAGTGAACGGGTGGTGAGTCCAAACTAATAGTACTATCGTTGCTAAGGCAGGTAGACAGCATTCCATGTGTAAACATAACAAACAAGCATTCATTAAGTCACATATAACATGCGGTAACGGTTAGCGTTTAGAATATTGCGTAGTGTGTTCGATGTGATTTTGTATAAGTAACGTATGTAACACCCAAAAGTGCGTAAAGCAACAAGGGATCGAGTATACTCACAGCGATGATGGATTGAAGGGAGCGCTAGAGAGTGGTTTAGCCTGAATAGATCGATAGCATAACGATAAGTGACGCGCAAAACGATACAAAGTACAAGTGGTTCGGACAGCCAGCCGTGCGGTTGGTCGTCCGTTCGGACAGTAGTCCGGTCGGATGACTGTTCGAGTGGATTGTTTCTTCCTTTGAGAAGGATGTGTTTTTGTATGATGGCTTGACTTTTGAAGTTTTCGTTGTAGTATTTAGAAAACATTGAAGTATCTATACCTTTCAGGTCGGTCGATCGGACAGTCGTTCGATCGGACGACAACCCGTTCGGTTGGCACTTCAGTGAAAACAAGTTCACAGCAGGGTGTCACTCGATCGGACGGTTGTTCGTTCGGGTGGCATCCTTTGTGCATTGAACATGTTGAAAATTGTTTAAGTGTTGAAGTTAAACGTCTCATGATTCAGATGGCAGTTCGATCGGTTGGTAATCCGATCGGACAGCAATTCGTTCAACATTCAAACTTCAGGTGTTGGCAAAATGGTTGTGAGGCCAAGGTGCAAGCCGTACGGTTGGCCGGTCGTTCGGTTGGGCTGTCCGTTCGGACAGCAGTCCGTTCGGACGGCACTCCGTCCTGGTTAACATGTTCGTCTTACACTTGGTTGTTTTGATAGTTTGTCGTTTCATCCAGATATTTTGATAACGTGTCAAGCAACAGAAACCTCGTCAACACTTGGGGCTCCTGATCGGACAGGAATCACCCAAACCCGATCAGTGGATGGTTCGAGGTGACGTTCCATGTTTAACCCGAAATCGATAATCTCGCGGATAGAATACGGATCTTTGAACCAACACAACCACAATAATGAGTAGTGAGCCGGCACAAGTCGCGATTCTATCGGTTTTAGGTGCATTGAGTGTAAAAGAGTTGAAAGAAGTTAAAAACCATCTTTCAATCCTTTTTCTTGTGAATATGTTTAGATCTATGAAAGATCTTTGTTTGTTTATGTGGAAATCGGTTAGATCTACGTTGTTCTTGGTGGATTGAGGCCAAAACATGAAGTTCTTTAAGAACACATGATGACGTCATCCTAGAACACCTTGAATCTTGATGATTTCACGGTTAAAAGTTAAGATTCAAAAGATAGAAAGGTGTAGGAGTGCGTGTAGATTAAGGAAGTACAAGATTTAGGACGAGATCTTACCGAAATCGCGAGAAATCTGGAGAAAAGTGAGGAAAACGAGCTGGTCGGACGTCAGTTGCCAAAAGTAGAAAGTTTGAAAGTGACAGGGGTATTTATAGGGTTACCCAAAGAGGAAAGGAGCTGGTCGATCGGCTAGGCAGCCCGTGCGGACAGCCTGTCCGATCGATCGGCTGGTCATTCGGCTGGTCGATCGGTCTCCTCATTCGAGTGTTCGGTGCGATGATTTTTGATGTTTCGATTGCGATTGCGAGCGTTGCGATGTGATAGATTTTCCTAGTCAAATTACTTTTAATCCCAACTACTCATATCTTGCACTATCCCTTCTCCACCAATTAACATACCTTTTCGATTGCGATTGAGTTCGATTGTGTTTGAGTTTCGATTGCGATTCGATTGATTACCACACATAACATAAATAAACATGCACAAGTAACACTTAAGGCACACACACACGTATAACAATGACCAAAATGCGTAATTCGAGGTGCGATTGCGATAGCGATAAATCGATTAAACATGCGATAAATAGCGATTAATATGCGAATATTAATAGATACTCCACATAATACAACTAAAACAAAAATAAAATAAACTAATTACAAGTCAAAGAAGTCAAAACAGGAATTGAGCAAGGAGAGACAGATCGCAATTAGCAATCTTGTCTTCCTTTGACTTCAATCTTGACTTTGACTTTGACTTTAGAAACACGGGGTGTTACATAAGGCGAGGCTACGCGGGCCGTGACAACTTATAATTCCTCCGGATAAGCGCTTAGGCCACGTGTCACACACGTGGCGGACCTACCGGTGACACACTAGCCCTAGTTGTAGACTAGGTGGCCCTCGCGGGCCGCGTAAGATCTTATTAAGTTTTACGCGGGCCGCGTAAAACTCATTTTTCTGCTATAAATTTCCTGTGCATGGCCTGATCGTCTGTGCTCGAGAAAATTTTCAAAATCACACTTATTCTGTTCGAAAATCAAGTTCAAAGTAGCAAAACGCTGCTACGATACAGGGTATTAACTCGATCACTACTACGATACAATGTCCGATCGATTGAAACCGATCCGATGGATGTTTAAGTGCTGCCCGAATTCGGGCTATACTTTGTCATTCATCGTGAGGGTTTTGATTTCGTGAGCTTATCGTAACTGTTGTATTAAGTTATTGACCTAGTTTCGTGTGCATTGTTATTTAAACTAGGTTACACGGCTAAATCAGTAGGCTAAACTCTGCCCGATTAAACCTGCAATGTGAGTCATTCTCTTTTTATCAAAAGTGTTTTACAATACCCAAATGTTTTCCAGTTATAATTACAGGGATTAAGTCTTGGTTATCTTAAATCACTGGCAAGTGGGGTATTGTGCACATTACTAATTTCTCACGGTTAGGTTCATCAACCTAACAGTGATATTCATCACTACTTGGGTGAAAGTAGGGGTGCTAAACGGGTCGTGTTCGCGGGTTGGCGGGTTCAACCCGACCCGAACCCGAAAATTTTAGACGAATCCGAACCCGACCCGAACTCGAAAATTTTGTCATACATATGAACCCGAACCCGACCCGAATATTCTCAGGTTGACCCGAACCCGACCCATTCAACCCGAAATTTTTAATTTTTTTCAGCAAATTAATATATTAAAATTAATATCTACTACAAAAACACAAATTTCTATAATAAAATTACATTGAAATCATAAAATATTATGTCAATTTCTATTTTTAAGTTATATTTATGATATAAAATTACACTCCTAATCAAATTATGACATAAAACATATTGTAAAAATATAATTTTAATATAAATCAGTTAAATGGGTCAACCTGCCAACCCGACCGGGTTGACCCGAACCTGACCCGTTTAGCTAAACGGGTTTGCGGGTTCAACCTGAAACTGACCCGAATCCGTTTAGACTAAACCCAAACCCGCAAATTTCGTGTTAGGTTCGTGTCTTGTTTTCGGGTCGTGTCAGAAATTCACACCCCTAGGTGAAAGGACCCAATAGTGGTATGACCATCGTCACCAGGGTGTGACACGGCGCCAGATAAAAATAAGATAGTAGCCATTGTAATCGCTCTTATGTTGTACAAACTGAACGAACTCACCAGTATCTCCTGCTGACCAAATGTTTTTAAAACGCGTTTCAGGTAATTACAGTAGATCGGAATAAGAGTTGGATACGGCACCAAAAGGCTTACAGAAGTGGCTTAATTTATCAATTAAATTAAATTAAGAAAAGTTATTTTATGTATTCGGGTTTATCCCATATTAATGCTACCTTTCCAAACATGGGTTTATCCCATCTATTTAATAAATAAAATCCGGTGTTTTCTAAACTCTGATATTTTTCCTAACTCACGGTCCTGATGAAATTTCCGCTGCACTACTTTTCAAAATAACCACCGGTACCACTGAACTGGTTCGCGGCTCTCGATTCCGTCCAGGGTGGGGTCGGGGGTCGTGACAGAAGTGGTATCAGAGCCACTTGTTTAAGCAATTAGGTGTTGTAATAAAATACCTAAGTTTAAACAAAGAGTTAGGAACTTGATATTTTCTGGTAGCACCCAGGATAGTATTTAGACTTGAACTTAAGAAAGATGCCTTAATATGAGCTTCAAGATGAGCTAATTACTTGTATAAGTATAATGTGATAGATATTGGTATGCCGTAAGAATAATGATTAGAACATTGCAAAGTATGATAAATATGTAATAACACTTAATTGCTGTTAATTCTTGTTTATTGATACTACTTGGTCTAGAATAAGATATGTTATGGGAATATAAATTTCCTTGATTCTAGATGAAAGCCTTAATAAAAGAGGCACTTTTAAAATCTTGAAAAAAAATACTATTTATGGGAAATACAAATTTCTTCTCCGGCAAGACTGGGTATGGTGTAGCAGACTCTCCAGCTTGTCCGGATATAATGGGGTTACCTCTCCTGCGAGAACCGGATAAGACGGGGTATATAATATGTCAAACAAGTGACAAGATTTCCCTAAATAGTATCATGACCCGATATCTGACTTGTTTTTGGAAATATGAATCTGTTAAATACATTGACCTTATGAATGGTATGTATGATTATATAGATGTGTATATCTATAAGGAATTCCAAATGCCATAACGATTGACAATTTAAAATAAATCACGAACATAAGTGCCAATAATAATTCTAGATTTCTTTATTAGGAATCTCTTGCATATATCTATAATTCCGATATCAAACATTATTTCGTTTGATCATCTACCTCGTAACTCGTGCGACAATATAAACAATGGAAACCCTTTAAGTTGGGATGTCATCAAAAGTATAAGAATTTCCAATGCGTTACCATAGACTATTAACGCAAGTAAGAAGCATGTAAAGTTGTGCTAGTGCACAAGAAGACACATGAAACTTAAATTATACGTCCACAGACGTCGAAGTATATCACACACGACTTTCAAGGAAAGACCTTTGGAAAATATAATTGGGCATGACGACACCAATGCGAATCCCGCCAGTGGAAGAACTACTAATCAAAAAGCAGCACTTTGCCACGTGATCCTACAAACAACATGAATCTTGCTGAGGTACGATAGAACAAGATTTCACAACAATCGGTGCATAGTCTAATCCAATTCTTGACGCTGCAAAAGAAGTCACATACCTTTACAATCCCCCTGTTTCATTTTATTCGACATTCCCTAGTAATGTCACTTAACAACGGTTATCACACAAAATTCCAGATAAAATTCTTAAATTCCTTTTGTTAAAATTCAGACCTCTGCACATAGTAAATAGACTTTTGCATTTCTACTCTCCTAATGGTCATCATGAGGATTTCTTTCATAATCACGAATATTTGGTTGTTTCATTTCTTGGTAAATCCACACGTTACACATGCACTGTTTGTTGCGCATGTGGTTAGTTTGAATTATGAAGACCATAGGAGGGCTTCATTCCAATTTGTTGTTTTATTAAAACTCACATATCGTTCTGCTATACTTGATCTTTGCATTGTAAACCGCGTTTTTGCAAAACGATGACTCTTTGATATCGAATCGACGAATTTCTTGAAAAACTCGATTTTCTTTTGAATGGTATACATGGTTTTTGTTGTAACCATGTCAGAACTTTCTTATTGATACATGAACTCATGGTGTTTAAACCAAGTTCCATTGTTTGAACTTGCTCACAATACGTATTCAATTCAAGGTCCCGTATGATAGATTAAGGTCATCATATTCGAATTAATCCCAACAAGCCCTTCAATTACTTTGAACCATAACAGGCTTGTTTGGTCTTCGACTTCATCAAATCGTTTCATTGATCACGATCACCTTGTGGTGACGTTTTCACAAAATTGAAGCTTGCGCTAATCTCGTTTGCACACATCATATACGGATTTAATTATTTATTTATATTGAATCCGCTTTATTGGTTTATCATATTCAAGTAATCTTAACACAATCATGTGTTAAGATAATGATACACAAATTCATGTCATATCTCAGTGTATCTCTTAACAGTTCCTATAACATCGATCGAGCATTTCTTGATCTTTTCGATCGAAAAACATTATTCAATTGTTTCATTTTCAATCAAAAATCCTACTAGATTTGTTTGAAACAAATATTCGGACTTACTTCATTTGATTTAAAACACGGTGAACTCGTCCAGTCACCGCTATTTATTATTTCGATCACTGCGACACCTTGTAGCGTCGGTATAGACTTGTAGCTTGAGCTAATCTATATATACCTTTTACTTGACTCATCCTTGAAAGTGGTCTTAATACAACTATGTGTTAAGATAATGATACACTAAACTCTGTTGTATATCGGTGTATCCTTGTAATTCGATAAATGTCAACCCATTGATTTTTCTCAGTTAACAAATCATTTTTGTACTTCTATTTCATTCGAGCTTGTTGATTCTGAGTCTTCCTCAGTTGACAATCAAAGTAAATTTTCTATTGACAGTGAATTCTATTGTTTCTAAAAATCATTCACAACTTGTAAACATTCACATCTATTGATCATATATCTCTTTTGACTTGAACCTAATCACCTTAGAAACTATATCATTTCATCTCATTTGACATCGACTTCTTGAACTAATTCAGCTAAACCATTGAGCCCTATTTATTGTCAAACACGTATTCATTTGAACATATCTTAAAACTGTTCTTATTGACTAAGACATGACATAACTCTAAAAGAGATATCGTAGCCCAAATCTCGAGGACGAGATTTAAAACAGGGTGGGGAGGATGTAACGACTCGCCCAAAAATGTTCTAAAATGCTCCATAAGTGAAAACCCAGACCCCTAAAACCCTAATGTTCATGAAAAATCAAGAAAATTGAATTTTTGGTTTCCACGCGGGCCGCGTAAGCCTTAGGGTGAGGCTACGCGGGCCGTGACAACTTATAATTCCTCCGGATAAGCACTTAGGCCACGTGTCGCACACGTGGCAGACCTACCGGTGACACACTAGCCCTAGTTGTAGACTAGGTGGCCCTCGCAGGCCGCGTAAAACTCATTTTTCTGCTATAAATTTCCTGTGCATGGCCTGATCGTCTGTGCTCGAGAAAATTTTCAAAATCACACTTGTTCTGTTCGAAAATCAAGTTCAAAGTAGGAAAACGCTGCTACGATACAGGGTATTAACTCGATCACTGCTACGATACAATGTCCTATCGATTGAAACCGATCCGATGGATGTTTAAGTGCTGCCCGAATTCGGGCTATACTTTGTCATTCGTCGTGAGGGTTTTGATTTCGTGAGCTTATCGTAAATGTTGTATTAAGTTATTGACCTAGTTTCGTGTGCATTGTTATTTAAACTAGGTTACACGGCTAAATCAGTAGGCTAAACTTTGCCCGATTAAACCTGCAATGTGAGTCATTCTCTTTTTATCAAAAGTGTTTTACAATACCCAAATGTTTTTCAGTTATAATTACAGGGATTAAGTCTTGGTTATCTTAAATCACTGGCAAGTGGGGTATTGTGCACATTACTAATTTCTCACGGTTAGGTTCATCAACCTAACAGTGATAATCATCACTACTTGGGTGAAAGGACCCAATAGTTGTATGACCATCGTCACCAGGGTCTGACACGGCGCCAGATAAAAATAAGATAATAGCCATTGTAATCGCTCTTATGTTGTAATTTATAACGATGTGTCTTTTTGTACAAACTGAATGAACTCACCGGTATTTCCTGCTGACCAAATGTTTTTAAAACGTGTTTCAGGTAATTACAGTAGATCGGAATAAGAGTTGGATACAGCACCAAAAGGCTTACAGAAGTGGCTTAATTTATCAATTAAATTAAATTAAGAAAAGTTGTTTTATGTATTCGGGTTTATCCCATATTAAAGCTACCTTTCCAAACATGGGTTTATCTCATCTATTTAATAAATAAAATCCTGTTTTTTCTAAACTCTGATATTTTTCCTAACTCACGGTCATGATGAAATTTCCGCTGCACTACTTTTCAAAATAACCACCGGTACCACTGAACTGGTTCGCGGCTCTCGATTCCGTCCAGGGTGGGGTCGGGGGTCGTGACAATATTGTACCAAAACGTGTTATCTATTATAGATAAAAGACAACTATAGAAATACATCATCAGTTAATATATAAGATGTTGAGTTATTCAAAGTTCTGTTGAATACAAAATGAGATGTTGACCCAAATTCAAACAGATGTTGACCAAAAGTCAATCAGATGTTGACCAATAGTCAAACAGATGTTGACCTTAAACAGATGTTTGGTTTAAGGCCAAACATCTGTTTATGGCCAAACATCTGTTTAAGGTAAAACATCTGTTTAAGTCCAAATATCTGATATAGAAGGCCAAACATCTGTTTAAGGTGAAACATCTATTTATGGCTAAACATCTGTTTAAGGTCAAACAACTGTTTAAGTCTAAACCTCTGATATAAAAGACCAAACATCTGTTTAAGGTGAAACATCTGTTTAAGTCCAAATATCTGATATAGAAGGCCAAACATCTGTTTAAGGTGAAACATTTGTTTATAGCTAAACATCTGTTTGAGCCAGAACAAATGTTTAACTTAATCAGATCTACGGTAATCTCACACTGTTTTCCTCTTCAAAACACTGTTGAACCTAACATGGGTTTCCATTAATTATTGACCAAAAGGGAAACAGATCTTCAAACCACTGTTTGTTATTCTACTTCTTTACAAAATTACATAAAATTCAAGAACTATAATTTAACACATAATCTAATCGGGCAAACCAATCTATTATCTGACAATTCCCTGGTTTTTACAACATGAAACACAACATCATCATGCCAAATACAGTCATATATATCCATCCATTATTCTGAATTCATAAACCCATAAATGCAGAAGAATGTCACATTTGCGATTAATAAACCAAGTTTCTACTAATTGCAGTTACTATTAGCAAAAAGAAGCATGATATCATCTATATATAAAACATAAAGTGCTAATAACAGTGTTTTATCATGTTAACCATACATAGCAACAAAACATCAAGTTAATAATTAAAAAAAAACATACAACATCACCATCAAAAAATTCATAGTTATAATATCTGATATCAGAACATACTTAAATGTCGTTGTTAAACTGAGGTAACTTGATTTAATATGATCTTCTGTTGCGAAGACACGTATGTGAAGTGCAACATATCAGCAAACCTCAAGTTATTCTCAGTCATAAACTTTCGCCAACCGTCCAACGCATAACGTGGCTTCAATTCATTTAACTCCGACTTAACATCATAAACCTCCACAACTCCAACCATGTTTTGAACTTTCAAAGGATGAAGATCAACAGAAAGACCTGCTCGTCTGGCAACTTCAACAGGAAGATGCTACATGTATTGTGTAGAAAAAAATAATAGTCAGACAAATAAACATAAATCATTAGTTTGTTATAAATAATGGTATACCAGCCTATAGTCTCCTTTGTGATCAAAACGAAAGAACTCGGGGTCGAGAAGATGTCCAGAATGTTTTTTTTGCAGTCTTTGTAATCTTATT
Organism: Helianthus tuberosus; assembly: GCA_030545235.1. Taxonomy (NCBI): domain Eukaryota; kingdom Viridiplantae; phylum Streptophyta; class Magnoliopsida; order Asterales; family Asteraceae; genus Helianthus; species Helianthus tuberosus. The sequence continues at coordinate 22,646,059 of CM060385.1, forward strand.
TCTACGGTTAAGCTTTTTCTGAACGTTGGCGGCTCTCTTCCCCTTGATGAAAAAGTAAACATATACATGTGAATTAAAGGAATGTTGAATATATGCACAAAAAAACAGTTTATATAACATATACTAATTAAGTGGTGAGTATAGATACCTTAACTTTGTGAGCAGATGAAGAACATACAATATGATCACTTGTGTCGACAGGTAAGGCAACATTTTCCTTAGTCATATTCTTGACCGTATCCTTTCTCTCAGAAGTAACTTTAACTTTCTTCTTAACCTGTTGTCATATATTAACTTTAATAACCATAGTAATATAACAATCTTTAAGATGGTAAACTTACATCTTGTGTTTTATTCAATCGTGAAGACATGCGTCTCTTCGACGTGCATTCGGCATTGGTTGGTAACTTCTTCTAAATAATACATTATTGGATAAATGTAACATCAGTAAACAACATTACTAATACTTGTAAAAACATTAAATTCTTATATGTGTTAAATTAAAAATAAATAATTTTAATAATTTAGTAAGTACCTGAGTAACGGTTCTTACTTCACCTACAGACACAACTTCTTCATCCTCATAGATATCCTTGTCAACATTAATGAAATAATTAATATAATGCTAAAATAATTAAAACTTTTACTGCTAATGCTAAATACATACGTACCTTCAATAAATTCTCAACATAATCAGCCTTCGACATCTCAAGTACACTATCATCGTCAGATTCAGGTTTCTCCGAAAAGCAAATCTCAGTCTCATCTCTATAAACTACCACCTCAAAAACAACATCATCAATTCTGCTAAACACAAGCAAATCATCCTCAAGTATCCCAACATCGTTGCACATTTCCGGCCATCCTCTAGCAAATACAGAGTTGGTATCAACCTTTGACGCCTCAACATTCCAATAGGAACCCTTATAACATATTTTAAATTTGCCACTTGGTGGGCTGTTTACCTAAAATTGTTTAATGAAGCAGTCTTTGATTACCTGCATAAAATTAAAAATAATGAATACTATACGTGAAGTATGTAACTTATAAGAATAAGTGTTGACACGTTTAAGATGCTGATGTCTATCGTTAGTGACATGCAAAAACCGAAATAAACTAGGTAGCTAGAGTAAGTCGGATATCGAACCAGAGGAGGATTGTGGAAAGTGTCGAATGAAAAGTATTAATTAATTACTACTGAATTGGAAAATCGGTGTGATTGATTATAAGAATTATCTAAATTAACAAATAAAATTGAGAAAAAGATTGAGTTGTAATAAACAATGATAAGGAAAGGTGATCACTCCGGGATTCAGATTGTGTGATTAACTAATAACTTAGCTGATTGTCATATTGGATACTATTGGTTAAACGATATAATTATCAACTATTCATGCAATGAATAATTATTCAACCAACAAAGTATAATCGGATTTAAACGTATTTATGTCTCTGTCTATCACACAGGATTCGTTTGTCAAACGAATTATAAAAACGCAAGTAAAGACCGTCTGTCACACGGTTACAATCCAAACTCAATACATAAAACAATAAACCAAATCAATAGTGTCTTACACAATCATTCACCCGAAGTGTCCACAAGAGATTTAGCTGCTCATGTCGATTAATTGATCTTCATAGCCTTCTCTATCCTCTCCTGCCGTCTTGTGATGGTCTAAAATTGTGTCAATCTTTCTCTGTCGTCAAAACCCTTTGCTGCCTGTGTCTATTGTTATCGGCCCAATCCAAAGAAAAACAAAAACCAAAAGTCTTCACCAATCGGCCCAAATAGAAGTCCACGAAGTCAGTATTTATTTTGATGATGTCGGCCCACCTAATGTGTCCCCACTTCGCATGTGTGCATATGTATCTTGGAGATGTGATGATGATGAATTCTTTCTTTCCTTTGACTTTCGTGCCCTCCTTTTTGTCTGCCTTCAATTTATTTGTGAATGAATAATGTTCCTCAAAAGTCAAAAGTCGCCCCACATCAGCGTATATGATGATGATATATCATATTGATTATGATGATCAATTTTTTAATTCCATTAAACCGTGCCCTAGATGTGTGTGTTGTTTATAATATTGCTCTCATTTAATAGCCTCCAACATGTGCGTATATTGGCTGCCTAACTCGTATGCCGTAACTTACGAAATAGTAGCCGTAGGCTACGGTTTATAAGATCTGAAACCAACAGAACCTTGCCACCGTAGGGTACACCTGCAAACCATAGCCTACGATCTCTTCATGCAGGAAACCTTTATCTAACATGCATATCAACTTTCGATTAATGATATTAAGGCCTCTCAACTTCAATGTATCATGTTTCTTATGCTTTCAACCTATATCTCGACCCGAACAAGTTCCGAATAATGTAAACTCTCATGATAAACATCCTTGCTTGTTCCGTTCCATCACCCTGTTTTATCACTACGCGCTCTAACTTTGCCGAATTAACCCGTTTAACCTGTAACACCACAAAAACGCGTAGTTATCACATTCACACCATATAATTACTCTAAATGCAATAAAACACTTAATATAATACACTTTAACACCCGTGTTTCACACTCTCCATCAGATGCAAAAGGATTCAAGTTAAGATCAACAGTCATACCGTAAAACCAAATCTTGTATAACGATTAAACGTGAAATAAGATTCACCACACATGCCATCAACAAAACATGAAAGTTCAAGCCCAAAATCACCTAACGGTCTAAAAACCAACAAAGTATCCCTCGGCAGATTGCGATCTTTAACAACACTGTCCCAACCGTCAGTTATTATTGGCGTTGAATTTTCTGTTCTGATCCTCACAACCCATTTTTTTACCAGACTCATGATAGATTCGCAACTTATTTTTTGCCAACAATCTCCCTACTTTTGATTAGCAAAGGCTATAGGTACACTTGTCATCATATTAGGTCATGTCTTATGGATAATTATTATTTTAGTTTAATCTCTTCTAATTAATTATAGATAACCCTCCTATTAAATATTATTTAGTTTAATATCTTATGGATAATTATTATTTAGTTTAATCTCTTCTAATTAATTATAGATAACTCTCCTACTCAATATTATTTTGTTTAGTCTCTTCTACTTAACTATAGATAATTATTATTTAGTTTAAATTTAATGTATACTTAATAAAAAATTGAAACTGTTAAAAAATGTATACTTCTCATTTGTAATATTATTTATTTGATTTTCTACATCATATGACAACACACACTTACTTTTTATTTGTAATATATAAATTTACTCTTATTCTTTTCGATGATGTAATTATTTCTAATAAACTTTAAACTTTTACCATAGTATATATAATGCTAGACATAAAATCAAAAAATATTTTGGATGACGTCAATAACTTAAGACATAATATAATTATATGTATGAGATGCACTTTTTAATAAAATAATACCAAACAAAATTACAAATATAAAATCATTGATTTTACTAATAGTAGCAAAGTTTTAATTTTTTTTAAATTAGATTTATTACGGGTTTTTTAAATATAATTTATATTTTTCACTCAAATGGTTGCTTATTTGCTTCTTGAATAACATGTTTGACCACTGTATCTTCTTTTCAATAATCATCTCCACCATCACCATATCGATCGCGTACCGAGTATATCCATTAGTTTTTTTAAATATAATTTTCTTATTATTTGGTATATAAAATCATATTTATTCAAGCCGTGTAATACACGAGGGTTTTTAAAGATATAACTTTTTTTATTATTTGGTAAACAATATTACTTTATTCAACCCGTATAATACAAGTGGTTTTAAAGATATAACTTTTTTATTAGTTGGTATATAAAATTGTATTTATTCAACCCGTACAATATGGTTCCTATAGATATAACTTTTTATTATTTAATATATAAAATTACATTTATTCAACCCGTGCAATAAATGAGGTTTTTAAAGATATAGTTTTATTATTTAGTATATAAAATTCATTTATTTAACCCGTGTAATACACGTGGTTATAACCTAGTTATACTGATAAATGAATTCACTAAATGTCACATGGCATTTTCTTCTGTTGCTAAATACCACATGTCATTTTCTTCTATAATGTAGGTCTTTGATTACTACTACTACTACTATTACTATTACTATTAATATTATTATTGTAACATAAATGATACTAATTTAATAATTCTAATATTATTAAATAATAAATAACATAAAAGATTTGATCTAATTTGCACGGTTCTAATCTAATTAATTTTATATAAGTATTAAATTCTATTTAACGTAATTTAATTTAAGGGTAGGGTTCTTGAGTGAACAATGATTTATTTGTGAACAAAATGAACTTATCCTGACCATTGATTTTGTAGATCTAGATTTTTTTCTTTAATGACAAGATTGTAATTATTTTTTGTAACTTACAAGTATTTTAATAGATACAAGGGTATAATTGTATATTTCTATCTTCATTTAACTAATTAATTTTTTCTCTCTCCTGATTTCTCTTTCCAATTAAAAGAATGTTTAATTACATTCTCTATATTTTTTTTTTCTCTCACATATTACCTAACTTAATATTTTATAATTTTAAAAAAATACAAACATTATCAAATATTGTTCCAGCTAGAACACAATTAAAAATATTTAATTACATTCTCTATACACATATGTATTAGATCAATGTTTAATGAAAAGATGTATAGTGGAAACAATATGTAGTAATACACAAGTGTATAAGTCTAATATATATCGATATGTATACACTATGTACTTGAATAACACACAGGTGTATACATCTGGTATGTACCGACCCGTATACACATATGTACTTGAATAATACACAAGTGTATAAATCTGGTTTAAACTAACACGTGGAAACAAGATGTAATAATATACAAGTGTATAAGTCTTGTATATACTGACATGTATACATATATGTTAAAAATCATAATTTAATTAGGTTTAATATTTAATTTTAAAAGGAAATAACAGTTTATTTAAAAATCATTATTGTGTTCATCGACGATATTCTCATTTATTCGAAGACTTGAGCCGATCACGAGCAACACCTTCGCTTAACGTTGGAACTCCTGAAGAAGGAACAACTTTTTGCTAAATTCTCCAAGTGTGAATTCTGGCTTAAAGAAGTTCAGTTTCTGGGTCATATAGTCAACGAGCAGGGTATTCATATGGATCCATCCAAGATTGTTGCTATTAAGGATTGGAGTACGCCGGCGACACCTACAGAGATTCGATCTTTTCTTGGTCTTGCTGGTTATTATCGTCGATTCATTTCTAATTTCTCGAAGATTGCGGTTCCACTCACTGCTTTGACTCAGAAGAATAAGCCTTTTGAGTGGGGACCCAAGCAAGAAATAGCATTCCAAACGCTGAAGCAGAAGTTATGTAATGCTCCTGTTCTATCTCTGCCGAGGGAAGCGATGATTTCGTTGTCTATTGCGATGCGTCTAACTTAGGCCTTGGTTGCGTCCTCATGCAACGAGGTAAGGTTATAGCATATACATCTAGACAATTGAAAGTTCACGAGAAGAACTATACGACTCATGATCTTTAGTTAGGAGCTGTGGTTTTCGCGCTTAAAATCTGGAGACACTACCTCTATGGAACGAAGTGTGTGGTTTTCACAGACCACAAAAGTCTCTAGCATATTCTTAATCAGAAGGAGCTGAACATGAGGCAACGATGTTGGGTTGAACTCTTGAACGATTACGATTGCGAGATTCACTACCATCCAGGTAAAGCGAATGTCGTAGCCGATGCGCTTAGTCGAAAAGAGCGAGTCAAGCTTCACTCTGTCCGAGCTCTATCCGACATCCAATCTCGTGTCCTTCAAGCTTAACGATCCTGTGTGATCAAAGGTTTATTGAAAGATGAGCTACCGCTTCAACTTGAGCTTAAGCTCGAAAGGAAAGACGATGGTTTACTCTACTTCAAGGATCGTTTGTGGATTCCGAAACAAGACGATCTTCGCACCCTAGTGATGGACGAATCTCACAAGTCTCGATATTCTATCCATCCTGGTGCTGATAAAATGTACAAGGATCTTCGTACTCAGTACTGGTGGCCTGGTATGAAGAAGGATGTTGCCTTGTATGTATCAAAATGCCTAACTTGTCTCAAAGTCAAGGCTGAACATCAACGACCTTCTGGTTTCCTTGTACAACCAGAGATACCGGTTTGGAAGTGGGAGAACATCGCGATGGATCTCATCAGTAAGTTACCGCGTACGTCTAAAGGTCATGATGCTATTTGGGTTGTTATCGATCGATTAACGAAATCAGCTCATTTTATTCCGATTCGCGAGGATCTATCTGCTGATAAACTTGCAAAGATTTATGTTGATGAGATAGTATCTCGACATGGTGTTCCTTTGGATATCATTTCTGATCGTGATGCTCGATTTTCATCTCATTTCTGGAAGACCATGCAATCTGCTTTGGGAACCCAACTGAATCTAAGCACTGCTTATCATCCCCAAACAGATGGTCAATCTGAAAGGACGATTCAAACTTTGGAGGATATGCTTAGAGCATGCGTGATAGACTTTGGTGGTAACTGGGATTCTCATCTGCCATTGATCGAGTTCTCTTACAACAATAGTTATCATGCTAGCATTAAAATGGCACCATTCGAAACTCTCTACGGTCGAAAATGTCGTTCACCTGTCTGTTGGAACGAGACCGGTGAAGCTTAGCTTACTGGACCTGAGCTCGTTCTGGAAACAACAGACAAAATCAAGAAAATTCACGATAATCTTGTGACAGCTAGATGCCGTCAAAAGAGTTATGCGGATTTACGACGCAAGCCTTAGAATTTCAAGTCGGAGACCGGGTCCTACTCAAGGTGTCACCTTGGAAGGGAGTGGTGAGATTTGGAAGGAAAGGAAAACTTTCACCTCGATATGTGGGACCATTTAAGATCGTGGAAAGAATTGGGAAGGTTGCCTATTGACTAGAGCTACCTCCAGAGCTTGGAAATATTCACCCGACTTTTCACGTGTCCAATTTGCGAAAGTGTTTAGCTGACGGTGATCTTCACATTCCTCTCGACGAGATCCGAATCGATGAAACGATGCACTTTGTCGAGAAACCAGTGGAGATCGTGGACCGTACTTTCAAACAGTTGAAGAACAAACGGATTCATTTGGTTAAAGTTCGTTGGGAGTCCAAACGTGGCCCAGAGTTTACTTGGGAATGTGAGGGCCAAATGAAGGCAAAATATCCGCATTTGTTTTCACAAGCTTCCTCTAAATAAAATTTCGGGACGAAATTTCCTGAAGTTGGGGAGACTGTGACAACTGTACTCTGTAATCGATGTACGATGTAAAACAATGATGATTATTAATAAAACAATGTGATTTGGTGTTACTATATGTGTTTTTATGTTATTATGTGTGTATTTGTGTTTGGTGAATTTTCAATTAGATTCGACTCCAATTTCGAGCTTTAAATCGCTTTCTGGAAGGTTATACGCAAACTGGTGCGTAAACGCAGTCAGTATAATGCGAAAAACACTCCGGAATAGTGACATAGGCTTAACATACCTTAAATAACCTCCACATAACTTAGAAATAAGTTTTGAATGGTTTGGTGTGTTGAAATCAACTTTGTTCGATCGCAGGGACTATTTGTGTCAAACTGCAAAACTATACTGATTTGCATAGTAACGAACACTCCGGAACTTGATCATAAGTTAAACATACCCTAAGTATCCTTTACATAGCTTAGAAATAGGCTTTGAGGGGTTCGGTATGCTAAAACAAACTTTATTGGTCATTCAGGGACTAAAAACGTCAAAAAGTGCACAAGTTTGCATTTTCGCGCATATCTTACGTTCTGAATATATCCGGACATCCAAAAATTTATGTAATCATTAAAATATTTTATTTTAGTGATTAGCATGACAAAATTCCATTCGTCGCTTAATTTGGATCGTTTTTGCGTTCGTTACGACTTCCGTCGTAATTAACCGAATAACGCAACCGTACGACCAAACAAGCCGACATACGAGATATTTTTGAGCATGTTTTGCGTTCCCTATACTTTAAATTCATTTTAGAGCCTTGAAATGAGGTTAACGGGGCTTAAACGTGCCAAATAAGGGTCGAAATGCATGTTTCTCAAGTTCAGGGACTAAACTGCAATTTCTGTATAGTTAGCCCAGGCGGGCCGCGTGAGTTATTGTTCATGTTTACGCGGGCCGTGTGAGTTACCCAGTTCTGCAAAACAGTTTTCTAAAACAACAGCCGGTATTCAGTGAATTTGGACATGTTTTTTATCAATCTAGGGGCCAATTTTGATGGTTTATTAATGCGAGAGCGAGATAGTCGAGTCACGAAGGTTTGAATGTTATTAGCGAGGCGACCACAAATAATTTTCACACTTAAAATGAGGATGATTTAAACGATTTAAACGAATTAACGATTTGGGAACGATTCATACAAGATTAAACGAGTTGGATAAACGATTGGTTCTTGGTTAAGTGTTTAGATAACGGGACGGGGGTAATGTGGTGAAAACATGGTAGATACGCCGCTGGTACTTCTTATATATAAGTGTTTACATCGTATTACATACCGTGGCGTTATTTAGTTCGCTTGGGTAAACGATTTTTAAACGATGTCACACAAACGAGGTTTTCGAAATGATATAAACCATACGAGTTTATTAACGAGATTTATTAACGAGTTTTATTAACGATTTAATACGAGATGTTTTTACAAATTGCTTTACTAAAACAAATGTTTTTGGGTTAGGAATCATGGCTACGAGGTTTTATAAACTATAGCCCGCTTGTTTTGAGTTGGTTAATTAAGTTGCAATATTATACTCTTTTCAAAACAAGGTTTTTAATAAAGTATTGCAACATTTAAACTAGCCATGAATCCGACACTCCTATAAAACCTATGTACTAGCCAGCATTTCTTTGCTGACTTTGTTTTCACATATGTTTCAAGTATTGATGCTTGATGAAGATTACTAGGATGCTTGAGTCACATAGGATCTGGACGAGGCCTTAGTGACATAATAACAATATTAGTCGATGTGTAACTTGTTTGTTTTGTGTTAAGACAATGTTAATGTTTAATATTATCAATAAAACGAAACACTTTTTGTATCCATGGTTATGAAATGATAATTCTGCCACGACACTCCCCGACGTTTCCGCCGCGGTTTTGTTGTTTTAACGCGGTCGGGGTGTGAAAGAAGAGTTGGTATCAGAGCCAATGGTTATAGGGAATTAGGTTATTAGTAATGCTTTAACCTAGACTATAACTTTTAGGACCCTAACGCAAATTTCTTTGCGTTTAGATTTTTAAAACAAAACTGTCACCTACCCTTAGGTGATAACCACAACGAGAACACAATTTTCGAATCCGCTTTGAAAACTAATCATCTGTTCTAGGATGATTGATTACTAGGTTTTGAACCCTTTGTTGTAAGGTTTTGAACCCTTTAAGTTTTCAAAATCTCGTCAAAGTTTGGGACTAAATAATGTGAACACGTGCAAACTGGAAGGGTGAATGCCTGTACCCTGAGTTTTCTGTCTAAGGCTAGAGTGTTCGTACAAATCCACATAATCGGAACAGTCACTCTTACCTGGGAACTCTTGGGGTGAGTGTTCACTTATAGGCGAGCATGTCTTCGGCGATACATTATATTTACCCATTTACTTTGATTAGTCGCTGCGTGTCTTTTTTTTTGTTCGAGGTAACGAACAAATGATCGCCTTCCTTGTGTTTTGTCGATACCTCTTTTGCTTTTTCCTAATTATCAACCTCACTCGTTTCTCATATCTCCTTGTTAGACCATGCCTCCTCGACGTGAAGCACAATCTTTTACTATTGAAGAAATCGCAGCCCTGGTCTCTCAGCAAGTGGCTGCTATGCTTCCCGGTGTTGTGACCCAAGTCCACGAGATATACAACAACAACAATAATAACAACAACAATAATGCACCGTGCAATTTCAAGAATTTCAATTCTGCTAAGCCGCTTAAGTTTTCTGGGTCGCTAGGAGCAACTGCGCTCCTGCAGTGGTTTGAGAGTATCGAGAGCACATTCAGGCATGTGCAGTGTCCGAATGTGCGTAAGGTTGAATTTGCTTCGAGTGTGTTTGAGAAGCGAGCGCTTACCTGGTGGAATGGTATTATGCGCGATAGGGGTGCCGAAGTGGAGTTGGCACAAACATGGGAAGTGCTTCGAGCTCTTATGATGAAAGAGTTTTGTCCCCATCATAAGGTTCGAGCTTTGGAACTAGAGTTTGACGATTTAAAGCAAGATGGGGCTGAGCACCGTGCGTACACGGATCGTTTTGAGGAACTCAGTCTATTTTGTCCCACCATGGTTACCCCACCAGAGAAAGCAATCGAGAGATATATCGACGGTCTACCCGATTCTATGCTGGATATTGTGACCAGTGTTAATCCTACTACCCTTCGTCAAGCGATCGAGTTGTCTGCTACCCTGACTGAGACTCAAGTCAGAAAGGGTAAACTCACCCGCAAGGGTGATAAAAAGAAGGCGACTGATTCTGGGAAGGACAAGAAAAAGGGTAAGGGTAAAGAAGGTGAGTCGTCGAAGAAATCGAGGAAGCGAATGGGTGCCCAGAATTTTGTTGTTACGGCACAGACTGGTCAGAACCCACCGGCTCAACCTCCTGTGAAGAAGGTGTATGCTGGTACCGCACCTCATTGTGCTCGCTGCAACGGTCATCATGTTGCACAGCAAGCTTGTAAGCAGTGTACGACGTGTGGTAAACTTGGGCATTTGGCCAATGTTTGTCGTTTAGGACAAAATCAGGTTGCCCAGGTTCAAGCTCCGGTACAAGGGAATGCTACTAGATTCCCACCAGGTTCATGTTTCAATTGTGGAGAGTTTGGTCACTTCCGCAACAACTGTCAGAGGCTGGTGAATGCAAACGTGAATGCTAATGCGAACCCGAATGCGAACGTCAACGCTAACATGAATCCTGCTCGAGGGCGAGCATACAATCTGCATTCAAACGAAGCGAGGGCTGACAACGAGGTGGTGAATGGTACGTTTCTTGTTAATAATCGACCTGCAACTATTCTCTTTGATTCTGGTGCCGATAGAAGTTTTGTTTCGTTATCTTTTGAACCTTTGCTTGCGATACCTAGAACTAAATTGAGGAAACCCTTATCTGTCGAAGTTGCTACTGGTAAACCTCTTGTTCTCGATTCTGTTATTCGTGGTTGTCAGTTAAACCTTGATAACCATCTTTTTCCTATTGACCTCACACCGATGCAACTTGGGAGCTTCGACGTTATCATTGGAATGGATTGGTTAACCAAACACCACGCTGAGGTGGTTTGTTTCGATAAGATTATTCGTATCCCTTTGTCTTCTGGCGAAATTCTAGAAGTTCGTGGTGAGAAACCTTCAGGTGGACTGAAGCTTATGTCGTGTATGGAAGCTCAGAGGTATTTGAGAAAAGGATATGTTGCTTTTCTAGCACATGTCACCGAGGAGAAAGGCAAGATCAAGAGTATTCAGGATATTCCGATTGTTCGGGATTATCCAGAGGTGTTTCCTGATGAACTGCATGGTTTGCCTCCAGTTCGTCAAGTCGAATTTCATATTGACCTTGTACCCAATGCCAACCCGATTGCGAAAGCGCCTTACCGTCTTGCACCGTCAGAGATGCAAGAGTTATCGAAACAGCTTCAAGAGTTATCTGATAAAGGATTCATCCGTCCGAGCTTTTCACCTTGGGGAGCCCCTGTCCTCTTCGTGAAAAAGAAAGATGGGTCTTTTCGAATGTGTATCGATTATCGTGAGCTTAATAAGCTTACCATCAAAAATCGATATCCCCTACCTCGAATGGATGATCTCTTTGACCAGCTGCAAGGTGCTTCGTGTTTTCTAAGATCGATCTGCGTTCTGGGTATCATCAACTTCGTGTTCTCGAAGAAGATATTCCCAAAACTGCTTTCCGCACGAGATATGGGCATTACGAGTTCACTGTCACGCCTTTTGGTTTGACGAATGCCCCAGCTATCTTTATGGACTTAATGAATAGGGTCTGTAAACCTTATTTAGACAAGTTCATTATTGTGTTCATCGACGATATTCTCATTTATTCGAAGACTCGAGCCGATCACGAGCAACACCTTCGCTTAACGTTGGAACTCCTGAAGAAGGAACAACTTTTTGCTAAATTCTCCAAGTGTGATTTCTGGCTTAAAGAAGTTCAGTTTCTGGGTCATATAGTCAACGATCAGGGTATTCATATGGATCCATCCAAGATTGTTGCTATTAAGGATTGGAGTACGCCGACGACACCTACAGAGATTCGATCTTTTCTTGGTCTTGTTGGTTATTATCGTCGATTCATTTCTAATTTCTCGAAGATTGTGGTTCCACTCACTGCTTTGACTCAAAAGAATAAGCCTTTTGAGTGGGGACCCAAGCAAGAAGAAGCATTCCAAACGCTGAAGCAGAAGTTATGTAATGCTCCTGTTCTATCTCTGCCCAAGGGAAGCGATGATTTCGTTGTCTATTGCGATGCGTCCAACTTAGGCCTTGGTTGCGTCCTCATGCAACGAGGTAAGGTTATAGCATATGCATCTAGACAATTGAAAGTTCACGAGAAGAACTATACGACTCATGATCTTGAGTTAGGAGCTATGGTTTTCGCGCTTAAAATCTGGAGACACTACCTCTATGGAACGAAGTGTGTGGTTTTCATAGACCACAAAAGTCTCCATCATATTCTTAATCAAAAGGAGCTAAACATGAGGCAACGACGTTGGGTTGAACTCTTGAACGATTACGATTGCGAGATTCGCTACCATCCAGGTAAGGCGAATGTCGTAGCCGATGCGCTTAGTCGAAAAGAGCGAGTCAAGCTTCACTCTGTCCGAGGTCTATCCGACATCCAATCTCGTGTCCTTCAAGCTCAACGATCCTGTGTGATCAAAGGTTTATTGAAAGATGAGCTACCGCTTCAACTTGAGCTTAAGCTCGAAAGGAAAGACGATGGTTTACTCTACTTCAAGGATCGTTTGTGGATTCCGAAACAAGACGATCTTCGCACCCTAGTGATGGACGAATCTCACAAGTCTCGATATTCTATCCATCCTGGTGCTGATAAAATGTACAAGGATCTTCGTACTCAGTACTGGTGGCCTGGTATGAAGAAGGATGTTGCCTTGTATGTATCAAAATGCCTAACTTGTCTCAAAGTCAAGGCTGAACATCAACGACCTTCTGGTTTCCTTGTACAACCAGAGATACCGGTTTGGAAGTGGGAGAACATCGCGATGGATCTCATCAGTAAGTTACCGCGTACGTCTAAAGGTCATGATGCTATTTGGGTTGTTATCGATCGATTAACGAAATCAGCTCATTTTATTCCGATTCGCGAGGATCTATCTGCTGATAAACTTGCAAAGATTTATGTTGATGAGATAGTATCTCGACATGGTGTTCCTTTGGATATCATTTCTGATCGTGATGCTCGATTTTCATCTCATTTCTGGAAGACCATGCAATCTGCTTTGGGAACCCAACTGAATCTAAGCACTGCTTATCATCCCCAAACAGATGGTCAATCTGAAAGGACGATTCAAACTTTGGAGGATATGCTTAGAGCATGCGTGATAGACTTTGGTGGTAACTGGGATTCTCATCTGCCATTGATTGAGTTCTCTTACAACAATAGTTATCATGCTAGCATTAAAATGGCACCATTCGAAACTCTCTACGGTCGAAAATGTCGTTCACCTGTCTGTTGGAACGAGACCGGTGAAGCTCAGCTTACTGGACCTGAGCTCGTTCTGGAAACAACAGACAAAATCAAGAAAATTCACGATAATCTTGTGACAGCTAGATGCCGTCAAAAGAGTTATGCGGATTTACGACGCAAGCCTTAGAATTTCAAGTCGGAGACCGGGTCCTACTCAAGGTGTCACCTTGGAAGGGAGTGGTGAGATTTGGAAGGAAAGGAAAACTTGCACCTCGATATGTGGGACCATTTAAGATTGTGGAAAGAATTGGGAAGGTTTCCTATTGACTAGAGCTACCTCCAGAGCTTGGAAATATTCACCCGACTTTTCACGTGTCCAATTTGCGAAAGTGTTTAGCTGACGGTGATCTTCACATTCCTCTCGACGAGATCTGAATCGATGAAACGATGCACTTTGTTGAGAAACCAGTGGAGATCGTGGACCGTACTTTCAAACAGTTGAAGAACAAACGGATTCATTTGGTTAAAGTTCGTTGGGAGTCCAAACGTGGCCCATAGTTTAATTGGGAACGTGAGGGCCAAATGAAGGCAAAATATCCGCATTTGTTTTCACAAGCTTCCTCTAAATAAAATTTCGGGACGAAATTTCCTGAAGTAGGGGAGACTGTGACAACTGTACTCTGTAATCGATGTACGATGTAAAACAATGATGATTATTAATAAAACAATGTGATTTGGTGTTACTATATGTGTTTTGATGTTATTATGTGTGTATTTGTGTTTGGTGAATTTTCAATTAGATTCGACTCCAATTTCGAGCTTTAAATCGCTTTCTGGAAGGTTATACGCAAACTGGTGCGTAAACGCAGTCAGTATAACGCGAAAAACACTCCGGAATAGTGACATAGGCTTAACATACCTTAAATAACCTCCACATAACTTAGAAATAAGTTTTGAATGGTTTGGTGTGTTGAAATCAACTTTGTTCGATCGCAGGGACTATTTGTGTCAAACTGCAAAACTATACTGATTTGCATAGTAACGAACACTCCGGAACTTGATCATAAGTTAAACATACCCTAAGTATCCTTTACATAGCTTAGAAATAGGCTTTGAGGGGTTCGGTATGCTAAAACAAACTTTATTGGTCATTCAGGGACTAAAAGCGTCAAAAAGTGCACAAGTTTGCAGTTTCACGCATATCTTACGTTCTGAATATATCCGGACATCCAAAAATTTATGTAATCATTAAAATATTTTATTTTAGTAATTGGCATGATAAAATTCCATTCGTCACTTAATTTGGATCGTTTTTGCGTTCGTTACGACTTCCGTCGTAATTAACCGAATAACGCAACCGTACGACCAAACGAGCCGATATCTGAGATATTTTTGAGCATGTTTTGAGTTCCCTATACTTTAACTTCATTTTAGAGCCTTGAAATGAGGTTACCGGGGCTTAAACGTGCCAAATAATGGTCGAAATGCATGTTTCTCAAGTTCAGGGACTAAACTGCAATTTCTGTATAGTTAGCCCAGGCGGTCCGCGTGAGTTATTGTGCAAGCTTACGCGGGCCGTGTGAGTTACCCAGTTCTGCAAAACAGTTTTCTAAAACAGCAGCCGGTATTCAGTGAATTTGGACATGTTTTTTATCAATCTAGGGGCCAATTTTGATGGTTTTCAAGTACCCATGGTATCCAATTACCATGTGCCCAAATGTATGGCCAAGATCACTCCCTCAAACCACTTGGAATCATCCCATTGATCCTAACTTACTATAAATAGCAACCCCCACTTCATTCCATTTTCACACTTGATCTGAAATAAGCTCTAAGTTGGGGTGTTTGCACTTCATACCTGAGCTATTTTAGATCAAACATCCTTCTTGGACCCTTTGTAAGTCCTCTTCTTGCTTGTTCTTGTATTTCAAGCATGAAAGTCAAACAAGTTTGACTTTCAGCTTTGACCAGTCAATGGTCAACACAAAGTTTCGTTGAACTTTGCAACGTGAGCGTAATCACGATGGTTATAGTCCCTTGTGACTATGCCTACTGATTACCACGTTGACTAGGCATAGTGACGAGTCGTAGTTTCGGCCAAAATGCGTGTTTATGCGTATTTTGTAACCAAACTACTCTAGGGTATCAAAACCGTTTGTTTTGATATCAAAACCTGCTTTCTAACTTAACTAAACATGTTCTAGCATGTTTAGCTCGTCACTTTTAGTTTGGTGCTTGTGTAGAGTTGTAAGTCAAGCGGACTAAACACCCGCTTAGACTTTCGAACACGACCCGTTTGGTCGATTATTAGGATCCGACCAAACATGTTTAGTGACCATAGTTGCATAGGGAATAACCTTCCGAGGTTATACCTTATGGCCACCTAGTTTAATGTAGTTGTATGATAAGTAGTCTATATGCCTTAGGTAAATGACCAAAATGCCCTTTTCATGCATAATTGGTAATTAAGCATATGTAACATAAACTTTTGTCACGTAACTGATTATGCAACATATTTAAACATGTTTAGGCATATAACCTTGTCATAGGACTAGTTAGACGTCTCGAATGCGCTTTTGCGCGCACGACGCGTTAAAGTAGCGTAAGCTACCTTAATGGGTCGCGATGGGTCGAAAGCACTTAGGTTAGGTTTCGATTTAGGATGTAGGCTTTGTTAGACCATATCACATGAGTTCCAACACTCATTTGGTTTACAAGACCTCATCCTATCCGATCTTCCGATTTAGGTGTCTATTGTTTGACTAGTGATTCGATTACGAGGTGTTGTTTGATTTCTCTGGTTTGCTCGAGTTTGTTGAAGTTCTGTTGATTAAGGATACTTTGCACTCCAAGTGAGTACATAGTTCCCCTATTTTACTGTTTTCAATTGTTTTGGGGTGATTCATATGTACAATATGATTTCAAGGTTTAAACGATGATTTCAAAAACGATTAAGATGGTTTATACTAAACTAATAACGATTTCAATAAAGTGAATAAACTAGTTGGTTGTAATTACATAACGAATGGCATTCATTATCATTGATCAAGCCGACCAGTATTAGGTTATGGTACCATAGGATCTGACAAATCCTGTTATCGTACTGTACCCATGGTTATGTGTGGGTTAGGTGGGTAATGACTGAATCTGAATGTTAATTTACCCTTTGGTGGTTTATTAATGCGAGAGCAAGATAGTCGAGTCATGAAGGTTTGAATGTTATTAGCGAGTCGACCACAAATAGTTTTCACACTTAAAACGAGGATGATTTAAACGATTTAAACGAATTAACGATTTGGGAACGATTCATACAAGATTAAACGAGTTGGATAAACTATTGGTTCTTGGTTAAGTGTTTAGATAACGGGACGGGGGTAATGTGGTGAAAACATGGTAGATACGCCGCTGGTACTTCTTATATATAAGTGTTTTCATCGTATTACATACCGTGGCGTTATTTAGTTCACTTGGGTAAACGATTTTGAAACGATGTCACACAAACGAGGTTTTCGAAATGATATAAACCATACGAGTTTATTAACGAGATTTATTAACGAGTTTTATTAACGATTTAATACGAGATGTTTTTACAAATTGCTTTACTAAAACAAATGTTTTTGGGTTAGGAATCATGGCTACGAGGTTTTATAAACTACAGCCCGCTTGATTTGAGTTGGTTAATTAAGTTGCAATATTATACTCTTTTCAAAACAAGGTTTTTAATAAAGTATTGCAACATTTAAACTAGCCATGAATCCGACACTCCTATAAAACCTATGTACTCGCCAGCATTTCTTTGTTGACTTTGTTTTCACATATGTTTCAGGTATTGATGCTTGATGGTGATTACTAGGATGCATGAGTCACATAGGATCTGGACGAGGCCTTAGTGACATAATAACAATATTAGTCGATATGTAACTTGTTTGTTTTGTGTTAAGACAATGTTAATGTTTAATATTATCAATAAAACGAAACACTTTTTGTATCCATGGTTATGAAACGATAATTCTGCCACGACACTCCCCGACGTTTCCGCCGGGGTTTTGTTGTTTTAACGCGTCGGGGTGTGACAGAAGAGTTGGTATCAGAGCCAATGGTTATAGGGAATTAGGTTATTAGTAATGCTTTGACCTAGACTATAACTTTTAGGACCCTAACGCAAATTTCTTTGCGTTTAGATTTTTAAAACAAAACTGTCACCTACCCTTAGGTGATAACCACAACGAGAACACAATTTTCGAATCCGCTTTGAAAACTAATCATCTGTTCTAGGATGATTGATTACTAGGTTTTGAACTCTTTGTTGTAAGGTTTTGAACCCTTTAAGTTTTCAAAATCTCGTCAAAGTTTGGGACTAAATAATGTGAACACGTGCAAACTAGAAGGGTGAATGCCTGTATCCTGAGTTTTCTGTCTAAGGCTAGAGTGTTCGTACAAATCCACATAATCGGACCAGTCACTCTTACCTGCGAACTCTTGGGGTGAGTGTTCACTTATAGGCGAGCATGTCTTCGGCGATACATTATATTGACCCATTTACTTTGATTAGTCACTGCGTGTCGTTTGTTTGTTCGAGGTAACGAACAAATGATCGCCTTCCTTGTGTTTTGTCGATACCTCTTTTGCTTTTTCCTAATTATCAACCTCACTCGTTTCTCATATCTCCTTGTTAGACCATGCCTCCTCGACGTGAAGCACAATCTTTTACTATTGAAGAAATCGCAGCCCTGGTCTCTCAGCAAGTGGCTGCTGTGCTTCCCGGTGTTGTGACCTAAGTCCACTAGTTTTAGATTAATCCAAAACTATTCCTTAATTATGTTTTTTTCTTCTTCAACAACGAATCAAAAACGGCATGTTGGATTTTAAAGCATTTGTAATGTAATGGGTATGAACCTCACACCTTACCTGACCATACGAGTAGGAGTTGGTTAATGTTGAGTTTTTGTGCTTCTAAAATATGTGGAAAAAAGCCCAAAATCTAATAGGCTTAAGCCCATTGATGTTAGTCTAGTTGTATAAAGATTAAAAATACAATTATAGGATTAGTGTCTAAATGTACAAGAAAATTGGTAAAAAAATAGATCATTTGGTTCGTAGAAGTTTTAACTGGAGCTAGAAACACTGGATATGGTTTAAGTTTTGAGAAAATTAAAGGTTTAGCCATTTTTGTCTAAACAACTTGACTAGCTTCAGTTATACTAAAAAAATTTAATGTAAGAAAATGATAGATGGCGACCTTACCATACACTCGTAGACACACGGCAACTTTTTTTTTATTCCTAAATTCATTAGGATAAAATATAAATACACGATACGATTATGAACTTTCAATCTTTTGATCATGGAGTACAGTAATTGTCACCAGACACCAAAGCTTAAATGGAGAAAATGTCATGTAGCAAGTGCTTGTCGTGTTTAGAGCTTAAAAACCCCATCTTTTTCCCAAGGAGAATATGGTTGTTACTGCCAATGAGCTAATGGAGTGGTAAGGGGAGAGACCTGGGTTTCTAAGAGACCCAGGTTCGATTCCTGCTTCCCCCCATTAGTTTCAACGGCACCGGGTGATGATGGGAGTTAGGTGAGTAGGTGGCGATCGCTAGTTCAATCCTTGTAATGATGGGAGACACAGCGCACTGAGTGTTTTCAGGCGAGTGTTCATGGGCTTCAGCCTTAGGTGGGGGTTTTCCTTGATTCAGAAGCAAGTGTATCCCGATGTAGTGAATTTCGCCGGTAGTCCATTCGGGGGATTCGTTAGTGGTTAAAAAAAAGTATGACTGCTGCAACTTCAAGCTTCAAACAACCTATTTTTTATACCCATTGAGAAGATGACACATGTTTCTAACCACTGAAAACAAAATCTTTTGTTAACAAAACTTTGGTACTATGTGAGTTTCCCTTGTGCTAGTAAGATTATGATACATACAGAAGCAAACAGATGACATGTCATAAGAATCTTATCTTGTGTGGGGGAGTGAAGCACAAGAATATTCCAAACATTCCGACAAGAAAAAAAAATCTCTTCCACACCTAAATTTAAAAAAAAAAAAAAAAAAAAAAAAACCCTTGTTTGATTTTGTCTCTACTATATTCATTTCTTCTACACAAGTACCCCCCATGAAATCTTAATCCAGCAAAATATGGTAAAACAAGAAAGAAAAAAAAAACATCCTTTCAATATAAAAAGGAAGAAACAAAATCTAATCAATGTCTTGAGTTGGAGCTGCGAAGCGTGACTCCATGCAAAAATTTGGCATAACCGAACAAACTCAGCTTGCCATCATCGCCTCTAATCCAGTCCTTCAGAATCGAATGTGCAGTAGGACCCACGTTCAGTTCCTACATCAACGACATCACCAACGCTCAATACATATGATTACAAATTCATAATGATAAAAATAGAAAGAAAAAGATTCCATACCCGAGCAAGTTCCTCAACAGACACTGCGCGGTTACCCTCCTGTTCAAAAAAATCAAATGCAGTCGATGCAATCTGTTCCCATGTTTCAAGAGCTTCTAATTGATATGTGCTTATGGCGGCTGCGCAAAACTCTTCAAAGTCCATCTTCCGGTAAGATAACGGTGCCATCTACAACACACACGTGCACGCGAATGTAAATTAAGCTTGCAATAAGCTACATATAATATGATCTAAGGTTTTATATATGTATATATACTTACTGCATTTAAAATATCAGGAACTCTAGATTCCTTCATTGCATCCGTAGCGTTACGCATGAGCGCCTGTAAACGGTTTAACAATTAACACTGCAAGATTAGAATCTCTTTGACGAGAACGGAGGGAGAGAAAAATAGCAAACTTTTACCATTCTGAAGTTGTCGAGAGATACACGACCGTCTTTGTTTGGTTCCAAAAGCATGAATTGAGCTCTAAGATAAATCAGTTCATTCTCGGTCAGAGCTTTTGAAAGTGCCTACAATTATCCCACAAACGATAACGTTACCTTTAAATCAATATCATGATATAATTGTGTATTCATGTACACGAATAAAAAAAGACGGTTACCTTGAGTGCAGCACGTTTGAACGGAGAAGCATGAAGATATGCCTTCACCAGTTTGTAAATCAATATATCTAACGGAATCGGATGGTTTTCAGTTGACAACCATGGATGAGCTGTACATCACACATGCCATTGGGATTAAAACTTACTTCTAATAACGAACAAAAAAGTTTTGCCAAAGATAAATGAATAATGAAACATTTTTTTTTTAGTAAAATGCCATTTTCGTCCTTGAGGTTTGGTCAGTTTTGCAACTTTTGTCCAAAGGTTTGTTTTTCCGCATCTGGATCCAAAAGATTAGATCTTGCCATTTTCATCCTACTCGTTACCTCCATCCATTTCTCTCTGTTAAGTCAAAAGGTATTTCTGTGTTTTTTGTTAACTTAAAAGGGCAATTCAGTCTTTTTCAGGGGTATTCAGTCTTTCTACATAAAGTGAAAAAGACCGAATTGCCCTTTAAGTTAACAAAAAACATGGAAATACCCCTGACTTAACGGAGAAAAATGGATGGAGTTAACGAGCAAGATGAAATTGGCAAGATATCAAACCTTTTGGATCCAGATGCGAAAAAACAAACCTTTGGATGAAAATCGCAAAACTGGCCAAACCTCAAGAACGAAAATAGCATTTTACTCTTTTTTTTCCGTAAGAAAAGAAAAAGAAATGAACTTACTGAGAGCTTGAGCAGCACTCATTCTTTTTCTATAGTCCTTATTTAAAAGTCTTTTAACAAAATCTTTAGCTTCTGGCGATACAGAAGGCCATGGTATATCATCAAAATTAGGGTCTGCTCTCAAAACCGCTCGAAATATTCCTGATTCGGTTCTTGCCCAAAATGGTCTGCTCCCGCATAAAAGAATGTATGAAATAACACCGATGCTCCATATATCCGCTTCCAAGCTGTACGATCTATGCAGAACTTCTGGCGCAACATAATACGCGCTTCCAACTATATCATTAAGCCTTTCTTCTGCAATATTATAAAAAAGAAAACCATAATCACAAGCTCACAACCTTTTCTCCGTCAACATCTTTAACAACTAACTGTAGATGAAGTAATGAACAAAGATAATCGTGTGATCATTACCTGGCCTAATGAAATCGGAAAGACCAAAATCAATAAGCTTCATATCAGCATCTTCACTTTTGGACATGAAAAGAAAGTTCTGAGACAAAATTTAACAGAGGGTCAATAAAAATTCAAAAAAAAAAAAAAACATAAAATAAGAAAGAGAAGTTTCTCAAAAAAGATGCATTTATAACCTCGGGCTTTAGGTCACGATGCACTACGCCTTGAAGATGGCAAAAAGCAACAACGCTTAGAATCTGAACAATTATCAATTTTGCATCCGCTTCTGTGTATCTTCCACCTCTGCATTCGAAAGAAAGTTTGACTAAAGTCAACTACATCTACTCATTACTCAACAAATGACGCAATTTGTAACAGGGCGTCCTCTTACCTGGATAGTATCCGATCAAGTAATTCCCCGCCTTCACACAATCTATATATACAACAAAACAAAACATCTAATTTTTTGTCAATTATGTAGACATACATAGATAATAGCTAATAAAGTAGAGTTATTTTGGTAACTCAAAAACAACTGTAATATGAAAGACGTACTCCATAACGATGTATACATTATTTGCATCTTCACATGCATCAAAAAAGTGGATCAGATGCTTATGACCAGAAAGAGCTCTTAATATTTTTACTTCCCTACGTACATCCTCAATCGATATTGCAGTTGTCATCTGTAATAATATAGAATCTAATCAATTAGTAAATGATTACATTACTTGATGCTATGGAAAAAATATAACACATCGTTAAAAAGGCAACATATATACGAGTATGGAATCGGTTTATGAATATTGAAGTGATAACATTTATTATTCTACCATATACCACCGCTATATACCGAGGCAGAAATACATAGAAAATCAGCGTTCGTAATTTATGAAACCATGACCTAATGACTAAATAGTAACATTTCTATATGTACACATTCCATGTCCACTTCCTTTCGTGCGTGTACGATCTTTAAATTTACATCCACGCTCAATTATAACCACTCGTCGCAGATCTATGTATCGAGCAAGTACATGAAGCAAAGAGCAAATCACATTGGAAACCGCACTTCTACCACTTTGCAAGATTTACATATTATAGTGATTTAAACTCTAAACCTAGAAAGCAACGCCATTCATACCCAGTAAATCCCACAAACAGCAAAGCTACTAGTAGGGTTTAGATAGGTTGCTTCTAGTGAGAACTCCGGCTCCCAAACAAATGACAATTATAACCCTAAAACCTAGAAACAAAACATTAACTTCTTCCGTATTTCGCGTGTACAATCTTTATACTTCCATCTGCGAACCCGATCGCTTATCTCAAATCTAAATATAGATAAAGCACTGAAACATTAACAAAACAGGACATGTCACACACACTCACAAGTCACACCATTGTGTAAAAAAACCTATCTTTCTGCAAATTTGCTACCACTTCTCAACAACCATAGTACTAAAAAACCTAAATACTAAAAATAACAATTCAATCAAGATGAACAAGTAGAAATAAAAATTGGGGCTTTTGAACAAAATACCTTAGCTTTAGAAATAATCTTAACAGCAACAGGTTGATCCTTAAGTTCCCCTTTTTTCCCTTTAGCATGACAAGTATGACCAAAATGCCCTCGCCCAATCTCCTTCCCCAATTCATACTTGGCCCCAAAATTCTTATTATACCCAAAATTCTTATCAAGCGATTGCAATTCCGGCTGTTCAACCGCTGCCCCATCCTCAGGAATCGTGCCTGCCCGTTGCTGCTGCTGCTGTTTCGTCTGCCCGAACCTTCTCGCCAACGAAGCTTTAATATGCTTAGCTGGAGACGGCGGCGGAAACGGGCGTTTGAAGAATCTCCGGCCCGGTGTCGACGATCGGGCCGGCGACGGCGATACTCCGGTGGGTAAGGGGCTGGAGATTCCGTGTGGGTATGGGCTGGCCCATGGGCTGGAGGATCGGGCCGGAGTGTTTTTGACAGAGGGAACGTTGTTGTTGGAGGGGAGTGGTGATTGTGGATACGAAGGTTGTTGTTGTTGGTGGTGGTGGTCGTCGGCGGCGATGATGGTGGTGGGGCCGTCGTTGTCGGTTGTTGGAATTGTTTTGCCGTAGCACTGGCCCATGTTAACGCCGGTCAAATGGTCAAAGTATAAGACAGAGAGAAACAAAAGGATCTGAGGATCGAAACAAAAGAGAGATTTGAAACAGGAAAAAAACAGGACAGAGAGAGAGAGAGAGATTGTCTGACAAGATCTGAAGGAAGGGTGTATGTGTGTATCTATAGGAAGAATAGAGACAGGGAAATTGTTGTGGGAGTGATGAGATGGATTTTGATGATGTTCATAATCGTGTGTTGTGTGTGTGGGTGTCTGCAAGAAAGAAAGAAAGAAAACCCTTCCGAGTGGTTGGGTTTTGTCCTTATTACTTAGGCCATCCGTAGTCATAACGCCCCTTTGTGGGCGTTATGCGACACGTGGCGCGCCACGTCAGCGTGTGGGCGTTATGGGGCCTTATGCATTTAAGCCCGTAGTCATAACGCCCCTACCTCATCATTACCCAATTAATTATAAACCCTTAAATTATACATATATATGTATATATATATGTCTGTGTGAGTGGAGGGTGAACGGAGGCAACAAGCATGGCGCCGCGATAATTATCGCGCCTTCAAAAATTTTTTGGGCATAGCGCCCTTTGTTTTGGTGTGCAAGGCGCCATCTCGGCGCTATAGGGGGTTATACCGCCCCACTACGCAAGGTCTTAGGCCATCCGTAGTCATAAAGCCCCTTGTGGGGCGTTATGCGACACGTGTCGTGCCACGTCACACGGGGGCTTTATGGGGCTTTATATCACTAGAGCCCGTAGTCATAAAGCCCCTACCCATCATTACCTATTTATTAATTTTCGTTTTTATAAATTAATTATAAAAACCCACCTTTTTTGTGATTGGTCAAGGTTTGAAAACCTTCCACATAAAGCCCCTCACCTTGCGCGATATCCATAGCGCCACCCACCTAAACCTTCCCCATAAAGCCCCTATAAAGCCCCTCGTAGCGGTGTTTGGGGCTTTATAGGGGCTTTATGGCGCCACATAAAGCCCCACTACGTATGCTCTTAACCATTTGCCCCTTTTTATGCCCTTCAACGCCTAAACTAATTCACTGTCAATTCTATTAAATATTAAATAAATTATGTCATCACATTTTTGTACAACTAGTAAGTAAGTAATTCATTTCTTTTTCATTTTCCTGATGTGTAAATATGTGGAAATGGTAAAACTAATTTATTTTTGTTGGGCTTTTCTAACAAGTTGTATCGAATTAAAAAGTTCAAAAATTCATTGTTATGTCACTGTTATGTAGACATTTGTCGTTTTAACTAACTAAACTTTTAAAAGGGTGTAGTAATTTAACTAAAATTTTAATAGAAGAAAAGGTCAAATAAGAAGTGATTAGTTGATAACTTATGGACCCCATCTCTCTTTTCCTTCATGTTCGTTAAGGCTTTGCGGTATGGGGTTCGTCCCCCCCCCCCCCCCCCCACATCCAGCTTCGTCGCCGGCCCCCTCTCCATTTCCTGCCCATCGTCGTGGTGGTTGCTTCGTCCAGAACGTCGGGGTTCAGACGAATGGGACGGTCCTCCCCCTCTCACACACATATATACATACAACATATACATACATATACATATATATATTTTAGGCCCATCATCCATTTTCATACCTCCATCCTCTTTGCCTCATCCTCACACCCGATCTACGTGGTGCTTACGTGACGGATCATCCTCCAAGGATGAACCCTCACCATACTGCATAGCCTAATAGGGTAACGAAGAAGTGCTAGCGCCCCATTGGTGTCCCCATATAGAGGTTTAGCTATGATGTGGTGTTATTTCTTTTTTTTTTCCCTTCTCAAAATTAAGTTTTTACTTAGATAATCCTTCCCTTATTATTATATACATATAACTTAGGAAAATAATAATATATGCTATGCAACGACAACAACCTTACCCGCTGTAATTCCCTTCTATAGTTGCATTATCAATGGGTCTGCGGATAGTGGAATGTAAGCAAACTTAGTTCTATCACAAAGGATAAGGAGGTCATTTTCAGTGAGACCCTCGGCTCCAAAATCATATCCAATACATGCGGGGGGGGGGGGGGGGGGGAATCATACATAGGCACCTAACTACTAAAAATAGGGATGATCTTGATACCGGTATTGGTACCAAAAATACCGCTACCGAAATTCGTCAAATATGGGTACCAGTATCAGTACCCTAAATGTTTAGTAATGTACCAGTATTGGTATTTGAAAGTAAAATACATGTATCGTACCGAACCAGTACCAGTACTGGAAACGTCAAAAAGTGGTTACCGATCCGGTATCGAAAAAAATCGTTACTGGAAATTCGGTACCAGTACCAAATGCTCATCCCTAACTAAAAACCCGTAGTCTACTTCGGAAAATATTCTTAATAAGCTACCGTACAAAAAAAAATATGAAAGAATATAATAGTGACAACTAACAACTCAGATAGATATATGCACACGGTAACACACATAGACCACCCAAACAACTAAATGGCTAAGCTCCTAAGCCAAGAAACTAATACAAATTGGACAATCATTCTAAAAAATCTTTAATTTTAATCCTACATCTTCACAAACTCTTATCTTCAATCATGTCCTTGAAGAGATACAATTCTAACAAATCTCGCTTATGTTATATACAAAATTATATTACAAATATACATAAATCAAATCATTAAATACATAATAATTATTATACCAGCTGATATTAAACTTGAGAAATTACTCACAACTCAAACTCAAACATTAGAAATAGGATTTGAAATGAACCGAACTTAAACTCTTTTAAGTCACACACACATATATGTACGGGTTCAGGAGAAAACTCCTTAAAGTCTGAGAACGGTGAGAATGCATCCTAATGGAACACGTGGCGCGGGATGTAATCAGGGCGGGAGGGGCTTTTTTATCTTTTTTATCTTCTTTTTATCCCAATTTCGTGTGTCACAATGCTGCTTAATTTTTCCGTCTAAGACTATTTTGGCGTTAATTAGATTCAACAACTACATGGCGTTTTACTGTTTTTTCGGATCTGTCTCGTTGAATTAATTGTTTTGTGTCACATGAGATAGTTTTTTTTTTTTGGCGTTATGGCGTTTCCAGATCATTTTTTTGGCATTCGTGGCGTCATTAATATTTCATAAGATTACAATAAGACGAAATCAAAATAAACTGATAGTCGTCTGTGTATGGGATTACATCAGAGTTGTACCCATCGCTTTGTTCCTCACTGTCTTCAGATTTATCATCATCATATTTTAGATTGCTGTATAACGCCATCATCTCGCCTCTTCTTTGCCACAACCTATACTTAAAATATCATTGCAACCCTGGATCTTGCATCGTTCGAAGGTGCTAAATCACAGAGTTGTTCAAGGAGATATAGCCTCGTTGTCTTCAACATTTCCTCCATCGGCAATGAATATTTCACCCCATGTCGATAAGTCACTTCAACCGTTCCTGCTTCTTCATGCACCACCCAACTGCTAACTGTTGGTAGAGGAGTATCGTCAATTTCATCATCATCATCACCATCATCATCATCATCCTCATCATCTTGTGTTGGAAATTTTCTCTCCAATCTTCTTATTACCGTTCGAGTTCTTTCACAATCATTGGCCATTGGAACCCCAAGGGCCAGAATATCCTTCTGAACCCCTTCATCCATACTAAGTATGGCTTTGAATTGTATTGACCTTCACCCTTCTCCTATCAGAGAACTTTAGGATGAAACGTCTCTCCGACCTCTCAAACCTCCATGCAATAACCTTAGCCATTTTTCTAAGTATTATGGCGTTTTGGACAATGTTTGGCGTTTTAGACAATGTGTGGCATGTTAAGTTGTGTTTACATGCTCTACTTTTATAATGACTTTTTTTCCCGCCATGTAGGATGCAGTCCTATAAAGTGACAGGTAATTATGGCGTTTTGAATAGATAAATAAATTCAATTCCCATGTAGTAGCTTTTAATATAATAAATGTTAGTAATAATGTTTCCGTCGCTTCATTTTACTGTTTGTAGTTACTGTTTTCTTTTCAGCTTCATCTGTTTATGGCTGTAACACGTCCCATCTTTATGGTTGTAATTATGGTGTTTTGTATTTTGAATGGTGTTTAGATAAAGATGGCACTTTGCTCTATTTTCTTGCATATTATTTTATAATTTTTTTTAGTTTTATTATAATAATACTTGTCCAAAGTAATTTTATTATAGTTTGGTAGTTTGAGCGTTTTATGGCATGATGGCGTTTCACAAGCATTTGCCAGTTTGGCGTTTTATTATATATTTTTTTAGAGAATTTAATGTATACTTTTGTTTCTTAGCTGAGAATTACATAGCAAGTAACAGAAAAAGAAAATTAAAAAAAAATAATAGAAGCAATTTATCTTCCAAATCTTCACTGTCATCAGTCTCTTTTTTCTTTTGAAACTACAAGAACTGTCACAAATAAATGGCGTTTTGGTTTTGGTGTGGTTTTTTGTTGTTCGTGTGTTGAAGTGGGTTTGTGGATGTTGGAGACATAGATCGACATCGTGTAGGTGGATGCTATTTGCCTGTCATCTTCATTAGCATCATCGAGTCCAAAATAGCATTTATACTGGGATCGGTCTATTCTCCTCATCCAAACGTTCTTCAAGAACAAAGAAGACAAAATGACACATCGATGTCATCAGTATCTTTTTCTTGAAATTTGTCCATCTCATGCAGCAAAATCTTACTCCCTCACCTAACAAACCATTCAGCGGAACTTCATGCGGAACATTACTGAGTATCAAAGAAACGATGTTTGCCATCGTTGATTTTTCTAACTTTTTGGCGTTTTATAGTGAGTGGTATTTAGGAATCATTGTGTTTTTGTGTTTTTTTGGTGTGATCAACGGAAGTGCTGAGACGTTTCTCTTTATAGGATGTTTTTGGCGCGTAGTTTAGGCGGGAAATTTTTATAACAATAAATGCAATTAACAAAGTATCCGGTGATCCATATAAGTAAGCTGTAACAACATCCATAAGATGCATTTCTAACTTTTTAGATATTGCTAAGCTGATTAAGTATCGAAAGGTTATCGCGTCCATCACGGGAGAATATGTTTCTTCATAGTCAATCCCTGACCTTTGCGAAAAACCTTGAGCTACAAGTCTCGCTTTATACCTTGTAATCTCATTTTTCTCATTTCGTTTCCGTACGAAAATCCATTTATACCCTACAGGCTTTATTGCCTTAGGTGTGATAACAATAGGCCAAAAAACCTTTCGTTTGTTTAATGAATTTAATTCAGCTTGCATAGCATCTTTCCATTTTCCCCAATCATGTCTATTTTTACAATCATTGACAGACTTTGGTTCAGGAGCATCATCTCCACTCATAATCTCTCTGGCAACCGAATATGAAAATATTTCATCCATATTTTCCATTTCATTTCGGTTCCATATTATATGTGTATGACCATAGTTGATTGATATCTCTTTGTTAGTATCATCATCTTCCTCATGAGAGGTTTCGGTATTTACCGCTTGATCAAGATTTTTATCTTTTTGGTCAATTTCATTTATAAGCGCTTTTCTTTTTCGAGGATTTTTATCCTTCGAACCAATTGGCCTTCCACGTTTTAAACGTTTCTGAGACTCATGAGTCATATTATTATATATTGCCTTATTAGGGATCTCAACTCGAGCTGGAGCATTAGCAGCTCGTATATGAGATTTAGTAACCCTATTTATATCAGTAAATGCATCAGGTAATTGATTTGCAATTTCTTGCAAGTGTATTATCTTTTGAACCTCTGTCTCACATTGTTTAGTTCTTGGATCCAGATATAATAATGAAGGTTCACACTATGTGACATCCTTTTCCTTATTTCTATATTTATTCTCCCCCCTAATACAGGGAAAGTTGTTTCATTAAATTTACAATCAGCAAACCGTGCTGTAAAGACATCACCTGTTAAAGGTTCAAGATATCTTATTATAGAAGGTGAATCATATCCAACATATATTCCCAATCTTCTTTGAGGTCCCATTTTTGTGCGTTGTGGTGGTGCAATTGGGATATAAACTGCACATCCAAAAATTCTAATATGGGAAATATTTGGCTGTTGGCCAGATGCAATTTGTTGGGGAGAGTATTCATGATTTGCACTTGGTCTTATGCGAATTAATGATTCAGCATGTAAGATTGCATGACCCCAAACGGATA
Organism: Helianthus tuberosus; assembly: GCA_030545235.1. Lineage (NCBI taxonomy): Eukaryota > Viridiplantae > Streptophyta > Magnoliopsida > Asterales > Asteraceae > Helianthus > Helianthus tuberosus. Next base: position 22,676,156 of record CM060385.1, read on the forward strand.
CAGGAAATTTTGTCCTTATTATTAATGGTCGAGCTATTAGTTGTAGACGTTTAATTAATGATTCAGCTAAACCATTTTTTGTGTGCACATGAGCAACAGGGTGCTCAACAATAATTCCTACAGACATGCAATAATCATTAAAAGCATGTGATGTAAATTCACCAGCATTGTCGAGTCTCACCCTTTTAATAGTATGATCTGGGAAATGTGTTCGCAATTTAATAATTTGTGCAAGAAATTTTGCAAAAGCCATGTTGCGAGTTGATAACAAAGACACATGAGACCATCTACTTGATGCATCTATTAGAACCATGAAGTATCTAAATGGTTCGCATGGTGGATGGATTGGTCTGCAAGAAATTTTGCAAAAGCCATATTGCGAGTTGATAACAAAGACACATGAGACCATCTACTTGATGCATCTATTAGAACCATAAAGTATCTAAATGGTCCACATGGTGGATGGATTGGTCCACATATATCTCCTTGAATTCTTTCAAGGAACATTGGAATTTCCTTTTCAACTTTTACAAGCGAAGGTCTTGTAATTAATTTTCCCAGAGAACAAGATACACATAAAGGAATTTTATCAGATTGTGGGATCTTTTTATACTTCAATGGATGTCCATGAGTATTTTCAATCACTCTTTTCATCATAGTAGATCCTGGATGGCCTAATCTGTCATGCCATAGGTTAAATGTTTCAGGATCACAAAAATTTTCTTTTACTGCCATATGTGCTTGAGCCACATCAATATATGTATAATGCAAACCAGATTGAAAATTGGCAATTTTCCAATATCTGATCTTTGCTCATGATATACAAATATTTTTCATTATCAACAATCTTTGACTGAGTATCATATCCATTATGATATATGTTTTTGAAACTTAACAAATTTCTTGTTGATTTAGGGGAAAATAAAGCATTTTCTATTTCAAGTGTTGTTCCATTTGGTAGTGCTATATTAGCTTTTCCCACTCCTTCTATCAAGTTCTTAGGACCTGATATTGTATTGACAGTTCCCCTTGTTGGTTTCAATTCATAAAAATATTTTTTAGATTTAAATATAGTGTGTGTGGCTCCACTATCCGCTATACAAATATTCGCTTCATTCATTCGATCTTGAGCTTCAATGATATCCATTTTAATCTTACAATTATAAAAAGAAAAATAATAAGAGTATGATTAACATATTATAATTATTAATAATAACTTAAAAAAAACGTTATATAAAAGCAAGACATAATAAAAATACACATTTAATTGTTACATAAAATCATTGAGATCAAGCAACATTTTGTTTAAATGTCTTCATCAAAATCCGCGGCGTTAAGTTCAATATTTCTATCTAATTTATCCAAATAGTTTACTTCCTTCTCTTTTCCTTTAAGAGAGGCTTTGTAAAGCTCACATAGATGTGGATCTGTTCTACAAGTTTTTGACCAGTGATTTATACTTCCACATCTATAAAAAGAATTATCATTTTTTTCGGACACACCGGCTTCATTCCTTTGATTATGAAAATTGGAAGTATTATCTTGTGGAGCATGATAATTTGTAGTTCTTTGATTTCGGCCACGGCCACGACCGCGGTAATTTTTATTACCTTTGAAAGTATGGTTGTGACCATTATAATGACCTTTACCAAAATACCCATGACCGCGGCCACGGCCTCGTCCTTGGCCTCGCCCACGGCCTTGTTCCCTTTTATTTTGATAATTATTAACAACATTTGCTTCAGGTATAGTTAATGATCTTGTAGGTCGGGCTTCATGATTTTTCATCAGAAGTATGTTATGTTGTTCTGCTACGAGGAGATGTGCATTCAAATCAGAGTATCTGTAAAATCTCAACAATCGATATTGTTGTGCTAAACTTATATGTGATGCATGAAATGTGGAGTAAGTTTTCTCCAATTTTTCTTCCTCAGTAACAGGATGCCCACAAAACTCTAATTTTGAGCATATTTTAAATAAAGCAGATGTGTAATCATTTACTTTTGTAAAATCTTCGAACCTCCGATTGTTCCATTCATTTTTAGCTGTAGGAAGTAAAACTTCCTTTTGATTATCAAATCTGTTCTTCAAATCCGTCCATAATTCATATGGATCATCAAAATTGAAATATTCATGTTGTAGTAAATTATCAATGTGTTTATGAATAAACACATCAGCTTTGGCCTTTTCCTGATCCGAACAATTATTCTATTCATTTATGACTTCTATTACACCCATTGCTTTTAGGTGTCTTTTGACATTTGCTGTCCAAGTCATATAATTTTCTCCGGAGATATTCAATGCTGGAAATTCAAGTTTCGCGATGTTTGCCATTTTGTTACTAAATACAAATATATAAATATTAGGATTACATACTTATTAAAATGAGATAAAATATAACAATACACATAATTAAAATGTTAATTGCATAAATAAATGTTAGCTTGCATAAATGAATGTTAGATGCGTAAATAAACGTTAGATGTATAAATGTTAAATTCATAAATAAATGTTAGATGGTTAGTAGTCCCATTATTATTATATTCCCATAGCAATAGGTACCATGTACTCATTTTTATTTATCAAAGAACTATATTATAAATATACATATATATAAAGGAGAAACGGGATCTAAAAGATCATCCTAAAGGTGTATGGTTTTACAATCCACTGGTGCACCCTTAGGCTTTCAACATATATATATATATATATATGTAGTGGAGAGTTCAAATGAGAAGAAATCTCAAATTAAGAATAAAAAGAATAAATGGCACAAAGGTAATTTAAACCAATCATTTAATTAGTCTATCCTTTATTTTTGCTATTCTAATTAATGAACTTCAATCATTTAATGACTCAATCCTATTAAATAGTTGTGCACCTTACACAATAAAAACATTCTTACACATGATCTTACTTATTCAACGTTTCTTACACCATAAAAACAATGTTTCTTACGCCATAAAAATAATGTTATGGTGTACGGTACAGAATGTGTAGGATCCCAACACTTTTAAATAATTTTGTGAATCATAATAAAATGTGTGTAGGACATAACACTTTAAAATGATTTTGTCACTCCTAATAAAATTGGTGTAAGACCCAACGCATTAATGGTGATGAAGGAGAAAATTATGATGGCATTAATGAGACTTGAGTAACCCTTTATAATATTTATTAATTTTCTACATTAAATTGTCTATCATACCCTTATTAATTAAAGATTAATGAAAAGTGAACAAAAATGATATTTTAATTTACAACCATTGATCAAAAAAATATATGGTCTAGATTAATTTAGTTTTCTTTTTGGAAGAAGATTCTTCTCAAATGAACCTTCCCCTATATATGTATGTATTTAAATGTATGAAATTCTTACATTGAGTATGGTAATAGCTCCTTTGCTTTTGTTGATTTGCATGGTAGAGAACACTCGTGCTGATAACGTGTTATGAAACAAAGAGATTGAGATTAAAACTTTCTCAGTATATCTTTCTCTATATTCCTCTCTTCTTTTCACAATTTCGCTCTCTATCGAATCTATTACATTCGTTATATAGAAAAGAAAAAGAAATAAAACAAAACTGGTAGGGTCTATGTCTGCCACTTTCTCTAATAATTCATAATAAAAAGGTTATACTCTTGGGTATTACATGGATTAAATATTTTAAAATTTGTTTGTTTACAAAGCACAATAAGACAAGTAGATAGATGTATCTGATAATCATCACACAAGCTTGCAATCTCTTGCTCATAGTAATCAATAACCAACCAACTTCTAAAATAGTTAACAACTCTTGTCGCAATCATCAATTCTTTAATAAGCTTCTTAATTATTTTCACATCGTCCAATGTAATAATGAAATAGTTTTCATCAAACACATTAGAGAAATTGTTGTGTATTTGCATCAACCAAAAAACTTTAAGTATTCAAAACCAAAAAAAAAAAAAGAACGCAAAACATTTCAAAGTTTAGATAAAAAAAACCAGTTTTCTTTTAAACGAAAAGGGGTGCAATTCAATCATAAGTAAAAAATAACATCTAGCCTAGAGCTAGAAACAAACATACATTGACAGTTGACTTTGCACTAATCAACTATTACATTTACACCATCGTCGTACCAGTTCTCTATTGTAAGATAGGGTGAGGATTAAATAGAAAGTTTATTTTTGCTAGGAAGGATATGAAGCAGTAGGATTAGGACATGTGGCAAAATTTAAAATAAAGAGGAAGGGTATTTTAGTTAGTCTTATCCTTTTCTCCTTCCTTCTTCTTCCCAGTAACATCAAAACCCACCATTTTCAAAACTCACTATCTTCAACCATTTCTTCACTTTCTATCTCAATAATCACTACATTATAGTGCGATTTTCGTCACCAATCAATGATTCAAACACCCGATCAACGTGTTCTTCAGTTTTTTTTTAATAAAACCCAGTTTAATTTCATTCAAGATCTCGTTTTTTCCCGTGATTTTGAAGATAATCACTCGAACCGTTCGATTCGATCGCTGATAAGTGTTTCTATCATTCAAATTTCGTTAATCGTTGAAGAAATCAGCTTCGATCCATGTAAGAAATTCTTTAATTTCATTTTTACGATTTGGGTTTTTGATTTAGTCATTGTGTTTTACGATCTTGGCGGGGGTCCGGGGGCAGTGCCCCTGGTAGCAGGGTCTAAGGGGCGGCAGCCCCTGGCGGGGTTCAAGGGGCAGAGCCCCTGGCTATTAAATTGCTTTAATAAAAATGCATCTGAAAATTTAATTTTCCAGAAATTGGCTCATTTCGAAGACAGTAATTCTTAGACAATTCAGACAATTCACAGACAGTTCACAAACAGTTTTATGTGTCCATTTCGTTTTAGAAATAAGAGAGTTTTATATGTTTTCTGCCCATTGCGTTTTAGAAAAAACACATTTTTAAGTGTTTTTAGTCATTGCGTTTTAGGTAAAACACATTTTTAGGTGTTTTCAGTCCATTGCGTTTTAGAGAGAACACTTTCTTTTGTTTTTTTAGGCCATTGCGTTTTAGAAATGAGACATTTTTAAGTGTTTTCAGGCCATTGCGTCTTATAAATAAGACATTTCTTTGTGTTTTTTGGTGCATTGCGTTTTAGGTAAAACACATTTTTATGTGTTTTCAGTCCATTGCGTTTTAGAAAACAGACATTTTAAGTGTTTTCTGGCCATTGCGTTTTAGAAATAAGACACGTGTTTGTGTTTTTGGTGCATTGCGTTTTAGGTAGAACACATTTTTATGTGTTTTCATTCCATTGTGTTTTAGAAAGTACACTGTCTTTTGTGTTTTTAGGCTATTGCGTTTTAGAAATAAGAGTTAAGACATTTCTTTGTGTTATCTGGCCATTGCGTTTTACAAATAAGACATTTCTTTGTGTTTTTGGTGCATTGCGTTTTACAAAAATGTCATTTTTTAGGGTTTTTTTTTCATTTTGTTTTACGCAACTGTGTTTTTTCTATTGCGTTTTACGCAACTTGGTTTTCGAAAAAAATTCAAAAATATAGCAATAGTATACTCGTTTTAAAGATAAAAAAACGCTCGTTTTTCTTGGTTTCATTTTTGTTAGGGCATGGATTTTATGCTAAGGATCATCTATCCTGAGACTGTGCATGGATCACGGATCCTTAACGGATTATGCAGGGAGTTTGAGAATCCAGAGTCTGAGGATCCAGGATCCTTAACAGAACTTGTGATTTCTAACAATTGTCACGTTTTTAATGTTTATATGCAGATAATGGACGTAGTGGACTAATTCTTAGCTGGAATTTCGGGGAATATTCGTTCTATATGCTGCATGTGCTAACGGTTATGAGAGTGGACATGATCTTCCTAGAAAATATGACTTTTTGTTAGCTTATTTATTGGAGGGGGTATTGAGCTGAAAAAACACATCTTATTTCGACACCAACACTTCTGCTACTCGCTCTCAAACACACACACACTAGAATTCAATGTAACAAGCTCAATATCTTCCAAAGTTGTAATCTTTTTATGCAATATAGTTGGTGATCGGTAGTTTCCATCACCCGAGGTTTTTTATGCCGGAGATCTCATAAGATCAAGGGCTTTTTCCTCATATAAATCTCGATGTTCATCGCTCATTTCATTCATATATTGATCATACATTTGACCATTTATTCAAGCATCACACCTCACAAAATCAGATTTGGTTACATTATCCTTGTGTGATTTTTGACCAAAACAGTTTGGCGCCCACCGTGGGGCAATTGGTGCTTCAATTCTGAGAAATTTTGTTCATTTCTGTTCATTACCTTCAACTACATGGCTTATCATGCGAAAACCACTTTAAGTTCCATGTCGGCGGTTACCTCATCACAGGGCATTCCACCTTTGCCCCCTGTTTCTCCTGCATTCCAGAAGAATGTTGAGAATGCTCCGAAGAAGACAACCCCCGTTTTCACAAAACCAACTATTGTTTCTTCCTCTACACCTACTAACAATGATCTTTATACTTTGATTTTTGCAGATGAGAGGATACATGCAACAGCAGGACGAAACTAGTGGCAGGATCCTTCGCGAAATTGATGAAATCAAGAAATTGAAAAAATCAGCAGAGGATCACTCCCCATTGATGCCCAGGTCGTTGGATTTAACTACTCCATCATCAACAATCCAGTTTTCCAAATGATCCAGTGTCCAGATTCAAGGATCCTCTATCCTTCGGCAAGGATCACTGGAGACAGCGCAGCCTCAATGATCCTACTTCCAGCCTCAAGGATCCTCTTTTCAGCCTCAAGGATCCTCATCTCAGCATCAAGGATCCTTATTTAGTTCGGGAGGATACATGGGGATGCTTTCAGATCAAGGATCCTACCCTCAGTGTCAAGGATCCTCGTCGTAGGTTCAAGGATCCATGGAATATCCTCCAAGGCCTTCAGCACCGATGTATCCTGGATCCAACATCTTCCAGGATCAAGGATCCTTAGGGAGTCAACAACCTATAAATTCAGAGATTCATGTGGGAGACTTCATTCCCATGCAGACTATCGCTTCATATGGTCCCACCGTTGCACCAGAATTGCCTCATTTTGGATTCACATATGGAATCACAGTCTCGAATCAATTGGGAGGTAACACTTTCAATACATCTTATAATACTAACCATGATCTCGTACAGGAACCAGGGATCAACCAAGCTATGGCTAGGGAGTTGCAAAAACTCAAGGATATGATGTCCAGTGTCCCAGGAGTGGTTAAACCCATTCCTGAGATTCCGGATGGAAGTCACAAGGTGTCTCGTTTTGCACCACCTATTTGTGATGTAGAAATACCAAAGAGGTTTCAAACACCAAACATGAAGCTCTACGATGGTACAACTGATCCGGAAGAGCATGTGGCTCAATACAGGGAGAGAATGAAGATCAACCCCATTCCTGAAAGGTTGAAAGAAGCATGTCTATGCAAGGGTTTTGGATCCACACTAACAGGATCAGCTCTTAAATGGCTACTAAGTCTTCCCGCTTACTCTATTACTTCGTTTGCTAATCTAGTTAATTTGTTTAATAGCCAATTCTCATGCAGTAGGAGATTTGAACGATTAACTAGTGATCTATATAGGGTAACACAAGGTCATAATGAATCACTAAGGGATTACATAACTAAATTCAGTAGAGAATCCTTAGAAATCCCTAACTTAGATATTGCTACTGTTGTTGAAGCTTTTAAAATGGCTTTAGTTAAGGATTCTCAGTTCTATGATGATCTTGTTATGATGCCTTGCAGGAACCTAGATGAGGTAAGGAACAGGTCCCTTAGATTCATCCGTTTAGAGGATGGTAAAATGATCCAGGAGAGATTGTCAGGATCCTCAAAGCAAGACAAACAAGGATCCTATTTCAAGAATAACTGATCCAAGCAATACTCCAAGCATGGCAACCAGAATGTGCATGCTGTGGAACTAGAGGAAGATGATGAGGATTACCCTCCTATTTCTGAATATTGTTTTTATGCTGATAATAATGAACTAATCCTTGCTATGCAGAATTTAGGTGACAAGGCTAGGTGGCCAAGGAAGAATGACAAACCGCCTACTACCAAAGACAAATCGAAATGGTGTGCTTACCATGAGGATATTGGTCATCTCACAGATGAGTGCATAGCATTAAGGAAGGAGATAGGTTATCTTTTGAGCAAATGATACTTGAAGGAATTGCTTGGAAGGAAAAAGTCAAGGATCCAGGATTCTGAGAAAGTTCCTAAAAAAGCTCCTCCTCCACCAGCTGATGCTCAAATCATCCATTTCATCTCTGGAGGTTCTCAGCAGCTAAAAGACATGCAAAAGAAACAAAGATGGGGAATGGGGACAGACATGTTCGAACTTCTATTCTTACCCAGGAAAAAGTCATATCCTTTGATGAGGATGATCGTGTGGACATACAGGATCCTCATCATGACGGTTTGGTAATTACATTATTTATATCTAACCATTTTATTCACAGGATTCTCATTGATGGGAGAAGCTCAGTGAACATAATCCAGTTGGATGTCCTCAAAAGAATGAACATCCTTGAATCTGATATTGTCCCAAGATCATCTGTCCTTGTGGGATTCAGTGGAAAGACAAAGATTACATTGGAGGACATCAAACTTCCTATTGATATAGAGGGAGAGAATTCTATTAGAAAATTCTATGTTATTGATTGCTTATCTTGCTGTAATGTTATCCTTGGCAGGCCATGGATACACGATATGAAGGCAGTCCCCTCAACATATCATCAATGTGTCAAGCTCCCAACTCTATGGGATGTGGTGAAGATAGAAAGTGATTAGCAGGAGGCAAAGAACTGTTACACTTCTTCAATAAAGCCAACTTCCAAGGAGCAAAACGTCATGGAGGTAAGAGAGCAAGACGTCAAGGATATTCTGTTGAACCCATAGGGTCCTGAATCCAAAATTTTTATAGGATCCGGGATCCTAGACAATATTGAGCAGGATTTAATATCCTTCTTGAAAAGAAGAAAGTCTACCTTTGCTTGGAAACATGAAGACACGACAGGTATATCTAAGGATGTTATTACTCACAAACTTGGTATTGACAGGTCTTTCAAGCGAATACACCAAAAAAGGAGTAAGTTTGCACTTGAAAGGAATGCCATTATCCAAGAAGAGGTAGACAAATTGCTCAAGGCAGGTAAGACATATTGAGGAAGAATAAGAAGTTTGAGTGGATTGATAAGCATGAAGCTGCACTCAAGGCTCTTAAGGATTATCTATCCTCAGCACCAGCCCTGATGGAACCAGAAAATGGAGAATCATTATCCTTATACTTAGTTGTTTCAGCTAAAGAAGTAAGTGCGATCCTAGTTAAGGATCATGAAGGCTCTCAACATCCGGTATACTATGTAAGTAAAATTCTACTTGATGCTGAGGCCAGGTATTCTCATTTAGAGAAATTAATTCTTGATTTAATTATGGCTTCCGCTAAACATAGACATTATTTCGAAACTCACACCATTATTGTGAAAACTAACCTTCCTATCAAGAATGTTCTCAGGAAACTTCAAATGTCAGGTAGAATGGCAAAGTGGGCAATCAAGCTTATTGCATATAACATTAAGTATGAACCTAGGACTGCCATCAAGTCCCTAGCTTTAGCTGACTTTGTGGCTGATTTCAGTAGTGATCTACAAAGGGAAGCTGAATTAGAAGTTCAACAACTTGAGAAGACCAAGGATCCTTGAACACTCTTCACGGATGGAGCTTCAAATGTTAAAGGAACTTGACAAGGCACACTACTAAAATCACCACAGGGGGACATTATACCCCAATCCATTGCATGTGAATTTCAAACTACTAATAATGAGGCTGAGTATGAAGCCTTGATAGAAGGTTTGCAATTAGCTAAGAATATGAGGATCAGGTATCTTCAAGTATTCGTAGATTCCCTATTAATTACTAATCATTATAACAATTCTTATGCTGTCAAAGGTGAAAAGCTAATCAAGTACTTAGAAATAGTCAATAAATTGGCAGATTCTTTTGCTTTTTTCAGTCTAACACAGGTACCCAGGGAAGAAAATGCAGAAGCTAATGCTTTAGCTAATCTTGGATCATCACTGAAGATTCTAGAGGATGTGAAAATACTCATCATCCATGTTTTAACTCTTGCAATTGAGGATCACGTAGCCATGAAGATAGTGGAAGATTATGCAATTGTACCCAATGATGGTGCACAGTCAAATTCAGGATCCTGGATCCTTCCGATCCTGAGATATATACAACATGGAGAGATTCCTACTGGGGAAAATCCTAGATCTTTCAAAGTCAAGGTATCTTAATTCACCATACTAAATGACATGTTATATAAGATATCTCTTGCAGGTCCCCATTTGCACTGCATTGAAGATCCAGAAATTCAAGAAGTCTTAAAGGATTTTCACGAAGGAGACTGTGGAAATCACACTGGGGGCAGAGCACTATTTTCAAGGATCCTCAGAACAGGATACTATTGTCCTATGAAGAAGAATGATGTTGTGGAATATGCACAAAGATGTGACACTTGTCAAAGGCACAGAAACATTCTGCATCAACCAGCAGAGCTCCTGCATCCTATATCATCTTCTTGGCCATTCATTAGATGGAGAATGGATATAGTTGGCAAACTTCCCAAGGCACCAGGAGGGAAAATATTTATGCTAGCCATGACAAACTACTTCTTTAAATGGATAGAAATAGAATATTTTGCTCAAGTCAGAGAAAAGGAAGTTATATCCTTCATTAACCGAAACATTATTACTAGATTTGGAATACCTTCTGAAATTATTTGTGATAATGGATCCCAATTTATTGGGAATAGAACTACTAACTTTTTGTGACAGATGGCAATCTAGCACCAAAATGGGAAGGCCCCTATCTAATTGAAGCTGAAGCAGGAAAGGGGGCATATCATTTACTGACAATGGATGGTGATCTCCTACCAAGAGCTTGGAACGCTGTTCATCTCAAAAAATACTTTAAGTAAGAAGGATTAGGGATCCTCAGCGATACCAGTATTCTGATTAAGGATCCGGGATCCTCAAAGGATATATGATTTTATCTTTGGTAACACATTACTTTCATTTTCATTCATTTTATACTTATTACTTATCATAAGGCAAAGATGTTAAACATTTAACATCTATTTTCACAAAGTTTAAGTTTTTGCAGAGTTGTTATCATTTTACAGAAGATCAAAGTGGTTGGCCAACTCTCCAAAGTTTATGGGCTTGTCCCCAGTTATTTGGGCTTGTCCCCAGTTATTTGGGCTTGTCCCCAGTTTGTTGGGCTTGTCCCCAGTTTTTGGGCCTGTCCCCAGTTTCTCCAGTAGCGCACGATGATCCTGGTGCAGTTCAAGGCAATGGGACCAGTACCCGCTTTAGGGGCTGACAATTTCATTGTACTGGCTGTATTCAAGATCCTACGTATAATGGTAGACGTACCATACATCCATTCCTAAGGTTTCTAACGTTTTCACGTTAGCTAAGGTTTCGGCATTTTCATGTCGCTCACGTTTGGATAGTCGCCAGTTTGGGCCATACTTCAGTTTACACAAGTTATTTGGGTTTGACCCCAGTTTACACCCCGTTTATTTGGGCTTGTCCCTAGTTATTTGGGCTTGTCCCCAGTTTGTTGGGCTTGTCCTCAGTTTATTTGGGCTTGTCCCCAGTTTGTTGGGCTTGTCCCCTGTTTGTTTGGGCTTGTCCCCAGTTATTATGGATTCATTCCCAATTATTCGGCTTGGTCCCAAGTTTGTTTTTCTTACAGGATCTTGGAGCTTTAAAGTTATACAAGTTCTAACAATAAGGATCCTGGATCATTGAAACTTTACTTATCACAGTTTGTTTATTCAGTATTAATTTACAAGGATATAGAATCTTAACTTGGATTCTCTGATATGTTATATTCTAACTTTTTCTAAGCTGCAAGTTGTCTCTTATACTTTTTGGTTAAGGATCACTGATCCACATTTGTCCAAACACTTCAAGTTTTTATTAAAAGTTTAACATTCTCATAAGATTTCCAATAACTTTTCAGTTGTTTAGCGATGATATCTTTGAAAATAGAAAGCATACATGAAAAATAAAGAGGAAAGAAACAACAACAGATGTAGCTAAAAAAGCTTAATGTTATTACCCATTCATTATGTATCAAAATCATTTGGCCTGTATTTCACCAGCAAAACAGTGGACCATCCACCCAGGCCAGACAGGGCTATCTAACAGTTAAAGTGTCTATGCAGAAATTAAAGTACAGGAAGGTTAATTGCGAACAGTGTAGAAGGATTCATCCTCCACAAACAGAACGATCTTCTGATCTTTAAAGGCACTTGAGGAGTTATCTCTAACTCTATATTTTGCAATGATGATTATAGCAGGTCTTATCAGTGACGACAGGCAGTGTAACGACTAGTTACCAGCAGCAACGGCTAGTCCGCTTCTAACGGAAATATGACAACTGTGAATCTTTATCACAACTGCCATATTGGGGGCAATTGTTGGGGCATGGATTTTAAACTTACTTGATATCAAATTCACTTAGATAATCAAAGTTACTGGCTCATGCATTCGATAAATCTTTGATTCCCCTTTCAATTTGAATGATTTTAGGATGTTAGGGTTTTCCCCCTTGGCTCCCCTTTCTTGATCGACCGTACAGAGCCAGGAGAAATCACTGGCTCTTTTTTTATCAAGTTTCAATTCAATTTACACATTTAGCCCCTTGTCTTTTAAGGTGTATCCAAATTGTTGTTTCCCATACTAACTTGGTTACTTTTCTTTGGTTAACTTCATTTACATAAAAGGGTTTTAAGCTTACTATTATTTATAAAACTTTCAAAATGGTAAAAATTTATTTTTACCATTCCTTATTATTAAATCATCACTATTAAATTATTATACTACGACATACGAAATTTGGGGTGTTACAACTTCTGGGCAATGTTACTATCACAAAAAACGATAATGGAGGTATGTTTTTAATGGTCATTTTTTTAAATAAATATATATATGTAATGTTATATTATCTGAAATCATTTTCTTGATATATATCAACAAGTATTATCAAAAGGTGTCTATGAAGCTTTAACTCTACATTACAGACCATGCAGTGTAAATCAGAAACAAACGATAATGTCGTTGGAATGCTCTTCTAAAAAAATGGGTAAACAACTCTTGTGCTACTTTTCTAATTATCCTACAACATGATTGTTGTTGTTTATTGAATACGTCTATGTAAAATATGTGAAAATTGTAAGTGTTTGTAGCATAAATTAACCAAATCTCTTCATGTACAGCATGTCACACGCCCGACAAGTTAGATCGAACATGTGTTAGTACAATTCCTCTGACTTCATCCAGTCTTGGTAAGGTTATAAATCTTATTTTTTTAAGGTATGCTATCCGATTTGACCTTGTCCCTTTGTTTGGATTTTAGGACAATCTGGAAAGGCTAATCTGGAAAGAGGAAACAAAGTTTGAAAACCATGGATATAAATAAATTTGATTTATCCATTGTAGCTGATTTAAGCAGGGCATCTTCAATGGTCACTCCTCTTCAATCATCAAATCATAAAATTGATAGCACTCCATTAACGGATATTACAAACTGTATGCTATATACACTTTTGTTATTACAACGCGATCATTTATTGAATGTTAATGTAAGTTTGATAACATTTGTAAATTTTGTCTTGCAAGTGGATCGTGTTACAGTAAGGTCCCGTCGAAGTGATATTCCAACTCCTCAGAATATTGACATTAGAACTTCTCGACAGTTGCCAAAATGTTCCGTTGTAGCGTTTAATGGTATGTGTTTTACTTTTAATGCAAAACTAAATATAGGTTTCTGAGTCACTATATTTGTCGAATCTATTGCTTATCTTCCTATCTGTTGTAACCGATGTTAATTGCCATTTCCAAAATGAAACGGCAGGAAAAGAAAATTCCTACCCTGGTGAAAGGTCTAACTTTGATGATCCCGATTCGGAGGATTGTTTACCATCTTCTATCGTAAAAAAGATTTACGGAATTGCAAGAGGTAAATACCCTCCTTAAACTTATCAAAGTATCTTTCCAAATAACAGTTTAATCTCCTAATATTTCACTTATATAATCGTTTTTTTATCTGCCTATATAATTTTGTAGAATACGTTGATCATGGAAATGCTATTTTTGTATGTTCTTACTGTCATGCAATGATTTGGAAAGATGAAATGCTTAGGGGTAATTTGAATTCTAATAAATCTTTTTTTTCTCTTTGTTGTTCGAACAGAGACGTTGAATTGCCTTCCTCACCTGCTCCTCCTCCACTGCTCGAAAGATTTTACAAAAGAGTTACTCCTGAAAGCCGCAATTTCATGAATAACATTCGAGCATATAACATGATGTTTTCCTTCACATCCCTTGGTGGCAAGGTTTCTAAAACTTTTCAAAAAACCAAAGGTCCTTATGTTTTTGGACTGCAAGGACAAAATTACCATCGCATTGGTAGCCTGCTACCGAATGATGGTGAAGAGCCCAAATTTTCACAGCTTTATATTTATGATTCCCAAAACGAGGATTTTAGTCGTCAAAAGGCTGTAAGGTAAATTAAGCATTCAGTAAATTCTGATTTATGTAAAGTGTTTTATATATATCTGATCTATACAATAATGTCGTTTTTTACACAGTGTCGACCAAGGTCGAAGACAGACACTAAACAACAACTTGATCTTACCATCATATCGAGTCTTAAAAAAATGTTGGATTCATGCAATCCACTTGTGAAGTCATTTAGAATGGTACGAGATTGTTTTAAACAAAATGATTGGCAGAATGTAAGACTCAAGCTCATTGGAGTAAGGGATAAGGATGGTAGAATTTTTAACTTGCCTACTGCTGAAGAAATTGTTGCCTTAATAATTGGTGATTTTGATGGAGCATTTGATAAAAGGGATATCATAGTTCAAACAAAATCAGGCGATCTTCAGAGAATCAGTGAGCTTCATCCCTCTTATCTTGCATTGCAATATCCACTTATCTTCCCATATGCAGAAGATGGATTTAGACTTGGTATTAAACATCAAGGTGTTTCAGTTGATTGTGATATACTTAGAACCAGCACCACAATGAGAGAGTACTTTAGTTACAGAATACAAGACAGAGCCAACCAATTTTCATTGTTACTCAATGCCCAAAAGCTATTCCAACAGTTTCTAGTTGATGCGTATACAATGATAGAATCTGCATGGTTAGCTTACATAAAGACACAACAACCCAAACTTAGAAGTCAAACGTTTAAGAATTTAAATCAAAGTGTTCAAAGTGGCCAAAGCGAGGCGTCAAACTGTGGAAAACAAATTTTGTTGCCATCTTCATTTACCGGTGGAGCGAGATATATGATGCAAAAGTATCTAGATGCTATGGCAATCTGCAAAGCTGTAGGATATCCGGATCTCTTCATAACAATCACTTGTAATCCCATTTGGCCTGAGATTTATAGATGTTTAAAAGACAAACGGTTGAACCCTCAAGATAGACCGGATATTATCGCACGGTTATTCAAAATTAAAATCAATCATCTAATTCAAGATTTCAAGAAACATAAATTCTTTGGTGAGATACAAGCAAGTAAGTCATTGTAAATTGTTTTAATTAATTTCTCAAATAATACTTTTACTAACACTTTTTTGGATGTAATATTTCAGTTATTTATACAATTGAATTTCAGAAACGTGGTCTACCTCATGCTCATATATGTTTGTTCTTAAGTGCTGAGAGCAAATTTCCAACGGCTAAAGAAATCGATTTGGTTATTAGTGCTGAAATACCTGACAAAGAGATGGATGCTTCACTGTATGAACTTGTCAAACAATTTATGATCCATGGTTCTTGTGGTACAGACAATCCTCATTCTCCATGCATGGTTAATTTAAAATGTTCAAAGAAGTTTCCGAAAAAATATGTAGATGAGACTTGTGTTGATTCTGAAGGATATCCTGTCTACCGACGTCGTCAATCATGCAACACAGTAGAAAAAAATGGCGTCTTACTTGACAATAGGTTTGTCGTTCCGTACAATGCTACGCTACTAAAAAAGTATCAGTGCCACATAAATGTTGAGTGGTGTAACCAAACAGGATCCATCAAATATCTCTTCAAATACATTAATAAGGGTCCGGATAGAGTGACAACTTTTGTTTACGAAAGTACTACCACTGCTAATGTGAACTCTCAAAACAAGGAAATGACAAATAATGAAAATCTCTCAAACGAAACAAAAGTAGATGAAGTTAAAGCATATCTTGATTGTAGATATATTTCAGCGTGTGAAGCTGCTTGGAGAATCTTTAAGTTTGACATACACTATCGGTTTCCGTCTGTTGAAATATTACCTTTTCACTGTGAAGATGGTCAGGCTATTGTTTATGACGATAATTCAAACTTGTGTGACGTGGTCAGTAACCCAACTGTGAAAATGTCTATGTTCACAGAATGGATGAAATGTAATCAAACGGATGCATTTGCTAGAACTTTGAAGTATATAGAGTTCCCCAGATACTTTGTATGGATACGCAAAACACGAAAGTGGGTACGTAGAAAAAAACCTTTTGGTGTAGTTGGTAGGATACATTATATACCTCCATCACTTGGTGATTGTTATTTCTTGAGAATTTTATTGGATCATGTTATAGGATCAATGAGTTTCAATGATATAAAAACAGTTGATGGAAAAATATATCATACTTTTAAAGATGCATGTTTCGCTCGCGGTCTGTTGGACGATGATAAGGAGTATTTAATGGCCATTAATGAAGCAAGTACATGGGCTACTTCTGATTTCTTGCGTACATTTTTTGTAATGCTCTTGATGTCAAACTCCATTTCTAGGCCAGGTATTTTCTGGATGGAAACAAAATCTCTATTATGTGAAGATATATTATATCAGCAACGGAGGATTACTGGTATTCCTGGTAATTTTAAAAACTTAAATAAAATTTCAGATTCCATTTTAGTTTAATCAAGTATTTAAAAAATCTAACTACTAAACATCTGTTATATTTTTTAGATTTGGTTCTTAAAGATGAAGAGATTGAAAACATTTTCTTAGCACATATCCAAAAACTGTTACTTGGTTATGGAAGTACGTTAAGCAACTTTACTGACATGCCAAATGTTCCTGACAACTACACTTCAGCATTGAACAATCAATTGATAATGAAGGAACTTTCGTATGATCGGGCTATCTTAAAAAAGGAACTTGCAGCTTCCCTAAAATCTTTAACTGATGAACAACGAAAAGTGTATGAAACCGTCATGAATGCAGTTGTTAAAGGAAGTGGAGGAGTTTTCTTTCTATATGGTTACGGTGGAACTGGTAAAACATTTCTGTGGAAAATATTTGCAGCTGTGTTACGTTCCAATGGTGAAGTTGTGTTGAATGTTGCATCCAGTGGTATTGCATCACTTCTATTAGATGGTGGTAGAACGGCTCATTCCAGGTTTGTAATTCCGATAAACGTTAACAAGGGTTCTATATGCTCTATTGAACCAAACAGTGAGCTAAGAGGCTTAATCAAAGAAACTAAGATGATAATCTGGGATGAAGCGCCAATGACACATAAGCATTGTTTTGAAGCTCTGGATAGAACAATGAGAGATATAGCCCGTTCCAGTAATCCGTCCTTGTAGAACAAACCTTTTGGTGGAAAGATTGTGCTTTTTGGCGGTGATTTTAGACAAATCCTTCCAGTCATTCCAAAAGGTACCAGAAGCATGATTGTAAATTCTTCATTGAATTCTTCTTATATATGGCAGGATTGTCAGTTACTCAAGTTATCTGAAAACATGAGGTTAAAAATGGGTACCAAACCAAGTTATTTTAACGAGACCAAGGAATTTGCTGAATGGATTTTAAGGCTTGGTGATGGTCTACTTGGTGGTCCAAATGATGGAGAAGTGGAAATTGAAATTCCAGATGATTTACTTATACTCGATGCAGTCAATCCTATATCTTCATTGATCGCTTTCACATATCCGGATATGCAAAAGTTTTTATGCAATTCAAATTACTTCCAACAAAGAGCCATTCTTGCACCCACAAATGAAGTTGTGGATTCAATTAATACAGAACTGTTAAATAGTATGCCTGGTGAAGAAAAGATATATCTCAGTTCAGATACTTTATGTGAGTCTGAGGATCAAACCGACCTTAACATGGCATTGTTTCCTCCGGATGTATTAAACAAATTGCATCTGTCAGGATTACCTAACCATAAATTGGTTCTCAAAGTTGGAGCTCCGGTAATGTTACTTAGAAACATTGATCAAACAAATGGTCTGTGTAACGGTACACGACTTCAAGTAACAAAACTTGGAAAACTTGTAATCGAAGCAAAGATTATTACTGGAAATAATATAGGTCATCATACTTTGATTTCAAGATTGAAAATGACACCGTCCGATAAAAGATTACCGGTGAAAATTGCACGAAGACAGTTCCCATTATCTCTATGCTTTGCAATGACCATCAACAAAAGCCAGGGACAATCACTTGAACGTGTAGGCTTATATCTTCCAAGGCCGGTTTTTAGTCACGGACAACTATACGTTGTTGTATCACGAGTAAAGAGCAGGAAGGGTTTGAAGATCTTGATATGTGACAGGGGAAAACAAGTGTGTAAAACCACAACTAACGTGGTCTACAAAGAAGTTCTACAAAATCTATAGTCGTTGTAGAAATAGCATTTTGAAGAAAAGTCTTTTAATGTTTGAAGTTATTTGGTATTATGTTTTGCACATCCTATCAACATGTTCCTTTTATCTAATAATAATGGATGTTATTTTACAGAATTGTTTTAAAATATAGTATACATTTTAAAAAAATGATACCTTTAACAATTATAAAATAATGAAAGGTAAATAACAATAACATATATCTAAAAGACAAGAAATAACTAATACAAGTAATACTTTCAACCGTTAGTCATTAGGAACACTTCATGTTCTTAATATATAGCCTGCAATGGTTCAGTAACATAAGAATTAAAAACTTTTGAGTAGCTAACCCTTCGTACCACCAAGATCAAAACTAAACTACCAACCTTTACAAAAGTGTTTTGTGCAAACCAGCAACCACAAACAAAAAACATTGTTTCCATACAAAATAACATTATCTGAAAGAGCCCCACAACCATTCAGTCAAACAAGAAAATACCTTTACCCATGACGAACTTAAGGGTAAATTCTTCACGAGGAACCAAGTTTTTATCCTTCACAAACTGTTTCATGTTTTTTATGTAAAACCGATCATCAGGAGACTCGATACCAACTCGAACATCCCAAACATTTCCAGCAGCATCTACAATCTTTAAAGTTCTTTTCCTATCCAAGCCAAGTTTTTTAGCGAAAACTTTTTTAATACGCTGTAACAAACAAAAAATAATGTTAAGAAAGATAATATTATAATATGGTTAACACAATGTAAGGTCCTGTTAGTACTTTTTGGTTACAGAAACTTACAAAATGATTGTCCACACGGAAAACTACTAGAATAGTTTCGTTGTTCGTAGTTACAGCGAGCATTTCAGTTTCATTGTCCTTAGTTATGTCATCCACATCTTCACCATCAGAGATACTGATAACCTCTTCTACCACTTCTTCCTTAATAGCATCATATAATTCCGGTGGCAACACTAAATCAGCATCCTTGGAACAATTGAAAACAGATATATCAAAAGTGTGAAGATCAATCATTTCAAACACAAGAAGATGTTCACCACTTAGTGAAAATTTCTTCTTAATCCGTCCCCATCCAGTTGTTATGTAAAGCTGATTGTCACTAACATCCATTCGAACAAAAAATTTATGCTTCCCAGGACCTCTAATAACAACCGAATAATTTGGAATGGTATTGTCCATCTTGTGATGTACAAATAAACGATTGATATGCTACAACGAGAAAAAAAAAATATTAGTAGTTTCATATACGAAACCATAATAAATAAGAAACAATAATAAATATACCGAACCCAGATTGCGAACTACATACCATAGCATCAGGTTTATCAAAATCGCCATTGGGTCTGTAGTAAAAATAATCAGACGAAGCAAATGCAATATTGTCATAAAAATAAAAGATCCGGAAACTTTGTAATGCTTCTTCATACTGAAATACGAGCCATGATCCAGATTGTAGTTTCAAAGTTTGAACTACGGAATACCACCCATTGTAGAGATAATAGAAGTTTCCTATATCATATATCTTGACTTCAAAGACTTGCCCATTAGTTGTCCGTACTTTGACAAACCCAACAGGATGGTTAAACTCTTTTATCCATTGTTTATATTTTTTTTGGCAGAACCTATGTATAAGTATATTAAAATCAGAACTGTCTAACATGATGTTATAAAGAAAATAAATTCGCCATAACTGAGATTAAAATACTAACCAAAGATTTCCTTTGGTTGTCGGTCATGTAAGAAGCAAAACCATACATCTTTCTATAAAAAGAGAAAAACGTTAAAACATGGTAAGTAACTGAGAGAACATGATGAAAGGAAATAGCATTAGTATGCAACCACTGTTTGACCAAAGTCAAACCACTATTTTTAAAAAAAATCTGTTTGACCAAAGCCTGTTTGACCAAAGTCAAACCACTGTTTGCAAAACTATGACTCTTAGTGGTTCAAATGTCTGCTTGACCATGGTCAAACCACTATTTGACCAATGACAAACCACTGTTTTCTCCTCAAAACACTGTTTAACCCAACACTGATTTTAATCATATATTTTCATCCATCTGTTAACCAAAGTCAACAGATGTATCAACAACAATGGTTTTAACTTGATGAGCATTATTTATGAAAAATGTTAAAAGATTATTCTAATTATTGCAATTAAAAAGAGTATAACTAATAGACTAAAATATTATATAACGTTAAAAGGTGATACAAAACAGATACAAAACCCCAAACGTTAAAATATTATTCACTTGCATACTCGACCAAATGTTATTTTCGATGCAGAGAGTTTCTAATGCTTATTAATATGTTTCTATTCTTGGCAGTGTGATACAAAACCCCAAACATGTGAAATATAATCAGATAAAATCTGTCAAGAACACCAACTGAAAGTTTAGTAAACATCATAATCTTAAAAAATCTTTATACAACAATTGATAAACAATCATTTTTAACATATCCCTAAATATATAAACCTCAATCGAACATCCATACAAAACTATAAACTTCAATCGAACATCAATATGAACATTCATATGATGGAATCTGAAGTATAACAAACCAAATAAACAAACATGATCACAAATAACAGTTCATATAAAAGAACAAACCTAAGATCAAAAATCATACATGCAAGCGTGGTATAAAAAATTACACGAAGCAAAGATTTCAGAAAAACAAAATCGAATTAATACGTTTTCGATTACCTTTTGCTGATAAGGAAAAATCTTTAACACTCCCTGTCGTTGGTTTGTCGCCTTTCGAAGAACGCAGATGGAAATGGAACGGTAGATGAGTGATTAGAATTTGGGGCCGGATTTAATATAAGGGTTTTAACGGGCCTACAAAATCTTACACAACAGTTAAGCTTAATTGGATCAAATATAAGGGGCTTTATTGAACTGTTCAATAACATTTGATTATTTGAATTAAATACAAACAATTTAAATGATGTATTATAATCTATTTCGATGGTTATTAAAGCTACCCATGTGATCACACATACTGTCTTTAACATTACTTTATAAAGATATAGAACTAAAGACCAAAATTTAAATGATATATTATAATCTGTTTTTTAATATTTGATTTCGATCATTACTAAACCTACCCGTGTGGTTACACGGGTCCTACACCTAGTTCTAGTCTTCTAGATTATCGAGATGGCAAGCAAAAAGTTTGTCATTCGCCGAAAAAAAACTTGGGGCCTTGCCAAAGGATCATTTATTGAGGTCCGGTACTACAAGAGTAGCATTTATGCCATTTTTTGGTAATTTAATTCAAAAATATCATTATTATTATAAATTTAATATAAAAAACTTCATAAAAAATTGTTTTCGGTAAGGTTTTGTATCATTTTAGATTGTAAATTAAAGATATACTAGAATTACCACCTGCCACAATGCGGCAGGGATTCATTAGTTATATATCATGTTAGATGAAAGACAAAAGGAAAAAAATAGATGAAAAACGTTGAACCCCACACGCACGTTGCGGCGTGTTAAGTCGGAAATTTAGAACGACACGCTAAACGGAGAACTTATGAAATATGAAAAGTATATAAGATACTAAAGTTAAAAGTAAAAAAAAATGTTGAGATTAAATTGCAAAAGATGAAAAGCTTTGGGTTGAAAGTAAAAAAATTAAAAGGGTTAAATTGCAAAAGATGAAAACTTTTGAATTAGAAGTGAAAAATCAAATTAATCAAAGGGGTTAAAATACCACAGATTGAAACTATAGACTTAAATTGCCAAAAATTGAAATTTTAGAGTTAAAAAAGAAATCAATTAAACAAAAGAGATAAATAGATTTAAGATACTAAAGTTGAAAGTAAAAAAAGTGTTAAGATTAAATTGCAAAAGATGCAAAACTTTAGGTTGAAAGTAAAAAAAAATTAAAGGGGTTAAATTGCAAAAGATGAAAACTTTTGAATTAGAAGTGAAAAATCAAATTAATCAAAGAGGTTAAAATACCAAAGATTGAAACTATAGACTTAAATCGCCAAAGATTGAAATTTTAGAGTTAAAAAAGAAATCAATTAAACAAAAGAGATAAATAGATTTAGTTAAATTGATGTTTAATATTATTATTGTTATTATTATTTAATAAAAGAGATAAATAAAAAATAAGGATGAGAAATTACCAGAGAATGACACGTGTCCAAAAATGATTTTTGTTTATTAGTATAGAAAGATTTGAAATAATTATGATTTTGTGGGAATGTTTAACAGCTCTAATCTAACATAAAATAATCGTTAAGTTAGAAATATTTTTGAAGTAAAAAACAAATATTAAGATAAGTATTTTAAAATAAGCAATGCTTTAATTTTATGATATTAACCCGATTAAAAAAATAATAAAAAAGCAATTTCATTAAAATTAATTTTTTAAGAGATGATATGGCGTTGACACGTTATTCTTTGAAATCGTTTATTAGAAGTAGGATATGATATTTAGTAAATAATGTTATGAAATAAAGATAAATAAGTTTGTTTTTCTTTATCAATATTAAATCTGGTAATAATAGTATGGCTTAGTCTGCTATTTAACACTAAGGAAATTGATATTAACTCGAAAGGCTAGTTTTATAACTCACAATCTCAAGAAGTATCGTGAACTCAGTTTAATTGAATGCGTCAAATACCTTGAACATTATATATACAAGCCTATAATAGATCATATTTATTATCAGTTAGACTAATTCTAACTTTCACGACTTTGGGTTATAGATGTCACCGGTTATCATAGTCAATCATGCATCATGTTATCAATGTATAAATTACACACGTGTGATATGTATTTGTAATGTTATGTGTAGTGGTCCACGTTCATGGAACCACGCCACGTTAGAACCATCGATGCCACGTTGGAGGTGAGCAACAAACCCGCCCCTCCAGCCGTAGTTAGAACCATGTCTCTCCTTCCACACCCCCACCGACACGGTGTAGCTCCTGCAAAACACCCTTCCGCCCCTAAAATTATTGTCACGTTATTGCTGAATCGGATTGATCAACGCCCCTGGACGCGGACCATTACAAAAAGTCTAAGAGGTATAAAGAGAGAGGCTAAGGCTCCAGGTGATGTGGCATTGTGAAGGGTGTGATGGGCCCTTAGACACCACAGAAGGGGGCGTGATGGGGGATGGCTAGAGCCTCCTCACGGCGTGAAAGGGGTGTGCTGATGTGGGTATGCTTTTTCAACCAATCAGAATATTTTGTTTGTTTTTTATCTTTAACTTATTTAAAAATAAAATAGTATTATTTTAATGGGTAGTGGGTAGTGAAAACTAGTGAAATCATAGTGAGAGTTAGTGAAAAAAAAAGTGAATGAAAGTGGTGTGGTTAGATAACAGGTACCTTATGACGTGACAGTGATGTAAAGTGAAAAAAATGTGAAACGATAATGGATGAGACCAAGGAATCAAGATGAGTAATTTGGAGTTGTCCTTAAAATATCCATTCAACTTTTGTGAGGCTAAGCCTGAGTAAAGTATCTTTACAGCTTAACATTCTACCCCAATCTAGTATGATGTAGTTTAATTTACGTTAATTGTTAATTTAGAGTCACATTGTTACTCGATTTTTTTTTCATTCCCTTCACTTGTTTTATAGAATTTAAGTGGTGATTGGCTTCTCATAAATGTTTGAGAGTTGTATGAATTTTTAACACCCTATCATAACATTTGCATGTTTTTAAGATCAAGATCAATTACAACATCATAAAATATCTAACTTTCAAAATTCTCTTTTTCTAATTAAGCTTTTAAAGTAGAGACTTAAAAAAAACTAGATGTTTTTCAACAGGATCTTGCAAGTCAAGACCAATATATTCAGTCATGTCATGTTTTTCTTGACTATAGTAGGTTTCAAAGTCACATGCATGATATAAAATGGCTATATGGTAGTATGAGATCATACTTCTAACCACTATATCAATCAACCATGTCTTTTTTTAATGTGCCTTTATAGCTCTTAGCCATCAGATAAAGATTTGCATTTTCCTCTTCAAATAAAGATGGGGGATCTTCAATTCTTCATCAAACCGATGATAAGTTTCGCTATTGGATCTTTCTATAAAGAGGCTTTGAGGGTTTTTTTTTTGCAGACATGTGTTGGTGTGCTATCGAACCTATCAGTAGATGGATCAAAGGTTGGTGACTTGGTGTGCTATCGAACCTATCAGCTCTTTTGGTTTAGCATCTAAAATTCGTAAGGAGAAGAACAAGGGATGCATTGATTACACATGTTAAGCTTTTATCACAATGAAAGCACATGTATAATGTTTGCTAAACTTATCCTAGTGAAAAAGAGATGCATTGATTACACATGTTAAGTTTTTACAATCCTAACACTTTTTCACTAAGTTCTTCACAACAATGACCAAACAACCCATGTACCAAAACTCACTTAAGTATAATATAATATTTTTATCAACAAGTTTATATAAATTGTAAAACTAAAATTCATTAATACATTTCTTAATTTCTCTTTAAAGTCGGTCATTCTTTACAGTTCTATATAATTGACCTGATATGAGATTAGCTACCTCACTAGTCTTTTACAATTATCACTCAAGATTACTATTTCAAAAACTAGCTATAACAAAATAAAAATATATATTACTTATGATGGGTAGGGATATGGTAAAAAGTGTCTAAAATGTGAGAAGGGTAAGAAGTGTTTTAAACCATTGAATATTTGATCTAATGGTTGAGATCAATAGGGTATAAAATGTAAATTGTGTTTTAATTAGAAGGACCTTATGTAAAATTAAAGGCAATAGTGACTTTTCCAACGTTTCAAATATGGTAACCGTTTCAAAACCCCCCATCAATCTCCTATAAATCAGCGAATTTATGGTAACTGTTTCAAAACCCCCCATCAATCTCTTAAAAAATCAGTGAATTTCTCGTACTAAAATAAATTCTTCGATTTCCTTCACAACAACTTTTTATAACACTATAAAGAACAGTATATTACATGATAAAACACTATAGGAAGATATAACACTATCTGTTTACTGTAAGACACTATACATAAATAAAACACTGTTGATGGGGGATAAAACACTATGAAAAGGAACAATATATTACATGATAAAACACTATAGGAAGATATAACACTATCTGTTTATTGTAAGATACTATACAGAATAAAACACTATTAATGAGGATAAAACACTATGAAAGGAACAATATATTACATGATAAAACACTATAGAAAGATATAACACTATCTGTTTACTGTAAGACACTATACAGAATAAACAATATTGATGGGGATAAAACACTATGAAAAGGAGATTAAAGATACCTGTACATAATATAACACTATTGACTGGGGAATATAACACTACAACAAGAACTTACCGTAAACAATTAAATGTATAGAACAAATCGAATTCGAATCACATCCCTAATATATCGCCTGATATTTTTGGCAGTTATCTTTGGAAATCAATTAATTGATAAGAATGGACAATTACAAATATACCCTTTTGAATTAATTAAGATAAGGGACACTTGTCATTCCCAAATTATTTCTCACACTTCTTACGAAAGTTGGACTTTTTACAGGATCCTCTACCTACTTATGATATTAATTCTTTTGATTAATCATAATTTTTTAGATCTAAATGGTGAGATTAACATGAAAGAGATGTATGTTTAGTAAGAATATTAAATCCATGAAGTTTGTAATTAAATAATTTAACATTTCAATAGTCATGAATGGTTACCGATTGAAGATGTTTTTTTGTTTACATCCATTTGGTTTGGACTTTACATATTGTTAATTATTGAAGGAAGTCAACCCTTTTTAAAAAAAATATCTAAAATATTCCCTTTACTAACATGTATCATATCACCAATAATGTCATCCATTTCTACTATAATATGTGGCTTTGAATCATATTGTCATGCCTTACTTTGAAATAAGTTTTATTTGAAAAAATAAATAAATGATAGCTCCTATTGTCATGCCTTACTTTGAAATAAGTTTTATTTGAAAAAATAAATAAATGATAGCTCCTAATAAACTTTTTTGGTTTGTTTAAAAGCGGACTTTAAATGTGTGCATTCCAATTAGGTGAAAATTAGTTAATGTGTGATTTTATCAGACAACACAACCATACGTCTTGTATGGGTTTGCTTATTATTTACGTTATAGAATTAATTAAACATCACTATATTTTTAAATATGAGAAGTGACTACCCTACCGATTCATCGATTAAAGTTGTTTCCAAAACAAATAATGTCAAAAGCAATTTTTTTTTTCGAACGATAACTTTTATTAAATCAGCCCAGCTAGCAAGCAACTAGCTAAAGGCAGAACAACACAACACAAGAGCGAACAAACAACAAAATTACACATCAAAAGATTCCCACTTGACCCAATCAAGGCCTTCCAACTTCGCCGACTTCTTGATTCTTAAGAAGCTCAACGACTTGATTTCTCCTATGATTTTCTCTATCTTAATGGGCTCTCTTGAGAACAACCATTAACTCTGAGCTCGCCAAACACCCCAACAAGCAATAAGATTAATGAATTGAGTAACTTTTTTCCTCCTGTGTTTTGTCCCTCCCACCCAGTCATATACTTATGAATCTCGAACACAACTTGCACCGAGAAAGCAAAGATAGGATTAGTTTAAAAATACATAAGATATTAAAAAAAAGTAAAGGAGATTCAAACCATAATGTTCAACCAACTTTTCAAAAAACCTTTTTTTTTTTTTTTTTTTTTTTTTTTTTTCTGTTAGCCAATTTAAATCGCTTGACTTGCTGATTTTTTGGTTGGATCAGCCTTAATCCGATTTTCAACGCATGAAAGATCCCAAAAGATCTTGGTTTTATCATTTTTAATAGTTTCATGAAGGTAAGAAGCAACATGTTGGTTAAGTGGTTCAGTCTAGCTATTTTTTTTTTTTTTTGAAAGACAAACTTGGATCACTGAAGTATCATCGTGTCACCAGTGGAACCATCCGATCATATCCATCTCCACTAGGCTATAATGCTCATACAGCAATTCAGGAAGAAACCCAATAAATATGAGAAAACACCCTTTGTGGGAATCAAACCTATGACCTAATGGTTCTTAAGTTTTATCCCATCCTAAGATACCATTAGGCTATAATGTCATGTGCTTCAGTCTAGCTATTGAATGAGTAATATGATAGCTAGTTAGTTTTATTCTTTTAATGTTAGGTATTATTGGGTGAATTAAAGAACATGTGCCAAATTTAGTAACTATTACAATTTCATTAATGTCAACCACTTGGTAACGTGTTAGCTGGAAAGTTGAATTCATTCAATATTAATTTTGAAGATTTTTAATGTGTATAAATGGGCTCAAACCACCCAATATATTTCAATGAAAGTACAGATTAATTATAAATGGGCTCAAAGTGAACCAATGGGTTTTATTGTTAAGACAATTACTTGGGCCAACATTTAAGTGTCCAACTTGACACCAAATTGTAACTGGGCCTTTTAGTAATTGCAGGCTTGCAGCCTTACCCTTTAACTTAATAAAAAATCTTCAAGTAATCAATGTTTGTGGGGTGTGTGGGCTTATCATATGGAGCATTTCAAGAATTTATAGGCAACTGGCATAGTTGTTTTCCATTGTCAATTTGTCATAGCCTAAAAATATATTTGAAAAAAATTATTATTTCCAAAAGAAAAAAAATTAAGCATACTCGGGGGGGGGGGGGGGGGGATAGTGCACGGTCCTCCCAACCGTCAGAGTGATCTCACTCTGGGAGCCGCTACCCGACCAAGCTAGCTCCGCGGTGACTTCCCCATGCCGAGTTCTTACCCTGGGCGACATATGCCACTCCCAAGACTCGAACCCAGTACCTCTGGGAAGAGGTGGGTGTCGGTGGCCAACTGGGCTACCCCAGTTGGTTAAAGAAAATAGCAAACATGCAGACTATACGATGTGACGGTATAACTACTAGATTGATAAAAAACAAAAAAGAAAACAAATGTGTTCTTGAGTTTAATAAACGAAAGAAACGAATAGAGAGGAAAAAGAAACATAGGGAAGAAAAAGATAAAATTTGATTTCTTGTGTGAACCTCACGGGGGTTTCCCCTCTGGCTGGTTTAAGGGAAAACGAGTTTGTAGCTGGACAAGCAGTAAGAAAGGCGGAATCGAAGAAAGTTGATAAGCATGCTAAAGCTTGTGTAGAGAACTAGCATGTTTTTGTCCCTTTTGCCTTTGACACATTTGGCTCCCTAGCGCCAGAAGCTATCCAATTCATGACCAGGGTCCAACGGGTTATCCACAACAATTGCTCAACCTTAGGGGGGCGGAGTTTTATCTTTGGTAGATTAGGCTTTGCAATTCAGAAAGGGGTGGCGACGCAACGAGTCAACGATGCAAAAAAAGACATACTGAAAAAGTAAAAAGACACAATGATGTATAAAAAAAAATTCTAAAATCTATAAGCAAAACATCTAAAAGCAAAAACCTAAAATCTCATATCGTAGAGTTTGAGAAGACGGTTCCAATACCGCTTGAATGAGATCAACCAGAGTCCGTTGGATACCCTTCTTACGACTTTTTATTTTTAGGATATGTTGTATTGGAAACCTTTCCCACACCTGCAACAACAAAACTCATCATCAACAACCACCGGACACATTTAAATTATATAAAAAATCAAATTTAATACCTGCAAGCTATGTAGTTGCAACCACTAACTTTTTCCACAAAACGCTTACAGTTTGGGCACCTCTTCCATCTTTTTTCCTTTGCAAGATTCATTAACAAGATATCATTTGGATTTCTCTCGTCCTTGTTCAAGCTTTGAAACTCAACACAACTGATCCCACAATGCCATGCAACCTTACACTGCGCGCAAAACAGGCGATTGCAATTCGGGCATTCTGATTGCGTTACAACGACCCCACCGTCATCAACCAACATTGCAGAACAATCCTTAAAGGGGCAGTAGAACTTCAGAGACTCCATGATGACAGACTCACAAAGAATGCTCTCCCATCTTTCCAACACTTCCTTTGGAACAATGGACCGACATGCTTCCGGCCCTATCACCCCTTTGCAACTAGGGTCTGGGCACTTAACCTTTGTCAAGTTCTCCTTGATTTTAACCGCTACGTGTTGCCTGATGCAGTCTGAGCAAAAGAGATGGTTACAAATGCCGGTGGTATCAAACATCTCAGAGGCTGTCTTTGTGTCCATGCAAATGCCACAGAAGCTATACAGTGTTTTACTTTCTCTTTTTCTTTTTTTACTTAGTAATGGTTTCTTGGATGATGAACATGCATGAAATTGGGCCGCCGAATTAATAACAAAGATTTCATCATCATCATCTTCAATGATGATAACATCACTGCGAGCCATGTTCTTTGGAATCTACAAATAACAAATGCAAAAGTAAAAGCAAAAGACGTTATAATAAAAGAAATTAAATAAAAGAAATTTAGAAACAATTTTATAATTAATGAAAATGTTTGAAATTAATTAGTTTGAGATTACGAATTCAAATAATGAGTTATACGTCCGGATAACAAATGAAATCTTTGACGTGAATAGCGTCCCTCATCCTACAAACCATGCATATTATTTTCAATAATTTGCAGAATAGGTACCTATGCTTCTTATTTTGCCAATATTTACCCTTAAAACTTAAAATAATATACAATACAATTATCGTTTATGGACGAAATATATCGCAGATAAGATGGTATATGACATCTATATGTATTTATGTGGGAGTTGCAAAGTTCGACTCCAACCACGTTTAATTTTTAATGTGATTATTCCTTTTATTCTATATCTCAATTCGTAATGCGATTTTCAATCATTCCAACATCGTCTCCAGCTCTAAAGTTTGAAGTCCTTCTGATCAAACCGGTAAAAAATTGATCTGATCAAACCACAGTTCAATGAGTGTATTTCTAATATGTTCAATATTGAGTGACTTTTACGAGAAAAAAACACGTTTTTTATGTGGAAAGAATAAGTGTATTCTATGATACTTTATGATATTTTTTATGATATTTTATGGTATTTTATGATATTTCCAGGGAAATTCAACAACAATGATCTAATTAAATGTAAGACCCGTGTTCAATTTAAACATCTATATCTATACTATATAATAAAAGAAACCTGATTTGAGACACATGTCATTCGATGAGGGCATTAATAATTTATAGATAAATTTTAAATTTCAAATTAAAAAGATTTAAATATTATATTAGAATTTTATCTTGATTGTAAATCTAAAGTCTAATATAAATTTCGTAAGTTTTACTTTCCCTTCTGCAATCAAATTAGATTTTTGTGATAATTAAAGTTTTGTCAATAATAGAAAAAATCATTATTTAATCTATCTAATATATTAATATTCAAAATAATGTAACTTGACTTGCGTAAAATGAGATAACAATATCAATTTGTTTTTTTTAGCAAAAAAGATGTGTTGAATAATAAAATGAAGAACTTAGGTTGTACATCAGTAGAATCTATTTCAAAAATGTTTATAAGGAGTAAACAAAAATATTAATTAATGTTTTTGGGTTTATACTTTTATTGTCGTGTTCAACTTTCAACTCAAATACGGTAATAACTATGTTTACGTGACATTTATAAGAACCATCACTGCAATCATCCCTCCATCGTATATCAAGCATATCCGTTAGTTTTTTTAAGATATAAATTTTTATTAGATTCATTCAACCCGTGTGATAAACGAGATTTTTTAAAGATATAACATTTTTTTACTATACGAAATTACATTTATGGAACTCGTGTAATACACGGGGTTTTTTAAAATATAATTTTTTTTTATTATGTATTATATAAAATTAGATTTATTCAATCCATATAATACATAGGGTTTATAAAGATATAACTTTTTATTGTTTGGTATATAAAATTACATGTGCTCAATCCGTATAACACATGAGGTTCTTAAAAATGTAACTTTTTTCATTATTTAGTATATAAAATTAAATTACTCAACCCGTACAATACACGGGGTTCTTAAAAATACGACATTTTTTATTATTTAATATATAAAATTACATTTATTTAACCCATGTAATAAACGAGATTTTTAAATATATATTGTTTTATTATTTGATATATAAAATTACATTTATTCAACTCGTGTAATAAACGAGATTTTTAAAAATATATATATGTTTATATTATTTGGTATATAAAATTATATTTATTCGACCCGTGTAATACACAGGGTTCTAACCTAGTATAACATATAATAAGTTCGCAAATTTATAATTAAAAAATGCGAATTACAAAAACGGCAGACATAATTTAAGTTTTATTTCATACATTAAAGTATTCAAAAGTATGATTTATATCATCTAACGAAGTGTAGATAATCCAAAACATCTTATTAAGTGCGGAAGCTTCGACGTTATATGTGTTCGGTTCTTCAACGAGCTTGACCATCCTATTTACATATAATAGAGACTTAAACAACATTTAAAAACCTTAAATGTTAGTAATATAAGTGTTAAAGATAGTTTAGTATAATAAAATACCCCAGACATCAAACACACTACAAGAATAATACACTTTTACCGGCGACACCTTTAGCGGCGACAGGTCAAATGTCGCCGCTATTGGTCGATCCGCGTGACAGGATCTCAAACCAAACCCCGTCCGTTGATCAAAATCATGATCTGACGGTTGGGGATTTATAAATCATTACCGGCGACAAGGACAGGTCAATAGCGGCGACAGCTAGTCTCCGCTAAAAGTAAATGTCAGAACTTTAATCCCTAGCCACACAAATCTTATCTCTGGTCAACCTCATTAAAGGCATTACCGGCGACAACGTGCAATACCGGCGACAACCTGTCGCCGCTAAAAGTTGAACGAACCAAACCCCTATACAGCGCCAATTTCTCCCTCCTCTTTCATTTTCCCCCCAAAAAAACCTCCGAACACCGCTGGTAACTCGCGAAAATCGTCCTAATCGGTTAGTTTAACTTGTTTTATGTTACATTTCTTCTCTACATTTGTTACATACATGTTATAGGCTTTAATTTTTGCTCTTTTTTGTGTATTTTTGTGTTTGTGGAAGAAAATTCGGATCACCACCATCTCTTCTCCGGTCGCCACCTTCACTTCTACGGTCACCACCTGAAAAACCGGTTAGTTTTTTTTTTTTTTTTTTTTAAGTTTAGAAATTGTATAATTTTTAGTTTAGGTATGTAAATTGTGTATGTTAGTATGTATGTTTGTATAATTTTTAGTATGTAAATAGTATAATTTTTAGTTTAAGTTGTATGTGGGTATGTAAGTGTATGAATGAATGTATGTATGTTTGTATAATTGTTAGTATGTAAATTGTATAATGTAGGTGTATTTGAAAAATGTGTATGCAAATTGTATAATGGTTAGTTAGTTTTTTTTTTTTTTTTTAAAGTTTAGAAATTGTATAATTTTTAGTTTAGGTATGTAAATTGTGTATGTTAGTATGTATGTTTGTATAATTGTTAGTATGTAAATTGTATAATTTTTAGTTTAAGTTGTATGTGGGTATGTAAGTGTATGAATGAATGTATGTATGTTTGTATAATTGTTAGTATGTAAATTGTATAATGTTAGTATGTAAATTGTAAATTGTTAGTATGTTTGTATAATTGTTGTATGTTAGTATGTTGGTGAAAAATGTGTATGTTAGTATGTATGTTTGTATAAAGTATGCAAATGTGTGTGTAAGGATGCAAATGTGTAGGTTTGAAAAAAATGTTAAAGTTTGATAATTTGTATATTTGTGTTTAGGTTTTAAAACATTTATATTTAAATTTGACAAATATATATTAGTTAGGAAATACCCTCTTTATATTAAAATCATCATTTAAAACATAAGGAGCTATGAAAATACCCGCCCGAAATATAAACCATTATGAAGAACATTACGAGCTTAAAAATCGTGTCTGATATTGAATTCATCATTTCAAACATAACGAGCTAAGAAAACACCCAATCGAAATTGAAATCATGATTTAAAACATAACGTTCCGCCCAAAATTTAAAACAATCATTAAGAACATAACAAGCTTAAAAAACTATGCCCGTGTTTGAATTAATCATTTTAAACATAGCGAGCTTAGAAATACCCGCCCGAAATTGATTTAGAAATTAATTTCGGGTTGTCCCCGTTTATCTTGGGACTGCTTTTTGAATACTTTATCTCATTTAGGATGTGAATGTGTATTACATGATTGTTTGTTTAAGAAGGATTCGGTTATCATTTTCTCTTTGCTCCTCGGGTATATATATCATTACATATATACTTGGGAGCTAAGAGGAAATGTTGCCGAATTTTTCTTAAACAAACAATCATGTAATACACATTCACATATGAGATAAAGTGTTCAAAAAGTGGGTTTAGCAGCCTACCCTTGTCTTGTTAATCCTAAATTAGATTTTCTTTCAGTTGCATAATGCCTATCGATAAAAGTTGGATTGATTCCCCACGTCATTCACCTCAATACAAGCAAGGACTCGAGTCATTTATCGAGATGTGTGAAAGAGTGATAAAAAACCACGATGAAGTTAGATGTCCGTGTACCAAATGTAAAAATTCTGGCTTAAAAACTATGGCAGAAATGAAATACCATTTGAGTATTAACAGTTTTTGGAAGGAATACACGAAGTGGACCTATCACAGGGCCACAACTCCAATTGCAGAAGTAAACGATGTTGCGCCACAAGACGGTATGGTAAACGTTATTGAAGACATTAGGGGGGAGCGTATGGAAGAAGATACATACCTTAACCAAGAGAACTCGAATGGAGATAGTAGCGGTGTTGTTGATGATTTTGAAGACCTGGTAAAGGAAGCTGAAACAGAATTATATCCTGGTTGTATCAAGTTTTCTTCTATCGACTTTTTAGCAAAGCTTTTGAATATAAAGGATACGTACCATTTTCAAAATGAAGGAGTAGATCGACTCCTCTCGTTGTTGCGAGAGTCAATGCCAGAAGGCAACAAGATTCCCCCTTCGTATTATGTAGCTAAGAAGACATTTAAGAAGATTGGTTTGGCATATGAAATGATAGATGTGTGCACAAATGATTGTGCTCTCTTTTGGAAAGAAAACGAGTCCTTGCAAAATTGTCCCGTTTGTAATGAGAGTCGATGGGTCGATAAAGACACAAAAGGCACGAAGGTGGCTCGTAAGGTGTTACGATACTTTCCTTTGACGCCTAGACTACGACGTTTGTATTGTTCAAGGCACACAGCGAAAGATATGATATGGCATAGTACCGGACGATCGGAAGATGGGACTATGCGTCATCCAGTTGATGGATCTGCATGGCAATACTTTGATAAAAAGTACCCAAACTTCGCGATGGAGCCACGAAATGTTCGCTTAGGGCTTGCAGCTGACGGTTTTAATCCCTTTATCAACGGTAGTGGATCCTCGACTCATAGCACGTGGCCGGTTATACTCACCACATATAATCTGCCTCCCTGGCTATGCATGCGAGAGTCCACATTCATGTTGACCTTGTTGATTCCTGGCCCTAAATCACCGGGGAAAGACATGGACGTTTTCCTTAGACCGTTAGTGGATGAGCTTAAGCAATTGTGGCAGACAGGTGTACGTACTAAAGACGCAGCAACAAACACATACTTCACAATGAAGGCGGCGTTGTTATGGACCATAAATGACTTTCCAGCCCGTAGTAGTCTATCAGGTTGGAGCGGACAAGGCTACATGGCATACCCAACTTGTAACCAAGACACTCCTTCAATACGTGTAACTGGTAAATGTGCTTATGTTGGTCATCGCCGGTTCTTAGATGCCAACCATCCTTGGAGAACAAGTCTCGACTTTAACGGGAGACCCGAGACACGAGACCGTCCGAGACAGTTTAGCCCAGCTGACATAGAAGCTCAACTCGGTCGTTTAATTAATCGTCTACCAGGCAAGCATCCGGATTTTGGAGGTGGGAGGATAACCCGGTCAGATTTCGAGTTGAACTGGTCCAAAAGAAGCATATTTTTTGACCTTGAGTATTGGTCTTCTCTGCAGCTGAAACATAACTTAGATGTAATGCATATAGAGAAAAATGTGTGCGACAGCTTGCTCGGTACTCTTCTAATGAACGATAAGAGCAAAGACACGCCAAATGCGCGGTCCGACTTGGAAAAACTAAACATTCGGCCGACACAATGGCTGAAACAATCGGGTGGCAAGTTCTTAAGTCCCCACCCAAAGTACTCATTCAAGTCCGATGATCGAAAACTTTTTTGTCAGTTTATAAAAAATGTTAAATTACCAGATGGGTTTGGATCTAATATCAGTAAGAGGGTGACAGATAACAATGCTAACATTACCGGGTTGAAATCTCATGACTGTCATATCCTCAT
Organism: Helianthus tuberosus; assembly: GCA_030545235.1. NCBI lineage: Eukaryota > Viridiplantae > Streptophyta > Magnoliopsida > Asterales > Asteraceae > Helianthus > Helianthus tuberosus. The sequence goes on from CM060385.1 coordinate 22,712,283, forward strand.
GCAACGTTTGATACCGATTGGGGTTAGAGGGCTTTTGACTAAAGATACATCTACACCAATAGTAGACCTTTGTATGTTCTTTAAGCAACTTTGCTCTAGAACACTATCGGTGGATGATATGAAGAAAGCAAAGGATGACATTGTTACCATCTTATGCAAGTTAGAGATGATCTATCCACCTGCGTTTTTTGACATTATGGTTCATTTACTTGTGCATTTACCTGATGAAGCGATTGCGGGAGGTCCAGTAGCTTTTAGATGGATGTATCCATTTGAAAGGTACATGAAAAAACTAAAGAACTATGTCAAAAACCCGGCAAGGCCTGAAGGTTGTATAGCTGAATGTTATGTGATTGAAGAAGCTCTAACATTTTGTTCAATGTACCATAAAGATGTTCAGACTAAGTTCAATCGCCCAGATAGAAACGCTGATGTCGTTGTTGAAAAAAGAAAGTTATGGGTGTTTGAGTCCAAATGTCGTCCTGTTGGCGCAACAAAGGACAAATATCTATCATTCATCGAAAAAAGCAAGATGGAATGGTTTGTCCTCGAAAATTGCGCAGAAGTTAGGGAGTACATGAAGTGAGTGCTTCTATCTTTAACTTTTCATAATCTGTTAGTTGGTATTTTTCATTCCTTTCTTATATTTGTCATCAATGTAGTGAATTCAAACATACACATCCCCAAGATGATCTTAAAACCAAATTTCCGGGATGGTTTCTCCATAAGGTATAATACATATATAACACTCATTACTCTACACTTGCTAGGTAATACATATATAACAAACATTATTACTCTATATTTGTTAGGTACATTCGATGAAAACACAAAATTCTCCAGAATTCCACCTGGAGTTGTATGCTCTTTCAATTTGTGCGAAAATGACTGCATACACTTACACTGCTTGCATAGTCAACGGTGTTAGGTTTAAGACACTTGAACGTGATGCAAAATGCACAACGCAAAACTCTGAGGTGGAAGTGGTTGGAGAGAACGGTGTGAAATTTTATGGCCAATTAGAAGAAATTATTGAGTTGCGTTATACAAATAATTATTCCACTGTCCTATTTCGGTGCAAGTGGTTTGATACTCGAAGGGGTGTAAACCATGACAATAATATCACCAGTATAAGCACTGAACGTGAATGGGACAAAGACGATCAACTCATATTTGCTTCGCAAGCCAAACAAGTGTTCTTCATCCAAGAAACGTCTCGAAACCAAAAAAACAAACATAGGTGGGTAGTCGAAAATGTTAATCATCGAAGAATTTGGGATCGGCCATTAAGTGATGATGACCGCGTCAATAAGGTTCAAAATGTTGACAAAGGCTTAGAAGATAATGACATTGTCGACAACAACTCTTCATCTGACTGTCCACTTGTCATTGACTTGACCCAATACTTTCAAATTGGATCTTCTCATGTTACTGCGGGTGAGCCTTCAATTGAAGTTGATCCCCCAACGGCTACCATCGTTGAAGTGTTTGAGGTCGAGACTGATTGTGATGAGGTCGAGGCTGATTGTGATGAGGATGATCCCGATTATGTGGAGTCTGACTAAAAGAAAAGTTATTGTAATTTATATTGATTTGTAATTGATAAACACTTGTTTGAAATATTTATTTGAATTTGAGTTACACTTGTTATACTTTCCCTTAATTTCTATTAGATACACATGCTGTAACATTTGTAACTTTATAGGGATTATGTTTTCGGTATTGCTGATATTCGCTTATTTGATGGCCGATGTGGCCCCCTGGGGAGATGGGGGTGACGGCGCTGGTGATCCACCGCTTCCTCCTGGTGGGATTCGTGGCACACACGAGACAGACGGTAAGTTTTTTACTAAATTATTTTGTAGTCCTTATATTTTATATATTATAAATGTTGTTACTAATTATTTTTGTTTTAATTGCAGCGGTTCCCCCAAAGAAGGTTAGGGGGAAAGCTAAAAACGAGAAACTACGGCGTCTAGTAAAAGCGGGGGGGGGGGGGCCTGTGTCGCTTACGTTTGATCGACAGGTCACGTTTACCCCTGTTGGTAGATCAAGAGACATGTTTTCAAGGGAGGCCGACTTGTATATGTGGCGGGCCATCCCGTTTGATAAAATTGGATGGGATGCTGTTGAACCACATTACAAGGATGCCGTCATGAACCACTTACGGGTAAATAAGTTATATGCATAAAATTTTATAGCACATGCAAATCTAATTTATATATGATATTTTAACTTTTTTATTTAATTTGTAGGAAAATTTCAATCTTGATGAAGTGGAACGTGATTATGACGCGAAAAAACTTGAAGGGTGGTATAAGGACTGTGCTTATGAAGCGATACAATGACCGCAAGTATGAAGCTAGACAATTATTTGATAGCAAGGGAGGTTACGATGATATTGAGAGTGCAAGGGCATACCATCCCGTGGATATGCCCTATGAAAACTGGTTGAGAACCATCGAAGGTTTCCGGCAAGAAAATTATATTAAAAAAAGCAAGGCCAACAAAAAAGTACGCGATAAACAACAATTCCCATACCGTGGGGGGACATCTTCGTACGGTAGCACCGCCTATAAAAATGTAATGTTTTATGATGTGTGCGTGTGTGTAAGCTTTTGTTTATTTAATGTCTAATATAAGTGTAATGTTAAACAGAATTTGGATTGGGTACCTACGTATGCTAAAACCCACACGGACAATCAAGGGAATTGGGTTGATCCGGTTGCTGAACAAAATTACGTAAGTATTTCTTTTAAGTATTATTTTCTATAACAAATATATATATATATACACACACATATATTTAATCATCTTCGTAAAATACAGCGGAACATACAACGGGCCACAGATGAATGGAGTGGCGATGGTCCTCCAATTGCCCCGTATCAAGAAGCGTTGGGAGAGCGCCGAGGATGGTATCGCGGGATGGGGCCTAAACCTTCTTCCAACACGTCCTCGCACTCGTCATCTAACATGTCGTCTTCGCAAGCTCGGACGCAAGAACCCTTTTCCGAGGTAAATTACGCAATTTATAAAATGACAAACGAACGCATGTTTCCTTGTTAAATATATGTTGGTAGCGTTAATTAATATGCTAATATACGTTTTGCTATCTATTATTGTAGGATTTTGTTAACAGCTTGTTCCAAACCCCGTCATTTTTTAACCAACTTAACAACTATCTTGCTTCACAAGGAAAAGGAAAAGGAAAAGGAAAGTCAAAAGACTACGATTCTGACAACTTATTCGATAATGAATCCGACGATGAACCCAACGATAACGATGACGATGACGATGAGTGACTTGTTTTTAATGTATGATTTAGATTTAATTAAACGTTGTAGGATATAATGTACGACTTAAACGTAGTTTTTAAGTATATTACCTTTAGTATATGTTGATTATGTTCATGGCGTATGCTTGCGTTGTTTGAAAATAGGCAGGTTTTGTTTTTCGGCCGTAAAACTGGCTGGGCAGCTGTATATACAGCTGCTGTATTAAAAAAAACAAACTTTTAGCGGCGACATGTGTCGCCGCTATTGCCTTTCAACCTTTAGCGACCAACATTAATACCGGCGACACTTTTAGCGACGACTTCTGTCGTCGCTAAAAGTGAAGGATCAATACCGGCGACAGTTGTCTTTACCGGCGACAACCGGTCAATAGCGTCCGAGAAACACCGGCGACCTTTTACCGGCGACATGTCGCCGCTAAAAGTCGATAGCGGCGACAAAGGTGGTCAATACCGGCGACACCTGTCGCCGCTAAAGGTGCCCTGTTCTTGTAGTGACAAAAAACAAAATAAAAATTTCAAACATACCCGCCGTAGGCTACGGTCTACTGACCGTAGCTTACGGTCTACTTTGTTTAAATGGACAGAATGTCCATACCGTAGCCTACGGTCTGAACCGTAGGTTACGGTTCATTGCTGCATAATTTTATTTTCCATTTTTGCCCTTTTACAAAAACGGCCATAACCTTCGTTTCGTTTATCCGGTTAACCTCCCGTTTCTTCCTACGTGATCATAATTTGATCATCTATCATTTAGACTTGAAATCCAACATCCGGATTAACAATATTCTTAATTTACAAGCTTTCGGCTTTATTTTTTATTTACGAATTATTAACCCGTTTGTTTGTATCAAACAAACTCATTTGATCACCTTTAAATCTACATGAAAATCATAACTATGAATGTTTCCTATTACTCGGAGTCTTATCCGCCGGATTTATGCATCCATTATCCGGTATGCGTTTTAATTATTCAACCCGTTCAACCATAAATGGTTGAACTTTATTAGCACAATTTCCATATGCGAAATTGTTTATCTTTTAGTCATAACTCACAATTCGAGTCTTTTGAGTTTTAGTCCGCGTTCCCGTTTCTCGGTTTACGTATATATTTGGATTCCTACCCATTATCCGGGTAATATACCGAAGTCATTATTTATGCAATCATTCCGATATGCATTAAGACTTCATTTTGACCCGTTTGGTTAACTTAGCGAAATCCATCCCTTTCATACAACCAAACTTTTCATAGATTTGTTATTTGACCCGTTTGAATGTTTTAGTGAAATCCATCACTTTCAAACATTCAAACGTATCGTTATTCGAACTTATCTCTTCGGTTTATTCGTATGAAATCTATCATTTATGAATGAACCAAATTTCATGAATATAACTACATTGTTCAACATATTAACTAAATTCTACGAAGCGTAATCCACGTACCTTTAAAGCTTTCCCTTCAAGCGAGTGTCCGCTCCGTCTTGACCACTTGATGATTCGCCCAATTTGTCTATAGAGTTCAATTTGATTTATCGTTTACAACTCATATTACAATATGTTACACACAACTTGTCAAACTAGTCAATTACGTGATTCTTTCATATTTTCAACATTTCAAGATCACTTAGGCATTTTATCGAGCATCTTGTGGGCAAGATTTTTATACAAGCATTATCAAGTTCATGATTAGCTATTAACCATGTTTTAGCATCTTTTTCAAGCCTTCATGTCTAGTGTGCATAGATAACACCTAGAATTTACATCTTAACATCGATCGTACTCTACCATTTCTCTGCCACAATTCAAGTGTTCATCACATCATTCTAAAATCCATCTAACACAAACATGGTTAGTTATTCAAACACTTAGATCATGGCATTTAATCACTAATTTCTCATCTAGGTTTGTTCCTAGACTTGTATTCATTTCAATCTTGCTATAACATCTAACATTCACACTAGAATTTCAGCTATGAATGTTCATCACAAATTTATAATATCACCAAATATCAAATTTCAATATACCTTGTGATCTCCTAACTTGGGTGATCACGAATTTAGCTAATGCACTGAATTTGGACCCGATTTCCCTTTTGATTTTGAAGAATTTGCAAGTAGAGGGTTGGAGATGATCTCCCCCTTCTCTGACTTAATCGACCAAAACACACACATCAGTGTGTGTTTTGTGTTTAATTTATTTCTTTTATTAATACCAGTTTCTAAATTGTCCTTTTTAGTCCCTCAAATTTAAAGGTTTATAAAAAGGGCTAGATTTCATGATTCTTTATTATTTAACAACATAATATTAATTAGGTTAAATATTCCTAGTTATATTTCACAAGATTATAACCAACATACGTTTATATATATATATATATTGATATTTTTGGGGTGTTTAATTTAAGTATATGTGTTTATATTAAGCAATCTTTATCTGAATCGCTGATCCAATAATTTAATTATTCATCACACTAAGCTTTATTTATTGAAATACAAACCAAATTAAAAAGTGGAAATTTCACATCTTATGAGGGGATGAAGTAGAAGATCAATATATTTTAGCTTTCTGTCAAGACTCAAGAACAAGAAAGAAGTAAATAACAACAAAATGCTTTAATGAGCAGAAGTTGTATGGGTAACAAGAAAGAAGGAAATAACAACAAAAGGATTTAATGAGCAGAAACTGTATGGGTGGAACTGGAACGTGGGGTGGCCCGATTATAAGAAGTTATGCTCTAGTACTTCCATAGCCCGTACTTGAGTCATTCACTCATTCACGTGTTGTTGTGAATTAGTATCATATGTTAATAAATGGCGCTATGTGTTTATCTTTATTACATAATTAGTCCAACAAAGTAAACAATATATGGATCTTAAAAGGGGATTATAGTCGTCTTAATATAATTCGTACAGAACTCATTCGACTATTTTTTTTATTATTTATCAATGAAAGCACACAAATTACAATAACCTTAATTATCTATTTATACCAAACACTTTATAATCCTAACCCGACTCAAACTCTATTTAAATACTAAATTAACCAACAAGATGAACATATAACCTCATCGTTACCGGTTCACCACTGAGCTATTGTGAATCTCCTGTTTAAACACTGACAAAAAAACCCCTAAATTTGTTGCCCTTTCGAACTGTCTTTGATCAATCAACATTGCCACCAAATTTTGTCGATAGCTACCCAATTAACCTCACAATTACCTCGCCACTATCAGGTATTTCCACATCCGAACCACAGAAGCGTAGCTGCCATTGCTTCACCGTACCATGACACACAACAACCTTGTTGTAGCTGCACCCTAGCTTGATAGCCGTGCTACTGATTGTCATTTTCTTCCATCAAGTAAATCCCATGCAAATTATTTACAAACAACCCATGAAACCTAATGGTGTAATCAAAACCATTACCCCATTATGGTGTAATCACGGCTGGCTTTAGCCTAAGCATTTTAAGGCTCTTGCTTTGGGCCTCCAATCCAAAAGGTCCCCAAAATTTTAGAATATACGTATATATCTAATGGGTAAAACTCAGATGAGAAGCACCGCGAGAATAGGGTTTTCGATTTCCAAAATCATCAAGACATCAACCACCGAAGAGTCACTACTGGCAATGGATCGATTCTTAGACATGTGATATTCATGATTCATATTCTCTGACCTTTGCAACTCTGTTCGAAATTGGCATAAATCATCCAAGTTCTCTTATTGGATATTGAAGTTGCTGCTGAGTGTTAAACGAAATTATTGAAGGCCACTGTACACTTTGCTAATTTGTGAAGGTCCTAATTGAAATTAGTTTGTTGAGTGGCCTAGTTTCTTAATACCAATCGAAAATACTTTGCAGCATAAGTCAATGTCAAATACATAATGTTTCTAGATGTTTTTTTCACAGACAAAACAAATGAAAGAGAAAAGGGGAGTGGGGGTGGAGGTGGGTGTATGGTGGGCCTCACTTTCTTTTAATTAGATATGTAAGTAGATAACTAATATCATTTTTTTATTATTAATGACATTTTGGTCATTTCACACCTACTTAACATCAAAAACTAACCTCTATCCGTGTCAGGGACTATCCAGGAACGAAACTGAAAAAATTTGGGACTATAGTTGTAATTTTAGAAAGTTAGGGAACAAAGGTGAAAAAATGCCAAACCACATGGACTATCCGAGCATTTAACTCTAAAGTAATAAAAACTTGTTTTCTTTTTGTTTGGTTAAATTTTATTTGTTTATGCACAAAAACGTTGCTTGTGACATGTTGTTCTGTTTACAAAATAGTTGTCTGCAGGTTAAATCATGTGTTTGGTTTAATTAATAGGATGCTTGTTTTTCTGGTTTGATTTAATTATTAATTAGGTTGCTTTATATTAACAAATTATTGTAGATGTGCAGGTTAAATCATGAGTGCAGCCGTGCTATTGCGCTAGTTACATGCTGGCGGTCCGATGTTACTGCTTTGCATGTCTTTTTTTATGTAAGTTTTTATTTATTGTTTGAGTATGAAATTATCAAAAAAATTTCATCAAAGACAATGGAATAAAGGCCCCGGATTTTCACTTCATTTTAGGCCTCCAAAATGGTTGAGCCGACTCTTGATGTAATAAATTGCATCCGAATAACAGAGTTCCCACTATAATTAATTCAACACTACATTTTTAAAGCATCACCATGGACCCTCTTTTTTTATATATAGCACCATAACATTATTCCATCGAAAAGTAGTTTAAATCCCAACTCAACCAACAATAATATCATTCAATAATAGCCATTGCAGCCCCTCGGTGCTGCTCCCTCTTCTTGGAAAACGACTTTCAAATCTGCCAAGCTCTAATACCAATTATTGGAAAATCAGACTCTTGATCAAACACACAAACACGATTTGAGCGAACTCGTTTGGCTCTTTTAATTATTTATCAATGATAACACACAAATTACAATAGCCCTAAACACATTTTAATCCTAACCCAACTTAAGCTCTATTTAAATACTAAAATAACCAACTAGATAAACATGTATAATAAACCAACAATTATCGCTAATTTAAATATAAAAGATTCAATAAATAATTCACTAAAATTATCTATAACCCGTATTAATCTACATCTCTTCAATTCAATATTAACGTCTTCAACCACCCCTAGCACCCTCCCATCACTACGTCACCTCTCCAACGCCACCACATAACCACTAACCATTATTGTTGTCGATGACACTACACCAAGGCCACTTTCATTGTTGTTGTCATCTACATTGTTGTTGTCATTACCTCACCACCCTCGCTATTGCCATCACCTCCACCATCTACACACCCAATACCACCATCACCGTAACCACCACTCCACATCCATATATCAAAATTTTGGTTGTTACGAACTCATTAAGTTCTCATGTTATATGACATTTAGGTATACAAATCTATATTTCAAATCCAACGGATATTAGAAGGTAATGCTTCATTTTACTTCATTTAATATGTGTATTTAATGTTATTAATAAGAGCATATAGGTAAATTTCTAATTGTAATTAATTAGCTAACTAATTAAACTTGTAACTCCCTTTTAAATATACTTTTTCAAGATAAAATAATTTAGGGTGAAGGACTATTTTCGACATGTGTAGGATAAATTTTCGTATATGTGTAAGATAAATACTTAAATGTGTATGATAAATTTAGATATGCGTAGGGTAAATTTCGGTAAGTGTAAGATACATGGAGGATAAATTTTGAAATGTGTAGAATAAAATGTTTTTTGCTTTATTAATTAGAGATAACATAATTAATGGAAGGAGTTATAAACTATTTAATCTTTTACCATTATTGTAACACCCCAAAAATATATATAATTTATTTATTACTTTTAAGTTAGTTATAAGAATGAACATTTGAGCTCGAATAAATAAAATGTTAAGATTCGAGGGACTAAAGTTGAAACAATTGAAAGTAAAAGTCTTACTAATTAAGTAAGACACACACTACACACATAGTATGTGTGTGTGTGCGTGGATAAAGATCAGGAGAAGAAAAGAAGAAAGCAAACCCTAGTTCATCATCTTCATCAAATAGGAGGGTGATTACAAGGCTAAACAACCATTAGAACCCGAATTCTTGATCACCTAAGATTGTCTAACAAAGTGGTAAGTCGAATTTATTGAAGTTGTAAACTTTAAGAAATGGGTTTTTATCTAATCATGAGTTAGGATATGATGTGTGCATATAGAAGCTTAGACTATGAAATAAGGCACGATTAATGTTCGGTTTTCGGTGATTTAGTTGTTGTAATAGATGGAACTTGAATAAATGATGTAGGATGGGAAGAGTCATATGAACTTGCTTGATTTGTGATGAACTAGTAGAGTAGTGTGTAAATATACTTGTATTAAATGTCCTATTAAAGCGAAACCCGCCAAGTGTTCGATAAAATGCCTAAAAGAATAAATGGATGAAATTGGTAAATTATGATCAAGTTATTGTATGAGACAAAGTATGTAAAAAGATGGAATGATATTTAGTCGGGCTAAACGAATGAATGTATTGATGTAGGCGTAAAGGAAGAAGGTTCGAGCATTAGGAGATCGGAAAACTTGCAAGACCGAGGTATGTTGTTTTATGCATACAAGTTTTACTTTCTAGTTGTCATTGTTATATTAGAACCGAAATTATGATTATTCGTAAATGATGTATAGTTGATAGCTTAACCCGTCTCGAACGGGCCGTAAGAGATGATAAGGATGAAAAAGTTATGTTATGTTCGGTTGGTCTTGAGCTAACCGTATTTTGGAAAGCTTATGAAGGAATGTAATGAAAGAGTTAAATCTGTCATGAACGGATTGGAATGATGTTTATGTTGCGTTATTGTCTAATCCGAAATTAACGGATTATTGAATGTTAAGCATTATCTCGTTTGGAGATGGTAGGAAATGACCCGTTCAACCGGTCGATGGAAGTGAGATTATGACATGGTTATGTGATGAAGCAATGGATGTTAGTTTTTATTTAATATTATATATAAGAAACTGATTAGTTAAACCTGAATTGCGATGTAGGTAAAGCTGCGTTTTAGGTGGCGTGGCGAACTTGGAGACGAACACCAACATGCACGCCATGGTCTATGCGCTTCCGTATTAGACGCCCTTTTGAAACAATATTTTTTGTTAAACTTATACTTCTTGAAGTATGTCTTTTGTTATGTAAATTATGGTTTTAGAAACTTAGTCGTCCGTATTTAGGAACTTTAAACTTGCGTCTTGACAGGGTAGTTCGGATTTAACACTTGTAACTTGACTAGGGGAGGTGTTGATCTCGAACTAGCTACAAGGGCATTTTGGTAAAAATGTAAAAATTTATGTCTAAAGTTAAATCTTGAAGTTTACATGTATTTATCTTAAGTCGAAAGCAAGGGCGTTATAATTATGCATTTTCTTCTTTTTCTTCTCACATTAAATTTCTTCTCAAACGAACATTCTCCTTATATTATGTTAGAAACGGTTACATTTATGCTAAACTTGAAATAATTAATCACACTAAAACATTAAAAAACAATATAAATTGATATATCTCATAAAAACACAATTACATTTTAAATAATTAAAAACAAAAAAAAGTCATTTTGAGGGGGTGTAAAATTAAATAGAAAATAGAAAAAATAACCCCTCGTTTCGTTTGGGTCCGTACCACCTAACAACTCACCCCTATTCAACCACTCAATTATTATTAATATTATTTCAATTCAATCCGTCCTTCCATAATTCATTCATTCATTCAACCTCAATTTGCCCACCAAACCATGGATGATTTTCTTGTTCTTTCACCTTCTTCTTCTTCCTCCATTGTCTACCACACACCACCACCACCCTGCAACCAGAAGCTCCAATACCTCCTCCAAACCCAACCCCACCACCCATGGGCCTACGCCATTTTCTGGAAAACCATCAACCAAGACGACGGTCGTCTCGCTTTAACCTGGGACGACGGTTACTTCCTCCAATACCCAAACAAACCACTTACAAAAGACACCCACTCCCCAAACGACCCTGACTGGTTCTACGTCGTCTCATTGACTAGGACATTCACTTTCGACGACGACTCGTCAACACCAACAAAAGCCTTACTCTCCAATTCAACCGTCTGGTTGACCGGTGCTCATAGTCTCTTGTCAATTGATTGCGAGAGAGCTAAGGAGGCTCATATTCATGGGTTGGAGACGCTGGTTTATGTTCCCACTTCTAATGGGGTGGTGGAAGTGGGGTCTTATCATGTTGTTGATCAGATGGGGTGTGATTTGGCCCATCAGGCACAGTCGCTGTTTGGTGCTGGATCTTCTTGTTCTTCTTCGTCTTCTCCTCCGGCTACTGTACTAAAAGTTGTTAGAAAAAATGTGATTTCGTTCGGGGATGTAGATGTGGTGGCTGGCTTGCCGGAAGAGGAGAGTATGAATGTTATTGATTTTGGAGAACCGGTTATGGGTCAACAAGTCAACAAATCTGGAAAGATAGGAAGGTAATATAACATATAAAAGAATTAATTACATGGTTAATTTCCACTAGTATCCCACATTTACTAACCATGTAATTAATTCTACAAATGATTTTACCCATATAGTGAAACAATTTGTAAAAGTTTGCATTAATGGTGTAATTTCCAATAAATAGGTATCAAAATGTTAAAACGGGTAAACCATGTGTACTAACCATGTAATTAATTCTAGAGTAAACTTCCTTTTTGCTCCCTGTGGTTTTGTCACTTTAACGGTTTTGCTCCAAACCTTTAAAAATAGTCATTTTACTCCCTGATGTTTCGGTTTTTTTGCCAGTTTGCTCCCCGCCTCTAACTCCATCCAAATTGTTTGTTTTTCCATTTTGCTCCCCGCAGGGAGCAAACTGGCAATAAAATCAAAACATCAGGGAGTAAAATGTCTATTTTTAAAGGTTTGGGGCAAAACCGTTAAAGTGACCAAACCACAGGGAGCAAAACGGAAGTTTACTCTTAATTCTATATAGAGTAAACTGCCAAAATGGTCTCTGAGTTTGGTCACTTTAGTCCAAAACTCAAACCTTTTGAATCTGGGCTCCTGTGGTTTTAATTTTGTTGACATTTCATCCAAAATCAAAATCTTGTCAGATTTTTCAGTTAAATCCATCCTTTTTTTGTCTTTCTCTTCCCTTTTAATAAAGGACAATTTTGTCCTTCATTAAAAGGGAGGAAAAAGTAAAAAAAAACTAGATGTTAACTGAAAAATTTGATCAGATTTTGCTTTTGAATGAAAATGACAACAAAATTGAATTCACAGAGACCTAAATTTAAAAGATTTTAGTTTTGAACTAAAGTGACAAAAGTGACCAAAAGATTTGATTTGAATGTTTATCACAAGAATGCCGTTAGAAAATAATTAAATAATAATGAAAATCAATGTTACCACTTGATTGAAAAAAAAAAAAAAGAAATATGTTCTTTTGTATTGTGGGGTATGACCGTACGAATCGAATTAAAAAATAGTTTAGTTACACTATTTGTATTTGATCTAACACGCTAACTAAATTATATTTTTAATTTGAAAGAACTTTTTATATATTTATTTACAAAATTTTCAGAAACAGAAAACCTACTCTGCCGAGTTCAGATACAACATCGGAACAGTCGGATTCGGACTGCCAGCTGGTTCTTGCACACGCGAAAAAACCAGGGGCGAAAAGGAAAGGAAAGGATCCACCGTTGAACCACGTGGAGGCGGAGCGCCAGCGGCGTGAGAAGCTAAATCAGCGCTTTTACAGCCTACGGTCGGTGGTCCCAAACGTGTCCAAGATGGACAAGGCGTCCTTGCTGGCGGACGCTGTATGTTACATCAACGAATTGAAAGACCGAGTGGAAGAACTAGAATCGAAGCTGAAGGAGGTGAAGTACCACCCGAAGTTAAAGAAAGTAAAGGTGGAAATGGCCGAAACAATTGTGGAAAAACACAACACAGTCGTGTCTGTTGTGAAACCAAAGGGGATAAATAGTTGTAACAAAGTTGGGAATAAAAACAAAACGATGGGAGTTGAGGTTGAGGTGAAGATGGTGGGTGAAGACGCGATGATCAGAGTACAATCCGGGAATAAGGATTGGCCTTCGGCGAAACTGATGGATGCGTTGCGCGAAATGGAAGCGAAAGTTCACCATGCAAGTATGTCATGTGTTAATGATGTTATGCTTCAAGATGTTGTCATTAGGATCCCTGGTGCCACAGAAGATGAAGTGAAATCTCATCTTGTTGCTAGATTAATCACTAATTAACTAAATAAATAACTAGTGTCTCTTTTAGATTCTTAATATTATCTATCTTGTTGTATAATAAAAATCTATGTATGTTGTTCAACTAATTAAGCTTGGATATGCCCACAAACCCAAGAACAGACCATATGGTGCACATTGTAAAAAGAATATTAAAAAAAACCAAGATTATTTATCCAATAACATAAAAAGCGGCTTAAATGATTGCTTATCTTCACATAATACACAAATAACTAGTTACCTCACATGTTACAATTTTACAAGACCAAGAGTCCTTTATTTCATTTCTTCATATTCTATTTTTTAATTTAAAAAAAGCTAATTAAAAAACAATCACGTTTTATCTGAAAATAACGTTCTATAATTTTTAAATCTTTATTCGTAACTATTTAATATTTTTTTCATTATTCTAAACGCTTGTGAATGTTTCTGTATATTGCATAAAGATCCAATCCCATTATATAGGGAGATACAAGCCTATATACAAGGAAAGAGATATATCATAAATAGAATACAATCATGGACTAAATATAAACAAATACAATGTATATCGCTAATAGTCCCCCGCAGTTCGAGCGGTAATGAAATGAACGCTCAAACTGGACCTGAAGCTTTGGAAGAGCTGTCGAGGAAGTCCCTTGGTGAAGATATCGGCATACTGAGAGGAGGCTGGAACATGTAAGACCCGAACATGACCGATTTGAACTTTCTCACGTACAAAGTGGATATCCATTTCAACGTGTTTAGTACGCTGATGTTGCACTGGATTCTCGGATAAGTAGACGGCTGATACGTTGTCACAATAAACAATAGTTGCAGCACGAATAGGAACATGTAGTTCAAGTAAAAGGTTTCTTAGCCAACTAGCTTCAGCCACTGCATTTGCTACCCCACGATACTCAGCTTCAGCACTAGAACGAGATAGAGTAGGTTGGCGTTTAGAGGACCATGAGACAAGATTGTCTCCCAAGAAAACACAATAGCCTGAAGTGGAACGCCTAGTGTCTGGACATCCACCCCAGTCAGCATCTGAATAAGCTGTCAATGATAAAGACTTGGAAATCGTGATCCATAGGCCATAATCAATAGTCCCTTGAAGATACCGGAAGATGCGCTTCATGAACGCAAAGTGAGGTTCTCGAGGTGCGTGGATAAACAAACATACCTGTTGAACTGCATACGTAATATCAGGGCGAGTGAATGTAAGATATTGAAGAGCACCTGCTAGTTGCCGATACAACGTGCCATCAGGTAAAAGAGAGCCAACCGTGGCGCTAAGTTTTGTGGAGGTATCCACTGGAGTGGTGCATGGCTTGCAATTAGACATGGAGGCTCGTTGTAAGATGTCACGAGCATATTGAGACTGAGACAGAAACAGACCTTGACTATCCCTGGTAGCAGTGATCCCCAAAAAATGATGCAAGTTGCCAAGATCCGTCATGGCAAACGTAGAAGATAATGACCGAATAATCTGAGATAATAAACCTGTATCTGATGCAGTCAATATAATGTCATCCACGTATAACAAAAGATAAGCCATTCTGTGTCCCTGTTTGTAAACGAAAAGTGACGTATCACTGGTGCTACAGCGAAACCCTTGCGAAGTAATAAATGAAGCGAATCTGTGGTACCAAGCCCGAGGTGCCTGCTTGAGTCCATATAATGACTTTTTGAGACGGCATACATAATTCGGGTAATTTTTATTGACAAAACAAGGAGGCTGATGCATATACACGGTTTCTTTAAGATCTCCATGGAGAAAAGCGTTCTTGACATCTAGCTGATGAATCGGGCAAGAACGTGAGACCGCAAGGGAAATAACTGTCCGAATTGTGTTGGGTTTAACGACTGGGCTAAACGTATCCTCACAATCAATACCAACCGTCTGCGATTTCCCATTAACAACCAAACGCGCTTTATATCGTTCCAGCGTCCCATCAGATTTGAACTTGTGACGAAAAAGCCACATACAACGTATAACCGGACTATTCGTCGGACGCGGAACAAGTTCCCATGTACCATTTTTTTCTAATGCACTATATTCGGTGTTCATGGCCGCAAGCCAATTAGGATCCGATAAAGCTTTTGTGTAGGTGGAGGGAATTGGGGAGATAGATGTAGTAGTTAAAAGGTTAAGTCGGGTTTGAGGTTTGGAAATACCCGATTTGGCACGGGTGGTCATGGGGTGTTGGTTGAGTGGTGTTTGGGCAGGGGCGGTATGTAGGTCTGGTTCGTGTGGGACAGTATGATGGAGGGGTTGGGCTAATAAAGGTTGGGCCGATGGTGGGGAGGGTAAGTGTATGGGTAGAGGTGAGATTTGGGCCGAAGGTAGGGGAGTAGTGTGGGCGGAAGGGGTAGATGGTGGGGAAGTTGTGTGGGCCGAAGGTGGGGGAGTGGTGTGGGCCGAAGGTGGGGGAGTGGTGTGGGCCGAAGGTGGTTGGTAGGATTGGGAAGGGGGTTGTTGAACAGAAGGGTGGATAAAGGAAAGAGGGGTTTCCTCATCCAAGAAAGAGTAGGATGTGGAGGAGATTGTCTCATTGAAGGGGAAGTTATGTTCATCAAAGATGACATGTCTAGAAAGATGGACTTTGCCAGTAAGAGGGTCTAGACACCGATATCCGCGGTACTCACTAGGGTAGCCAAGAAAAACACACCTAGTGGAACGTGGAAGTAACTTATGAGGTTGGGTGGCAGATTGATTCGGGTAGCACGCACACCCAAACACCCGTAGATGGTCATATGAAGGGTGTCGATGGTAAAGAGCGAAGGTAGGTGTAAAAAAATTTAGTTTTCTAGTAGGCAAAATATTATGTAGGTAAGTGCTAATATGAAGGGCCTCAACCCAAAAGGTGGGTGGGATATGAGCGTGGAATAGGAGGGCACGAATAATGTCATTGAGACGGCGTATCATACGCTCGGATTTGCCATTTTGTGGGGAGGTGTGTGGACAAGAGAATCGAAACACTAGACCGTTTTGATGAGCAAAGTTTTTAAAATTGTGATTATCAAATTCACCTCCGAGATCACATTGAAAAGATTTAATTTTTCGATGAAATTGAGTGTTGATAAGTTTGTGGAATTTAACAAAAGTAGGAAATGTGTCGGATTTGAATTTTAGTGGGTAGGTCCATATGAAGTGGGTATAATTATCAACTAAAACCATGTAATATTTATAGCCCGAGTTACTAGTAACGGGTGATGTCCATAAGTCACAGTGAATGATGTCAAAAGGAGCAAACGTACAAGTATTTGAATCAAAAAACGGAAGTCTTTTACTATTAGCAAGTTGACACGAATGACAAATAGACGTACTTTGATGTTTATTACAAGGAATAATTAAATTATGAGAAAGAAAATCTAAAACTGGCGCTCCGGGGTGTCCAAGGCGATTGTGCCATTGAGATGTAGCGGAAGTGGTAAGGCAAACTTGAGTCGGTGGAGTGAATGGATAGAGGTCCCCCGTGCTATTGTGGCGGGAAAGTGCCTGGCCAGTCTTGAGATCCTTCAAAGTAAAACCAAAGGGGTCAAACTCAATAGATACTTGGTTATCACGGGTGAATTTTTGAACGGATAAAAGATTTTTAATGATTTGTGGAGAGTATTTAATGTCGGTTAAGGCATAGGTTTTATTGGGTAAGGTATAAATGCTATTACCGGATCCTTTAATTGAGAGCCCTTGACCATTCCCAACAAAAATAGTGTTATTAGAATTAAATGGTAATTGATTTTGAATTTTACGAAATTCATTAGTGACATGATCAGACGCACCTGTGTCAAAGTTCCAAGGCTGTGCGGAGTTGAGTTGCATGTTTTGAAAAGCCGAAGCAAGATCAGTGGTGCTTAGCGCGTTGTAATTGGACCCATTGGGCTGATTATAAACCATGTTGGCCGATTGGGCCTGCTGAGCAGTTGGGCCTGTTTGGTTTGGGCCGCGAGAAGACCAGGGGTGCGGTGGGTTGGGCCAAACAAATGGCTGCGTGGGATATGGGCAGGGGGTAAATTCCATGGGTTCCAATTACCATAATTTTGATGCTGGTTGCTGTTTGACCGACCGTAGCCGTTACCGTAGCCGCCACCCCCACGATTTCCTCTCCATCGGCCGCGACCCCTGCCACGGCGGTTCTGCGAAGGTTGAGCTTGATCGCGAGTCGGCTGTTGTTCCGGGTTTGTAGGCGGCGGCGATGTAGGGTTGTTGTTGGTGGCGAGCAAAGCCTGTGAGCCGTCCAAAGTTGCTAACCTTTGAGCTTCCCGTTCAATCATATCCCGAGCCACATCCCATGTCGGAGATTGTTGATAAATGAGGGATGCTGTGACCCCATATTCAGGGGGTAGTCCGCTGGCCAACTGAAGCACAAGACGAGAGTCCGGTACCGGTTGATCTACGTCCTTCAACTGTTCACCAATTTCTTTGAGTTTGGAACAATATTCAGCCACAGAAGAACAGGCCGATAACTTATGGTTTGTGAAAGCATGTTCTAGTGTCGCTGCTCTTGATCCTTTGTTGTTAAGAAACACACCTTGAAGACGAACCCAAGCGGCTCTAGCAGTGGACTCGGATTCAAGAATACGAACCAGGAGGTCATCAGACAATGTTCCGTAGATCCATTGTAAGACGATGGAGTCAATCTTGGCCCAAGCGGCGTATTCCGGGTCGGTCGATGCAGGAGGATCGGTACCATCAATATGATGCAACACTTCATAGCCTTTCGCATGAAGCATAAACAGTTTCACCCACGATGTGTAAGTGACTTTGGTTCCGTCAAGGACACGAACCTTGTGTTGTATATTGGTGACGGTGTACACCGGATGAAGAGGTTTGGCCGTAGCCGAGTCGCCGGAGAAGGAGGCTTTGTCATCGAGTGTTTTGCCATCGGGAGTTTTGTCGTCGCCAGACATGGCGAGGTTGATCGACCGGAAAAAAAGGAAGGATATTAGGGGCGAAGCGTTATGGCTCTGATACCATAAACGCTTGTGAATGTTTCTGTATATTGCATAAAGATCCAATCCCATTATATAGGGAGATACAAGCCTATATACAAGGAAAGAGATATATCCTAAATAGAATACAATCATGGACTAAATATAAACAAATACAATGTATATCGCTAATATATTCAAGACGTGTAATACATGGATTTTTAATCTTGTATAGCATAAAGCATATATTACAAACTAGTCTTTACCCCCCCCCCCCCACCCTGCGTTGCGCTGACGGGGCGTAAAACCATGCTACCAACGTTGTAGGGAGTGTGTAAAGCCATGTTAAGTAGCATCCGAACGACGACCAAAACCAAGAAAAAATGTAAAATAAAAACCCGAATTTCTAATACAAGTGGCTCACGTGACGTAAAACATAGACAAAGATGAATTTATACGACACATTATAGAAAGTCTAGGAGGTAAAAAAAAAACTTGAGGGACCAAATGTGATCATCAAACACTGTGCTAAGTAGAAACCGAACGATGGCCAAATTCAAGAAAAAAACGTAAAACAAAACTAAAAAAATAAACTCATTTAACTTTTGTGGCCAAATAATAAAAAACAAAAATTTTATTAAAAAACAAAAAACCTTAAAACTATACATATTAATGAAAAGTGGGCATGAACAGTGCCTTTTGATTTCTGTTAATATTGTTTTTTACTAGCTTTTTGTTATTATATTGTTTTTTAGTTTAATCGATTTAAACGTATATTTTTATATAAATTTTAAGATACGGTCAAAGTACCAGTTATCAAATAAGAAATCATAAAAATGAATGTATACTGGTACCGATATTGTTCAGTACGGTATGATAGCGGTATGATATTAATTTATCGAAAGCAAAAACACTAAAAATAAATATTGATACGGATACAAATGTTATTCAATCTGTTTTTATTGAATTTGGTACGACAGCGACACAATATCCGTTTAAAAAATATATATCGTAATATTGAAATAAGAAGAGAGGAACAATTGTTTTTTATTTTTTTCAATATTGTTTTTTTTTTCTAAAGTCTTATTGTTTTATTGGTTTATTACTTTAATTGATTAAGTATATTTTGTTCTCTCATCTAACTTTTATTAAAATACGATCAAAGTACCCGTTATTAAATAGGAAACAATAAAACGGAATGTATATCGGTACCGATGATGTTCGGTACAATATGGTAGTGATACAACACCAGTTTATTGAAAGCCAAACAACTAAAAATAAAAACATATTGGTACCGATACAAATGTTATTCAATTGGTTTCGATTGGGCTTGGTATGATAGCGGCAGATTATCCATTTTCAAAAAAAACTATATTGAGTCAACCAAGCAAAATAAAACACTACCATAGTTTTGCAAAAAATAAAATAAAAAGGATGACAAGACTGCAATTTTTAGCTAGGGACAAAATCGTAATTTTGAACGGATGGCAAAATCGTAATTTTTAGCTGGGGGCAAAACTATTATTTTATTTTGAACCGGGGACAAATTCTTAATTTTGAATTAAGGGAAAAGCGTAATTTTTAGCTAGGGGCAAAAACATAATTTTATCTTGAATTGGAGGCAAAATCATAATTTTAAACTAGGGTGAAATTTTGACAGGTGCCCGACACTATTCCCTTATCTTGGTGAAACTAAGGGGCAAAAGCATAATTTTGACAGGTACCTGACACTATTCTCCGTCTTCATCTTGTTTTTGTACTAGTTTTTGCCCCCGCCCGCGTTGCGGGGCAATAAGCCGAATATTTCTCTCTCATAACATGTATGTCTGTGTTTCGGTTACTTGTACATACTACTCATAACACGATCTCAAAAAAAAAAATTACATCGAGTCAACCAATTAAAACAAAAACACTACCATACTTTTACTAAAAAAACTAAAACGATTGAAAGACTATAATTTTAAACTGAAAGCACAATTTTAATTTTTCAGGACAAATGAGCATGTACCAGGCATGCCTGGACGAATAAAAATTACACCTATGCCCGCCCATGTTGCGGGGCGTTAAATCAAATATTTCTTAGTTTCATAACATGTATGCATGTATTTAGGTTACTTGTAGATACTTATAACACGATCTAAAAAAAATACATCGAGACAACCAATTAAACGAAAACACTACCATAGTTTTGTTAAAAAAAATTAAAACAATAACAGGTCTGTAATTTTTAGCTGGGGGGTAAAATATTAATTTGTCAGGACCAATGAGCGAGTGTTAGACAACTTCTTGAAACAATAAAAGTTACATTTAGTCAACCAAGCAAAATAAAACAGTACTATAGTCTTGCAAAAAAAAAAAAAAAGTAAAACGGTGGCAAGATCATCATTTTTAACTGGCGGAGAAATCATAATTTTTGAAATGGGAGCAAAATCATAATTTTGAACAGAGGGCAAAGTAAAAATATTTTAACTGGGGGCGAAATCATATTTTTAAACTGAGGGCAAAATCATAAATTTGAGCTATGGAGAAAACATAATTTTGTTTTGAACTGTGGGCAAAAACGTGAATTTGAGTTGGGGGCAAAATCGTAATTTGAGCTAGGGGCAAAAAACATATTTTTATTTTGAGGGGGGGGGGGGGGGGGCAAATGCGTAATTTTAGACGGAGGGCGAAACCATAAATTTAAACTGGGAATAGAATTAGAAATGGGTTTTTGAATTGAAGGCAAAAACGTAAATTTTGAGCCAGGACAAAAGTATAAATTTATTTTGAATTAGAGGCGAAAACGTAATTTTAAACAAAGGACGAAACCGTAATTTTAAGCTAAAAATAAAATTAAATTAAATATGGGGTGGTCCGATAGGGAAATGCCAGTCAAACTGTCAGGCACTATTCACTCAAGTTCTTTTTGTATATGTAGTGTCTGGCACTATTCACTCAAGTTCTTTTTGTATATGTAGGATAACTAGTTGATGGCCTGCCCGCGTTGCGGGGCGATGGCCGAATAATTATCAATCAATCAATCAAAAAAACACTACTATAATTTTGCTAGGTAATAAAAAATAGAATGATATTTTTCGGATCAGGGCAAAACTGTAATTTTTCAGGACTAATAAGCGAGTGTTAGGCGGCTCCTTGACACGGGAAAAAAAAATTAAATCGAGTAAATCAATTAAAAAAATGTTTTCTACTTTTGCTAAAAAAACTAAAACGATTGGGTAAACGTAATTTTTAACTGAGGGCGAAATCATAATTTTAATTCCGGAATAAAATCGTAAATTAAATGGACCAATGGGGGAGTGCCAGGAATCTGCCAGCATGACTGTAATTTTACATTGGGGGGCAAAATTGTAGTTTCACTAGGAAAACAAACAAAAATGATGGAGAAAATGTAAATACAAGTTGAGAGCAAAATCGTAACTTGGCTGTGAGAAAAAAAAACTAATGGCAAAACTATAAATTTATACGGGGCAAAATCATAATTTTGAACTGAGGGCAAAATTGGATTTTTAGCTGGGTGCAAAAGCGTTAATTTATTTTTAAGTGGGGGTAAAAACATAACTTTGAACTGATGGCAAAATCGTAATTATAAGGGAAAAAACCAATGGCAAAACTGTAAATTGAAACGGGGCAAAGTCGTAATCTTTAGTTGAGAGTAAAAGCGTAAATTTATTTTTAAGTGTGGCAAAAACATAATTTTGAACTGATGACAAAATCGTAAATTTAAAAAGAAATAAAATCATAAATTTGTTGAGCCAATAGAGGAGTGTCAGACAGCTGCCGGACACTATTTCTTCTACCTCCCTTTTAGCCCAATTGAAGGCAAACATTATTGCCGCTCATTGGTTTTGTAGATATTGAATGTATAGTGAATGAATTAATTTAATATTATTATATTATATATAGATAATAGATAATATTTATTCACGCACACAATTAATTTCAAATATAAATAAAAACTATATCAATACCTATATGTGCCTTGATCTGCCGTTCAAAAAAAAAAAAAAAAAAAAAAAAAAAACACGAGAAAATTTAACATCCAAATAGTTTGGATGAGAGTCATATGACAAGACTGAAAGAGTGTGAATGCGTGTCACTGATAAAATAAAGATTGTACAACAGTGAATATGTAGTACAGTGTAGCAGGATATTTGGACCAAAGAGCCACGTGATGACAGATGACACGAAACCGGAACAAACAAAGGGGGCCGTTCAATGCCCTTCTGCTAGTGGGCTCAAAGCTTTCGTCGTTTCTTTTGGTCTTCGTTTTTTATTAATTTATTAAATAAATGTGGTTGGGGTGGGGTGATTTTAGCATACATAAAAAGAGGTCGTATATTACTCAAGTATGATTCAACCTAATGTTTGGCTTAAGGGCTGTTTTGTTTATCTCTTAACGAGACTTTTAATGTTCAGACCTCTTACTGGTTCAGCACTTAAAGGTTCAGACTGTTTGTTTCGCGAGCAGATGTCTGAATGGTTCAGACATTTGCCTCTGAATGGTTAAGATTTATACAGAATCTGAATGGTTAAGACCTCTAATCTGAATTGGTCAGACATTTACCTCTGAACGGTTAAGCATTATACAGGCTCTTAATGGTTCAGACCTCTTACTGGTTCAACACTTAATGGTTCAGACCTCTTACTGGTTCAGCACTTAGCCATTCAAATGTTGCTAAACATCCCCTTAGCTTTTTAAGACAACTTATAACTTTTTGTAAACGTTAATAAGTCACAATGAAGTGACTTATTAACTTTTCCCTTCACAAAATAGTTTTACCCAAACACTTTTTAACTTTAAAAAAAGTCAATAAGCTAATAAGTCACTAAAATAAGCAATCCCAAACACCTCAAAAAATGCAAGGTCGGCCATGAGTGTGGGTCGGGTGAACCACCACGAGTTGTGAGAACTCCTACTTCCCGCACGAGTTGGGCCAAAAAAATTTTTGCACAATCGTAGATGAAACTATATATATAGCATTCGGTTGAAGGAGAAACCACTACCAGTTGTGAGAACAATGAGAACTCCTCATATCCAATAGAATTTAACACATCACTTATAATCAATTTAATTCAAAATAGTATTTTAGTATTTTTCTCTCAATGTACATCCCCTGTCTCTTATCTCTAAAACACATCAAATCATCATATATATCTGACATAACAATATCTTTCTTCTTTCATTTCTTTTATACTAAAATTGGGAAAAAATATCTTAGGTTTTAAATTCAAACACCTAAAGTATTACGTAATTTAGAAAATACAAAAATATCAAGAATGATATCTATTTTTTTTTTCTATATTTTCCCTAATTATAACATAATGTTATTTATAAAATGCAAGCTATATTTGTCTTATATGTTTATTAAAGAATACAAAATTATCAAAAATGATATATATTTCTTTTTTACTCTATTTTCCCTAATTCTAACATAATGTTCTTTATAAAATGCAAGTTATATTTGTCTTATATGTTTATTGAGAATTTCTATTTCTTTCGTTAACGTTTAATAACTTTGCACTACAACTTTTTAAAAAAACATTCGACAACGTGCGTAAACATTTACACGAACTGATTATGAAAACACCACTATGTAAAAAAAATGTTTTGACAACGTGTGTAAAAAAAGTTTTTTTACGCCCTTGTTCGCTGACCCGAGCTCCTCTAAACGTCACACGTAAATCTTATTTTCAAACGTATGTAAAAACGGAAGGCGTAAAATAGTTTTTACGTATGTTTGAAAAATGTTTTGGGCGTAAAATAGTTTTTACATACGTTTCAAAAATATTTTTACGTAAGTTGTTGAATGTAAGATATTTTTTTTTGCGCAAGGTGTCGAATGAAAAAAATATTTTTTTTACTCCCCTAATCGTCGTTCCAAGCTCCTCAAAACGTCACGCATAAATCTATTTTCAAACGTATATAAAAACGGCATGCGTAAACGTTTAGTTTTTATATACGTTTGAAGATTTGTTCGTAAGTTGTCGAATGTAAAAAAAAAATCGCGCACAATGTCGAATGTAAAAAAAATCGCTCACGTTGTCGAATGTAAAAAAATGTTTTTTTATTACACACGATAAAAAAATTGTTTTTTTACCCCCATGATCGCCGGCCCGAGCTCATCTAAACGTTTGTGGAATGTAAACGCTCTGTTTTTTCTTTGATTTTCGTAGGTGTTGGAGCTTTTACGTTCAAATGAAGAGGATAACGAACAAAAAATGAAGATCAAGATAAGAGACTGAAGACGTTTTCTTTTTATACATGTACTAAATTTTTTTGTATAAAAAATCAAGTGTTATAATTAATTCTTTTCTTAAATAGATAAACGTAATTAATGTTGAAATGAAGAGTGATGTAGTCTATGAGACCATGGGGTATGGTTTGGATGGTCCCCAAAGGGACCATCCGCCACGTAGACGCCAACTCAGCAATGTTGAAGGACCATCCCCTTGGGGACTACCCAAGGGTGTGGAAGACTACCCACATAATATAATATATAATAAAGATGAGAGAGAGAGAAGTCAGAGGGGAAAGAGGAGAGGGGGCCCACCATTTGCATCGTCGCCTCCGTCTTGCAGACGCCGGGAGGGACGCGACGCAGCCCGGGGGGGGGGGGGGGGCGGTGTGGGACACCGAGGATGAGCCGGGACGGGGGGAGACGACCCCCATACCGCACGGTCTGATGTTTGATTGTCCGTTTTGCAAGTTGACATGAATAGTACACAAGTCAAATTTTCTAAAATACCCTTCTTGTACTATTTATTATTTTTTAATCAATAAAATCACTACACGACAAATAAAACTTAAACAATTCAATCTCAATCTCAACCACTCATACATGAAAGATATATGGTGGATAATGCTTCTTACAGTTCTTGCATCTAAAGGTGGTTCATATTTTACCCCGTCTATATATATATATATATATATATATATATATATATATATATATATATATATATATATATATATATGCGTTAAATCGAAATAAAACATTATAAAGCATTTGGCTTGATGGTTGATATGTTGCTTTGAAAATTAGAGGATGCAGGTTCTAATCCTTCCATCCCTTTACATTCTACTTTAGTTGATTTTTTTTATTTTTCTTGTTTGTTAGCTAGTCACTAAATATAAATGCAATTTTACAAGGTGAAATCATGTTTACTTTCAAAATTTGACATACAATTGTCATCAATGGTCACATTAAGTCCCCTCTGAATATTGTAACTTAAAGGTACTTGAACGCTTGTATATTACTAATGTAAAGTTTGTGAAAAAAAAAAGGGTCATGCTATTTCCACACGCAGGAAATTATTTTCACACCTCGAAGCGTCGCGCTATGGTCATAGCAGGGCGCTTCGGTCGACAAAAGGTGATTTGATCGTTTGACTGACATAAGTTGCAGAGACATAAAGGTGATACGAGGTTGCAGGAGTCTCGTGAACCCTAAGCGCCGCGCTATGGCCAAAGCGCGGCGCTTCGACCCCAAATTTTCATTTTAAAAGGCCTCACCTGCTCAGGCACAACATTCAGCATACGTGTGATTTTGTTGTTTGTCGATTTTCTTTGCTCTATTACGCGTGAAAAAACGATGTCGTGGTTAAACAACTATCTTTTCGGTCAATATTCTGACGAGTCAGTTGTTCCTGATTCTTACGAGGGGACCGCTATTTCTGACTCGTATGAGAAACCGGTCTCGTCCAACTTGAGGGAGGCAGAGGTTGTATCTGGCATTCGTTATCGTGATAACACGGTGACGCTGGATTTGAATACCCCTGTGGAGGACCCTTACGCACAACAAGGTTATTCGAATTTCGGTTACGGTGGCGAGTACAGCTTTGTACAGCAGGAGTGTGGTCCAAACGACAGTTACGGTTGTCAACAGAGCTTACAAGGTTATTCGAATTTTGGTTACGGTGGCGAGCACAACTTTGTACAGCCGGAGTGTTATCCAAACCACAGTTACGGTTGTCAACCGAGCTTTGAACATCAAGTATATTCGGACCTCGGTGACGATGGTGAGCCGGGGGATGTGTCTGTTGACGAGGAAGGCTGTTACCCGGTTACGTTTTCGTTTGATACAACGCAGACCTTTTCGTCACGTAAAGAGTTGGTGCGTTGGGTACAAGACACGGCAAAAGACAACGGTTACCTCATTGTGATTAAGAGGTCGAATAAAAGAGGAGAGAATTACAAGATTTGGTTTCAATGTACTTTTGGTGGGGAGCATAAGAGTATAGCTACACAAAGGAAAACGGGTAGCAAGAAAATAGGCTGCCCGTTCGAGATGATCGGGTTTTCGGAATCATCCGGAAGTGTTTGGAGGATCGAGGTGACGAAGGCGAAGCATAACCACACTCCTATTGAAAACTTAGAGGGTCACGCGTATGCGAGAAGGCTTTCTTCGGAGGATAAAAAACTGGTTAAGGAGCTGGCAGAGCAAGATATTCCCAACCAAAGTATCTGGCGAACGCTGACAAAAAACAATCCGGCTAGAAAGCTTATTCCGAAAGATATACACAACGCTGTTCAGAAGATCAACGCCGAAAAAAATGTCGGTAAGTCTCCGATGCAAAAACTTGAAAACATTCTTCTCGAAAAAAATTACACTTATTACATGCGCACGAATGAGATATCGAACGAAGTTGAAGATGTCTTCTTTGTTCACGAAAAATCATTCACTATGTGGTGTGCCTTCCCGCATGTGCTAATGATTGACGCCACCTACAAAACGAACATGTACAACCTGCCATTTGTTCAGGTCGTAGGCATGACGTCGACAAACAAATCGTTTACGGCTGCTTGTGCGGTAATTTCCGCTGAGAAGTCAGAGAACTACCTATGGGTGTTGCAGAGGATCAAGTCTATGCTGGTAGGATGTATGGAACCGCGCGTGATTTTAACAGACAGGGATTTTGCGCTAATGAACGCGTGTGAACAAGTTTTTCTAAAAGCGCATAAGTATCTTTGTCGGTTCCATATTCAACAAAATATTAATAAGAACAGCAAGAAGAAATTCTCTGACAAGGATTGGAAAGAATTCGTACGTAGATTTTGGTTATTGTGCGAGTCTACGACCGAGGAAATATACAGGTATAACTTGGAAAACCTTGAAGCACAGCTGAAAGAAGATGACCGTGAACGTAGGTATTTCTTACATAATTATGTTCAAATTTTATATAATAACAAAAACTGACTATTTACGTTTTTTTAATTTTAGAGGTTTTTGATTATTTGAAGAAATCCTGGTTGGATCCGTACCGTGAAAAGTTTGTATCTTGCTGGATTAACAAAACTATCAACTTTCACCAAACTACGACCAACAGGGTTGAGGGCATGCATGCAACACTAAAAAGTCACTTTCCAAGCCATCGCAACACACTGGATAAACTTGTACTGTATGTTGATCATGTTGTTGATAGACAATACACCGAGATTAGTAGTAGCTTTGAAACAAGCCTCCGAAAAGTGATGACACACCACAAGAATCAGCCCATGCTTGCATATATTCTCAGAAAGGTTTCAATATATGCGATTGAGCTTTTGAGTAGGGAACTAAAACGTAAGGAAGACGGGTTGAGAGCCTACGGTGCAAGCTGTGGTTGCCAACTTTTTACCAGCTGTGGTTTGCCATGTGCCTGTCGTTTGGAAAAGTTGGAAAATAAAGGTAATTAATATCTTTGACCTTTCTCGTTATGATTTTGCCACCTAATTTGTTTTCATCCACAGGTCAGCAACTCCGGATCACACACATAGACGTGTTCTGGAAGAAGCTTGACTTCAAGCCTGCAAAGAAAAACATAGAGGATATCGATGTAGACGCGGAATTTGAAAAATTGAAACAACAGATCGATCCAACACCCCCTCAAGTGAAAAGGAGCTTCTTTGAAAAGTTTCAGCAAATCCTCAATCCAGGGAACAATAACAAAAAACCTCCTGCTGTTCTGAAGAAAACTCGTGGTCGCCCAACATTGAAAACGCAGGAAGAAAGAAAGGTTGAAGCCGCTAGAAAAAGCGCGTACATTCCGTCGGAAGAAACTTGGGTCGAGGCCTCAGACGATCTTCCCCGTCACAGCTCGTACATATCACCGTCACAGCCACAGACGATCAACCTACACCCTGATTTCCCGATGATCAAGCTCGGTCCTAAGACGGATATAGCGATCCATAACTACGCATCTCAGATTCCCGAAGTGATCCATCCATACATCGTTAGAATAAAGGACGTGAAACCAGATGGTCATTGTGGGTTTCGATCGGTGGCTGTTGGGTTAGGAGTGAAACAAAATTCATATTTGATGATCCGGAAACAACTTATAAAGGAGTTACGTACGAACGAATAGCTTTGGAGGCAGGTTTTCGATCCGGAAAACATAGGACGTTATGATGCGCTGGTTAGACGGATCGATTTCAAGGGGGTGGGACGAGCAGATATCGAAAATTACATGACGATGCCTGAGACGGGGTTTCTTATTGCCCAGCGATACGGTGTGATTGTTCACACCTTCGACATGCGTGGGAGCGATACAATTTTCCCTCTGCTGGGCGGGCCAAACGAAGCTGAGGAACCTCACCTGGTGGTTGCGGTTGTGTTCGTTGACCATGGGCATTTCATACATGTAAAGCTTGGAGGTTGTTATCCAATGCCTCCCCCAAACCTACTCTGGACAGCGAACAGAACAGAGCGCGCAGCAGCCTGGCATACATTATACAGGGATTAGATCAACGCGTACGAAATGCTTACGTATCGTGCCCCTGACCTTAATGTAACCCCATATGTTCACGATGTATGTTAAATGTGTTTAATAATAATCACGTTTGTGTTTGTTCAATATATGCGTTACATCACGTTAAAAACCGAATGTCACCGACACGACCCAATCAGATTCAATACGCACTTGTACGACCCAAAATGACAATATACATCATAATACTACAATTAATGAAAAAATACGTCATGTTCATGTACGGTAGGCGGCTGATACACATAACACCTCTCACAGGAGTACTTGTGCTTTCAAACCAAAATGATACGATATAACGGAATAAGACATCACACGTAACCGATTTGATCCGGAACTTGCAGTATAGTCCATATATAATAAAAAATGATGTATAATGGAAAAAACGTAAAATTTAGACTATTATCGACGCGTTTGTGAATTAAAAACAATTTTAAAGAATTTAAAAAAGGCCCAAAGCGCCCCGCTTAGACCTAAGAGGGGCGCTTTGCCCTTGAAGCGCCGCGCTTTGGCCATAGCGGGGCGCTTCGGTCCCTCGCTATAGCTGAAGCGGGGTGGCTTCTCCCCCATTTCAACCACAAACACACACACACACTTAAAGGTGCGATTTACACACACTTGAGCCGGAGATCAACGTTTTCAAGCTTTCAACCGCTAAAAGGTAAGATCGAACTTCATTTATTGTTTTGGTTCAAGTTATGTGTTTCATTTTGTTTGATTTTGTTTGATTTGGGCGGTTATGATCGAGCTGCTGGGGCTGTTCTTCATAACGAAGAACCAAAGCGTCGCGCCGAGGCCAAAGCGCGGCGCTTTGGTTCATGTTTATTTTTTTTTATATTATTTGTTTAATATTATTTGTTTAATATTATTTGTTTATTATTTTATATTTAATATTATTTGTTTATTATTTAAATTGTTTAGTAATATTATTTGTTTATTATTTTATATTTAATATTATTTGTTTATTATTTAAATTGTTTAATAATATTATTTGTTTATTGTTTTATATTTAATATTATTTGTTTGTTATTTAAATTGTTTAAATAATATTATTTATTTATTGTTTTATATTTAATATTATTTGTTTATTATTTAAATTGTTTAAATAATATTATTTATTTATTATTTTATATTTAATATTATTTGTTTATTATTTAAACTGTTTAATAATATTATTTGTTTATTATTTTATGTTTAATATTATTTGTTTATTATTTAAATTGTTTAAATAATATTATTTATTTATTATCTTTTCAACGTGCAGGGATGGATTCCTCCGATGACGAGATTGAGCATATGGAGGCTGAGGGAGATGTGGGAGAGGAGGGAGAGCCGGCATGTCCGTACCTGCAGTTTCCGCAGGGGTCACGGGCGAGGGGGAGATGCGCTAGGTTGCGCACCATAGAGATTGGGGCGCACGTAGGGATAGAC
Source organism: Helianthus tuberosus (assembly GCA_030545235.1). Classification (NCBI taxonomy): domain Eukaryota; kingdom Viridiplantae; phylum Streptophyta; class Magnoliopsida; order Asterales; family Asteraceae; genus Helianthus; species Helianthus tuberosus. The sequence goes on from CM060385.1 coordinate 22,742,957, forward strand.
TGGGACCTGCTGGAGACCGTGGGAGAGGCCGCGCGGGCGCGTCATATAGTTGGACTAGATACTCCTTGGTCGCGCCTATTTGAGATAGCGATGGAGGACTCGTACCCTGAGCTTACGGTCGAGTTTCTTTCCACGTTTACATACGCGCCGCATCTGGCGGATTACATGGAGGACCCGGATTTTCCAGTCCACGAGGTTACATTTCGTCTTGCCGGTCAGGAGTTTCAGATGAGTGTGCGGCAGTTTGCTGTCCATACAGGTTTGTACACAGAGCCCGAGCTTGATACTGATTTATATACGCAGGCGGTTACGGCGATGGACAGGCAGACGCTTATCAGTTTCTGGAGGGCCATTTCCAGGGTTCCCTTTGGGAAATCCTGGTAAAAGGCCACCACCATTAGAGACCCCTTGTACCGATACCTGCACCATGTTATCGCGGCAACTATCGTGCCGCGGGGTTCCAGCAGGGAGAAGGTCAACCTCAGTGACCTTTTCTTTCTATACTGCCTACTGCGCCGCCAGCCCTGCGATCTAGCAGCCTGCCTGGCAGATTACTTTGCCACAACATACCACCGGCAGCTCCGCGGGTACGTGCACACTGGCTCATACATCACCGCCATTGCACGCTCGCCAGGGCTCGTGCCCGAGCATGATCCGGAGCTGTCCGATCCGGTCCCGTCTACCAGGTTGGGCCGCGCGTCAGTATCTTCCATGCAGATCACCCGTACCTTTGATGTTGGTCTGAGGTTTAAGGGAGGTGACGGGCTGATTTGGCATCCGGAGTTGGTGCCGGAGGTCATCCTGGTTGTTATTGAGGTGAGGCCTGGAGTGTTAGCCCCTCCTGATGTTCAGGCGGCCGCTCGGCAGGCTCAGCTACAGGCTCTGGGACTCGATCAGTTCCCGGGCCAGCCTCAGGCTGAGGCTCAGGCTCAGCCTGTATTAGAGGATCCGGCTCAGGAGGAGCATGTCGAGGAGATCCCGGTACCACCAGTTCAGCCAGCTCCTGAGCCACCACAGTACCCGCAGCACGTTTACGCTGACCTGCCTCCGGTAGCGCGTGAGGTGGCTCGGGACTTCGACCGGCGCCTCAGACGCCAGGGCGCACGCATTGACTGGATCGTCGAGACGCTCGTTGCTCTACGAGAGCTCGCTGGGTTGCCTCCACTTCCCCTCCCACCGTCCCCACCGCACGAGGATTAGTACCTTAGTTTGTTTGTATAGTGATTTGTTATGTATTATGTACTCAGTTGTACCTTTTTGTTTTGTATGTACAAACTGATATATATAAATATATATATTGCAGTTAATCTTCTATTTACATCACGTTGGTTTTGGATTGTTTACGTTTAATTCTTATGGCTTTTTGTACATTTTATTTAACGTGTTCGTTTAATTTAACAAAATAAACAAGGTTAACAGTTTATAAAGACGCACTTATATTATATACGTTCTATAAAAATAATGACGTAAAAAAACGTAATTAAAAAACAACTATGAATTATATGTAACTAATATTTTATAATAATAATAAAACTCAAATACAATTTTTTCTTCCAAAAAACACTACCAAACTAACCCACATCCCACCTATTTCAAAAAAAAAAAACAACACAAACTCCTGCCCACGCTTTTTGTCTTTTTGCACACTCAAAGCGCCCCGCTTTGGCCATAGCGGGGCGCTTTGAGTGTGCAAAAAGACAAAAAGCGTGTGCGAATAGAGCAGGCCAAAAAAAATCAAATTTTCAATAACTTTCTCGCTTAGTTGCACTTGAGACAAATGAGCATTGTCTCATTTGATATTTTGATGCATCAGATATGTTATAGGGTGGAGTAAAGGTGCACAAACCGGGTTTTTTTAATATTCGGGTTTGGATATACCCGGGTACAGGTATGATCGAGTTTTAACTTTTTGGGTATTAACCATAACCATGTCGGGTTAGGGTCCAGGTATTGGCCAGAAAATCTATACCCTGTGTATCCGGGTTCGGGTAGGGTTTGGGTTCGAGTTTTCAATACCCGGGTATTAGAATACCCTATTTCCGAGTCCGGGTGGGGTTCGGGTATTGGTCGGCTATGGTTTGGGTTCGGGTATAGATCAGGTTTTTCGATTCATTTTTTTACCATAAAAAAAACATAGAAATATAATGGAAACCTTTATTCATACATATTGTATGCCTTGAAATCTGGCAAAAAAGCCTCACAGAAGCTCTAAACGTTCAAAAAAAGCTGATGTACGCAAGGGGTCCGAGTATTACGAAAACCCGGGTACAAACCGGGTATGAAAAAACCCGGGTTCGGGTATTGAACATAATATGCATACCCGATCCCTACCCTACGGGTAGGGTCGGGTTCGGATTTAAAAAAACCCAGTTTTTCTAATACCCGGGTTCGGGGTTTCTTTCCGGGTTCAGATTTTTTTGTGCACCTCTAGGGTAGAGTGCTTAAAGTGTTTTTTAGAAATGTTAACTCACACACCCATTATAGGACTAAAAGTTTCAATCACTTAACGAGTAACACCTTAAGTGAATGCCAAAAAATGGCAATCTATGGCAAAATGTGATTAGGTAGAGCATCATATGTAACTTCAGGTCCATAAAAAAGGAAAGTGTTTTGTGAATTATCTTCTTTCAATAAATTTACTAATTTAGTTATTTACCTGTAAATGGATCTTTAGTAAAGTTAAAGATTTCAACATCTCATGGGACGACGGGAGGACGAAGACTCCAATTGATGTGTCCTGAAGTTGAGGTCGATGTCTGAAGATCCAAAAATCAGATCAGGAAGGCTGGAGCCTGTGATCGAGTAATTCGGATCTTTCGGGAGAGCTAGAACCTTCACCTGCAAAACAGTAAACCGTTAAGCTCGCCGTAGAGATGGGAGAGCCCCTCTGCGACCACCCTCCAGTGTGAGGATAAGTATTGGTAGAGAGAGAAGTAGAGAGAGAGAGAATAAGGACGAAGGTTCAGAAAATCGTACTTGGCAATGTACTTGAACTGGGTATTTATAGTGGTCAACTGTGATGACGTCATTCGTCCAGACTCATTTGAACATAGGTTCGTCCTCGGAGATAGGGGTACGGACATCTTTAAAGTGTCCGTCTAGATGTGGTTCGGTCCGTCCTTATGAGTCATGTCCGGACTCAGATATGTGTCTTCAAGTCCCCCAGTTTGTTAAGTCTTGTTAGTGGACTTAATAAAATGTTTTTTGAATGCATCTGAGGTGGCGTGGGTGAGGCATATGGTTTGACTGTCAGTCACCCACGTGTGACGGTTGTGAAACCTCGTCTTGGGAATTGCGACCGTCATCGAAGTGACGGTTTGATTAGACAGTCCCCAAACCGACTTAGATCTTTCCTATAAAAACCCCTCTTTCACTTTACTTTTTATCTTTTTACTCTTGAGTTTTCTCTCTTATCTTGTTATCCTCTTCATTCGTCCCTCTTCTTCTTCTTTAAAAGGTACGTTCTTTTTCTTTTTTACAGTCATCGCTCCTGGCAAGGATAACCTTGCCGATAGTGTCAACATTCTCACCCAACGTCAGTTGGATAAGTTTGTTCAGGAGTACCGGATCCCCTTAGATCTCCATCCGACCCTTTCCTCAAAAAACGAAATCATATACCCCTTTTCGACAGGGGAAATTCCCTTTGTATACTCGTGTATGTAATTTTGCGAACTATAGGGTCCCGTTCTCGAGGTTTCTAATCAGGGTTCTTCGATTTTTTCGGGTTCATATCTGCCAAGTTAACCCGTTCGGTCTTAGTCGCATAAGTCATTTTGAAATCTCTTGTCGGGCCCAGAATCAGAGGCCGGACTTAAATGTCTTCCGGTACTTTTATGAATTCATAACCGCCGGAGATTGGTATACCTTCGCTCATCGGAAGGGCGTTCCATCCCCCTCCGGAGACGAACGGTCTAGTTTGAAGAACTGGAAAGATAACTTCTTCTGGTTGGATGACCGTTGTCTTCCGGCGGAGATGGCATGGAGGTTTAAGGATCAGTCGATGTCCTTTGATCTGGGAGACGACTTTGTTTTTAATAAGGAGCGGGCACGTGCCCTAATCGAGCATAAGTCCCCAATCCGTCCCCTTCCCGAGCATTTTCTTCTGTTGGGGCGGGTTTGTTTTTCATGGGGCCAAGGGGATAGGGATTGGCTGGTTATTCGCACAAAGCGTGAGCGTAAGTCTCCGGCCCTTTACCCCCCCCCCCCCTTCGGCATTTTTCCTTCTTTGTTTTTCTGGCCTTGCTTTTTATTGTAGGAGCCGAAATGTCTCTCATGGATGCTTTGAAAGTCCCAAACTTTAATGTTTTGGACTTTGATTTTGATGAGCAAGCCGAGGGTGAGGTTCCGTTTCTGAAGCAAGTTGCTTCAGCGGCCCAGGAGATTCGTCCTCCGACTGACCAAGACACTTCTGACCTTCCTCCTGCTGTCTCTGCGACGGAAAAAACTGTGAAAGAAACTGCTGGGTCATCTGGATCTCAGCCCAAAAAAGGATCTATTCTGGCTGATGTAGATAGTGACCAGGAGATACGGAGCTTGGATGAAGCCTTGGAATATCAACCTTCTGTTTCTTTTAAAACCAAGAGTGTTACTTCTGAAGTTGAGCCGAAGGGCTTTATTCGCAAAAGAAAGAATGAATCTCTCCACATCCGTCCTACCGATCCCCTTCCTATGCCTAAGATGAAGAAAAACAAAAGGAGTTCCTCTCATTCCAGTGGTGATGTGATGACAGAATTTGATGAACATCTTTCTGAGGGAAAATCATCCAGAGAGGAGGCCGATCGGGCTCGTTCTGAACCAACCCCCGTGTTCTCCGGGGGCTTTCTCCCCGTCAATGAAGCCGAAAGTATGGAGGTGGAGAATCCGGTGGTTACGGGCAAAGGGGATGGGAAAACCCATAGTGAGCCAAAGATGGTGACCTTTTCAGGTACTATTTTGGACTCATCTTTGGGTCCGGACTGCTTTATGGATGATGAGGAAGATCAGGTGTCCTCTATTCCTCCATCTTGGTTCAGACCTGAGTTGATGTCCTTTTTTCGTTATGCGGATGTTTTTTCGGATGACATGGAGATAGACCCGGCAACGGCCGATGACATGTTTGTACCGGAATGGGACATCCAGAATAAAGGTTCAGTGATGGACGACCTTGTGGCTAGGACGTTTCTGTTAAATCTCGCTACTCCGTTGGATCACGCTAGGAGCCGGAAGATGAAGAACCAGGATTTGGGTGTGGCGGTCCTGTCTAATCAAGCCCAGTCCAATCTCTATGAGACAGAGCTTTATTGCAGATGGGTTGAGGCAGAGTCTGTGAGGGAGAATCTGGAGAAAGAAACTCTTTCCTTAAAACGCAAGATTCAAAGAACTCCGAATGCGGAGAAGAAGCTTTCTCAACTCTCCCACGACCATCAGGCTCAGAAGGAGAAAGTTAAATCTTTGACTACTCAGAACCAGCCTTCTCAGGCCGCTGCTGCCTCCGCCGCGGAAGAACGAGACAAAATTTCAGCGAAGTTGCGGAGTTTTACCGAATCTTCCAGAAAGAAGGACGAGGAGCACAAAGAGGTTTTAGCCAGGATGGAAGAATCTGTTTCAAACGCTCGATCGGCATATGAGAAGATGATGGCAGGTTCGTTCTTTGCTTATTTTTGTTTTTTCTCATCTTTTTTAAACCTCTAACACATTGGTCAGAGCGTGATGCTCTTAAAACAGGAGAGGCGGACCTAAAAGCGCGGATGGAGGAGATGAAGGGGCATCATAGGGCCGAGATCGAAAAACTCAAGCTGGAGAATGCGGATTTATCGGCGAAGGTTGAGGATTTGCAAGCGACGAAAGCGTGGCTTTTGTCTAAAGCAGCACAGTTGTTAGCGAAGAATATTCACAGGGGGCCGGAGATGACTGCGGCTGTGGCAGTAGTGAACAATGCCATGAGCTCCATAGGGGTTAATACTGGTCTGCACCAAGGATATATTCATGCGTTGAAGAAAAAGACTCCTTATGCGGAAGTTCCTCTGTTGAACCGAAATGCTGAGGCTGATTTGATCACAGCTGTGGCTTGCTTTGACTCCTTAACCTTCCCGGTGGTGGATGACCTCCTGAAGCTTATCGATGAACCTCTTTCCAAGATTAAGGACGCCCTCTTCTTTGCTGGGGTTAAGGAATGAGGTGAACATGCCCGGTTTCTTGGGGTATGCACCTTTGAAAGCTTTTTTAGTTAACTGTTCAGGAAGGTGGACATATCCGTCCATTTGGGATATGCACCTTGTTTGGTTCGGAGTTAATGTAAGGGTCTTTTTACCGTTTCTGTATATCTGACAATTATCCTTTATTATGTAAATGGCTTGTATGACTTTCCGGCTATATTGGTCCGGTTATTTTGATGTAATCACTTTATCTTACATGCGTCCATGCTTTTTATGCTTACATTTTCTTCTTAGAACGTTCTTTTTGATGTACGGATCCGATTTGTTTACTTAGGATAATTTTTTAGGTGAAAGCAGAAATACGAACAACGCCAGTTCGTCCTTGCTTTTTAGGGTTATTATCCCTGATTCGGATGATGATAATTTACATGTTGCAACTTGTTAATGATAGAAAATTTTTGCGTTCTATTTAATCAGTCCGGAGTATATTCTCCGGTTAATACATGCTTGGTAAAAATGTTATAATAAGTGCGGGTAATACCCTCCTCAATTCATGGAAAAATAAAATAGTGTGCGGGCAATACCCTCCGCATTACAAGGAAAGTAAAAACGATGCGGGCCGTAGCCTCCATATTGCAAATTTATTTTGAAACATTCTAAAGTTCTTCAAAGGAAACATCGTTTGAGGTGCATCCCGTTCCAAGTACGAGGAACGGGAGTTCCATCCATCTTCGTGAGCGTGTAAGCACCATTCTTTCCGGCGGTTTTGATTTGATAGGGCCCTTCCCACTTCGGAGACATCTTCCCCGTTCCTTCGACTAAACTCGCATCATTTCTCCGCATAACATAATCTCCTTCTTTGAAATGGACCTCTCTAACTTTCGATTTGTAGTGTTTTCCAACTCTTTTTTGTATTTTGCTTCTCGGATGCCGCAAGTTCTCTTCTTTCCTCGACCAGGTCGAGGTTCAGACGAAGTTGTTGTTCATTATCATCTTGGCTTTGGAGCATGCGAGGGGTAGGGATGCCGACTTCGGCGGGAAAGACTGCCTCCGTGCCATATGTCAGACTGAAGGGAGTTTCCCTCGTGCTTGTTTTCGGCATCGTCCGGAGTGCCCACAGGACGTGCGGCAGCTCGTTTGCCCAGGAAACTCCTTCCCTCCCTAGGCGCTTCTTTATACCGTCCACAATGCTACGGTTGCCCCTTTCTACCTGTCCATTAGCTTGAGGATGGGCGACCGAAGCAAAATTTTGCTTAATGTGCATTCTTTCGCACCAAGTCCTGAACGGTTTCTCTGCGAACTGCTTTCCGTTGTCACTGACAATGCAAAGCGGCATTCCGTATCTACATACTATATTCTACCAAACGAACCTCAGTATCTGATCTCCGGTGATGGTTCGAAGAGGCTTGGCCTCAATCCATTTTGTGAAGTAGTCAATGGCTACCAGCAAGAACCTCACTCCTCCCGTGGAAACAGGGAAAGGACCAACAATGTCAATTCCCCATTTCTGTAACGGCCATGCCGAAGTTACAGGGACGAGGTTGTTTTTAGCTCGGTGGCTAATGGGGGCGTGCCGCTGACAGTCTTCACATACTTGTAACTCGCTAACGGCGCTCTGATGCACGCCCGACCAGAAATATCCGGCGTTCATTGCTTTGGCTACAACCATCCTCGGCCCGGAGTGGATGCCACATATCCCCCAGTGAATTTCTCTTATGACGTAGCTGGCCTCCTCCGGAGTTAGGCATTTTAGGAGCGGACTTAAAAAGGTCTTTCGATAAAGTTTTCCATCGTGAACCTGATATTGCAGTGCCTTTACTTTCATCTTCCGTGCTTGAGCTTTTTCTCCGGGAGCGTGCCGTCTTTCAGATAGTCTAAGATCGGAGTCATCCACGACTTTTCTTGTACGGAGATTGACATTACGGCCTCCGGTTGATGGATGGCCGGGGCTTGCAAGGTTTCGACCATGTCACCCTGATATTTCCACATAGTACCGGTGGGCCTGGCGGGGAGTATCGTGACGTAGTTGATATCATCATTGTCAATACACACAATATAATAGCACAGCAGAAGGCTTGGTGAATAAACTATTACAAACCATAATGTCTGAGTGTCCGAGTGAAAGAATATACAGACTGGAATGTAATAAGATCCACAGGCGGATCATAAATAGTTACAAAGAAACAAACTAACAGACTTCAGGTATCTATGGATTTGCAAGATCCTCTTATGACACCTAATAGCTCCAGCCTATTACGAGAGGTACATGTCAATCAGTCTTTGGAAAATACGTCAGTTTACACTGGTAAATACAATTAACTGACTCTTTTGAAAACATTTATGAGAATTGATTTAAGTGCACATGGCACAAATCATTTATAACTTGGGACAATTATTTAAAGATAATCTTGTATACAGATTTACATGTTCGTCATACATATGGGGCCGATTTGGAAGCTGGTCATGATTAACCGACTAACCACTTATAGAACCCACAAAGGAGTTATCCCCAACATGTGGGTTTATATTTTAGCATTTGCATCTGTCAGGTGTATGCCTACACCCCGTGCATAGGTCGTGGCCATTTTCAAATGAAATGAGCCAAGGATATCCAGGACACGGTCGTATTAACCCCCAATGTTTATGTTATCAAACAAAATAGATTAAAACGGGTTAAGTAAATTTATTAATCACAATCCGATTTAATGATTTCATACCCGACCAAGTGGTATTATTATAATACCATATCCCAAGCCCGTATAAGGGAAAATAAGTTAAAAGTATTTACCTGAGCTAATGTGAAAGGTAACTCAGCAGTATAATCCTAAAGCATTTTGATGGTACCTTCTACTGGATGCTATTTAATCTGTATAGAAGGTTTAATAACCTATTAGGATACTAACGGGTCTTTAATTAAGTCAAGGACTTAGACCGGTTAGCTAGAACGAAACCTTATGGTTCTAAACGCTAAATTAAGCGGAGACCGGAATAGAATGTGGTTTAGACCCGAAAATCTTGGATACTTGTATAATATGGGTAAACTAATCACATTCTGGAATTTGAGGATTTAATTGATAAGGTTTAACCCGTTTCGGCTATAATACGTAAACTAGTCACATAAACCGATCCGAACGCGTAAACGCGTAACGGGTAACCAAATAAATTATATACAGGTCTTAAATGTTATTATGCTTAAGATATGTTAATACATCAGTAGGATGTTAACATATATGCCCAAAAAGTAATTATAACCAATTTAAGTCCCGTAAGGGCATTTTGGTCATTTTAACAATTATAAAAGAGATTTTTATAATAAACTAAACTTCCGGTCCTTTGACATCAGTAAAAATATTTAATTTATCTCATTATATCAGTAAGATATCATACATATGTGAAATTTACCATTTATGACCAAACTATGCCCCGAAAGGGTATTTTGGTCATTTCACATAAGCTTTTAAGGACATTTTTGGAAACCTGAGTTCATAACTTATACCTACTATAATAATATGAAAATTTGTTTAAGAATTCAGTAGGTAACAAGTCTTAGGTGTTAAATATGGTTTTAAACCATACTATACACCTAATTAGTGTAAAACTCGCTAATTGACGATAATCAAGATGTTTATGTAAATCTGAGATTTTGATCAGTTTTAAATGCTCAAAATAATTTATTTAATGTATGAAATCAGTAGGAAAAAGTGTGGCATTCAAATCCTTTGTAAATCTCATTTTATGTCTAAAAAGGGTATTATCGTCATTAACCAATTTACACAAGAACTCTATGTTTTAAATAGATAATAATCTGACCAAAAATCTTAATATTCCTTAAAAATAATATCTTAACAGTAGGTAATGAGTTTTGGTTCAAAATCCAAGTTTATACATGCATTATGCAAGATATCGCAATTAGTTATAAAAAAAGCTTCTAATTACGATATCGAGCATAACTTCTATTCGGGACCAAGAACTGATGTCAAATTTTTAGGACAAGTCTAAATATCAGTAGCAAAGGTTTTTGTCCACTCACATTGCTAAAAATCTCATTTGTGTGTCAAAAGGGAATTTATGGCATTTATAAGCATATTAACGATCAAGAGTATATAATTCAAACCACTAAGAATCATGCAATATAACTCTAGGGGGTTATACTACTAAATAATGTGGTCTTAATGGAAGCTTAAAACATGAAAGAATTAAGTTTGAACGGGTCAGAACTGAAAGTCAAAGCAAAAGTCAAGCTTTTGTGACTTTCGGTTATAAACCGACCTTAGACTGATAATTGTCGGGTTAGGACTGATAAAACATGTTCTAATATTAATTATCAAGTCATTAGAATGTTAAAATATAATTTAGAACCTCTGTTTTATTAGTTTAATTCATTTTTAAACTAGTCAAACTAGTTTGACCCGACAATTAACTAGTCAAACGAGATAATTATGAGGTGCCCTTTTAAGGGTTAATCACCTATCCTAATATGGTTCCATAACCACTTTCGTTTTGGTCAGTGGCTGGACCATTTGTGATTAAACCGAAAGTCAAAGCTAAATTACGATATGTTTGACTTTTCGGTAATTAAGCTAATTAAAAGTACTAAGCAGGTATTAAGACTCTTACTAATGGTCCTTGCTATCTTTTCTACACTTCTAATTCTTCTCCTATTGCTTGAAAGCTCCAGATATGAGTCCTTTTGAAGTTGTTGCAAATGAGTGCATAAGAGCACAACACTAGCTCTTCTTATATAGTGAATTGCCATGTCCTTAGATCATTGCAGCTGTAATGGGACCTCCTAGGATCACCCCAGGTGTCCTAGTGGATTATTAAAACCGTTTAACAGCCCATGGAATTGATACAAATGAGTTAGAGTCGGTTATGCAGCTGAAACATACATCTGTCCAAAGCTTCTGCCCAGCGACGAGCTTACGGACCGTAAGCAAAAACTCTTGCGGTCCGTATCCACCCCTTACGGACCGTAAATCCAAATGGATGCGGTCCGTAACCGAACCTGAACTGCATCGCCCAGTTATAGCCTTGCAGACCGTAAGCCTAGGACCATTCGGTCCGTATCCGATGACCAGAGGACAAAGATTTGAGAGTTTTTATATTTGATCATGCAACCTTTTTAAAACTTGAATCCACCATCATTTTTAGCAGAAATTGTCACACCCCAACAAGTAAGTTTCTTTGAAGTTTTATCCCAAAAAAACCAGCTTTTACCCGCTTGTCGTTGATTTCCGCGGCAAGCAAGTAAGTTTCTTCGATCGTTGCTGGCTTTGCGGTATGCACAAAATCCGCAACACAGTCGGGTAGAGCTCGGATGTACTTCTCGATCGTCATGTCGGGCGTCTTCACTTGATCGGGACAGATGATGCTGAGCTACTTAAAGCGAGCAGTCAGGGCAGCGTTGTCACCTTCCTTCTGCTTAATGTGCCAGAACTCGTCCTCCAGCTTCTGGCACTCATGGGGAGGGCAGAACTCTTCGAGCATAACGTTCTTCAACTCGTCCCATGACAGACCGTAAGCTGCATCATTTCCGCGCTTGTTCATTTCGGCCGTCCACCAGTCTAGTGCGCGGGATTGGAAGACGCCGGTCGCGTTCAGTGTGCGGAGATTATCAGGACATCCGCTCTGTCGCAGAGTGACTTAGATCGAGTCAAACCATTGGAACAAAGCCGTAGGGCCTTCTTCTCTGGTGAACTCTTTCGGTCCACATGCCTTGAACTGTTTGAGGCTGAAAGCAGCTTTGGGAGTCTCGATTCTGGATTCCTCAGACGATTTGCTCATGTTTCCGTACAGTTCACTAACGACCTGGGGTACAACCTTTGCCATTTGCTTAGTGATCATGGCAGCGAGGCGTTTGTCTGCTTGCTTTCGGCGAGTATCACGGGTAGCGCTAGATCCAGATGACGACAATGTCTGCAACAGACATCGCCACAGGACTCAACACAATATAATCAAATCTCACCTCACAATCCTAATACCACTAAAGCTCAGGGACACACATAACCACGTAAGCACATAGGCACATAATCACAGATTCACGTAAGCACAAAGACACATAAGCACATAGGCACGTAAGGCACAGAAGCACAGAAACACATAGGCATGTAATCACCAGAAGCATATAGGAGCATATAGAATCATGTAGAGCATTCCGACTTCCTCAGAATACAAAAACCTATCATTCAAAGTCTGCGAGCGTTCGAGAATAGCGATCGCGATTAACTTGTCGAGTAGTATAGTATAAGCGTATAACATAGCATAAGGTCGTCCATAATTTAGCGATTTGTCAGCATTTTGAGATAGGAGTGCAGTGCGAGTCGTGCGTGTCGATCGAAGCGAAAGCAAAAATCGAATAAATCTCCAAAATTTAAACACATAAACAGGTAAGTACGCATACAACCATATAAAATCAACGAATCATCAGAGTCAGCAGTTGCGGGCTCAGAATCAAAACATATAAAAATTCGAGAAATAGATTGTCTGCGGCTATTAGACATTGACTATCCAAAGTGGTTCAACTATTCACAAGAACCGTCTGAGCACACATCTGACCTTCGGGACCTGTGCTTCCGCCTCGAATCTGGGCGAATGACACGTATCATTTCAGTCTCCGTGTGATCTTCAGCCGTTGGAGTCCGTCGAAACTTTGGTGAGAGTTTTGTAAAACAAAATAAAGATCGGAACTAATCGTCAAGGTTAGGGTTTCACCCCTAGCTTAACAACTTCGTTCCTGTTTCTGATAAGATAAAAGAGAATTATGCGTCAAAGTATGGATTTCACTCCTGTTTCAACGCAATTTTCCCGAGTTTATAGATAAAAATGTGGGTTGAACAAGCAATTTAATCGAGAGTTTGCGGTTTTCACACCTAATCTCGACTTAATCGCTCGTCCATATGTGAAATTTCAAGTGCAGTGATGGTATAGCATAGGCGAGAATAGCGAAAAATAACAGTACGCTCACACATAATCCCTACTGGACATGCACGAGTCGGTCTGTTGGTTCCTAACTATAGACTAGGTCTCTAAGACATCGACCCGGACTAGGTCGAGTCTTGCCTAATTCCCTATAGTTATGGCTCTGATACCAATCTGTCACACCCCAACCGATGGCGGAAACATCGGGGCATGGCACTGAGCGAAACAGATTGTCCAGAAGTTTCCATAACAACTATATTTACCAAATATTTAAAGCAACATGTCCCATACCACGTCATATAAAATAATACAATTATTACAAAAAAGATCTAATCAAATTGTTCTGTTCCGACAACTCAGATTCTTATTACAGACAATTGTTTATTGTTGACCTAGGTCTTTCCTAGCCTCGATTTCACACCGAAGAAGCAATTAAGCGTCCTAAGCACCTGTCACATACGTTAAAGTAAAAGTCAATACACATAGAGTAAAGGTGAGCATACAAGTTTGATAATAACATATAGAGTTCGAAAGCGTTACGCATAACCAGCACGTACACAGAGTGAAATGAGGCATGTTAGTTATCGACATGAACCTATCGATACCAATGACTGCGGGTTGACTGCCCAAGGCAGTTCGCGATACATTCTCACCACTGTGAGCCATGTAGGAAATTGTCCTTAACAACCCCCGAGTGAATGGGTGCTGAGTCCAAACTAATATTACTATCGTTGCTAAGGCAGGTAGACAGCATTCCATGTGTAAACATAACAAACAAGCATTCATTAAGTCACGTATAACATGCGGTAACGGTAAGCGTTTAAAGTATTGCATAGTGTGTTCGATGTGATTTAGTACAAGTAACGTATGTAACACCCAAAAGTGCATAAAGCAAAAAGGGATCGAGTATACTCACAACGATGATGGATTGAAGGGAGCGCTAGAGAGTAGGGTTAGCCTGAATAGATTGATAGCATAACGATAAGTGACGCGTAAAACGGTGCAAGGTACAAGTGAGTCGGACAGCGGTTCGATCGGATGGTAGTCCGATCGGACAACCGGTCGTGCGAGCGGCAATCCGTTCGGACAGTTGTCCGGTCGGACAGTAGTCCGGTCGGATAACTGTTCGAGTGGATTGTTTCTTCCCTTGAGAAGGATGTGTTTGTGTATGATGGCTTGACTTTTGAAGTTTTCGTTGTAGCGTTTTGAAAACATTGAAGTATCTCTACCTTTCAGGTCGGTCGATCGGACGGTTGTCCGATCGGACGGCAATCCGATAGGTTGGCACTTCAGTGAGAACAAGTTCACAGCAGGTTGTCACTCGTTCGAACGGTTGTTCGTTCGAGTGGCGTCCTTTGTGAATTGAACATGTTGAAAATTGTTTAAGTATTAAAGCCCAAATGTCTCATGATTCGAATGGCAGTTCGGTCGGATGGTAGTCCGATCGGACAGCAATTCGTTCAACACTCAGGCTTCAGATCTTGGCAACATTGGTTTGGTGTGGGACCCAAGGTGCAAGTCGTTCGGACAGCCGGTAGCTCGGATGGCTGTCCGTTCGGACAGTAGTCCGATCGGACGGCACTCCATCCTGGTCGTTCCGTTCGTCTACCCTTGGCCGTTTTGATTGTTTGTCGTGTTATCGAGATGTGTTGACATCGTGCTAACCAACAGAGTCCCATCCTAAGCTCTAGAGACCCGACTGAACAGGAATCACCCAAATTCGGCCAGTCCTGCGGTTCAGACAATAGTTCTTGGTTAACCCGAAATCGATAATCTCGTGGATAGGATACGGATCTTGAACCAACACAACCACAAGATTGAGTAGTGAGTCGGCACAAGCTCCGATTCTACCGGTTTTGAATGCATTGAGTGTAAAAGAGTTGAAAGAAAGTTGGAAAAACCTTCTATCAATCCTTTTCACCGTGAATATGCTTAGATCTATGAAAGATCTTCGTTTGTTTTTGTGGAAATCGGTTAGATCTAAGTTGTTCTTGGTGGATTGAGGCCAAAACATGAAGTTCTCCAAGAACACATGATGACGTCATCCTAGAACACCTTGAATCTTGATGATTTCACGGTTAAAAGTTAAGATTCAAAAGATAGAAAGGTATAGGAGTGCGTGTAGATTAAGGAAGTACAAGATTTAGGACGAAATCTAACTGGGATTACGAGAAATCGGAGAAAAGCGAGGTTAGAGCGCAGGTCGGACGTCACTTGCCAAAAGTGGAAAAAATGAAAGTGACAAGGGGTATTTATAGGGTTACCCAAAATGGATAGGGCTGGTCGGTCGGATGGTATCTCGCCCGGGTGGCACCCCAGTCGGACGACACCTCGATCGGGTGGCAGCCCGGTCGGATGGTAATCCGGCCGGCTGGCACCTGGTTCGAGTGCTCAGCGCGACGAGTGTTGCCGTTTCGATTCGCGTGTAGCGCGTAGCGATGTGGTTCGAGTGAACGATGCGGTGGAGTTGTGTCACGGCCCCCGACCCGGTTTGACCTGTTTCAAGAGCCGCAGGACAGAAATCCCGTGGTATTTATTTAATAGCGGAAGTTTACTTCAGGATCGTTTAAAAACTGTAATTTCCCGATTATTTTATTTCACAACTCGGGATAAAATCTCGGTAATTTACAATCATAAGATTTCATGGAGAAATCTTTTATTTTACAAAACATGTTTCTTTATTTTATATTGAGCCACTTCCTTAAGCTTGTAGTGCTTCTCGGCACTTTTCTTGGATCACAACAAATCACCTGAAACATGTTTTAAAAAGGTTTTGTCAGCAGGAAATACTGAGTGAATCATTCTTTTTACTAAAACGACTCGTTTGTTATAATTTACAGTATTAAGAGTGATTACAATGTTTCTGATATCATACCAACTACCCACGGTATTTTGTCACTCGACCCATTGGCCCTCCCGTTGTCCAATGGTGTCTGTGATTATGGTCATATCACCCCTTGGCTGCCCCAATGGTGAAGATTATCAAGTAATGTATACAAAACCCCACATACCGGCTGTAACTTGGTGATTACATATACTTAATCACTGTAATTATAACTTTGAAAATAAATATGATTTTATAAATAAATTTAATAAAAAGAGAATGACTCACATTGCAGATTTAATTTGAGCAGAGCCTAGCCTACTGATTAGCCTTTTAACCTATATTTAATAACAGGCACAAAATTCGGTTAGTAACTTAATACAACATTTATGATACCTCACGAGATTAAACCCTCACATCGAAGGACAAAGTGCGATACTTAAACATCCATTGAATTAACAACGAATGACAAAGCATAAACCCTAATGTGGGCAGCACTTAAACATCCATTGGATAGTTTAATCGATCGGACATTGAATCGTATCAGCGATCGAGTTATTACCCTGTATTGCGGCGACGATTTGTGATTCGTGTGTGTTGTGATAGTATTTCTATGATATCTCAGTGTACGTAATGAAATTTTACGTCGTTCAAGTGTCCAAATTTCAGTCCCAAACCCCTCTATTTATAGTCAAAAATTGACCCCCCTCGCGTGACGCGAGGGGTACCCTTGTGGGCTTCGCGTGATGCTAAGGGTCACCTATTTCCATAGGGTAGCCACGTCCTTGACTAGCCTTGCTGACTTAACGGTTTCTCAAAATTCGTTTTCGACAGCAGGTTATTTAGATAATCGTAACTAGGGTTTTACCCCCCCTGAGTTTTAGGGGCCCTGATCCTGATTCTGATTATTCTGAAAATTTTAGGGTTTGTGCAGAATCACTTGGGTGTCTCAATTAGGGTTTCCTATTGGATAAAATAATAAAATAAATAGGACTTTTGATATGAGTTGTTACATCCTCCCCACCTTAATAAAAATCTCGTCCTCGATATTTACTGGAATAATTGAGGATACTTTCGCTTCATTTCTGATTCCAGCTCCCAAGTGTATTCAGCTCCTCTTTTTGAATCCCACTTTACTTTAACTAGCACTAGTCGTTTGTGCTTGAGAAACTTTACTTTTCTGTCTTCTATCTGAAGAGGTTTCTCAACAAATTTTAACTTTTCGTTTACTTCTATATCTTGGAGAGGTACACCAAAGATTCGTCTGATAGACATTTCTTGAGGTTGGATACATGAAATACATCATGTACTCCAGCTAATTCTTCTGGTAGTTGTAAACGATAAGCAACTGGTCCTATACGTTGGATCACTGGAAATGGTCCTACGTATCTTGGACTTAGCTTTCCTTTCTTACCGAATCTGACTACTCCTTTCCAAGGTGAAACTTTTAATAGTACTTTGTCTCCAACTTGAAACTCTAGTGGCTTGCGTCTATTGTCTGCATAGCTCTTTTGGCGATCTCGAGCTGTCTTCAGTCTTTCTTTAATTTGAGTAATCTTGTCAGTTGTTTCTTGCACTATTTCAGGACCTGACAATTGACTTTCTCCTATTTCTGCCCAACAAACTGGAGTTCTACACTTTCTTCCATACAGTGCCTCGAATGGGGCAGTTTCAATACTTGAATGATAACTATTGTTATAGGAGAATTCGATCAGAGGTAAGTGATCGTCCCAATTTCCACCAAAATCTATTACACATGCTCGGAGCATGTCTTCTAGAGTTTGGATCGTCCTTTCACTTTGTCCGTCTGTTTGAGGATGATATGCAGTGCTTAGGTTTAGTCGAGTTCCCATTGCTTCTTGGAAACTAGTCCAGAAATGAGAAGTGAAACGACTATCCCTATCCGAAACAATGAAGAGTGGAACTCCATGTAAGGATACAACTTCATCTACATACAACTTTGCCAATCTTTCCATGCTAAAGGTTTCTTTCATAGGTAGAAAGTGAGCAGATTTGGTTAATCGATCCACAATTACCCAAATCGCATCATTACCTTTTCTGGTTTTTTGTAACTTAGTAACAAAATCCATTGTTATGAGTTCCCATTTCCATACAGGCATTTCTAGTTGTTGTAGTAGACCTGAAGGTTTTTGATGTTCTGCCTTAACTTGTGAACAAGTAAGACACTTAGAAACATATCTAGCTATATCCTTCTTCATTCCTATCCACCAAAAGTTATTTCTTAAATCTTGGTACATTTTATTGTTTCCAGGGTGCATGGTATACCTAGATTTATGAGCTTCTTCTAAAATTTGATTTCTTAATTCTCCTTGCTTAGGTACCCAAATTCTTCTTTTGTGGAATCTCCAAATTCCATCAGCTCCTTGTTCTAATTCTTTTATTCGTCCCTTCATTCCTTCAGCATCATCCTTGATTGCTGTTTCCTGAACACTCTTTATTTGTTCCATTAAATCTATCTGTAGATTTAATCTGAGAGCACGAACTCGCTTTTGCTTTTCATGATATTTACGACTTAAGGCATCTGCAACTACATTTGCCTTTCCTTCATGAAATTGAATATCACAGTCGTAGTCACTTAGGATTTCCATCCATCTTCTTTGTCTCATGTTTAATTCTTTTTGCCCAAATATATATCTTAAACTCTTATGATCTGTATAGATAGTAAATTTACTTCCGTACAGATAATGTCTCCAAATCTTAAGGGCAAAAAATACGGCTCCTAATTCTAAATCATGAGTCGTATAGTTTTCCTCGTGCTTTTTCAATTGCCTTGAGGCATACGCAATTACCTTCTTGCGTTGCATTAGCACACATCCAAATCCTACTTTTGAAGCATCACAATATATTTCAAAATCTTCAGTTCCTTCTGGTAAGGCTAAGATTGGAGCATTGGTTAATTTCTGCTTCAATATTCTAAAGGCTTCTTCTTGTTTAGGTCCCCATCCAAACTTAACTGTTTTACAGGTTAGCTTAGTTAATGGTACAGCTATTTTGGAAAAATCCTTAATAAACCGTCTATAGTATCCAGCTAATCCTATAAAATTTCTAATTTCCATTGCGGATTGTGGAACCTTCCATTTAGTAATTGCCTCTATCTTAGCAGGATCTACATGAATGCCTTCATGATTCACCATGTGACCTAAGAATTGCACTTCTTGTAACCAAAATTCACACTTTGAGAATTTGGCGTACAACTTTTCTTTTCTTAACAAAGTTAAGAGTGCATGCAAGTGTTGGCAATGTTCATCTTGACTTTTGGAATAAATAAGTATATCGTCGATAAAGACAATTACAAATTTATCCAAATACGGTTTACAGATTCTATTCATCATGTCCATGAATGCTGCAGGTGCATTCGTTAATCCGAAGGGCATGACTGTAAACTCGTAATGACCATACCTAGTTCTGAAAGCAGTCTTTGATATGTCTTCTTCTTGTACCTTCAACTGATGATATCCGGAACGTAAGTCAATCTTAGAAAAATATCTAGCTCCTTGAAGTTGATTGAAAAGATCATCAATCCTAGGTAATGGGTATCGATTCTTAATTGTAACCTTATTCAATTCTCTATAATCGATACACATTCTCATCGAACCATCCTTTTTCTTAACAAACAACACTGGTGCTCCCCACGGGGATGAACTAGGTTGTATGAAACCTTTACTTAGTAATTCATCTAATTGCTTTTTCAGTTCTAACATTTCGGTGGGTGCTAACCGATAAGGTGCCTTGGCTATCGGTATAGTTCCGGGAATTAGATGAATCCTAAATTCTACCTCCCTATCTGGTGGTAACCCTGGTAACTCTTCTGGGAATACATCTGGGTATTCCGAGACTACAGGAATCTCCTTAAATTCTTTTCCCTTAGTACTAATGATTACAGAAATCATATATACTATTCCTTGCTTTCGTTCATAACTAGCAACTTTCATTACTGATATGAACTTCATGGGCTTACGTGGTTTATCTCCTGTAATTATGATTACTTCTGCAGTAGGTGCTTGAATTTCTATGGAATTCTGATCACAAAGAATTCGAGCATGGTTGGCTACTAACCAATCCATTCCTAACACAACATCAAATTCGGCTAATTTCATAGGTAATAGGTTTGCAAAGAATTTATGACCTGAGAGTTCTATATTTTCCTTTTGCAAAACTTTATCTATGCTAACAGAATTTCCGTCTGCCGTTTCGACTGTAAAAATCTGCCTAAGGTTGGTTAAGGGTAAGTTAAGAGCTTGGCAGAATAAAGTATTGATAAAACTTTGGTTTGCACCAGAGTCAAATAATACTTTTGCGTAAATGTTGTGAACTAAGAACGTACCAGCTATCACATCTGGGATTAACTCGGCCTCCTGAGTTGTTAACTGAAAGGCTCGAGTATTCTTCTTGGTAGCTCCGTCAGCTGTCTTGGCTTTGTTGTCTGCTGGTTTGACCAATTTAGGACATTCTGTTTTGAAATGTCCTGTTTCTCCACAATTGTAACAAATTGTGGATTTCTTCCTGCAATTTTCTTCCCGATGTCCTACAACTTTGCAAAAATTGCAGATTATATTACATTTTCCAAAATGTTTCCTTTTGCAATTCCTGCAATAAGGCGGATTTGAAAATTGCACTGTTCCTCTTTTCTTGAAGTTGCTACTATTACCAATACGAACTCCTTTGGTAATTTTCTGAGCCAGTTCCTTTTTCCTGTTATCATCTCTTGTGCGCACTAGTTCATCAGTTAGGGTGTTGGCTAATTCCACTGCATCGTCAATCGTACGAGGTCTCGCAGCTTTAACGATATTGCGGATTTCACCAATCAATCCCCAAATATAGCGAGAAATGAGTACCGGTTCTGGCGAAGCCAGCGTTGGTACCACTCTAGCATATTTAAAGAATGTCGAAGTATAACCGCGACAATCTATACCCATCATTCGATGATTTAAGAACTTATTTGCCATTTGATCTTTTTCATATTTGGGACAGAATTTTCTTTCTACAAGACTCTTAAATTCTTCCCAGTTCATAGCATACACCATCATCCTTCCTTTTGCTTGTAACACCGTGTTCCACCATTCTAGCGCCCCTTCTTTAAAAAGATTTGACGCGTACATGACTCGATCTTCCTGAGCACATTTACTTATTGTAATCACTGCCTCGGTTTTCTCTAACCAACGCAGTGCTGCGGTCGCTCCTTCATTGCCTGCAAACTCAGATGGTTTACAAGTAAGAAATTCTTTATAAGTGCAACCAGGTGTTGCAGCTTTCATTTTCTTAGGGAGCGGAGCCTGCCTTGGATTATTATCGTGATTAGTTTGATTACCGCCTCCATTTACGCTATTACTGAAGTTATCTTCAGAAATACGTTTGCTAGGAATGATTTGTTGAGGTTCGATTGGATTTCTAACAGCAGCAACTATTGCTGGAATAGCATTGGCTATCCCTTGAGCAACGATATTTTCTATATCTTGCCTATTTAAAAATTGATCCTCTGGGTGTTGCTCAGATTGATTAACCTCATTAACTGGTTCGTTATTAGCGTTTTCCATCTGATAATATATATAATTTATTAGTATCGATTAAATAACAATTATACACAAAACAATCATACAAATTTCAAATACACACATATAGCCAAAACTATCGATTTCTCGATTTCCATTTTTATATTTAATAGTATGCATCAATACACACCATTATCTTACAAAGTTTTATATTAAGTTATTTCACAAGATTTAATTATTTGCTATTATATAACCACAGTCTCATAAACCTACTATCCCTCGTCAGTTGCTATTTTAGTAACGACGTTCCCTCTCATCATACTTCCAGGAGATCTGTTCTCCTACTTCCCTGGTCCTATTTCCTGCATCCATTAACTCCTCGCCAAAATGGCGGAGTTCAGCTAAATTCTCATTGCTCATAGGTGGATTAGGTATAGGTTTTGGGTCAACTTGAGGAAGAAAGGAATAAGGACTGTTAAGCAGGTTTTGGAACTGCCAATCATTTGTCCACCATTCGTCCATTCCCAAAGGTTGGGTGTGGATTATAGGTTCTGGGATTGCTGGTTCTAAGTTTATAGGGAGTTGAGATTCAATAGGACGAGTAAAAACATTTGTATTGACAGGCTGAATAGTATCACAGCTTGCCAATATAAAATCTAGCTCTTCCTGCAATGTCATTTCCTGAGTTTGTTTAGAACTTTCTCCAACTTCTACCTGAGAACCTCCTCCAATCTCCATTTCTATTTGTTTAGAATATTCATCAAACTGTAATCCCATCTGCCTAGACTCTTCCCCGACTTCAATTCCCTTCCCTTTATCTAAAGGATTTTCTATTTTAGGCATCTTTCTAGTGACGGGCTTCCTCCTACGCACACGCCTCCATCCTACAAATCTCCTTCTTTTCTTGGGCTTGGGTTTCTCCGGAGGTGGAGCATTGAATTCAATAGGTTCTTCTATATCTGGTATATACCTATTGAAATCTCTGGAAACCTCTATTTTTACCGGATAGAGATTTAAATTCTGAAGGGCATCAGACAAGTCACTCATGCTGTTTAACAAAATACACACAATTACTAAGTTAAAATTTCATAGATAACCTTTAAATATTATTTCATACCGTGCGACTACAAAACAACTGAAATTTTAAAACACACTAGGGTTTACTTATTTATTTACTAGATATAGTTTCTGGATTTGTAGGTGATAAAAGGTTACTAAATCTTAAGTCAAAGTTTTAAAGATTTGCATTTACTGCTACAGTGGCTAGCATATACAGATCTGCCCATTTTTCATCTAACTTGTCCTCCCAAGGTGATTTACTGTTTAATTCCTGGGTTTCCTGTTTAATCTTCTTTTCTCGGAATTTCCTTATTTTCTCCTGACTTTTCTTAAAAATCAAACTTCTTTTATTAGGAGAAAGTGGTTCCTCATATTGTGCCTTTTGCACAAATATTCCTTCTTCAGGAATTATAAAGTGATTTGAGGATTTGGTTTGGGATGAACTTCCCTTTTCGTTGGATGACCTATCTAATTTAAGATAGATATTTGACAACTTTTGCTTACCCATACTGTACACAAATATTCAAATAAGAAAACACATAATCACATAATGACAAGTAGAAAATTAAGTATTTTCTAAATACTTAATAGGCTTAAATCAGTGGCTCTGATACCACCTTTTTCTGTCACGGCCCCCGACCCGGTTTGACCCGTTTCAAGAGCCGCGGGACAGAAATCCCGTGGTATTTATTTAACAGCGGAAGTTTACTTCAGGATCTTTTAAAAACTGCAATTTCCCGATTATTTTATTTCACAACTCGGGATAAAATCCCGGTAATTTACAATCATAAGATTTCACGGAGAAATCTTTTATTTTACAAAACATGTTTCTTTATTTTATATTGAGCCACTTCCTTAAGCTTGTAGTGCTTCTCGGCACTTTTCTTGGATCACAACAGATCACCTGAAACATGTTTGAAAAAGGTTTTGTCAGCAGGAAATACTGAGTGAATCATTCTTTTTACTAAAACGACTCGTTTGTTATAATTTACAGTATTAAGAGCGATTACAATGTTTCTGATATCAAACCAACTACCCACGGTATTTTGTCACTCGACCCATTGGCCCTCCCGTTGTCCAATGGTGTCTGTGATTATGGTCATATCACCCCTTGGCTGCCCCAATGGTGAAGATTATCAAGTAATGTATACAAAACCCCACATACCGGCTGTAACTTGGTGATTACATATACTTAATCACTGTAATTATAACTTTGAAAATAAATATGCTTTTGTAAATAAATTTAATAAAAAGAGAATGACTCACATTGCAGATTTAATTTGAGTAGAGCCTAGCCTACTGATTAGCCTTTTAACCTATATTTAATAACAGGCACACAATTCGGTTAGTAACTTAATACAGCATTTATGATAACTCACGAGATTAAACCCTCACATCGAATGACAAAGTGTGATACTTAAACATCCATTGAATTAACAACGAATGACAAAGCATAAACCCTTATGTGGGCAGCACTTAAACATCCATTGGATAGTTTAATCGATCGGACATTGAATCGTATCAGCGATCGAGTTATTACCCTGTATTGCGGCGACGATTTGTGATTCGTGTGTGTTGTGATAGTATTTCTACGATATCTCAGTGTACGTAATGAAATTTTACGTCGTTCAAGTGTCCAAATTTCAGTCCCAAACCCCTCTATTTATAGTCAAAATTTGACCCCCCCCCTCGCGTGACGCGAGGGGTACCCTTGTGGGCTTCGCGTGACGCTAAGGGTCACCTATTTCCATAGGGTAGCCACGTCCTTGACTAGCCTTGCTGACTTGACGGTTTCTCAAAATTCGTTTTCGACAGCAAGTTATTTAGATAATCGTAACTAGGGTTTTACCCCCTCTGAGTTTTAGGGGCCCTGATCTTGTTCTGATTATTCTGAAAATTTTAGGGTTTGTGCAGAATCACTTGGGTGTCTCAATTAGGGTTTCCTATTGGATAAAATAATAAAATAAATAGGACTTTTGATATGAGTTGTTACAAGTTGCTTGTCAAATTACTTTTAATCCCAACTACTATATCTAACATACAATCATCCTATTTTTCCTTCATTTAGCGTTTGCGATTCGATTTGCGATTGAGTTCGATTGCGATTCGATTGATTACCACACATAACATAATTTAAACATGCACAAGTAACACATAAAGCACACACACACGTATACAATAACCAAAATGCGTAATTCGAGTTGCGAGTGCAATTGCGATAGCGATAAAGCGATTAAACCTGCGATAAATAGCGATTAATATGCGATTATTAATAGATACTCCACTTAATACAACTAAAGCGAAAATAAGATAGACTAACTACAAGTCAAAGAAGTCAAACAGGAATTGAGCAAGGAGAGACAGATCGCAATTAGCAATCTTTTCTTCCTTTGACTTCAATCTTGACTTTGACTTTGACTTTCGAAACACGGGGTGTTACAAAGATGGTCCACATGGTCAGGTCTGCATTGTTCAGAATACATTGCCATGCATTTGTGTTTTCCTTGGAGTCTTTTGAGATGGCCCTTGAATGAAGACTTGTCGGTTTTTGGCACATGAAATCTTATTTCTTGAAAATTGAATAAATCATCACAATTGTAATCAGATACTTTCGAATTCTTTATCAGACATTCATGAGGGTGTATTTATATTTTACAAAGCTTAGGGAACATTAAAAGGTCACTCAGAGGTAGAATTAACATGTAGACACTTTTAATCCCTTTTCATTCGTATTTACACCGTATGTCAAATTTCGTCCTTCAAACTCAATCTTTCACATATTTAGAGTTTAGGACACGTGTCTATACATAATTGGACACGTTTTTACGTAGTGTTACAGACCAGCACTTCTTTAGATAGATGGCAGAATGCCACAGATGCAAGCTTACTCAGAGCGTCAGCTTTTTTGTTCTTACTTCTCGGTATGT
This sequence comes from Helianthus tuberosus, assembly GCA_030545235.1. NCBI lineage: Eukaryota > Viridiplantae > Streptophyta > Magnoliopsida > Asterales > Asteraceae > Helianthus > Helianthus tuberosus. The sequence continues at coordinate 22,768,329 of CM060385.1, forward strand.
GAACTATCTTGCAAGAGTCGAACGTGGAAACTAAACTGTTGACTTGATTTAAATACTGAACCATGTTTTCATCTCGTGCCTCGTATTATCCACTGACCTGGTTGGCAACTAGTAATGAATCAACGTGAGCCAGAACGGAGGTTGCACCGGCTTTGGCAGCGGTTTGGAGTCCTGCGAGAAGAGCTTCATACTCTGCTTCATTGTTTGAAGTTTTAAACTCAAAATGCAGAGCGTAGGTATATTCTATTCCTTTCGGATCTATCAAGATTAAACCAGCCCCTGACCCCTCTTTGCTGGAGGCTCCATCTGTATACAAGTTCCATACTTTTGGGAGAACGGATTTTTCTTTGGTGCTTTCTCCGGTAGGGACCTCCGTAAGAAAATTTGCCACCGCTTGACCTTTAACCGGACCTCGGGTTCGGTAAGTAATGTCGAAGGCACTAAGTTCGATCGCCCAATTGGTGAGCCGTCCGGAGACTTCCGGTTTTCTCAAGATCTGCTGGATCTGGAGATTAGTCTGCACCTCTATATTGAATGCTTGGAAGTACCTTCGGAGTCGTCTGGATGCATGCACCAGAGCGAGAGCCAGTTTTTCTATCATTGGGTATCGAGTTTCATAGTCTTTTAAGATATGGCTTACGTAGTACCCCGAAACTTGTGCTTGGTTTCGGTGTACAACGAGTACTGTGCTGATGGCGAAGTGAGAAGCGGAGAGGTACCCGGTGACGGTTTCTCCGGTAATTGGTGCGGTTAATGTGGGCAAGGAACCAAGACAAACCTTTAACTCCTGAAATGCTGAATCGGCCTCTGTCATCCATTCGATCTGACCCTTTCCGGTACGTTTTTTCAATACGTTCATGAAAGGAATAGTCCGGTCAGCTGCCTTAGAAATAAAGCGGTGGAGAGCCACTAGCTTACCGTTCAGAGATTGGATTTCTTTTACTGTTTTCGGAGGCTGCATGGAAATTACAGCTAGCGATTCATCAGCTAGACACTTCTTGAGATTACAGATGTGGAACACATTATGAATTCCACTGAGCTCCTCAGGCAAGTTTAGCTTATAAGCTACGATGTCGACACATTCGATAATCTCGAATGGTCCTATATACCTAGGGCTTAATTTGCCCTTCTTACCAAAACGCATCACACCTTTCCAGGGTGATACTTTCAGTAAGACTTTATCGCCAACTTCAAACTTTAGAGGTTTTCGCCTCTTGTCTGCATAACTTTCCTGCCTATCCCTGGCAGCTTTCAGGCGATTGCGAATCTGGACAATCTTGTCCGTCGTTTCAAGGACTATGTCAGGTCCTGTCAACTGAGCTTCTCCTACTTCTGCCCAACAAACAGGCGTTCTGCATTTCCTACCATATAATGCCTCAAAAGGCGCAGCCTGAATGCTTGTATGGTAGCTATTGTTATAGGAGAACTCGATCAAGGGTAGGTGGTCATCTCAACTACCTCCCAAATCAATAACAGATGCACGAAGCATGTCTTCCAGCGTTTGAATTGTACGCTCACTTTGCCCATCAGTTTGTGGATGATAAGCTGTACTAAAATTCAAACGAGTGCCTAATGATTGTTGGAAACTTTTCCAAAAGTGTGAGGTGTATCTAGTATCTCTATCAGAGATAATAGAAATCGGCACTCCGTGGAGAGATACAATCTTATCCACGTACAACTGGGCTAACTTGTCGGAGCTATGGGTTTCCTTGATGGGTAAGAAATGTGCTGACTTAGTCAGTCTATCAACTATGACCCATATAGTATCATTTCCGTGCCTTGTTTTAGGTAACTTGGTTATAAAATCCATGGTTACCATCTCCTACTTCCATGTGGGTAGTTCAGGCTGTTGAAGCAGACCTGATGGCTTTTGATGTTCAGCTTTAATTTGAGCACAAGTCAAGCACTTAGCTACATGTGTGGCAATAGATTTCTTCAAACCTATCCACCAATAATTTGCTTTCAAATCCTGATACATCTTGTCACCTCCAGGGTGAACTGAATATTTGGAGTTGTGAGCTTCCTGGAGGATTACATCTCAGAGTCCTCCACGAATAGGAACCCAAATTCTTCCATTCAGTCTGAGAATTCCATCCTTGTCAGGTGTTAACTATTCAGCAGTTACACCTAACTTTTCATCTGGAAGGTTAGCTTCCAAAACAACATCTTTCTGTGCAGCTAATAGCCTTTCATCTAGACTATTCTTCAGTTCAATACTCTTGGCATTAATTCTGATAGGTTTAACTCTTTCCTTTCGGCTTAGAGCATCAGCGACTACATTCGCTTTGCCAGGATGGTAGCGAATTTCACAATCACAATCATTTAGAGTTTCCATCCAGCGGCGTTATCTCATATTGAGTTCTTTTTTATTGAATAAGTGTTGGAGACTTTTGTGATCTGAATAGATCACGCATTTTGTTCCATACAAATAATGTCTCCATAACTTTAGTGCGAATACAACGGCACCCAACTCTAGGTCATGGGTGGTGTAATTCTTTTCATGCACCTTTAGTTATCGTGATGCATAGGCAATCACCTTGCCTTTTTGCATAAGTACACATCCCATACCGGTGTGTGATGCATCACAGTACACGACGAACTCTTCAGTTCCTTCGGGCAATGTCAGTACCGGAGCATTGCTCAACTTCTGCTTAAGAATCTCAAAGGATTCTTGTTGTTTTAGACCCCAGTCAAATTTTACATTCTTACGGGTCAAAGAAGTCAATGGTGCAGCTATTCTTGAGAAGTTCTCAATGAATCTTCTATAATACCCGGCTAGACCCAAAAAGCTGCGAATTTTCGTAGGCGTTTTCGGTGCTTCCCAGTTCATGATGGCTTCTATTTTGGCTGGATCAACTTGGATACCACACTCACTAACAACGTGTCCAAGAAATTGGACTTCACGAAGCCAGAACTCGCATTTGGAGAATTTAGCATAAAGCTTCTCTTGTCGAAGTAATTCCAAGATACTATGAAGGTGCTTCTCATGATCAACTTGATTACGAGAGTATATAAGTATGTCTTGCAGACTCTATTCATGAGGTCCATGAATGCTGCTGGTGCATTAGTGAGCCCGAAAGGCATCACTAAACACTCGTAATGTCCATACCTTTTTCTGTATGTTGTCTTCGGTACATCATCAGTTTTAACCTTGACTTGATGATACCCATATCTTAGATCAATCTTAGAGAATAAGCTTGCCCCTTGGAGCTGATCAAATAAGTCGTCGATCCTTGGTAAGGGATATCGATTCTTGATCGTTATCTTGTTTAGCTCACGGTAATCAATGCATAAGCGCATTGATCCATCCTTCTTTTTCACAAACAATATAGGAGCTCCCCAAGGCGAAGAACTGGGTTAAATGAAACCTTTCTCTAGTAGGTCATCCAATTGGGTCCTGAGCTCTCTCATTTCAGTGGGCGCTAAACGATAAGGAGCTCGCGCAATTGGTGCAGATCCTGGGAGAATGTCTATCCTGAACTCAACTTGCCTCTCTGGAGATAATCCAGGTAATTCGTCAGGAAAGACATCAGGATACTCAGAGATAATAGGAATATCTTCAATCTTGGGCTTTGGGTCGTTCACTGTCACTTGTGCCATATAGATGACACATCCGCTCTTCAGACACTGCGATACTTTGAGAATGGACACATTGTTGGGGAGTCCATTTTGTGTATCTCCTTGAATAGTGACGGACTCACCGGAAGGGGGTTTGATGATAACTAGCTTTTTATCGCTGGCGATTTGGGCTTGGTTATGTGACAACCAATCCATGCCCAAAATAATATCAAACCCAGCCAATTTCATTGGCAAGAGGGATAGCGGAATAGAATGATTCTTAATGGATATGAAACATCCATCAAGAAGAGTTGAGGCTGTTTCTAAGGTACCATCAGCAAGCTCTACCTCATATTTTATGTCTAGAGTCTTAATAGGCAGATTCAGTAACTTACAAAAATTATGGTCTTCAAAAGACTTATCAGCACCTGAATCAAATAAGACTCTAGCATAATTGTTATTAATGAGGAAGGTACCTGTTATGACGTTCTCGTCGTTCACCGCTTCCCTTGCATTCATCTGGAAAACTCTTGCGTTGTCTTGATGTGCCCCTTCTTGTTGCAACCATAACAAGTTGCATCCCTAATGTTCCGGCATTCCACAGACTTGTGTCCCTTCTTTTTACAAATCCCACATGGTTTAGCTTGTGGGTCTTGGTTTCACTTTCCAAAGTGCCTTTTGTTGCAAGTCTTACACCTGGGCTTGTCATTTGATTGCCCTTTCTTAGAACCAGAGTTCCATTTGTTCTTCTTGTTTGACTGAGGGGACTTGTCTTCCTCCCTCCTCCTTTTCCCATCATCGGTAGCTTTCCTTGCTCTACTCCTCACAATATCAAGAGTGAGGGACAAAGACAGATCCACAACAGATCTATACGTGGTAGGCTTAGAAGCCTTGACGTTTCCTTTCACTTCAGGAGCTAAACCGCCGATGAAACGCACAATGCGTTTGGGTTCAGGAGTAACTAAATATGGTACGAGCCTCGACATAGAGTTGAAACTGGTCAAATAGGATCTACAGTCTAAATCCTTCATTACCAAGGTGAGGAAGTCAGTTTCAATCCTCTCAACTTCATGCTGAGGGCAATATGTATCTTTTACAAGATCTACAAACTTGCTCCATGAAAGATTATACAGATGAACCTTTCCAGTGGACTGTACTAACGCTTTCCACCAAGTGAGGGCATCTCCCTTAAAAGATTGAGACACAAACATGACTATGTCTTCCTTAGCACATCCACTGATGTCAATCACAGTCTCCATTTCGTCTAGCCATTTCATGCAGTCAATTGCTCCCTTTTCTCCTGTAAAATCCCTCGGTTTACAGGATATGAAGTACTTATAAGTACAACTCTTTTTGTACTTAGGAGCCTGGTTTAGCACTACTTTTTGAGGCTCGGATCTTTGATTGGATGAATGCTGAGATTTATCCATTCTTGATGCATGTGACTGTGATAAGGGTTTTGAGTGAGTTTTGGACCGAACATTACTCGATTCCTTGAATATCTTATCTACCGCTTGAGCAACCGTGGTGTCAATCATAGCTTGCAGTTCAGCGTTTGCAAGATTTATTCTGGTCTCATTATTGTTTTCTCCCCGTGGATGATTGTTTACTTCATCAGATCCAGCCATGACTTGGGTACTATAATAAACAATAATGACATATTTAAATTATGCAATAAATCATCACATTGATGATTAGATGGTCATGGTATTATTAAACCATATAGACCATTTTAAGAAAATAATAATAATAAATGAGATATAACTCTTCATATTTTATTAGACAGGGGAATATAAATCACAACTGTCAATGTCATGAAAGACATTTTAATTTAGCACAAGGCTCGTCTCAAAGGACATTTAGATAGCACAAGAGGCCATGTCATAGGGACGATTAAACTATAATAAATGATCTACTGGATCAGTGATCTTTTAAGGGTCGAACATAGTTCGTTGCCTTATTGACAAGAAGTTTATAAAATAGAACTGTCATTGTCATTATTACACCTTTGCTTGTAAGCGTACACCTCAAATGGATGTTTTAGGTGTATACATCATATTGATGTTTATTAGCCATGATTCATATAGATCATATAGGCTATGATAGTGACTTGGGAAAATCCAAGTACGTTTGGAAGCTTGTGTGGTTTCTCGCACCGCACAATCAGGAATGTTAACATGTTTTCAGATGTTAACAAGGAGTTATTTTCTTAAAAAGGTTGTACCATCATAGCCATTAATATTTTTGGCTAGGTTATACCTTTAAGAATTTCTTTGGCAAATCAATTTTAAATTTGAAATGATATAGCATGATGATGTAATAAAATACATATTTAAAAATCGAAAATAACTTCACTAAATCACGGAACTAGTACAACGATGCCCTAGATGGGACTTGAAACAACACACTGCCCACGCAGGGGCTACAGAAATAGAAAGTAAGTCCACACAGGGACTTGGTACATGAAAATAAAAATAATGTCCTCGCAGGGACTTGATTAAAAGACAATACAAGATAAAATAACGATTTCCTACTTCTTCTTGCCTTTGATGAGGTTCGCAAGGCCCTTGAGAAAACTGTTATGCTTCTTCTTAGTTTCATCGGCTTCACGTTCAACCCGATCTAACCTCTGCAGAATCTCCTGAGTTTGGTCTTGTTGGGGAGGAGGAGGTTGATGATATGGTGGGTATTCATACCCTTGTACCGGATATCCAGTTGGGTAAACTGGTGGGTAAGAAGAAGGATAAAGTGCATTGTATTGTGCTGCAGTAAGGTATGGGTCATGAGCTCCATATTCCGCAGTGGTTGGACACCCTGATGGGTTATACCCAGACGAACCTGGGTATGTAGGTATCGGGTTGTCAAAACCCACTGGCGATGGCGGTGGTGCAAGAGAAACTGGTGGAGGATTGACTTCCGGCACCGCGTGCGAGGGTCCACCCATTTGGGGGTCCTCGGGAATAGGAGGGTAAGAACTTGAACCATGAGGGGATGCGAGCCGTGGTCCCCCACACACAGACATTCGAGCATTTCTCCTTCGCCTTGGCGGCTCGGGAGGCGGTTGAGGTGGTTCCTCAACTGGTAAAGGTGGTGGGGTAACTGCTTGAAGTTGTAGATCATTCAAAGGAGGTTGAGCAGGAGAGTTATGATATGAAGGGGTGAATTACCATTCATACCTTAACCACCATTCCTTAAATGGATCGGGGCCTTGGTACGGCGATCCTTGATACGAAGAACCGCTTGAGATACTGATAGGGTGGCCCGGTGTTCCGGTTTGCATTTCAGGGTTAGGGTCGTCGTCCATTTCAATCTCCTGGGAAAACTGATCTTGAGGTCCTAAAGGGTTGAAACCAAAAAGATTGTTGACATAGTCATTGGGATTGAATTGACCTGGGGAATAAATGGAATCGGAGTGAAGGGAGTGGTGAGATTGGTTCGAATGGTGTGATTCTAGAGAATGCTGGGAATGTTGGGGTTCATCAGGAATGGGTTGTCCAAAGTATGGAGGGTCGGATAGTGAGGATCCCAGCGAAATAGAATGTGTCGCCGGCTCAAAGTTATGACTCCATTGGTCCCGAGAGTCAGAACTAGAGAAAGTCGCCGACGGGGTACGTCGATGGGATGGTCCCGCGTGGTCCGATGGCCCTCCTCGCATTGGTCCCTTTCCTTTGCCTCTCACACGTGGTGGCATTTTCAAATTAGTTATCCTGTCAAAACAATTAAATATAATATAAACAATAAAATGAAAGTCAAGAATAAATCCTAGGTCATTAGCCTAGACTCGGAAGTCTAAGGAATGTGCTTATTGTGTCATTGAGATTAAACACAAAAGGTTAGTGTTTAATTCACTCAATGTTGGCTCTGATACCAACCTGTCACACCCCGATATTTCCACATATTACCGGTGGGCCCGGCGGGGAGTATCGTCATGTAGTTGATATCATCATTGTCAATACACACAATATAATAGCACATCGGAAGGCTTGGTGAATAAACTATTACAAACCATAATGTCTGAGTGTCTGAGTGAAAGAATATACAGACTGGAATGTAATAAGATCCACATGCGGATCATAAATAATTACAAAGAAACAAAATAACAGACTTCAGGTATCTATGGATTTGCAAGATCCTCTTATGACACCTAATAGCTCCAGCCTATTACGAGAGGTACCTGTCAATCAGTCTTTGGAAAATACGTCAGTTTACACTGGTAAATACAATTAACTGACTATTTTGAAAACATTTATGAAAATTGATTTAAGTGCACATGGCACAAATCATTTATAAATTGGGACAATTATTTAAAGATAATCTTGTATACAGATTTACATGTTTGTCATACATATGGGGCCGGTTTGGAAGCCGGTCATGATTAATCGACTCACCACTTATAGAACCCACAAAGGAGTTATACCCAACATGTGGGTTTATATTTTAGCATTTGCATCTGTCAGGTGTATGCCTACACCCCGTGCATAGGTCGTGGCCATTTTCAAATGAAATGAGCCGAGGATATCCAGGACACAGTCGTATTAACCCCCAATGTTTATGTTATCAAACAAAACAGATTAAAACGGGTTATGTAAATTTATTAGTCACAATCCGATTAAATGATTTCATACCCGACCAAGTGGTATTATTATAATACCATATCCCAAGCCCGTATAAGGGAAAAAAAGTTAAAAGTATTTACCTGAGCTAATGTGAAAGGTAACTCAGCAGTATAATCTTAAAGCTTTTTGATGGTACCTTCTACTGGATGCTATTTAATCTGTATAGAAGGTTTAATAACCTATTAGGATACTAACGGGTCTTTAATTAAGTCAAGGACTTAGACCGGCTAGCTAGAACGAAACCTTATGGTTCTAAACGCTAAATTAAGCGGAGACCGGAATAGAATGTGGTTTAGACCCGACAAGCTTGGATACTTGTATAATATGGGTAAACTAATCACATTCTGGAATTTGAGGATTTAATTGATAAGGTTTAACCCGTTTCGGCTATAATACGTAAACTAGTCACATAAATCGATCCGAACGCGTAAACGCGTAACAGGTAACCAAATAAATTATATACAGGTCTTAAATGTTATTATGCTTAAGATATGTTAATACATCAGTAGGATGTTAACATATATGCCCAAAAAGTAATTAAAACCAATTTAAGTCCCGTAAGGGCATTTTGGTCATTTTAATAATTATAAAAGAGATTTTTATAATAAACTGAACTTCCGGTCCTTTGACATCAGTAAAAATATTTATTTTATCTCATTATATCAGTAAGATATCATACATATGTGAAATTTACCATTTATGACCAAACTATGCCCCGAAAGGGTATTTTGGTCATTTCACATAAGCTTTTAAGGACATTTTTGGAAACCTGAGTTCATAACTTATACCTACTGTAATAATATGAAAAAAAAAATTAAGAATTCAGTAGGTAACAAGTCTTAGGTGTTAAATATGGTTTTAAACCATACTATGCACCTAATTAGTGTAAAACTCGCTAATTGACGATAATCAAGATGTTTATGTAAATCTGAGATTTTGATTAGTTTTAAATGCTTAAAATAATTTATTTAATGTATAAAATCAGTAGGAAAAAGTGTGGCATTCAAATCCTTTGTAAATCTCATTTTATGTCTAAAAAGGGTATTATCGTCATTAACCGATTTACACAAGAACTCTATGTTTTAAATAGATAATAATCTGACCAAAAATCTTAATATTCCTTAAAAATAATATCTTAATAGTAGGTAATGAGTTTTGGTTCAAAATCCAAGTTTAAACATGCATTATCCAAGATATCGCAATTTAATTATAAAAAAGCTTATAATTACGATATCGAGCATAACTTCTATTTGGGACCAAGAACTGATGTCAAATTTTCGGGACAAGTCTAAATATCACTAGCAAAGGTTTTTGCCCACTCACATTGCTAAAAATCTCATTTGTGTGTCAAAAGGGAATTTATGGCATTTATAAGCATATTAACGATCAAGAGTATCTAATTCAAACCACTAAGAATCATGCAATATAACTCCAGGGGGTTATAATACTGAATAATGTGGTCTTAATGGAAGCTTAAAACATGAAAGAATTAAGCTTGAACGGGTCAGAACTGAAATTCAAAGCAAAAGTCAAGCTTTTGTGACTTTCGGTTATAAACTGACCTTAGACTGATAATTGTCGGGTTAGGACTGATAAAACATGTTCTAATATTAATTATCAAGTCATTAGAATGTTAAAATATAATTTAGAACCTCTGTTTTATTAGTTTAATTCATTTTTAAACTTTCTGTCCAGTTTGACTTTTTGTCAAACTAGTTTGACCCGACAATTAACTAGTCAAACGAGATATTTACGAGGTGCCCTTTTAAGGGTTAATCACCTATCCTAATATGGTTCCATAACCACTTTCGTTTTGGTCAGTGGCTGGACCATTTGTGATTAAACCGAAAGTCAAAGCTAAATTACGATATGTTTGACTTTTCGGTAATTAAGCTAATTAAAAGTACTAAGCAGGTATTGAGACTCTTACTAATGGTCCTTGCTATATTTTCTACACTTCTAATTCTTCTCCTATTGCTTGAAAGCTCCAGATATGAGTCCTTTTGAAGTTGTTGCAAATGAGTGCATAAGAGCACAACACTAGCTCTTCTTATATAGTGAATTGCCATGTCCTTAGATCATTGCAGCTGTAATGGGACCTCCTAGGATCACCCCAGGTGTCCTAGTGGATTATTAAAACCGTTTAATAGCCCATGGAATTGATACAAATGAGTTAGAGTCGGTTATGCAGCTGAAACATACATCTGTCCAAAGCTTCTGCCCAGCGACGAGCTTACGGACCGTAAGCAAAAACTCTTGCGGTCCGTAACCGAACCTGAACTGCATCGCCCAGTTATAGCCTTGCGGACCGTAAGCCTAGGACCATACGGTCCGTATCCGATGACCAGAGGACAAAGATTTGAGAGTTTTTATATTTGATCATGCAACCTTTTTAAAACTCTAATCCACCGTCATTTTTAGCAGAAATGGTCCACATGGTCAGGTCTGCATTGTTCGGAATACATTGCCATGCATTTGTGTTTTCCTTGGAGTCTTTTGAGGTGGCCTTTGAATGAAGACTTGTCGGTTTTTGGCACATGAAATCTTATTTCTTGAAAATTGAATAAATCATCAAAATTGTAATCGGATACTTATGAATTCTTTATCAGACATTCATGAGGGTGTATTTATATTTTACAAAGCTTAAGGAACATTAAAAGGTCACTCAGAGGTAGAATTAACATGTTGACACTTTTAATCCCTTTTCATTCATATTTACACCGTATGTCAAATTTAGTCCTTCAAACTCAATCTTTCACATATTTAGAGTTTAGGACACATGTCTATACATAATTGGACATGTTTTTACGTGGTGTTACGGACCAGCACTTCTTTAGATAGATGGCAGAATGCCACAGATGCAAGCTTACTTAGAGCGTCAGCTTTTTTGTTCTTACTTCTCGGTATGTGAACTATCTTGCAAGAGTCGAACGTGGAAACTAAACTGTTGACTTGATTTAAATACCGAACCATGTTTTCCTCTCATGCCTCGTATTCTCCACTGACCTGGTTGGCAACTAGTAATGAATCAACGTGAGCCAGAACGGAGGTTGCACCGGCTTTGGCAGCGGTTTGGAGTCCTGCGAGAAGAGCTTCATACTCTGCTTCATTGTTTGAAGTTTTAAACTCAAAATGCAGAGCGTAGGTATATTCTATTCCTTTTGGATCTGTCAAGATTAAACCATCCCCTGACCCCTCTTTGCTGGAGGCTCCATCTGTATACAAGTTCCATACTTTTGGGAGAACGGATTTTTCTTTGGTGCTTTCTCCGGTAGGGACCTCCGTAAGAAAATCTGCCACTGCTTGACCTTTTACCGGACCTCGGGTTCGGTAAGTAATGTCAAAGGCACTAAGTTCGATCGCTCACTTGGTGAGCCGTCCGGAGACTTCCGGTTTTCTCAAGATCTGCTGGATCTGGAGATTAGTCTGTACCTCTATATTGAATGCTTGGAAGTACCTTCGGAGTCATCTGGATGCATGCACCAGAGCGAGAGCCAGTTTTTCTTTCATTGGGTATCGAGTTTCATAGTCTTTTAAGATACGGCTTACGTAGTAGACCGGAACTTGTGCTTGGTTTCGGTGTACAACGAGTACTGCGCTGATGGCGAAGTGAGAAGCGGAGAGGTACACGGTGACGGTTTCTCCGGTAATTGGTGCGGTTAATGTGGGCAAGGAACCAAGACAAACCTTTAACTCCTGAAATGCTGAATCGGCCTCTGTCGTCCATTCTATCTGACCCTTTCCGGTACGTTTTTTCAATACGTTCATGAAAGGAATACTCCGGTCAGCTACCTTAGAAATAAAGCGGTGCAGAGCCACTAGCTTACCGTTTAGAGATTGGATTTCTTTTACTGTTTTCGGAGGCTGCATGGAAATTACGGCTTGAATCTTGTCCGGATGCGCTTGGATTCCGGATTGAGTTATCCATACGCCTAGAAACTTCCCTTCTTCTAAACCGAAAGAACATTTTTTAGGGTTTAATTTGAGATTAATACTCTGAAGCCTGGCAAAAGTTTCAAGTAAGTCGTCAATCATGTTGTCTTCTGCTTCACTTTTGATAACTAAGTCATCCACATAAATTTCCAAGTTTCTTCCGATTTGACCTTTGAATGCTTTATCCATTAGTCTCTGATAGGTAGCTCCGGCGTTCTTTAATCCGAATGGCATTTTAGTATAACAAAAAAGTCCCTCATTTGTCACGAATGCCGTTTTGTCTTCATCACCTAGAGCCATTTGTATCTGGTGGTAGCCCTTATATGCATCCAGGAAACATTTAAGACAAAAGCTTGCTAGGGAATCGATTTTTAAATCAATCTCCGGAAGGGGGTAACAATCCTTCGGACAGGCATTATTAAGATCAAAAAAATCAACGCACATCATCCAGGTCCCGTCCTTCTTGGTAACCATTACCGGGTTAGAGACCCAGGTTTGGTACCGTACCTCCCTTATAATTCCTGCGTTTAGTAATTTGAGAACGTCCTCAGCGATAGCTTTGTGACGAGCTGGAGCCATGTTTCTCTTTCTCTGAGCGATCGGTTTTACCGAATGGGAAACGTTTAGCTTGTGTTCAGCCAAAGAGCGAGGAACTCCAACCATGTCAGAAGTTTGCCAAGCAAACACGTCAAGGGAGCTGGATAACAATTTCCATAGGCGCTTCTTGGTACGTTCGGGCAGTTGGGCGCCAATAACAATCTTTTGCTCCGGAAAGTGGGGATGAACGGCCCATTCCTCCGTAAGGAGAGACGGAGGTTGTGCACTGCTCCCTTCGCTCTGCTGTAGTTCCGCTACGCACATGGTGGACTCAGAAAGCAAGGTTTCCACCCCTGCTTCGGTGGGAAAATTCAAAGATCCATGAATGGTGGAGCTGATGATTCCGAAGGCACACATCCCCGGTCTTCCTAGGATGACATTATGGACGGATCTAGCTCCAACCACCAGATATGTTAGGTTGACAGTCCTAGCCAACCTATCGGTACCTAACGTTGTTGGCAGCGTGATTTGTCCGATTGGCTGAACCACCTCTCTGGAGAAACTTACCAGCGGTACTGATACTTGTATCAATTTTGCCTTGGTTTGCGGTGCCAGCTGCTGTAAACATTGTTGGTACATGATTTCGGAAGCACTTCCGGTGTCGACATAAATTCTCCGCACTTTGTGCCCTGCTATTACCGTCGATACAATAATTGGACCATCTTTGACTTCTCCTGAAGTGATTGGTGGGAAAGAGATCAGCTAGTGCATCCAAGCGGCCATATGATGATTGGCCCGCTTAATGCCTTGGTTGCTCTCCCTTCTTATCATACAAATTGCCGACTGGTTGTTCGGATTGTCTGCCGAACCACCGGAGGTTTTGCCTTCTTTCATTTCTTTTACCAGGTGCGAGAGTTTGCCAGATCGGACAGCTTTTTCTATTTCTTGTTTTAAGGACCAGCAATTGTCTGTATTGTGGCCTCGTGCATGGTGGTAATCACAGTATTTCTTAGAATTTTTATCGCTCGGGTTCCGGAGCTTTGGTGGTGCTGGAAAGTTTGTTCCCTCGGCACTGAGGATCTCACTGGGAGATTTGGAAAGATCCGATAGGTTATAAAACCTGGATCCGAAGCTTCTTCCATGTTGGGATCGATCGTTTCTGCTGTAGGGGTGTGCTCGTCCTCTGCTTCCGGAGGGAGTTTTATCGAACACAGATCCTCCGTTTTTCTTCCATGAGGACATCTCTTGATCTGCTTCAGGTGCCGGATTACAAGCGTTCTTTCCTCGAGCGAAAGCTCTGGCCTGCTCCATGAGTACCTCCATCGTCTTTGGGAGATTCTCGTGTAGTTTTTCTACTAACTGATTGTTCCGGACGCCATGACAAAAGCCGGATATCCTCAGTTGGTCTACTACCCCACTGATCTGCATACTTTCTCGATTGAAACGGTGGATAAAACTGTCGAGTGACTCTCCATCCTTTCTTCGGATGTTGTGTACTTCGGTAATCTCCTTGGAGTAATGCCTTTGTTGGCTGAAGTTCTGGAGGAACAGCCTTCGGAATTTTTCGAAATCATTGATCTCCCCTTCATTCAACGCATCAAACCACACCCGGGCAGCCCCGGTTAGTGTTTGTGCGAACATGAAGACATGAAGCACCAAGCCAGCATCGGCCACTGTTCCACACATGCGGCCCCATCGAAATCAAACATGTGATCGTCTGGGTCTGTGGTACCGTCATATTTTTTCACCATTGTTGGCATTTTAAGCTTCGGAGGGAGCTTGACGTGAGTGATACGGGCACTAAATTTGGACTTAGCCGTCATGGATACTGGGTGATACGGTTTTGTAAGTTCCGGATCCACGATTCCTTCTATTTGAGGATGATTTCGTGTTGCCATTGCCGGAGATGGTCCGGAGGAACCCTGCACGTATCCATTATAAGTTTCCGAAGTAACAACTGTGGGGAAAGTAGGAGATGTGTAAATTGTAGGACCCATAGTCCTTACCGGAGTTTCATCATGAAAGAGCTTGGTTCGTAAACCGAGGATCTGTTCATCTCTAGCCTGTTGAGCCTTCAAACGTCGTACGGGACTTGCATTTTTGGAAAGGAATTCCGCATCAAACTCCGATGTCTGTGAAGTGGGTATCAATATGAATGGCAAGGTTGTTCCTGGTCCAGAGCTCAAAGGAGCTGAAACCGTGGAAGTAAGACTTGCTGGAGCTGTAGCTTGTATGCTAGCAGCGATGGATCCCGAATTCATGGAACTCGAGGCCGCCATAGATCAGTTGTTTTGTTGCTCAAGAAATTCACCTGAGTGAAGGACTGTGAGCTGTGAAAATCGGATGGCGCCAATTGAAGATCCAAAAATCAGATCAGGAAGGCCGGAGCCTGTGACGAGTAATTCGGATCTTTCGGGAGAGCTAGAACCTTCACCTGCAAAACAGTAAACCGTTAGGCTCGCCGCAGAGATGGGAGGGCCCCTCTGCGACCACCCTCCGGCGTGAGGATAAGTATTGGTAGAGAGAGAAAGTAGAGAGAAAGAGAAAAAGGACGAAGGTTCAGAAAATCGTACTTGGCAATGTACTTGAACTGGGTATTTATAGTGGTCAACTGTGATGACGTCATTCGTCCAGACGCATTTGAACATAGGTTCGTCCTCGGAGATAGGGGTACGAACATCTTTAAAGTGTCCGTCTAGATGTGGTTCGGTCCGTCCTTATGAGTCATGTCCGGACTCAGATATGTATCTTCAATGTCGATGTCAGTGTCATTAGGTTCATATCATACACACTGGTTCACACAGGTAGGTATGGATCAGGTCATTTTTTTTGGTTACTAGGTTGTTAGGTCTAGTTTAATATATTGTCCATTATAGGTTCAAATCATTAAAATGAGGGTTTAGCATGCAGGTTATGGGCGTGATAATCCGAACCACAAGACCATAAAACTTTAGAAATCGGCCAATTCAGTTTGTCTTTTTTCTAATACCAAAACAACCGTTTTGGCCCAAGACTTTCGTCAAAACCGGCCGAATTAGGCTAATGTAATAAAGTGACTTTTTGCTATTTATCGTGATCATTATAAACAACTCACGTTTTTGGGTAAATATGTTTCTTTTGATTCATAAATAATGTATTCACTTGAGAAAATAAGATATTGTCTTATACTAATAAAAAACTACTACATAAGTTCCAACCAATTGATTCAGTGTCACTTGTCAATGTACCTCTAAAAACTTATATGATTCCTCATCATAAAGTGTAAGCGGTTGAAGATTGAGTCAAAGAACGTGCATTGTACAGAACCGAGGTCATGTAGTTGTAAACGTAGATTATGTTTTATCTTTTAAATAAGAATGAAGGGTGTAATACTTGTAACGATTTGTATCCCAGTGGTTTCAGGTATGTTAAAATGTTTACAAAGAAAGGATTTTTTTTTCGGTTTGCGTTTCTGTAACGTACTTTTTGTTTAAAATGTAAAACAAAAACTAATAGAAAAACCAAACTCATTTTGTTGGGGACAATCGGTAATCAAAACAAACGTAAAACGGTACTCGGAATACTTTTGTAGGAAGGACTCACCCACGACGGCTTTTTTGTGTTTTTATTGACTGGAAACTTAAAACTCGTATGAAAACTAACACAGGACTCAACATTATATATTAACTTCTAGCTTAGCATGCAAGCCAATGAATTATATCCTAACTAAACTAAGACTCCTAATTTAATTCAAACAAGAAATAAAATAATATTCCAACAAAATAAACTCCATGCTAATCCATGCAAACTGTTCGGCATCAATAACTTTCACGCGCACACTTTTCGGAACCGACATACCGGGATTAACCTATCACGTTTAACTCTCATGGCAAAACTGTTAAAAAACCAAAATTTTGTTAATAAATAATAAATCTTAAAATTTACTATGTAAAAAAACATCCATAATATATAGATAATTTTTTATAAGGCCACTCGGGGCGGTAGCGTGATGAACGAGTATCACGCGTTGAAGTGCCACGGAACACCGCCGCCGGTTAATCTATCACGCGTTATATATTGAACGCGTTATGTGTATAACGTGTGAAACTTGGACCCATTTGTTCTGCATTGTTCTGCAAATTCTCTGCATGTTTGACAATAAGGGGAGGGGACCTTGGATCCATTGACACCTGTACCTTGCATAGTAAAAAACAGAAATAAATGTATTAATTAATTGAAGTTGGCTTTTTTTATCACTAGTGATACCACCCCGCCTACATTTCTATCACTATCACTAGAATATTGAGTGCTGACATGGCATGATTTGATTGGGTGCTCCCATCACTAGAACCCATCACTAGTGAACCACCCCTCCTCCCCTAAGGTTGTCGTGATTTAATTAAATTTTCAAACTTTTGCTAAACGTTGTTTCTTATTAATTAAAATTTAGATATATTCTTTCGTTAGAAATACAAATTTTAATTAAAAAATAACACAAAGATAAAATAAAATAAAATAAAAAAGTCTTAAATAAAAGTTATAATAGAATTAAAAAAAAAAACACAAAACAATGTTTCAAACTTTCAAATTAAAACCGGATTGTTTGGGTCGTTCGAGCGAAGGTTTGCGGACCTCGGGTTCATGTTTGAAGAGCAAAAATTTAAGGAAAGTTAGATGTAAAAGATAGAAAAAAATTTGGTTAAATTTTGTTTAAAAAAATTGTTAAAATGGATGTAAATATAGAGTGTTTATTTTCTATTTTCTTATAAGCACCCAACCGATACTTTCGTTTTAGACTAATGAGTTCCAGATTAATTGGTTTGAGAGAGATAATCCCACCTTTTAACGTGAAGATCATGGGTTGGTGTAATCTCCTATATCTTATTCACATACCATTTTACAGTCTTTCTCTCTTTATATATCTATGTATACTAGCAGGTTGCCCGCGTGATGCGGCGAGGGCGACACTTTGCATTGCGACACTCGTTTCTGGTAGTTTTCTTATTCGTATAATATTTATGATAACATTATTGTGGTGGATATATGCCATAAGTTTACACATATGTAAAAGTTTTGTTTTTTTATAAAAATTAATAATCAAAAGACAAAAAATAATGTTTTTTTTATAAAAATTAATAATCAAAAGACAAAAAATAAAAGATAAGTTGTTATAATTGTAAAGTTTGTTTATTTTATTGGTTAAATTATAACGTATCATTTTATTCTTTAAAGGTCATAACTTTTTCTAAATATCTACATAGTACCCATCCAATAAACTTTAAGTTTAAAATTTTTGTTTTTATAAAAATAAAAATAGTATTTGACTCGTAAGTACGTTTTAGAGCTTTAACTTAAATTGTTAAATTTTGGCTTTTTACAAATATAAAAAATTTATATTTTTATAAAATTTCAATAACTGTTTTTATAAAAAAAAAAATAGGATGATAAGAGTTTATATATTTATTAACTTTATATCATACTAAGTTCAAATTTTTAGTTCCTAACTAATCTTATCTATATTAGTCTACTTTTAACTAATAATTCCTAAAAATATGTAACACAATCTACTACTATGTATCTAGTCAAGTTGGTAAATAATTCTTTTAGAACTGACTAATATTATCTATAACAATATAGTTGAACTTATAATTCCTAAAAAATTGCAACCAAGTTTAGAATTTATCTACTAAAGATTATAAATTTCTGGAGTATTTTATTTATATTACTTGTTATAAAAATGTTTATAATATAATTATTTTTTATTAACTTTATATCATAGTAGGTTCAGTTTTTTAGTTTAGCTTTAAAGTTATTCCTTTTTTACTTTTTAATTAAGAAATGCAAATTATTAGATTAATATCCAAGAATAACTGCAATATTTTATAACTAGCTTAAGACCCCGTGTACACGGGTGGCCTCAAAAAAATATATTATTTAATGGTGTTTTCATAAATCTTTTATTGAAAGATTTGTTTCGGTATATATTCATTTTGGTATCACCGCGAACTCATCAAGACACGCAACATAATTACTGAAACACAATAGTTTGATATATTCAAAGGCTCATACATTAAACAATTTACAACAATGCCAACTAATCCACCTTGTTTTTGTTGCCCTTAAATTTATTTAGTCAAAGAATAATCTTGATATAGCTTGATAAGTCAACTTTTAGGTGGATTGATTGCCTAATAATCTCTTCCGTATATCTTATTACCCTATGCATGTGTTCATAACATGTTATGCATAACAATTCAGACATGTATGTATTTATATGGATGTATGCATGTAGTGCAAATAAAAACCTTCTGGCAACTTTGGTATGTTCAACCCAATTGACCCATTACCTTTCGAGTAACTATTTTATTTGACCCATTAAAGATAATGTATAGCCCAGAATCCACATCAACTTGTTTTAAGTACATACATGAAAATCAAATAGATCTATCAACCAATTCAGATAGAAGTTTCACAAATGAGCAAACGGGAACTTACATTACATTCGGTCCAATATAAAAATCCTTATTGAAATCTTCAATATAAAAACCATTCTAAAATAATTCAACATTATATAATACTATCCACATTTGCAAACATGGAGGTTACATTAAAGCACACATAGCAGTAGTAGGGGATCCGGAATTTTCATCATTGGGAGACAAATATGAGTCACGTTGTAACATGTCAGGCGTTCATAACTGGTCAGGTACAAAATTTAATTGAATCATAATAAAATCTAGACTAAACTTTCTATCCATTTAATACTTATAACCACATATGTTTATCTTCAAACCATAAAGTTAAAAGCACGATTATGAACCTATCCATGTTATGAGCCCTTTTGCTTCAACATTTGAGATCTTGCTATAAACAAAATTGTCTTTAACACTGGAGCAGAGTTCCAGTTTGGCTGCAACACGCCCAACACAACTGAGATCAGCTCCAGAAGCAAACAAACTTGCACATTAAATATTTGCTTATGTTTTCTTAGTTAAATTAATCTATATTCATTCAAATACTCAGCCTACATTTTTAAGAATTGAGCATAAGAAAAAAAAAAAACAATAAACTTACAAAGATCAATGTTAGTAGTCCATGCTTCTACAAAGATCTATCTTCACCGACTGAGCAAGTGTTAAGATCTGGTGCATTCATAAAGAAAGGCATCATTAAGAAAAACACGAACTAAAGATCTAACATTACAATATCAAGTTCGGGAAATATTTAAAAAGAGTTAAAGAGTTGACTAAGTCAACAAAATCAAACAAAAATAGACTTACCTGCAGCTATAAAATTAACCGTCTCCGGCTGCTGTAACACCCTAAAATTTATACCCTTGATTTTAGACAAAGTATAGAATTAAGTACATGACTTTCATTAACAAAAGTTACTAATAACCATGACCTTAGTCGACTAATGACTAAGTTCCATAATTACAAAACTGTTTAAATTGTGTTAACGACCCATACACAAAGACTACAAAAGATCTAAGACGTTGCGGAAGCTTCAAAATAGAGTGTTCGGTTCTTCATCTTATCACTTGATCGCCACCCGTAAGACTTGTCGATTTACCTATGACCAAAACCATTAAAACATTAGTTTTGACGCTATCGTATAATATAGTCGCAAGGTTGAACGTCACATTTGAAATAATAAAAGCAAAATAACCTTCCTGGATCCACCGTAAATTACGGCATCACCGTAATTTACGGTGATCCCTGAGAGTTCCTGGTCACCGTAAACCAGTAGATAATCACCGTAACATGTCTGCCCTATACCGTAAATTACGGTATTACCGTAATTTACGGTAAGTCCTGGAAATCCATGTTTTGTTTTGTGGTTTCATTTCCTTCAAACAAATCTCGTAAATTGCCTTTCTAACAACCCATTACATCCAAATCTAGTATTTCTAACATGTAATAAATATTAACCAATAGCGTAGAACAATCTATCATATTTCCGGAATATAAATCATGTTTTACTTGATTATTTGACCCGTTTGGCTCGTCTAAAGAATCCTTCTATATGACGACTACCAACGGGTACCGACCGAATTTAATAAATCAATCAATATAACGACTTCAATGCTTAATTCAAAACAACTCTTATTCAAAATTCAATTACATATTTGAATCATCCGATAAAATAAATGTAACGGAACAAGTTACATACCTTAGCGTACGCCCTTCGATCGTGAGTCTCCACCGGCTTGTCCACTCGACGTTCCGGTATCTTGTCCTATAGAGTTCAATGTTATCTTGTTTAGAACTCTTTGTAAACCATATTTCACATAATAGTTAAACATCACGATTAGGCGTTTTAACCACAAAATTCTAATTTTCAAGTCTTCTTTGAGGCATTTCAACAAACACTTCATATGCAGAATTTTTATACCTTTAGTAATCAACTTCTTAACTTGCTAATTAGCTAACTTGACAACAATAAAGCCCTCCTATAGTGTTTTAAGCATCATATCTTTCTGAAATCACTTTCAACAATCAAATTACATTAGAATATCCATCTTAAACCCTAGTGTTCATCTTCATCTTGTAAAACCCATAACCCACCTTCAAGGTGTTCATGGAATTTCCTGAAATTGGACATGATTTCATATGTAGTTGTCTAGGTTTTACTTCTAGACACTACATCATCTCTAATCAAATCAAACAACACACATGCAACATCTAATCTTAGATTTTCCAAAATCATGAGAATTTCAAACAAAGGATTAACACGAATTTTTACATACCTTATGATCCTCTTGTGATGAGGATCAATAATCTAAACTCGGATTTCGTTTTGGATCAGAATTGCACCTTCAATTTGAGAGTTTTGTGAGATTAGGGTTTGTGGAATGGGGGTGTCGCCCCCTGCTTCTTCCTGATCGACCAACACCTCAATTTGGGGTGTTTGGTTTATTTTTTATTTGTTCTAATTAATTAAGTTTCAAATTAAACAACTATGGTCCCTCAACTTTGTTCAACATATAGTTTGGTAGCTTTTAATCAAGTTATAAGCTATTTCTAGACTAGTTAACTAACTAGGTTAAAATTCTTAGTTAGTAAACTCCCATTTACTTATGCTTTTATAATTCCGATATAATGTCTTATATTTTCGGGGTGTTACAAGTCCACCCCTCTTAAAAAGGGTTTCGTCCTCGAAACCAAGGTACGTACCAAATAGTGTAGGATGAAGACGTCGCATCTCCTCTTCGGACTCCCATGTAGTGTCCGAACCTTTTCTATGCTCCCATTTAACCTTGACTTGTTCAATTTGCTTATTTCGTAAACGTTTGACCTTTATGTCTAAAATTTCAACCGGTCTTACCGCATAATTTAGACTATTATCCACTTCGATATCATCGTAATGGATATAGGTCGTTTCGTCTGCTAGGCACTTTCTTAATTGAGATACGTGAAACGTGCCATGGATCCCACTCAGCTCCTCCGGTAGTTCAAGACGGTAAGCTACCTTGCCAACTCTTCCGATAATTTTAAATGGCCCGATAAACCTTGGGCTTAACTTCCCCTTCTTTCTAAATCTAATAACACCTTTCCATGGGGACACTTTTAGCATGACCATGTCACCGACTTGAAATTCAATTGGCCTTTTCCTTTTATCAACATACGCCTTTTGCCTGTCTTGAGCCGCTTTCAAGTGTGCCCGAACTTTATCGATCTTTTCGTTCGTGGCTCGTACTATGTCTTGGTGGGCGAGTTCACATGGACCTACTTCACCCCAACAAACTGGGGTTCGACACTTCCTACCGTAAAGCAGTTCGTATGGTGCCATTTTAATACTAGACTGGTAACTGTTGTTATACGAAAACTCGACTAACGGTAGGTGAACATCCCAACTGCCTCCAAAGTCGATTATACACGCCCGTAGCATGTCTCCCAATATTTGTATCGTTCTTTCACTTTGTCCATCCGTTTGAGGATGGTACGCAGTGCTAATGAACAATTTGGTCCCCATTTGTTCTTGGAAATCACGCCAGAAATTCGAAGTAAACCGGGTATCCCTATCCGACACGATGGACACCGGCACTCCATGACGTGCTATGATTTCATTGGTATAGACTTCTGACATCTTTTCTGACGTATAAGTCTCACGAATCGGAATGAAGTGAGCACTTTTCGTCAATCTATCCACCACTACCCATATGGCATCAAAACCACGATTTGTCTTAGGCAGTTTGGTTAACAGGTCCATTGTAATATGTTCCCATTTCCAAACCGGAATTTCTAACGGTTGGAGTTTACCGTATGGTTTCTGATGCTCCGCCTTGACTTGTAAACATGTCAAGCATTTTTCCACATATTTCACCACGTCCCTCTTCATTCCGGGCCACCAATAATTTTGTTTCAAATCATTGTACATCTTGGTCGCACCCGGATGAATTGAATAACGGGATTTATGAGCTTCATCAAGTAGAAGCGCCTTTACTCCACAGGTATGTGGGACCCATATCCTTCCGGATCGAGTCTTTAACCCGTGATTCCCATCCGACAAGTCTTTCAACTGACCAATTATTCTTTCCTTCTTCCAATTCTCTTCTTTTACTGCTTCTAATTGCGCCTCTCGAATACGTTCAAGTATACTCGAGGTTACCACGAGTTGCATCGATCGTACTCGTATCGGGACATAATCCGCTTTTCTGCTCAGAGCGTCCGCTACCACATTTGCCTTTCCGGGGTGATAATGTATCTCACAATCATAGTCTTTCACCGTTTCCAACCATCGCCTTTGTCGCATATTTAACTCCTTCTGATCGAAGAAGTATTTCAAGCTCTTGTGGTCGGTGAATATGGTGCATTTTACCCCATACAAGTAATGCCTCCATATTTTTAATGCAAATACCACCGCTGCCAGCTCGAGATCGTGCGTGGGGTATTTCTTCTCGTGTATCTTCAATTGTCTCGAGGCATAGGCTATTACCTTGCCCCGTTGCATCAACACGCAACCTAGCCCCGATAATGAAGCATCCGAATAAACCACCATGTCTTCAACTCCGTCCGGCAATGTCAGTACCGGAGCTTGAGTTAGCCTTTCTTTTAGCGTCTGAAACGCTTTTTCTTGATCGACTCCCCAAACAAACTTTGCTTTCTTTTGGGTTAACTTTGTTAGCGGCGTTGCAATCTTGGAGAAATCTTGAATGAATCTCCTATAATATCCAGCAAGCCCCAAAAAGCTTCTAATTTCAGAAGGGTTCTTCGGGGAATTCCATTTTGACACTGCCTCTATCTTTGACGGATCCACCAATATTCCGTCGGCATTTATGACATGACCTAAAAATTGAACCTCTCGTAACCAAAAGGCACATTTAGAGAATTTTGCATATAACTTCTCTCGCCTAAGTGTCTCTAACACTTCTTGTAAATGATGTGCGTGTTCAGCTTCATTTTTCGAGTACACCAAGATATCATCGATAAACACGATGACCGACTTATCCAACATTGGCTTGCAAACCCGGTTCATGAGGTCCATGAAAGCCGCGGGCGCATTTGTCAGCCCAAATGACATCACGAGAAATTCGTAATGTCCGTATCTTGTGCGAAAAGCCGTCTTCGGCACATCTTCTTCTTTGACCTTTAGTTGGTGATACCCCGACCTAAGGTCAATTTTTGAAAACCAACTCGCGCCTTGTAGTTGGTCAAATAAGTCATCTATCCTCGGGAGCGGGTATCGGTTCTTTACCGTGAGTTTGTTTAACTCCCGATAATCGATACACATGCGCATGCTCCCGTCCTTCTTCCTCACAAACAACACCGGTGCGCCCCAAGGAGACACACTCGGCCTTATGAATCCCTTGTCAAGCAGGTCTTGGATTTGGGACATCAACTCTTGTAGTTCCGACGGTGCAAGTCGGTACGGGGCTTTTGCTACAGGTTTCGCGCCCGGAATCAATTCGATCCCGAACTCTACTTCCCGTTCAGGCGGTATCCCCGGTAAGTCTTCCGGAAAAACATCTTCATAGCCTCGTACTACCGGTACATCTCCAATCTTTCGTGATTCTTTCTTGGTCTCATTTGCATAAATTATGAATGCCTTGCATCCTCGCTTCATGAGCTTGTGAGCTTTCAACATCGAACATACTATGGGGTTGCCTCGTTTTTCGCCATAAATGGTGACGTGTTTTCCGCTCGGAGATGTTAGTTTTATCTCTTTGCGAAAACACACGACCTTTGCATGGTATTGAGATAGCCAATCCATCCCAACGACTACTTGGAATTCTCCCATCGACATCGGAATTAGATTTATCAAATATTCTTCATCGTCAATGCTCAATTTACAGTTTTCACATACATCACAAACAATAAAACTCTTGTTATTACCTATCTCTACTTCTAAAGGCACAGGTAATTTTGTTAGAATAAATGAAGGATGTCGAATAAACCCATATGAAACAAAGGATTTATTCGCACCCGTATCAAATAACACGTGTGCGGGAATTGAATTTACAGCAAATATACCTGAGACCACGTCAGGTTCAATCTTCGCTTCTGCGGTGGTTAATTGAAAAGATCTTGCCTTTGCTTTTGGGGCTTCACCTTTCGGTTCCTGCCCATCTTTCTTTCCAACCAGTTCCGGGCATTCCGACTTTTTGTGACCCGTTCGATAACAATTATAACAAACCGTCACCTTCTCCGGGAACGACATAGCCATATGTCCCGTTTTCTTGCATATGGGACAAGGCTTATCCTTGTAACGACATTCGCCTTTATGATTCTTCCCACAAATTTTGCAACCTGATGTACTACCTTTAGCATCTGATTTCTTTGCTGATTCATTCGTTCTTGCTTTCTTGGCAGGGCTTGGATTCACATCTTGTGCCCTTCGTTCACCCCGTTCTATACTCTTCTTCAATTCAATCTCCCTTTCCCGAGCAGCGTTGACAATCTCGGTAAGGGTCTCGTACTTTGAAGGGGTTATGAACTCTCTATATTCCGCGCTTAGCATGTTATGATAATAATAGACCTTTTGCTCTTCATTCGTTATCAAATCATCACAGAACTTCATCTTGTCCATAAACATCCCCGTGATCTTGTCTATGGATTCACCTTTGTGTTTGAGTTGCATGAATTCTTCCTTGATTTTATTTATAACCGCCTTGGGACTATGGTGTTTAAGAAACGGCGTCTTAAACTCCTCCCAAGTCATGGCCTTAGCCGCTTCACTTCCAATCTCCTTCTTTTTGTTATCCCACCAATCTTTCGCTTGACTCCTTAGTTGACCCGTACCATAGGCTACGTAGTCTTCTTCGTCACAATGGGTTCTCTCGAATACCCCTTCGATGTCACTTAGCCATCGTTGGCACACTATTGGGTCAACCTCCCCATTATATATTGGTGGTTTACAAGCCATGAATTCCTTGTATGAACAAGGCTTTCGTCCTCCACGCTTTTCCTTTGCTACATTTGAATCATCTTCCAGCTTCTTGATTCTATCTTATACTATTGATGAAACCGTGTTTTGAATTTTATCAATAAAGCCTGACAAACTGTTTTCAATCGCCTTTCCAACCTCTTCGGCAATCACTTCTCTCATTTGTTCGGTGACTCTTGGCACCGCATTATCATTGCCTCCTTCAGCCATCTCTATTTCTGAAATGTTTACATAGATTGTTAAACATTTCATTTATAATACATGCTTTACTTGTTTTGATTTAATCAAGTTCATAACTTGATTTAATCATTCTTGTTTCAATTCAATCAAGTTCGTAACTTGATTTAATCATTCTTGTTTCAATTCAATCAAGTTCGTAACTTGATTTAATCATTCTTGTTTCAATTCAATCAAGTTCGTAACTTGATTTAATCATTCTTGTTTCATGCATTTCTTGTTTTTGAGTGAGCTTACACACTTGTTTCATGCATATTGTTCATTTCTTATTCTTTACGTAGTACCTAATTTATTAACAAATAAGCTAGTTCTTACCGGACGATCGATCAAGCTTGAACCGAACACTTATTGACAACCTTGAGCTCTGATTACCAACTTGTAACACCCTAAAATTTATACCCTTGATTTTAGACAAAGTATAGAATTAAGTACATGACTTTCATTAACAAAAGTTACTAATAACCATGACCTTAGTCGACTAATGACTAAGTTCCATAATTACAAAACTGTTTAAATTGTGTTAACGACCCATACACAAAGACTACAAAAGATCTAAGACGTTGCGGAAGCTTCAAAATAGAGTGTTCGGTTCTTCATCTTATCACTTGATCGCCACCCGTAAGACTTGTCGATTTACCTATGACCAAAACCATTAAAACATTAGTTTTGACGCTATCGTATAATATAGTCGCAAGGTTGAACGTCACATTTGAAATAATAAAAGCAAAATAACCTTCCTGGATCCACCGTAAATTACGGCATCACCGTAATTTACGGTGATCCCTGAGAGTTCCTGGTCACTGTAAACCAGTAGATAATCACCGTAACATGTCTGTCCTATACCGTAAATTACGGTATTACCGTAATTTACGGTAAGTCCTGGAAATCCATGTTTTGTTTTGTGGTTTCATTTCCTTCAAACAAATCTCGTAAATTGCCTTTCTAACAACCCATTACATCCAAATCTAGTATTTCTAACATGTAATAAATATTAACCAATAGCGTAGAACAATCTATCATATTTCCGGAATATAAATCATGTTTTACTTGATTATTTGACCCGTTTGGCTCGTCTAAAGAATCCTTCTATATGACGACTACCAACGGGTACCGACCGAATTTAATAAATCAATCAATATAACGACTTCAATGCTTAATTCAAAACAACTCTTATTCAAAATTCAATTACATATTTGAATCATCCGATAAAATAAATGTAACGGAACAAGTTACATACCTTAGCGCACGCCCTTCGATCGTGAGTCTCCACCGGCTTGTCCACTCGACGTTCCGGTATCTTGTCCTATAGAGTTCAATGTTATCTTGTTTAGAACTCTTTGTAAACCATATTTCACATAATAGTTAAAACATCACGATTAGGCGTTTTAACCACAAAATTCTAATTTTCAAGTCTTCTTTGAGGCATTTCAACAAACACTTCATATGCAGAATTTTTATACCTTTAGTAATCAACTTCTTAACTTGCTAATTAGCTAACTTGACAACAATAAAGCCCTCCTATAGTGTTTTAAGCATCATATCTTTCTGAAATCACTTTCAACAATCAAATTACACTAGAATATCCATCCTAAACCCTAGTGTTCATCTTCATCTTGTAAAACCCATAACCCACCTTCAAGGTGTTCATGGAATTTCCTGAAATTGGACATGATTTCATATGTAGTTGTCTAGGTTTTACTTCTAGACACTACATCATCTCTAATCAAATCAAACAACACACATGCAACATCTAATCTTAGATTTTCCAAAATCATGAGAATTTCAAACAAAGGATTAACACGAATTTTTACATACCTTATGATCCTCTTGTGATGAGGATCAATAATCTAAACTCGGATTTCGTTTTGGATCAGAATTGCACCTTCAATTTGAGAGTTTTGTGAGATTAGGGTTTGTGGAATGGGGGTGTCGCCCCCTGCTTCTTCCTGATCGACCAACACCTCAATTTGGGGTGTTTGGTTTATTTTTTATTTGTTCTAATTAATTAAGTTTCAAATTAAACAACTATGGTCCCTCAACTTTGTTCAACATATAGTTTGGTAGCTTTTAATCAAGTTATAAGCTATTTCTAGACTAGTTAACTAACTAGGTTAAAATTCTTAGTTAGTAAACTCCCATTTACTTATGCTTTTATAATTCCGATATAATGTCTTATATTTTCGGGGTGTTACAGCTGCTAACATGATGCTCACAGAAGCGCCCAATTAACTATCTCTTCCTAAACATCTAAATTAGATATTTCTTAAGCGTTTCCAACCCGACCCATATTTAATATGACAAATATGATCTATTTACCTATATATGAATCGAATTGGGCTACGTTTATCAAAAACAACTGAAATTCACCCAAGGTGTAATCATACCTTCAAAACCGTTTTGTTATTCGAAATATATGGAGGCCATGCCTGCATTAGGAACCGGTTAAAACTCCACGTGAGCTTATATAACTTAAGTGATACATTAAAAGCTTTAACTGATATTATTCTTCTAATAACTGAGCTAGACACATAAACATTACTGACTCACAAAACTCTTTACTTTATTTCTTTCCTTTTCCCATTGTTTATAAAACACTCACCCTTATTACATGTAGTCAATATGATCTATTCAAGTGCAGGTACCTGATAGTCTTCATGCTTCCCAAAGAACATTTTCCACATAAATGAGGAGAATCGAGCAATCCGAGTTCCTGTTGCAAGCTGCAATGAAACAACATTTTAGGATCACAAATTATTCTTCTTTTGCTCCATGTCAACCACAAAATAAAAGGTAAAATATTAAGTATGAACTATTATCAAAATTGTTACTTACCATTATAATGGTAGCATTAGGATCCTTTGGCATCAGCAAATTACACCAAACGTCTTAATGAAACAAAAAAGCAAGCAAAAGTTTACACTCAAACTTAACGATTGTAACCCCTGTCATGCCTGCATTAACTTTAACAAAGATATAATGAATAAAGATTAAAAAAACGCTCATTTAACTTGGGGTTGGTGTAAACAACAAAATTATAAAAATAAAAAGTGTTTATAGTGAGGAATGACAGCTGTCTTCGCATTTACATAATAAGGTTTTAAAATAAAACATGAATACCAAATGTTTGTTAAGCCGGTTAATGGATCAAAACCCATTTAGACTAAATTTATAGGCAACTGAAGCATCCTCTCAAATTCAAATTAAGCACTTAACCATTGTTAATTTAAAATTTGTGTCCAAAATCAACAAATTATTCAAATAATAACATGAAATTGTGAAATCTAAAAAAATACAGCCAAAAGGTTTCTAAAGAAGCAAAGATCTTAAGTATCACTTAAAAGCATAACTATATAATAATTATTTTCCTCTAAGACGTATCAAAACCGATCACCAGTACCTTATCCGCCATTGAAGAGGCGGCGGCTAGGTCTTCCAGACATCACCAACGCCGCAAAAAAGAAACTGAAAACACTGATACATACCTTATACTTCATCATGGACTCTTTGTTATTGAATCCTAACTTCCACCGTATGACGTGTGCGTTCCCAATTCGGGGGATACTGGGAACCATATGGCTGACATCATCAAATCCACTAACAACAAAAATTCAAGTGGTTTCCTATTGTCATTTACGTTCCATTAGAACCTTGAAAATTAGAAAGTTAATGTTAAAAAGTTTAATACCCATATCAATTTAAGTTGAATATCAATATTGAATTAAACCTAAGGCAACAATGGAAAAAAAAAAACAATTCTAAGAAACAAAACCACAACTCGCCTGCTACATGAACACACAGTTATGTAGAACGCGCGAACCGAAGATGAATCAAAGTTTTCGATATGAATAGCATAGCATTCGAACACTAAATCACGCATCAATTCATTGATTTGGTAAAAAACATGAGAGAGCGAACCTGATACTTTATTCCAAGCTGATACGTGAAACAGACAATTGAGATTGAAAGATTATGTGTGGTTTAGTACTTGAGTTAATGAAGAAGATGATGGAACTTTTGGTTGTATGAGGCGTCATGCCTTCTCTCTAGACCTAAACAACTCTAGCAAAACAGGCCAAACATTCAAATTATGCCTTTATTTTTTATTTTAAATGAACTGAATCTTTGTAATTCTTGTGGTTATCTAGTCTAAAACATATAACAATCAATCTCAAACTGTTTTACAACAAATGCATCATATACTAATCAATATTCATTCAAATCCTTGTTAAACTCTACCATATAATCTATACTCATTCAAATGCTCAACCTACATTTTTAAGAATTGAGCATAAGAAAAAAAAAACAATAAACTTACAAAGATAAATGTTAGTAGTCCATGCTTCTACAAAGATCTATCTTCACCGACTGAGCAAGTGTTAAGGTCTGGTGCAAACATTAATAAAGAAAAGCATCATTAAGAAAAACACAATCTAAAGATCTAACATTACAATATCAAGTTCAGGAAATATTTAAAAAGAGTTAAAGAGTTGACTAAGTCAACAAAATAACAAAAATAGACTTACCTGCAACTATAAAATTAACTGTCTCCGGCTAACATGATGCTCACAGAAGCGCCCAATTAGCTATCTCTTCCTAAACATCTAAATTAGATATTTCTTAAGCGTTTCCAACCCGACCCATATTTAATATGACAAATTTGATCTATTTACCTATATATGAATCGAATAGGGCTATGTTTATAAAAAACAATTGAAATTCATCCAAGATGTAATCATACCTTCAAAACCGTTTTGTAATTCGAAATATATGGAACTATTAGTGTAACCTCTGCCATGCCTGCATTAACTTTAACAAAGATATAATGAACAAAGATTAAAAAAACGGTCATTTAACTTGGGGTTGGTGTAAACAACAAAATTATAAAAATAAAAAATAAAAAGTGTTTATAGTGAGCAATGCCAACTTTCTTCGCATTTACATAATAAGGTTTTAAAATGAAACATGAATACCAAATGTTTGTTAAGCCGGTTGTTTAAGAAGACAAAACGAATGGTCTAGCTAGTTCTGTAATGGATCAAAACCCATTTAGACTAAATTTGTAGGCAACTAAAGCATCCTCTCAAATTCAAATTAAACACTTAACCATTGTTAACTTAAAATTTGTGTCCAAAATCAACAAATTATTACCAGAAAAAGTGCATTAATGCGGTGATACCAAACGCTCTCTCTCAGATGGTTTGCCAGCAAAACAACTGCCGTTAATTCTTTTGATCGCGACATCTGAACCCTTCCATTTCCTGTGATAAAAAGCTCCATATGTACCAGATCCTAACTCCCGTACTTACTCAAGATCGTCATTTCTAATAATTTGGTGAAAAATCTAAATCAAACTACTTATAGATTATATTAGTTTTGCATAAAAGTTAATATAGATAAGGGTTAGAAGTACCGGTAAACCCCTAGCAAAAGCTTTCTCCACGACCTTTATCAATTCAGTCTTTGTTTTGACTTGGGTGTCATTGTCAAAATCAAACTCTAAATCTGCAGGTGCATCCTATAAAACAAATAAAATATTAAACAAACATTGTTTTATAATCTAAAAATCAACTTTATGCGTTTTAGGCTGCTAACTATAGCTTGTATGTTTAGTCAAGTTGCGATCGAGTAATAGTTTGGTATGTTCAGTCAAACTTGTATATTCCAACATAATCCCCCTCAATTACAATAAACAAAAGAGAAAAGTGTTGGCAAGCCGTGTTTATAATTATCCCATCTGACCTGCTACCCAAATTGCATGACCAACCCAGTTTCCCCAGTACCTTCACAAAGATTTATACATTCCTTTATTACTTAACCCACTTTGCATGCTGCCCTAAGTACACACCTTAAACTTTCAAGATATGCAAATTGCTAAAATTAGTTCAGAAATTAGCATCACTACTGAAAACTATCTCACCTTCATATGCTCTTTGTGGTTATGTTGCTTATTTTAAAAAAAATACACAAAAACATTAGCAACCAAACTACAAACAAAAAAAAAGCTTCATCCCACATGTTAAAATTTGAAAATCAGATTAGTGTGTTAAGCACGAATAGCCGTAATCAACCACCTTAGAATTCAAATTCAACGGTGATAAGACAATCGCTTTCTCTAGTTCTTTCAAGGCCTGAATGATTCAGATGCAATGTCAGAACATAACACAATAGAACAGATGCAATCTGGATAAAAGTCATAATATGATAAAACTATATGAGCCTTAAGAAACTCACATTACATTGGTTGGTTACAAACAGCAAAGAACCATTTTAAGCTCCATCATTCTAAATTTGGTATAAAAGTTGTGTACTTACAAATGGTATCTTAGAAGCTTTATCATTAGAGTAGCCATCAATCCAAAGATTTCAAAAATCCCAATCTACCACATAACCAACCAAGTGCTTCATACTGAAATCAAACATAACTTCAATGAGGTCAACACAAAGGGATAACTAAAATATATTGAAAAGCACGCATAAAATATTACCTTTCCAACAGTTTCGGCTCTACAATTAATACACGGTTAAGAAAACGGAGTTCCATTGTACCAAACCAACTCATAACATATAAACAAATAGTTGGTGGGTGTGTTTAACCAGATTGCTTAGAAATAATCGGCGAGCAGACCCATCACATAAAGTACAACGTATGATATGAAATGAAATATATCAAATAATAAATAACAAACAAAATCCAAAGATTACAAACTTGATTCCATTATGGATTACTGCTGACAAAAATTTGGGGCTGGTTAAATGCGAAAAATCAAAAGAATATCATTCAAAAAAATCGGAAATAAATAACTTCTTTACGGGCAGCCAAATGAAAAGGTGTTGCCCCTTTACCATCTATAATATTCACGAATCTTAAAAATCCCCTTAAAACCTTAATTTAATTTACAAAATTCAAGTACAGATCATATAAAGGTATCATAAGTCCTTGAAATTACCTTCAAGTGAAAGAAACCTAGCCGTCGCCGACGTCGCCAATGCTCTAATCGGAACCCAAACATCACCACTGGATGGATGGCTCCAACCACCACTTGTTTCCATTGTCTCTCTCTCTCAAGCTTCAAACTTTTCTGAAGATTTTAGGGTTTCTCGATGGACGGCTGAAAGGAAGGAGAGTAACCAACACCACAAGTTTCACAGGATTGTAAGATTAAAAGCTTAAATAATCGATGTAAAAAACAATAAACATACCTGGATTCAATTCCACTGGTTACACTTTAGGGATTCCATTAATAGTTTTGATGAGAATCGCCTCTGCTAGAGATTAATCAGTGTATAAGACAATCACAGATGTATGAAATCGCCAGAGAATCACCTCACCTATATGACAATTAGGGTTTTTGAATGATACTGATGATATCTCCATGAAAGAAAACGAAAGAGTTAGGGAGAGATGTTCAGGAGGATTAAAGAAAAATTAGGGTTTTTGAATGATATGGATGAAAAGCGTGTCTAAGAAGCCGCGTGAAAGGAAAATAGAGGAAAAGAGAATGGCGCCCAAGATGAATTCTCTGGCCAAAGAGGGTGTCCACATCATCAAAATGATTGGCTAAGAATAGCCCTTGTGGCTAAGGAGAATTCATTTAGTATAATAGATAGATTCCAGCTTGACTATGTCTAACTGCAATATCTATTTATTGCAACTTTAGGATATTAACTTATATAAGTTCAGTTGACTTGTAAATTTAGGATATTAACTTTATTTTGAACTTTATTAATATGGTTAATAACTGCATTATATTAACACCAAAGATAAAGTTCAAATACAAAATAAACTTTATTCATACGTCTAGGTCAAACATAACAACTGAAAATGAAAAAAAATATATAAAAACACTTGATAGATTTCATATTAGACTGCATGAAATCTGTTCCGTTTCTGAGTTGACACTCGACGTATTTTTAATCGGATTTTCTGGTTTGTGCTTGAATCGGCAGTATCTTCTAATTCCTCTTCTTTGTCATTGTCCTCAGAATCGTCTAAATTAATAACCTCACTTCATTTCCATTAAGAGAGTCTCTTAGATCTCTTCCTTTGAGTCTCAAACTTCCGATCCCTATAAATGACAAAAATAGAATACAAAAGTTAAAAAAAGATTAAATAAACCTTAAAATTACATTTTCACTAAATTCACATTGAAGATTAAACTTGTATGGACTAAACATTGCACCATAAGAAATAATATCAATACTTTTATCACCATCATCCTGTAATAAAACACACATATAATAACATAACGAACATGTTAATATGAAAGATATACACAAAAATAATACTTAAAAACCAGCAAAATCAATACCTTAGAAGCTTGTTTGACAAATGTGTTGTTTAAATTGGCATGTTCATCATGCAACTGAATCTGAAAAATCAAATAAGTTAACATTCATATAAAAGTAAATAAAAGAAAAAAATATTCACTGCTGCGATATAACAAAACTGACATTTCGCAACAATTGAATTCAGAACTGGATCCATTTTTTTAACTTTGTTTAGCAATAGATATAGGAGTGTCCTGCTATATTTATAGTAGTAACTATAGAAGTGCATTAGGATTTAATTTTAGATTTGCCACCCATTTATTTAGGAAGTTTGTTGTGGTTAGTTTTAAGTTTTTATAAGATATATCTAAGTATAGATATTAGGCAGTTTTAATAAAATAAAATGTGACAGAAAATATCTTCATTTTATGTTACGGTACTTTTAATTTCTTTTGTTTTTGTTTGCATAGATGGAGCCCATCTTTGTAGATTAGACACATTAGATCACAAGTATTAATTACTTGCACATTAACGCATAATCGACTTGTACCTTTTAATCCGTGCGTCGATATTGAACAAGACAACAACCGAAACGTCGACAAAAATGTGTAGGTCCTCATGCTATCTTTGGTTTTTTTTAAACAGTATAGTTTATAAGATATGTCAAGAATACGTAAAAAAAATTATAAGTTTGTTATGGATGGGTGAATTTTAGGGGCTAAAAAATAAATAATGTTTAAAAGACCAAACTACCCTCATTTTAAGGGTCGTTCTATAAATAAAGAGGGGGAAAAGTTCTTATTTTCTGGGTATCTTAAAATGTCACTCCCTCATGCATTATAATATAGTATAGATATATAGAAATATAGATAGGGGAAAGAATCCACTAAAAAGTGGATTTTGCCTAAGTAGTCTAAGAATTATTGTGATAATGACATGTGACACTCCTAATAAGTAGAAATGAATGGCATTTTGGTCCTTATAATTAGGAGTGAAAATAACATGTGACACCCATTTTGTTTTTTAAAAATACAACAAGAAAAATCTAGCACAAAAAATGTAGTATAAAAAAATATAGCACAAAAAATGTAGTACAAAAAAATATAGCACAAAAAATGTAGTACAAAAAAATATAGTACAAAAAATCTAGTACAAAAAAATATAGCACGAAAAAATTCAGCAAAAAAATTTAGTAGAAAAAAATCCAGCACAAAAATTGAGAAAAAAAAAATTTAAGACAAAAAAATTCAGCATAAAAAATGTTATACAACATAGAAATGCAACACATTTTAGCGGGTTTTTTAGTATTCATATTTTATATAGCAATATAGTACTCAAATTAAAGATAAAAAGACGCTCGATTTTACGGTGAAATTTTTATGAAAAAATAATGTCGTATAAAAAAGTTATGAACGTTTAAAAAATGAGGGTGGAATATGCATGTGCCTTGCATGTGGAGAGAGAAAGTCCATAAATAGGATTTTCCCCTGATACCCTTGCACTCCTCATTTCTCCTACATTTTTATCTTAACCATTGATTTGAAAAATGAATGGTTAAGATTCCTTCTCATCTTACTTAGGCAAAATAAACTTTTTATTTGATCTTACCCCTGTAGATAGGAGCCGTACATGAATATTAACTCATGTGCTATTTTTTTTTTCAGAGGAAAAATGTTTGCAGTCTGCGGACCACATTTGCAGACATCTGTAGCATAAAAGGTGGACCAAACCTCTGTAGTCTGCAAGAAGAAGACTGTTTGTTTTTTAAACCTCTGCAATCTACAATAAACATCAACAAATCAGAAAATAAATCAAACAATCTACTATGAACATCAACAAACCAGAAAATAAATCAAATAATCTACTATGAACATCAACAAATCAGAATATAAACAACACCTATTGAACATTACCAAATAATGAAATGAACATGTACAAAACAATGAAAAAAAAAGAACTCAAACCTGTTGTGACGTTGTGGGTCGGCTGTGAAGTAGGCCGGAGGTGACGGGGGTCGCCGAAGGTGGATAGTGATATGAGGTCAAGAAGAAAGGAAGAAGAGGTTTGAAGTGTTTAGAAGTGAGAAGTACACATCTGTTTGGGGAAGAGGACGCACAAACCTTTTTAAAATGAAATTTCTTCTAAAAAACAAATAATCTGTAAAACAAAAGGTTTGCACGTAGTCTACGCCACGTAGACAAAAAAAAAAAGCCAGAAAGCTCTTCTAAAAGGCCTGGTCTATTCGCACGAGTCAGTCCTTGTCTGTTGACCATGGCCAAAGCGCCCCGCTATGGCCAAAGCGGGGCGCTTTGAGTGTGCAAAAAGACAAAAAGTGTGGGCAGGAGTTTGTGTTGTTTTTTTTTTGAAATAGGTGGGATGTGGGTTAGTTTGGTAGTGTTTTTTGGAGGAAAAAATTGTATTTGAGTTTTATTATTATTATAAAATATTAGTTACATATAATTCATAGTTGTTTTATAATTACGTTTTTTTACGTCATTATTTTTATAGAACGTATATAATATAAGTGCGTCTTTATAAACTGTTAACCTTGTTTAATTTGTTAAATTAAACGAACACGTTAAATAAAATGTACAAAAAGCCATAAGAATTAAACGTAAACAATCCAAAACCAACGTGATGTAAATAGAAGATTAACTACAATATATATATTTATATATATATCAGTTTGTACATACAAAACAAAAAGGTACAACTGAGTACATAATACATAACAAATCACTATACAAACAAACTAAGGTACTAATCCTCGTGCGGTGGGGACGGTGGGAGGGGAAGTGGAGGCAACCCAGCGAGCTCTCGTAGAGCAACGAGCGTCTCGACGATCCAGTCAATGCGTGCGCCCTGGCGTCTGAGGCGCCGGTCGAAGTCCCGAGCCACCTAACGCGCTACCGGAGGCAGGTCAGCGTAAACGTACTGCGGGTACTGTGGCGGCTTAGGAGCTGGCTGAACTGGTGGTACCGGGATCTCCTCGACATGCTCCTCCTGAGCCGGATCCTCTAATACAGGCTGAGCCTGAGCCTCAGCCTGAGGCTGGCCCGGGAACTGATCGAGTCCCAGAGCCTGTAGCTGAGCCTGCCGAGCGGCCGCCTGAACATCAGGAGGGGCTAACACTCCAGGCCTCACCTCAATAACAACCGGGATGACCTCCGGCACCACCTCCGGATGCCAAATCAGCCAGTCACCTCCCTTAAACCTCAGACCAACATCAAAGGTACGGGTGATCTGCATGAAAGATACTGACGCGCGGCCCAACCTGGTAGACGGGACCGGATCGGACAGCTCCGGATCATGCTCGGGCACGAGCCCTAGCGAGCGTGCAATGGCGGTGATGTATGAGCCAGTGTGCACGTACCCGCGGAGCTGCCGGTGGTATGCTGTGGCAAAGTAATCTGCCAGGCAGGCTGCTAGATCGCAAGGCTGGCGGCGCAATAGGCAGTATAGAAAGAAAAGGTCACTGAGGTTGACCTTCTCCCTGCTGGAACCCCGCGGCACGATAGTTGCCGCGATAACATGGTGCAGGTATCGGTACAAGGGGTCTCTAATGGTGGTGGCCTTTTGCCAGGATTTCCCAAAGGGAACCCTGGAAATGGCCCTCCAGAAACTGATAAGCGTCTGCCTGTCCATCGCCGTAACCGCCTGTGTATATAAATCAGTATCAAGCTCGGGCTCTGTGTACAAACCTGTATGGACAGCAAACTGCCGCACACTCATCTGAAACTCCTGACCGGCTAGACGGAATGTAACCTCGTGGACTGGAAAATCCGGGTCCTCCACGTAATCCGCCGGATGCGGCGCGTATGTAAACGTGGAAAGAAACTCGACCGTAAGCTCAGGGTACGAGTCCTCCATCGCTATCTCAAATAGGCGCGACCAAGGAGTATCTAGTCCAACTATATGACACGCCCGCGCGGCCTCTCCCACGGTCTCCAGCAGGTCCCAGTCTATCCCTACGTGCGCCCCAATCTCTATGGTGCGCAACCTAGCGCATCTCCCCCTCGCCCGTGACCCCTGCGGAAACTGCAGGTACGGACATGCCGGCTCTCCCTCCTCTCCTACATCTCCCTCAGCCTCCATATGCTCAATCTCGTCATCGGAGGAATCCATCCCTGCACGTTGAAAAGATAATAAATAAATAATATTATTTAAACAATTTAAATAATAAACAAATAATATTAAACATAAACTAATAAACAAATAATATTATTAAACAATTTATATAATAAACAAATAATATTAAATATAAAATAATAAATAAATAATATTATTTAACAATTTAAATAATAAAAAAATAATATTAAATATAAAATAATAAATAAATAAAATTATTTAAACAATTTAAATAATAAACAAATAATATTAAATATAAAACAATAAATAAATAATATTATTTCAACAATTTAAATTATAAACAAATAATATTAAATATAAAACAATAAACAAATAATATTATTAAACAATTTAAATAATAAACAAATAATATTAAATATAAAATAATAAACAAATAATATTACTAAACAATTTAAATAATAAACAAATAATATTAAATATAAAATAATAAACAAATAATATTAAACAAATAATATTAAACAAAAACAAATAATATAAAAAAAAATAAACATGAACCAAAGCGCCGCGCTCTGGCCTCGGCGCGGCGCTTTGGTTCTTCGTTATGAAGAACAGCCGTAGCAGCTCGATCATAACCGCCCAAATCAAACAAAATCAAACAAAATGAAACACATAACTTGAACCAAAACAATAAATGAAGTTCGATCTTACCTTTTAGCGGTTGAAAGCTTGAAAACGTTGATCTCCGGCTCAAGTGTGTGTAAATCGCACCTTTAAGTGTGTGTGTGTATGTTTGTGGTTGAAATGGGGGAGAAGCCACCCCGCTTCAGCTATAGCGAGGGACCGAAGCGCCCCGCTATGGCCAAAGCGCGGCGCTTCAAGGGCAAAGCGCCCCTCTTAGGTCTAAGCGGGGCGCTTTGGGCCTTTTTTAAATTCTTTAAAATTGTTTTTAATTCACAAACGCGTCGATAATAGTCTAAATTTTACGTTTTTTCCATTATACATCATTTATTATTATATATGGACTATACTGCAAGTTCCGGATCAAATCGGTTACGTGTGATGTCTTATTCCGTTATATCGTATCATTTTGGTTTGAAAGCACAAGTACTCCTGTGAGAGGTGTTATGTGTATCAGCCGCCTACCGTACATGAACATGACGTATTTTTTCATTAATTGTAGTATTATGATGTATATTGTCATTTTCGGTCGTACAAGTGCGTATTGAATCTGATTGGGTCGTGTCGGTGACATTCGGTTTTTAACGTGATGTAACGCATATATTGAACAAACACAAACGTGATTATTATTAAACACATTTAACATACATCGTGAACATATGGGGTTACATTAAGGTCAGGGGCACGATACGTAAGCATTTCGTACGCGTTGATCTGATCCCTGTATAATGTATGCCAGGCTGCTGCGCGCTCTGTTCTGTTCGCTGTCCAGAGTAGGTTTGGGGGAGGCATTGGATAACAACCTCCAAGCTTTACATGTATGAAATGCCCATGGTCGACGAACACAACCGCAACCACCAGGTGAGGTTCATCAGCTTCGTTTGGCCCGCCCAGCAGAGGGAAAATTGTATCGCTCCCACGCATGTCGAAGGTGTGAACAATCACACCGTATCGTTGGGCAATAAGAAACCCCGTCTCAGGCATCGTCATGTAATTTTCGATATCTGCTCGTCCCACCCCCTTGAAATCGATCCGTCTAACCAGCGCATCATAATGTCCTATGTTTTCCGGATCGAAAACCTGCCTCCAAAGCGATTCGTTCGTACGTAACTCCTTTATAAGTTGTTTCCGGATCATCAAATATGAATTTTGTTTCACTCCTAACCCAACAGCCACCAATCGAAACCCACAATGACCATCTGGTTTCACGTCCTTTATTCTAACGATGTATGGATGGATCACTTCGGGAATCTGAGATGCGTAGTTGCGGATCGCTATATCCGTCTTAGGACCGAGCTTGATCATCGGGAAATCAGGGTGTAGGTTGATCGTCTGAGGCTGTGACGGTTATATGTACGAGCTGTGACGGGGAAGATCGTCTGAGGCCTCGACCCAAGTTTCTTCCGACGGAATGTACGCGCTTTTTCTAGCGGCTTCAACCTTTCTTTCTTCCTGCGTTTTCAATGTTGGGCGACCACGAGTTTTCTTCAGAACAGCAGGAGGTTTTTTGTTATTGTTCCCTGGATTGAGGATTTGCTGAAACTTTTCAAAGAAGCTCCTTTTCACTTGAGGGGGTGTTGGATCGATCTATTGTTTCAATTTTTCAAATTCCGCGTCTACATCGATATCCTCTATGTTTTTCTTTGCAGGCTTGAAGTCAAGCTTCTTCCAGAACACGTCTATGTGTGTGATCCGGAGTTGCTGACCTGTGGATGAAAACAAATTAGGTGGTAAAATCATAACGAGAAAGGTCAAAGATATTAATTACCTTTATTTTCCAACTTTTCCAAACGACAGGCACATGGCAAACCACAGCTGGTAAAAAGTTGGCAACCACAGCTTGCACCGTAGGCTCTCAACCCGTCTTCCTTACGTTTTAGTTCCCTACTCAAAAGCTCAATCGCATATATTGAAACCTTTCTGAGAATATATGCAAGCATGGGCTGATTCTTGTGGTGCGTCATCACTTTTCGGAGGCTTGTTTCAAAGCTACTACTAATCTCGGTGTATTGTCTATCAACAACATGATCAACATACAGTACAAGTTTATCCAGTGTGTTGCGATGACTTGGAAAGTGACTTTTTAGTGTTGCATGCATGCCCTCAACCCTGTTGGTCGTAGTTTGGTGAAAGTTGATAGTTTTGTTAATCCAGCAAGATACAAACTTTTCACGGTACGGATCCAACCAGGATTTCTTCAAATAATCAAAAACCTCTAAAATTAAAAAAACGTAAATAGTCAGTTTTTGTTATTATATAAAATTTGAACATAATTATGTAAGAAATACCTACGTTCACGGTCATCTTCTTTCAGCTGTGCTTCAAGGTTTTCCAAGTTATACCTGTATATTTCCTCGGTCGTAGACTCGCACAATAACCAAAATCTACGTACGAATTCTTTCCAATCCTTGTCAGAGAATTTCTTCTTGCTGTTCTTATTAATATTTTGTTGAATATGGAACCGACAAAGATACTTATGCGCTTCTGGAAAAACTTGTTCACACGCGTTCATTAGCGCAAAATCCCTGTCTGTTAAAATCACGCGCGGTTCCATACATCCTACCAGCATAGACTTGATCCTCTGCAACACCCATAGGTAGTTCTCTGACTTCTCAGCGGAAATTACCGCACAAGCAGCCGTAAACGATTTGTTTGTCGACGTCATGCCTACGACCTGAACAAATGGCAGGTTGTACATGTTCGTTTTGTAGGTGGCGTCAATCATTAACACATGCGGGAAGGCACACCACATAGTGAATGATTTTTCGTGAACAAAGAAGACATCTTCAACTTCGTTCGATATCTCATTCGTGCGCATGTAATAAGTGTAATTTTTTTCGAGAAGAATGTTTTCAAGTTTTTGCATCGGAGACTTACCGACATTTTTTTCGGCGTTGATCTTCTGAACAGCGTTGTGTATATCTTTCGGAATAAGCTTTCTAGCCGGATTGTTTTTTGTCAGCGTTCGCCAGATACTTTGGTTGGGAATATCTTGCTCTGCCAGCTCCTTAACCAGTTTTTTATCCTCCGAAGAAAGCCTTCTCGCATACGCGTGACCCTCTAAGTTTTCAATAGGAGTGTGGTTATGCTTCGCCTTCGTCACCTCGATCCTACAAAAACTTCCGGATGATTCCGAAAACCCGATCATCTCGAACGGGCAGCCTATTTTCTTGCTACCCGTTTTCCTCTGTGTAGCTATACTCTTATGCTCCCCACCAAAAGTACATTGAAACCAAATCTTGTAATTCTCTCCTCTTTTATTCGACCTCTTAATCACAATGAGGTAACCGTTGTCTTTTGCCGTGTCTTGTACCCAACGCACCAACTCTTTACGTGACGAAAAGGTCTGCGTTGTATCAAACGAAAACGTAACCGGGTAACAGCCTTCCTCGTCAACAGACACATCCCCCGGCTCACCATCGTCACCGAGGTCCGAATATACTTGATGTTCAAAGCTCGGTTGACAACCGTAACTGTGGTTTGGATAACACTCCGGCTGTACAAAGTTGTGCTCGCCACCGTAACCAAAATTCGAATAACCTTGTAAGCTCTGTTGACAACCGTAACTGTCGTTTGGACCACAATCCTGCTGTACAAAGCTGTACTCGCCACCGTAACCGAAATTCGAATAACCTTGTTGTGCGTAAGGGTCCTCCACAGAGGTATTCAAATCCAGCGTCACCGTGTTATCACGATAACGAATGCCAGATACAACCTCTGCCTCCCTCAAGTTGGACGAGACCGGTTTCTCATACGAGTCAGAAATAGCGGTCCCCTCGTAAGAATCAGGAACAACTGACTCGTCAGAATATTGACCGAAAAGATAGTTGTTTAACCACGACATCGTTTTTTCACGCGTAATAGAGCAAAGAAAATCGACAAACAACAAAATCACGCGTATGCTGAATGTTGTGTTTGAGCAGGTGAGGCC
The DNA here is from genome assembly GCA_030545235.1 of Helianthus tuberosus. Taxonomy (NCBI): domain Eukaryota; kingdom Viridiplantae; phylum Streptophyta; class Magnoliopsida; order Asterales; family Asteraceae; genus Helianthus; species Helianthus tuberosus. Next base: position 22,811,541 of record CM060385.1, read on the forward strand.
TTTTAAAATGAAAATTTGGGGTCGAAGCGCCGCGCTTTGGCCATTGCGCGGCGCTTAGGGTTCACGAGACTCCTGCAACCTCGTATCACCTTTATGTCTCTGCAACTTATGTCAGTCAAACGATCAAATCACCTTTTGTCGACCGAAGCGCCCCGCTATGGCCATAGTGCGGCGCTTCGAGGTGTGAAAATAATTTCCTGCGTGTGGAAATAGCATGACCCCTTCTAAAAACATAAACTGCCCCCAGTTAATTGGGTTTTGGAGAAGGCTCTCAATGATTGTACTTGGGTTATTAAATGGGTCCACTGGCCCCGTTTGTACTATGCGTCGTATTCAAGTGACACTATAGCTAATCTCTTATCAAAGTACTGTACTACCGTTATAATACCGACAGTTTTAGAGTTACTTTCTAGAAACACATACCAGATTTTCTAAGCAATATATATGTTGTTCGAACACATAACCAATAAGAAGTACAGAAATTCTAAAACTGCATAAAAATTTATATTTTGATTTAACTGTGACACAGAGAAATATGATCCCGTGCTATATGATTCTTGTATTGTTATACCTGATACAAGAATATTATATACATTAAATACTTGAAACAAAAAGAAAGAATATCAACTTTTTACGAACTATATGAAAATAAAATGTGATGTTACATGCACCTAACTTTTGTGACTTGTTGGGGGGCAAAAGGAGTAATTGTTCGATTAATCATGTGAGTTGTTGGAAGACATGCATGCATAACACAAACTGTGAGAACTAAAAAAAATAAATTAAACCATTTATTTTTTCAATCTAATAAAATTAATAAAAAAATTTATAAGTTTACTGGTTACTCACTCACATAGGGATGACAAAAGAATTCGAGCCTGATGGACATATCCGAAACTTGAAGCGTTCGGGATGGGTATATCCGGTACCCCACGGGTATGGGATGGGGATTGAAAGATATATATTTCACGGGTATGGGATGGTTATGGAATTAGGTGATACCCTGCCCAATTACTCGACAAACGAAATTATTAATTTTTTTTTATTTTCATTTTACCTTCGCTTTTGTTAAGCAACATTTCATTTTTGTTGCATTATTACTTGAAAACTAAGTTTTTTTTAGAATATATATTTCGGTGATATTATTCATATCGGGGAAGATTGCATATCTCCCCTTCTAAAACACTTCGATTGCATATTTGCCTAACCTCATATTTTAATTACACATTTCTCGTTAAACTGACAAAATTGTCCCTTTCAAAAATGTACAGATATCCTATTAAACGTCATCAATTCAAAATATAGGCACCAGAAACCTTCCTGGCTGTTCGTTTCCTTCAGTAATATTAGCAATTGCAAGGCCAGTCCAACGTTATTGAAGTCCCTAATCGAAAAAAAAAGTCGGGGGCCTTTTAAGAAAAAAATTTAATCTAAATTATTCAATTTGTCTACCCATGTACTAAAAAGTTTAAAGATAATAGACAAGTGTGAGGTTCATTGGAGAACACCAAAAAAGTGGAGAACCGGGGAACCCATCTCTTAACCTTTGGATTAAAAAAATCAAGGGTTGTGATTTAATTGATATCTCATAGTTTAAAAACACACGGAAGGGTATAATCGGAATAAAAAAAAGTCCGATTTGTTTCAACTGTCCATTCCTCCATTCCAGATCTCAGATGCCGGCGAATCATGACAATATAACCGTCGCACGCCACCATATACCATTGCAAATATTTATGACACGTGAAGGTTAGGAGCTTTCTTCACAATATACCATTGCAAATATTTATGACACGTGAAATAATTTAAAAAGACTAATCATTTGTTTATAAATAAAAAAACAAATTCTTAACATGTTAAATATTTTTTTAATTTAATAAAATATTTTCTTAACATGTTAAATATATTTTATTGGTTTATTTAAAAAAAATTGCTTCAGATTAATATGAAATATAATTTGATTTTTCAACTTAATGTGTTGTATCTGATATAAGCACAACGAATTATATTGATTAATTATTATTAATCGCAAGGTACGTCTTGTGTCACCATGGTTCCTAGATCACAAGTGATCCGAGTGAGATCGGAGATACATCACCTCGTAGAAGGTAAGGAACTTTCCCGACAATATACCATTGAGAATATTTATGACACTTTAAAGAATATAAAAAGACTAAATATTTGTTTATAAATAAAAATAATAAATTCTTAACATGTTAAATATTTTTTTAACATAACAAAATATTTTCTTAACATGTTAAATATATTTTATTGGTTTATTTAAAAAAATAATTGTTTTAGATTAATATGAAATATAAATTGATTTTTCAACTTTATGTGTTGTATCTCATATAACACAACGAATTATATTGATTGATTATTTTTATTTTTATTAATCACAAGGTATGCCTTGTGTCACTATGCTTTCCTAGATCATAAATGATTCGGGTGAGATCGGAGATACATCACATCACATAAGGTTAGGAGCTTTCCCGACAATATACCATTGCGAATATTTATGACGCGTTAAATAATTTAAAAACACTAAACAATTGTTTATAAATAAAAAAACGAATTCTTAACATGTTAAATATTTTTAACAGAATAAAATATTTTCTTAACATGTTAAATATATTTTATTGCACATACATAACACAAATATATTCATATTAGAATTTAATTTTCAACATAAAGTAAATAGGCCTAAGGTGAATGTGGCAAACCAACAAAGGTAGATATCTGGTTATATAAATAACCATATGGAATTAAACTCAATTCAACAATCAAAACAAATTCAAACGAGCAGCTTAGTGGTTTAGTACATTGAATCATCAATCATATAATAAATAAACTAAAAGACTATCATGTGGGTTTACTTTGCCAATAATCTCTAAAATAGCATCAATAAAAGAAATTAGAAATGAAACACTCTGTACCTATAGGGTTTACTTTGTCAAGACCTAGAACCAAAGGAACCAACAAGAGGAGATGTGACCCGTCAGCTTGGTTTCCTGAAAAGTCGGAACATATTCTTGAGGCATCTTTAATGCAAAGAATTGGTGCACCAAAACGTTCCCCATCTTCGTCAGCTTAATTAGAATTTTAGATCTAGAACCTTCGCAAACTTACGTTACGTAGGTGGTTACCGGTTGCTAGAATTTCAGAACCTGGTGAATCGACGACCAAAATCCGATGCGATTAAACATTTTACAACTGAAATCGAACACAAAAAAGAAACGAACTTGCGAGAAGATCAGAGATCTATCAGAATTGATATCGAAGGGGGTTGTTGTTGATGGATCTTTGATTTGTGATTCAAAATCAAGAGTGAGATAGTGTTTATTTCTATCGAAGGTGGAGGTGCTAGGGTTCCGATTATACGTTTGGGTGGCGACGGCGACAGTGGTGGTGGTGGTGGTCGGAGATTTAGAGGAGGCAGATTGCCAACACGGTTGTTTTTTGATATGCAAAATCTAATAAAATACACTCGGACAAAAATGCCCTTTTTCCATAGTTCCCCACTTTTTTAGTGTTCCCCAATGAACTCTCCCCTAATAGACAAAACGTTAAGATCAACTATCAATCAAAAGATTATAACGAAACCAGTCAGTCAGTCAATCAGACCATGGGGTATGGGGGTCGTCCCTTCCCGTCTTTGCTCGTCCCTTCCCGTCTTTGCTCGTCCCCCTCCGTCGCACACCGCCCCCTTGGGGATCTGCATGTCGCCAGCGTCTTCTCTCGGACGTTTGAGACGATCCAAAAGGTGGGGCCCCCCATTAATTGTGTGTATTGATTTGTGATAAAGTGGGTCCCTCAGCTAGTTGATGGTTCATCCTCCACACCTTTGGGTAGTCCCCAAGGGGATGGTCCTTCTCCCGTGATGATGTGGCACCTACCTGGCGGGTGGTCTCCAAAGAGACCAACCAAACCTCACCCAATAGTATCAGGCAATAACTAAGTCACTTTTACAATAAAATAACATAGAAAAAATAGTATCCAGATCCGATGCTTCTGTACTCCAAACCAAATCCAAAGTAACAAATTTGGTAGCCCAAGACGTGTTTGTGTGTGTATATAATTTAAAATTTTGGGCCCCTATTTATTTGGGTCCTAAACCCTAGCGTTAGATAATAATACTGTAGGTCCGGCCTTGAGCGATTGCAGGATTCTTTCGGTCAGTACAGGCAGTGGCGGACCCAGGATTATTTTTCAATGGGGTCCACTTTTTTCGGTGTTCAAGTTTTTAACAAACAAAAGTTAAAATTTTCGGGTCGTCGTTTGGGTCGGGTCGGGATGAGGAACTTAATAAAATACAATACCATAACAAAATTATATAACCATTTGTCATTAGAAAACACACAATAAACATACGATGTCTTTCGAAACGAAAAAAGTTAAAATTTTCGGGTCGTCGTTTGGGTCGGGTCGGGATGAGGAACTTAATAAAATACAATACCATAACAAAATTATATAACCATTTGTCATTAGAAAACACAAAATTCAACTTACAGAACTTCTGAGACATGAACTTCTGTAACAGAGAAGTAAAAAAAAATCATAGCAAACCCTAAGCAACTAGATATATACCAAAATTCCTTAAACAATTTGGCCTATAATTAAGATATAAACAAAGATTCAAAGCAAAAAAGGCCTTAAACAACTAGATATCAACCAAAATTCAAGTTAGAGAATTAAAAAAAATTCTTACCACTACTTCTGTAACAGAGAAGTAAAAAAAAAAATTCATAGCAAACCCTAAAGAACTAGATATATATCAAAATTCCTTAAACAATTTGGCCTATAATTCAGATATAAACAAAGATTCAAAGCAAAAAAGGCCTTAAACAACTAGATATCAACCAAAATTCAAGTTAGAGAATTAAAAAAAAAAAAAAATCTTACCGGTGGAGGCGGATAGGGCGGCGGAGAGGGCGGAAGGAGGAGCCGGCGGTGGGCGGCCGGAGGCGGAGGAGGGAGGCCGGAGGAAGGAGGAGCCGTGGAGGGTTTCTTGAATAGGGGGATGGTATTGGTGTGCACAGGTAATACAGAGCGTTTTTGATCGCTGTGTGTGATGAGGGTTTCTTTAATTGCTTTTGAAAGACTATTAGAATACCAATATTAAAATCAGATTAAAAAAAAAAACACAAAAAAACGTAAGAAGCATGTATCGAACCGGGATCTTTTGTATGGAAAGGAGGAGCTTTACCAATGCACCAAACCCAAGCTTCTTACTATGGGGTCCAAGTAAATAATTTTATGGGGTCCAAAAAATTTTTATATAACGTTTCTAGTATTTTTTTAAAAAAGATTGGGGTCCGGGGACCCCGTTCGACTCAACGTGGGTCCGCCCCTGAGTACAGGTGCGGAGATTTTGATACTTGTTTCATCAAGGTTGATATGTTATATATCAGGTTGCGATTTTTATATGTAGTCGATTTATAATGCCTACCTGTTTTTATTACCTCTCCGTCGATCAGCAAGAAATATACAAATTGTTGATGTTGTATAAAGTTACAAGGCTAGAGAGTGTGGCTAGGGGCTTTATCATGTCACCTCAGCGTCACCTTACGGCCACGTCACACAAGAGCTATAAAGCCTCTTCCTTTAACTTGTAGGAAGTGGTATAAAGCCCCCTTACCACTATAGCCCCCCCCCCCCCCCCCCCCCCCCCCCCTTTTTAAAGCCAATCAACTTCGAAAATCTCCAACTTTGCTTGTTAACATGATGGCGGAAGGATGATGGCGCCACCCCTTAATTGCGGAGGTGTGGACGATGGAGCCCCGGGGGCGATATGGAGGCTGAGGTGGCGGGGTGGGCCCCCACCCACCAGCCTAATGGATGATGTGACCCTTTGTATATTATTTTTAATCTTATTCCCATGAATGATATTGTATTGTTAAATTTGAGTTCTGATGGGATGTAGACTTGTGCTTCTAGATAACTTTTTTTCCCCACATTTAACTATATTAAAATGTACATTCGTTTATAATTGTATTTATTATGTCTTTACTGTCTGCCAATATCACTTTTTCATTGTTTATAATCTACTTTTTTTTTTGTTGTCAAAATTGACAGTTGATTATGTTTGACTTCACCAGTTGATTGTTTAAGACGGGAGATGATAATGTAGGTGTTATGATTAATGAATCGTTAGCGCCAACATGTGAGATCATAGCTTAATCACCAACACTCGAATCAAATGTTTTTCAAATAATGTTAAGTATAAGATAAAATTTAGACGTAGAGGCTACTTCTAGTTAGTTAAGTATGCCACGGAGCTATCTTTTATCAAGCTTGATTGATTCTCATGAGAACTTTCAAAAACACATTTTAAAGTAAGTTCGCTACTCTTTTACTCATTAATATCTATTAATTAAGTTTAAACCCATTTAAAAATGACCAAATAGGCTAAAATTAAGCCCTTTTAAAATTGGCCCAATGATGCATGTGAATGGTACATATAAAACATATCAATTACACAAGTTTTAAATTTATAAAAACGAAAATCACCTAAAACCAAAATACACACATAACAGGCAAGCGTATTGGCCATCACCACTTTGGTGGGGTGGTAGAGGCTTTTGTGACTCTTGAGAAGAGACCAGGATTCAATTCCTGGCATGGGTTAAATTTGGTGTAATTTAGAAATAGAGATTATGTAATTTTTGCTGTTCAAAAAAAAAAAAAAAAAAAGAACAGGCTAGCGTATCTATCGTATATGCAGTATAGTAGTGGTAAGAACCAAACATCGATCCTAAGGACAAAGTGGTTCCTAATAATGTATCATCTGTCAATATCTAACCGATGTAAGGGTGATTTGTGAAGAGATTAATGATTGGAAGTAGACACAAATTGTGGATTTAGAGAATTCCGATTACAAATTTAACTATTTAGACTTTGACTCATCTTGACTGGGATGTTTTAATTGGTTATGAAGACTATTTTACTTGAGTTCAAATAGCATGTGAAGTGCTAAAATGGATTAGAACCTTACTAGGGTTAATCCCTCAAAACTATAGAATCAATGTTATAGAGACACACACCAAAACCTAATCTTGTGAAGCAAGTTTTAGTTACCATCCTTTATAACTTAGGATTTATTATATTGTTCTAGCAACAGTAGATTAACGAACTGAGCGAATTACCATCTATGTTAATTTAAAGCAAACCCTTCCCATAGGTAGCTCACTAGTTTTACCAGTTATATCACTGATTTGTTTTTTTACTGGTTAAGGATTCAAGCCTCGGATTATAAGTGCACTTTACAACCCAAAGATGATACGTGTTAAATCTAACATGCATAACTTCATAGAAAGATCAACAAAACCACACAAATTAGATCTAAAACCAATACTAACAAGCAATCATACACATCATAAGATTAAAATAACCAAACTTTACTAAAATCACATAATCATAAGTAAAAACCAATGTATTAATCAAATCATAACAAGAATCATCTTACCCTAAATGGTTTATAAAAGTTTAGCTTAGCATACTAGATCTAAAAGAAGTCATGGATGTGATAGAAACTGAAAATAAAAGCAAGCCAAATCGATATGCACAATTAGATGCAAACCGAATGGATAGACCTCCAATTCTTCAAGCTTCTAAACCTCCGGATATTTAATTCTGCTCCAAAACAACCTTCTTTGCCTCCAAATCAAGTTCTGCTCCCTTGTTGTGTCGTCTTCTGTTTCCAGCGGTCATGAGGCCTTAAATATCGAGATCTAGGGTCCCTGCGCGTTTGGGCCCGTTTGGGTCGCTTACGGCCCGTAACCTTTAAGTAGGTTATGGTCCGTAAACAATAGAATCAAGGCCCACAAACATAATATTTGGATTCGGCTCGTTGAAACAGACAAGATTCATATATTATGGGTCCAGTAACTCATTTCCTAACTTAAGATATGACTGTTTGAAGTTCAGCTTCTTCCCTGTCGCGCTATCTTGCTCAGCTTTGCCATGTTTCTTCAGGTTTTCATCCAAACTCTCTACAAACACCATCTAAACCTACATTTACAATACAAATGAATAGATACCATAATCTTATATAATTTGAAATATAAACCCGTCAAATTTACATTGAAATCATGTTACTCTACGAGCACATCACCCAATATGAGTCCTTTCCGAGGAGCAAATTCTATTTAGGGTTCTCGCAGCCAACTATGATAATATATACACATGTAGGTAAACCGTGTAAAATTATAATATATATATATATAGAGAGAGAGAGAGAAAGTATAATGTACAAAATGGCTTAACCTACATTAACATACGCGACAGAATTTATAACGTGCGTAATTATTTTTTTCACCATTATAACGTGCGTGATTATCACCTCCATGCGTGATTATCACCTCCCATGCGTGATTATCACCCAAAAACTGCTCCCATGCGTTATTAGGGCTCCCATGCGTGATTATTGCCCAGATCTGATGGTTGAGCGCGTCGCGTACGTGAAGTAGGATAAGGACTTTTGTATGTTAACCTTTCCCTATATATATATATATGTTCTGCTAAAAATGGCAAAAAGTGCGAAAACGCTAGGAATGATTCCCAGAATGACACGTGGCAGTGGCGCTAAATTACACGCGGGGGTAAGATGGTCATTATACGGTTTTTTTTTCGTTTGATTTAAAACATTCCTAATATGAGGCCCCTATCCTTTTACATATTCCATTTTTTGTATTAGCTCTAACTTTCCCCCAAGTTACCATGATTTTATGGCGTCTGATATGGATCATGAAGTACAAAGAGTAATATCCATGTTCTATATCTTTTACTACTATTTTTCATAATTCCTTTCCCTCTGTTTGATATCTAGTCACGTAAATTATGATTTTCCTTATGGCGTTTTGTGTTTTCCAAATGTTTGTTGTTTTTTAATCTTTTTTATGTTTATCACGATTATGATGTTTAAGGCGTTTTAATTAATATTAGATAATTGGTGCTATTAGTAGACTTTTGCTATTTTTTGGTGTTAATGTATACGTCTTTGGCATTTTACATAACCGTGTGATAGTGTTTAAGGTGTACAGAAAAAACAACTCAAAGGGAAAAAAACACCTTAAGTATTACACGTGTACCAAACATGGGTTACATAGGAAGAAGAAGGTTGATACATATGATGCCGAACAGAAGGAAATGAACATTGGATCAAACTTTTCTAAGAGGGTTGGTTGTAAAGCTCAAATTCGACTTGAGTTTAAAGATAGATTTTGGAAGCTTTATAAGTTTATTGAAGAGTATAATCATCGGTTTGTAGATCAAGCTGCACTAATTGGTATTGGGGATCGCCTAAATTCTTGTTATGAAAATCATCTAGATGGGTTTGTTAAGTTCTTCCAAAATTATTTCCAGCAGCCATGTTCTTTGTTATTCGAGGTAAATTGCGTTTTTTGATTGGTGATGGTGTTTTTATCACTTACAAGACTAGTTGTTTGTGGTTTGCAAGATTTATTGTCTCATTGGCGTTTTGTGATTAGTTTATGACATTTTTATCTCAGTTTTTAAAATATGGCATTTTTGTTGTACCCCTCACTTTATGTGTTTTTTATTACATGTTATCTTCCGGAAATCAGATTGTTCAAGTTATTGTTCATGCAGACGATTTGAGCAGTTTGTGTTGCTATGCAGACATTTAGTTTACATGTTGAGAACACATGGACATAAGGGAATTTCCAAAACAATATATACTTAATAGACGACATAAAGATGCTGCTCCAAAGTGTTCTACTAATTTTCCAATGAGCCATGATTTTATATGTGATGTTGATCCTGATGTTCAAGGTATGATGCGAGACATTATTTTTGTGACAGATTATACTTTTAATCGTTTGTGGAACAACAAGGCCGAACTTTCGTTGTATAAGGAACATGTTCAATCGTACATGAAGAGGGTCCAAGATATGCATGTTGTTGCCCGCTCACCCTCCAAGAGGGTCAAATTTGTGGAGATAACAGGCCAGTACCAAAATGACAAGAATCCCATACGAGTTCTAGTGATAACCCTTAAAGTCCCTAAAGTTTTTATTATTAAAACTTGCATGGAAAGTTTCATAATCTACTTTATGTTTATGATAAGAATAGTCCTCCAAGTTTCCAAACGTGAAACAAGTATAGAAAGTTAAACATTTAACTTTTAAGTGTATAAACGAAACTAGTCCTTCTAGTTTACGTTGTTACCGTATTTTTATAATCTACACGCGTGATATGAACACATGGACAAAAGTGCTAAAAATCATAACGATTTAACTGAGAAAGTTAACGGTGTTAACCTGAAAGTGAGGGTTGTCACAATTTTGCTTCGAACACCAACTATTTGTCAGCAAATGACGGTATTTTCTCAATTTCTTTTTCTTTTATTTTCAGATATTTTTAGCACTATCAGTATCATCTTCAGAATAATCATCACAATATACTATTATGACCTGGTCAAAATCAATGACTTTAATATTATCATTTACTGGAATCTCAATCACGAGAGTTTTAATTACACTAGTTTCGGGTGTCACCGTTATCGGATCAACCACTAGTGGAGTTGAAATCTCAATATCTGGAGCTGATTCATCATCCTCTAGTGGTATTGTGTAATTGTGTTTCATAGGGGGTGGGCAACGATTATACCCAATACCAATGTAATCAATTTCCTCATACTCTTTTTTATCTTTTGGAATTTTATTTGGAATAATGTGATCCAAATTATGTGATGAGTTCACGAAACTCTTCAACTTCCAATTCACACTCTCAGCTTCGTTTTTAAACTTCTGATTTCTTTTTTCAGCTGAGTTATTTCATCGAGATATGATTTTAATTCTTCTTGTTTATTGAAAGCTCTTTTTATCGCATCTGATTTTGCATTTTTTTAATATTTTTTATTTCGTTTTCAAAATCTTTTTCATTTTGTTTTCTAATGCCAAACTTTCCAAATCTTTTAATACTTTGGCATTGTCATCTTTATACCCATTACCGTATTAGCACAATCAGGACACACTAGTTCAGAACAAGAAGCCTCAGATGTAGACATTGTAGATTCTTTGACTTTTATATCCCGCACCTTTGTTACATTCTTATAAAATTCCTTTTGGTAATATGTCACGACCCCCGACCCATACCCTGGGAGGGGGAGCCGCGAGCAGTCAAGTGGTACCGGTGGTATTTTTGAAAACATTGCAGAAGAAATTTTCATTAGGACCGTGAGTTAGGAAAATACCAGAGTTTAGAAACACCGGATTTTATTTATTAAACATATGGGAATAAACCCATGTTTTGCAAAGGTAGCTTTAATATTGGATAAACCCGAATACATAAAACAACTTTTCTTAATTTAATTCAATTGATAAAATAAGCCACTTCGTTAAGCCTTCTGGTGTAGTATCACAACTCTTATTCCAATCTACTATAATCACCTGAAACACGTTTAAAAAACCATTTGGCCAGCAGGAAATACTGGCAAGTGCATTCAATTTTGTCCAAAAGACACATTGTTAAAATATACAATATTAAGAGCGATTACAATTGTTTCTATCTTATAATTATCTGACCCAGTTGTCACTCGACCGGATCTGTGACTGTGGTCATATCACTATTTAGGTCCGTTCACCTAAAAGTGACGCTAGATAAGTAATGTATACAAAACCCCACGTACTTTCAGTAATTTAAGTTAACAAAGACTTAATCACTGTAAATATAACTGGAAAACATTTAGGGTTTTGTAAAACAATTTGATAAAAACAGAATGACTCACCTTTATTAGCATATAGTCATGTTTAAACAAGCCTTCTGATTCTAAGTCTTCTGATAGCTAAGCATTTACTTTTATAGTACTGAATCTTCTGATGATTAGACATCTTGCTTGATAGTAAATTTATGGATCAGAGTTTTCTGATAGTTAAACATTTAGTTTAACAGAGTGGAATACATTTTAGTGTAAAACCACATCAAACCTAATGATGGTCACGAGATCAGAACCTTAACGAAATTCATAAAGTATAGTCATATTTAGACAGCACTTTGGCATTCGTTAGTTGATTCCCGAATCGATCGGACAGAATATCGTATCGATGATTATTGGTTAGAACACCAACGTATAGAGAGAAGAATAAAAGGAATGAGAAAAGAAAAATGAATCCTAAGCTTTCTATTTATAGGTAAGGGATAAGTCTTATCCCATATAAAACTTCCCTAGGTGTTATCTACCTATATACACCCTTCCTCAGTTGAACCTTCCCTAGATAAAACCTTACTCAGAAAATATTTTCCTTAGATAATAACTACCCCATATATACCTATTTAGATATTATCTACCTCATGTATATCTTGTTGTTAAACTTTAGCTGTTTAACTTTACATTAACTGGTTAATTAAGTAACTTACTTAACTGATTAACTTACTCAGCTGATTAATTAATCTTTACTTAATCTTACTTAGCTGTTATAGTTTTACTTAACCATTAAGTTTACTTAACCATTAAGTTTCCTTAACCATTAAGTTTACTTAACCATTAAGTTTCCTTAACCATTAAGTTTACTTAACCATTAAGTATACTTAATCGCTAAGTATACTGGTTTAGTAGCTCCCTGGTTATGAATTCTAATTTCTAGATACATTGGAACTAGTATTAGTGTATTAACCCAAATTCAACTTTAACGATAATCACGAGATCGAAACCCTCACAACGAATGACAAAGTATAGCCAAATATTGGCAGCACTTAAACATCCATTGGATCGGTTTTAATTGATCGGATATAGTACTGTAGGATCGTTTTCACGACCAAACGAGTCGTTCAGAAGAGTTTTTGCTCAATACGAAAGGCGGAAACAGACGTATCGAGTTGATTCAGCTTGAGATTCACTTTAAACTGTCTTTCTGATTGATATAACAACGTTTTACAGCGAGTAGACACTTCGGCAGCACTTCGGCTCTGAAACCGGAAAGTTACAAATGACAAGGCACATCAGGTATTTATAGGCAAGGTGGTTTCGTACGAAATAGCCCATGCGAAATCACTTTCACACGAAATCACTATTCCATGCGAAATAGCTGGTTGATTTCGTGCGAAATGACACACATTTCATTTCGTGCGAAATACCCTCCAAACTTATGTTTGACATTTTTCTCGTACTTCGTGTCCTGATCTATACAATCTAGTACAAGACTCGATACAAGACGAAGTCGACAGACGTATGCACCAACAGACTCCCCCTCGGATGTTGACGAAGTCTTCAGTGTCGAGTCTTCAACGTCTTCAGTCTTTATCAGTCTTTCTTCGCTTCCTGAAATATCTGACAGTGTAAAACATCCTCAGTCTTCTCTCTTCTTCTCTCTACCAGGATCTCAATCTGACTCCATCTTCTCTTGATTAGATCTCTTGATTTCTTAAGTTCATCAGCATCAGCAACTAGCGTGATCTTCAGGATTTAAACCTGGCTTTCTGTTCAGGATCAGGAACCTAGTTAACCTGCACACATCTCTACCTCACAATAAATTTCACAAATTTAAAATTTGACAAATTTATATACCACATGCAGATATTAAACAATCATCAAATGATTTTTACAATGTTAATCTCTGATGAACCACTTGTAGAAATACCATTTTTCTTTTCAAACAATTTTCATCTCAAACATCTCAAACAAATTCACCCAAACCTTTTGTTCATCATGTTTAGCAGTTGGAATTTTGAAAATCAGCTCTTCAACAACAATTTGTCGAAAATCTTTTTGAATTTTTCAAAATTTTATGCTAAAATACACTGAAAATCTTTTTGGATTTTTTCAATTAAAGGAAAACAGTAAAGAAATATTTACAGACAAATATTTTTTGTGAGTTTGTGTAAGAGGATCATATAAGTTTCTGAGACAAATCACCAACACCGTTAAGCTTTAAACATTTTAAGTTCTAAACGATTCACTTAGATTGTCAGTATACTGGTCCACTTAAATTTTCACACAAAGTTCAACTGTTTCGAGATACGAGATTAGTGTTTTAGAGACTTAAACTTATTCGCGTGTCCCACCTCAGAATATACTCCTGTATCCAGATCCCAATATTCAGATCCCAATATTCAGTCTTACAGGTCTGTCTACATCCCACCCTCCCCAGACCCTATAAGTAGCGTTGCTATTTATGGGATTTACTGGGTATGGTTGTTGTTGTTGTTGTATCCAGATCCCAATATTCAGTCTTACAGGTGAGTATACCTAGATGATATCTGTAAAGGGTTAAATGCGAGGGCCATGAGAGCTCAGGCTATTGCTTCCGCAAAATCAAAGAGATGATGGCTTCGACTTTAGGTGTGTTCCCTTTAGAGAATCTTTTCTTCAACAGCACATGATTAGCATTTTTCAATGTTTCATCATTTTTATGCTGAGGGTGGTGCTATATTTCAAGCAAGCGAAAAGTATTACTCCCTCCGTCCCACTAAAAGTGTCATATTTTAAATTTTCAAAGTCTTTATTTGTAAACTTTGACCTTAAATAATTTTGTTTGTGTTAGATAATACTTGATAAAAGTTATATGATTTGAGTGTGTTTTACAAGTGTTTTTATCGGGTTAATTTTCATCAAGTTTTATATAACACAAAAATATATAATTAAAGTCAAATTTTATAAATAAAGACTTTGAAAATTCAAAATAAGACACATTTAATGGGACGGAGGTAGTATACGGAGACTAGGCCACTGCTTCCGCAAAATCAGAAGTCCCGGGATAATACCCCAGATATCACTGAGTATAAAGACCTAGTATCTCAGAAAGAGGGACCTTTCAAACAAGATTTCGGGGGTTACCCATATATCCGAGAGATGTTCCCCACGAGATAAGTAAGTTTGAAATTTAGGTTTATATCTTGACACAATCTACTAAATATGCAAAAACCTACTGGCACATCATCAGTGAGACCCCGTTTATCACATTTGACTTTCCAATTCTTTAGCGTGTTGTGATAGTCCACTGATGTACTATCATTTCCTCTTTTTACAACAAAACTCGTTTTTGATTTTATCATGTTTTTGGATTTTTTCAAATTTTCTAATGTTTTTGGATTTTCTGAAAATTTCTTACTCCCCCTAAAATTCAAAATCATTTAAAGGAAATTTGAAAACAAACTATACAAAGTAAAGTGACAACTGCTGTGAATTGCTTCAATTCGCCATCCACTAGGCATAAACAATCAGAACTCCCCCTTACAACAAACTATTTTCCCATTAAGATTTCAAAACACTTAAGTTTGTTTTAATCAAAATGTTTTTTCCAGAAAATAAGTTTCGTTGATTTTCACAAACCACTCGTAGGTTAGGGGTTTCATCACATTGTTTTTCAAACAACTTGAAATTTTTTAACAATTTTAAGTTCAATTAACAAATGTCACTTGTAAGAAATCAAGTACAACTAAATGTCCCTGATTCACCACTTGTAGGTCGAAATATCACAGAAGTGAATTTCTCAATAAAGATGCCGATTCATGCTCCACGATTACCAACTTGGGAGCTCCGGCAAGTCAGAATTTTTAAAGCCTGACCAAACTTGGATGTGACCTCTTCAGTTTCACTTGGGGTGTAAGTTGCCTTTTTTGATTCATAAAATTCTTTAACCCCTTTGGCCTTCCCATCGACCGCTTTCCCAAAAATCTTTTTCACATTTCCATTAAAAACCTTTTCGACATCGAATTCCTTCTTCTCAGAATAGAATTGATTCGAAATTTCCACTTTACCAACTTTTTGTTTAAAATTTTCAGTCCTCAATGGTGGAAAGTTGACATCATCCATTGGAGGAACTGATTTCTCATTTTTAATCTCAACTTGTGGCTCTTCTGACTTTGTGGAATCAGATTCATCGCCAGATTTCACTTCAGATTTCTTAACAACCCACATTTGGTTGTCAAGATTAACTCTTCTTTTGTAAAATCTTTTCTTTGAACATTCACCAACTTCATATGTTGAATTTTTAAAAACTTTGAATCTTTCAGTTGGTGGTTCATTTTTCTCAACAATCTTTTCTTTAAGTTTAGAAACAACTTCCTGTTTGATGTTGGTTGCTTTAGGACAGTTCCAAGCAATATGACCAACTTCTTTACACCTGAAATAGGTTCTTGTTTCCTTTCTTTGATAAGCTCCATTCTTCATTCTCTCTCGCCTCTTAGCAAGAAATTCTCTGTTTGATTGCTTCCAGAATGAGCTCTTTTCTTCTTCCTCTGAACTTGTTCCTGAAACAAATACAGTTTTTGATTTATAAGTTTTCTCATTTTTATAATTTTTCGGTGGAATAAAATCCAAACCCTTCTTTTTGAAATTACCGTTATGGTTTGGTTTCTTTCGATAACCTGAACCAGAACTGTAACCGTTTTTCTTGTTTAACCTTTGTTGATCTCTTGAGGTGTAAGTTTTTGGTTTTTCAGAAAGATTTACATCTTTTATTTCAGAAATTTTAATTTCTGTTAGTTTGAAAACCTTTTTTTTATCATTTCTGGTTTAACACCTCTTATTGGAAATTCCTCATCAGAATATAATTTGTTTGAATCATTCAAAGTATATGCCACTTTGATTGGTTCGTCATTCAAATTAGATTTAGATAACAATAATTCTTTATTGTAAACTCTTTTAACCGATGGTTTTGAACTGTTGACCAACGAACTCGAACTTTCTGACTCAGACTTTAACTCTGACTCTTCATCCTTATCCAACACCTGATCGACCACTTTCTTTATTAACTCAGACTCATGATCAGTGTCAGACGATGTGAATGTGACATCAATGTTTTCTGGTAAATTGTCGGTTGTTTCAGACTTTAACTTTATATTGACTGCCTTTTTAACTTGCTCCTCATTTGGTTTTCTAGGAGAATAACCTTCCCAGATAGGAGGCGGACACTTGTTATAATTTGCACTTTGTTTCTTACCAGTATCATTCTCTTTTGGCTTCTCATCTTGAAATGCTTCCATACCTGCAACAGTTGGAAAATTCGATCAATCAAATAATCAGAACTAGAATAACTTTGTAACAATCTTCTGATTCTTTCATTCTCTATCTTTTCAGTCTCCAACTCTTGCTTCAATTTTGCACATTCCTCAATATAATGATTTATGGCTTTTTGCTTGGACATCATCACAGCATTCATCATATTTAAAGCGTCTTCTCTTTCAGAATTTGTCTTTTGTAGACCATTCACTGTTCTATTCAACACATCATATGATTCTTTCACATAATTGAGATTGAACAGTAATTTTTCTTTCATCTCATCTTGCTCACTCAATTTCTTATCTTTCTCTTCACACTGCTTGCATGACTCCAAACACTTTAAACAAGGTTTTATGACTTCAACAATCTTTTCCACTTCGATAATCTTTTCAACTTCAATTATCTTTTCAACTTCAACTACTTTCTCAACTTCAACTGCCTGTTTAGTAGCTTTGTCTTCATCACTTTGTTCAGAATTCTTTTCCTGAGCAACTCCCTTACTTTTTACCTGTTTCTGATTCTTTGCTGCACGTTTCTCCTTTAGCTTTTCCAAACGATCTGCAAAATAAAATTGAAAACTTTCAGGAGATAAATGAGTTTTTGCAATATTAATATGCATTTCTTCCTCATCATCACTGTCATCAGTTGATGATTGATCAAATACTTGTATCTGTTCTGAACTATCATCTGAAGAATTAGATTCATCATCTTGATTCTTCTCATCATCAGCAAACACTTTCATCCATTCCTTCATCAAATCTGGTTCTTGAACTATTTGAGCAATTAATTCCACTATCTTTGAATTAGGTGGAATGTATTTGTCCCAACTAAATCCTTCTGCCACTTTTTCATCATCTTGATTAATTATGCCATAATAAGCTTTCTTATTTGCTTCTTCGATCATTTTAGCATGTGCAGTTTGTGGTTCTTTTTGTTGATAGGGTTGATGAGCAACTTGTTGATATATGGCTTTTCGATAATAATCATTACCACCAAATGGATTCTTTGCTCCACTTGCTTCTCGATTAGTACACTCCCTCTTGAAATGTCCTTTCTCCCTGCATCGAAAACATGTAACTTTAGATTTATCAAAACCCAAAGTAGAAACATTTGCATCCAGAAAATCATCTCTTCATGTAATCATCTTGAATTTTTCAGCTCTTCTCAAAACACTCGCTAAACACCACTTGATATCCATCAACTCCATTTCCTCAGCATCTATCTGATCGTAATCCTCTTTTGTCAACATAGGATTTCCAATTCTTCCTGCAGCCAACCCTTCATATGATTCCAATACTGTAGCAAGTAACGACATATGACTTTTAGCAACATCTTCAGAGAAATTTTGACCATTCTGAAGATGCAATGCAATGTTGCAGTGTAAAATTTGACCATTACTGCTGTTTGAACTTTGAAACTGATGACTAGAAGTTGATTCCTTCGGATTAACACTTGGATATGAGGAAAATCCACTGCTGCTGTTTGAACTTTGATTGATTGATCCAGGTGAGTTTTCTGCACTGAAAGCAGTTTGGATTTTTGGACTTGCTTCGACATTCTGAACACTCCCTTTGAAATACATCTTAACATCTTGTTGTGCATTTGGATTGCTCATTCTAGTAATCTTTTGTTGCTCAAGATCTTGTCCTTCAATCTTTTCAATGAACTGAGAAATTGTCAAGCCTTCATATTCTCCAGTATTCTTTAATATCATCAAATATGTACCACATTCTTTCTGAGGTAAAGCATCAGCTAATTTGTCAACCCATTCCTCATGATATTTGTTGATATCTAACAATGACATTGATCGTACTAAGTGACAATATCTTTCAATCAATTTCTTTGTATCTTCTCCTGGCAAACTTGTAAATAAATCAAATTCTTTCTTTAACAATGATTTTTTACTCTTGATCATTTTCTCACTTCCCTTAAACTTAGTTCGAAGTGCTTCCCAAATTGAACATGAAGTCTTATCATGTTGAAGCAATATGAATATGTCTTCTTAAATAGCTTGCTGGAGTAAACTAATCATCATCTTTTCTGCTTTGTACATGTCTCGTTCTTTATCCGTAAATTCAAAAATCTTCTTTTCAACTCCCAAGTCTGTATGTGGTAGTACATACTTTTTCTCAACACACTCCCACGATCTTAAATGATTTGCTTGAACCCAATTCTCAAATCGATCTTTCCAACCATAATACTCTTCAATGCCCATGAGTTTCGGGGGTTTTTGTAAAGTTCCAGTTTCATTTTCCATGTTCATGCTTTGAGCAATGGCAGTAGGAGTACTCGGGGTAGTAGCAAATGCATTATAAAATTCCTCTTCCATGTTTCAGATAATTTTTTCACAAAACAGTTACTTTCAAACGAAATGCCTTTTCAAGAGAAATACCCTGTTCAAACGAAATAACCTGCAAGACAACTTCAAACTAAATCAATTCACACAAAATAAGATGCTTTTGTACGAAATAGGTGATTTCGTACGAAATGAAATAATTTCACACGAAATAAGGTATTTCGTGCGAAATGAACCAACTAAAAGCTGATTTCGTGCGAAATAGCAGACTTTCACACGAAATAAGGACACTTTGGTACGAAATAGTGATTTCATACGAAATAGTTTACACGATATGCTGATTTCGTGCGAAATGAAGGATCTATTTCGTGCGAAATACTGCTGACGTCATCATATCGATGAGATTTTTGTCCAATTGATCAGTTTTTAGGTTGATTTTAGGTCCAATTCTTTCAAGGCTTTGTTAAAACAGTGTTTCGCATATAATGTTTGAAAATCAAGCCATTTTATCCATGAAAACTGGTTAATTTTGAAAAAGAAGGTGTAGAAATCAGAATTTTGAGCTGACTTGGTAAGAACTCTTCCTCCTGAGCTCTGATACCACTTGTAGGATCGTTTTCACGACCAAACGAGTCCTTCAGAAGAGTTTTTGCTCAATACGAAAGGCGGAAACAGACGTATCGAGTTGATTCAGCTTGAGATTCACTTTAAACTGTCTTTCTGATTGATATAACAACGTTTTACAGCGAGTAGACACTTCGGCAGCACTTCGGCTCTGAAACCGGAAAGTTACAAATGACAAGGCACATCAGGTATTTATAGGCAAGGTGGTTTCGTACGAAATAGCCCATGCGAAATCACTTTCACACGAAATCACTTTCACACGAAATCACTATTTCGTGCGAAATAGCTGGTTGATTTCGTGCGAAATGACACACATTTCATTTCGTGCGAAATACCCTCCAAACTCATGTTTGACATTTTTCTCGTACTTCGTGCCCTGATCTATACAATCTAGTATAAGACTCGATACAAGACGAAATCGACAGACGTATGCACCAACAAGTACTGTAGCAGTGATCGAGTTATTACCCTGATATCGCAGCAAAGTTTCGAGACTTTGATTGTAAATTTGAAAGAAACAGAGAAACGATCAACGAAAAGAACGAATTTTTCCGTCGAAATGTGAAATCTGAGCAAGTCCCAAACCCCTGGCTTTATAGCCAGTTTTGATCTCTCCCGCGTGTCGCAGGGATAGTCGGCCTGGCTTCGACTGCCACGTGTCCCACGTAGCTTTGACACGTGTCGCCTTCGCGTGACGCATGTCCTCGGCCGCCTTTTCATCCAATCATGCGTTTTCTCGATTCTCGTGCTGATACTTATCCCGTATGCTCGGGTCTTGATTCCATTTGGTTCTGTTTTTTAATTTCGAATCTAACGAAGGTTACTTTTGTGCGGTTTAGTTCATTATTCGTCAGGTTTGCAAGTTTCGTTACGCATACTTCTGGTTTTTATTACAGGTTGTTATCGAGAATATTTTTGAGGGTTGTTACATAATACTTCCTATCAACTTTCACCTTCTAAACATCTCTACCATATCCATATAATTTTAATACCAACATATCTAAATCATCCATCTTATACTCCTATTTTTTAACCAAAACTTCAAGCTTTGACACTTGAACAAATTTTCAACCATTTGTAACCTTAGAGCGTATAACACTGGCCAACAGCGTATCACCTGATGTGCACCTATCACTGGCGTATTACAACTCTCGCATATCACTTATGCGTGCGCATGGGTGATGCGCTAGGTTTTATATTGTGCTCCTAAACGTCTGATTTCGAACACTTTGCGTCGTTTTCTCAATTTTGATGATTTTTACGTGTGGATTTCGACTGATTTTAGTATAATATGACTTTATGAACATAATACTAAATTTTTGTCCAATTTCATCCGTTAAAATGTCCAAAAACGTTTATAATCGTCCGAAAATGTCGAAATTTTCAACAAACTCGTCCAATTCTTCACCACGATTACTTGTAGAACTCTCCAAAGCTCTATACCACTTGAAAGTTCGTTTCTGGATCTTTAATACTCCGAATTCTATGTAAGCCTTGTTTAAGCGCAAAATCCAAAAACAAAGCTCGTAATCGTGCAAGAGATGTATATATCAACATTATGCTTCAATCTCATTTAATTTGGACAGAGTTTCACCTTACAATATTTCCTTTTTCAAATCACTCTCTAAACCAAGTTCTCCAAAAGTTATTTTTCATAGCGCATGACATCCTCTATATATAGAGTTTGTCATGCGCATCCCATACATGCGCATCACTATATTGCGCATGACAACATGCCTTGTGCAACGCATGACTCATGCGCTGGCATGTTGTCATGCGTTGTCTGTACACATACACTCATACTATCTCTAGAACCCCCGAAGTCTACTGAAACCCTCAAACCTATACAAGATTTCTATGCTATGGTCACACATAATATGCACTAATAGGAACCCCAAGATTGAGTATTCCACTTTGAACATCTTCAGCCATATTCATTATGGCGTTTATTGTCTCGACCATTACTCTTCTTCTGTCACCAAATATGATTACGATTCTATTGATCGATGTTTCGAACCTCCATGAAGCGATGTTTGTCATTATTGTTTTGTTTAAAGGGGTATTTTTCTGTATGGCGTTTGTATTAATGGAGTTTGTTGATTATTATTATTAGGGAATAGGATGGGTGTCCCTTATATAATGAATTTCTAGGCACATTTTTTTGCGGGAAATTCACAATAACTGCAAAGTAATTAAGTTTTAGCGTTTCAGAACCTTCAACATTTATGTTTTTGGAGTTATGGCGTTTTAGTGTATTATCTTTTTTTGTTGTCAAAGGATTGTTTTACCCTTAATGAAACCCCACGTGTTTTTGAAAATTCCAAATATTTATGAAAACGTCACCGCGTCAATCTTGTCCCTAGATTGGTTTGATCCAATGGCTAAAAATCGCTCTTAACCTTTTCACACATTTAGCCATTTTTAGAATATCCTGCCCAATATATACATTATAGTTTGATGGTTTTTTATATACATGTATATGTAAAATGTAGAAAATCTTATGAGTATGAACCATTGGTTAAAATTTAACGTTTAGATTTATTTCACTATTACTTTAGTGTTTTGTAGTGTAATCACACTATAATCCTATATATATTGTCCTCTTAGTTATCTTACAAAGTTGTAACTTAAAAGCCAGAACCTTCATCCATTCAAATTATATATCAATTAAAGAGTAAACGTTTTGAACATTATTTTTTTTTCAAAAGCAGGCCATTCCATTTAATCTAAACGGTTGAGATCATGCCTCGTGGTTTCTTTATTTGTTTGTTAACACCTCATTGTGTCTTATGCCATATTTTGTACTTGAGTTTTAAAACCCTTCTCTTCCTTTTCTTGAAGATGGACGACAACATTGGAGATGGTAACAGTCACTATCACGGCTGGAGATGATGTTGGTGACGGAATTGTTGATCAGTTCCGTTTAAACATAATGGAAAACATGTAATTACATACCTGTAACGGCAGCAAAGCCAGCAGAGAATCCAGTCAGAGACGAAGCCATTGAGTTTGACATCTTTGTCGATACGATCTGGTTCCTCCTTAGGGTGTACGTGCTTGATGGTAGTACCGATTCTAGGGGCTTAGAATCGTATCGTATCGTATCGTATCGTATCGTATCGTATCGTATCGAGAGAGAGAGAGAGAGAGAGAGAGAGAGAGAGCGAATTATGATGTTAAGAATATGTTGTGTGTGTGAGCATCTCTTAGTGCAACCCTTAGCTTCTATATATAGACTCTCTAGATACACCCAAGAGGAAACCATAATTAGTCATTAAGGGTAATATGGTCCATCAACAATTACCCACTAATTATTTAATAGGTTTAATATATAATGATCTATTATTATGTAAATTGATTATAATGGCCATAGATTAAATATACTAAATATATTTAATCTTACATTCTCCCACATGGCCGAGTAATCATTTACTATGAGTATTAGATAAGCCTGATCAGGAGTTAACACTCATTAAACCAAGAACCGTAGCAGAGAAATACAGCCGTTGAATCATCATTCGACTCAGGACCCCCATTAGTCATACTACAACCTCAATCTAAAACCTAACAGTTATGATCAAAATATTCAAGTAAGCCCTTTATCGTTTGATATGTATTTATATTTGTCTATATGTCATTACATGCACAGAACATATGTTAGAGACATACAAAATCAAACTGAGGAAATTTCATTAATTAAAACGTAAGCAAGTACAATATGCATTTAAATAAGGTCTTTAGTAAGTCCCATATTAGAAACATGTTCTTCAAAAACTTTAGGTGGGAGACCTTTAGTCATCGGATCCGCAAGCATATTTGTAGTACTTATATACTCAATACAAAGATTATTTTCCTCAACTCGTTCACGTACGAACAAGTACTTCGTATCAAGATATAAACCAGCTCCAGTCGAACTGTTACTGTTCGAGAAACTAACGGCAGCTGAATTATCACAATAAAGCTTCAATGGTCTAGAAATGGAATTAACAATTTTGAGTCCAGTGATCAGATTTCTAAGTAACATTCCATGACAAGTTGCGTTGTACACAGCAATGTATTCTGCCATCATTGTGGAAGTTGTAGTTAACTGTTTTTTATGACTCTTCCATGAAATGGGTCCGCCTGCTAACATAAAGATATAGCCCGAAGTGGATTTCTTGTCATCTTTGCATTTGGCAAAGTCAGAATCAGAATAACCCACCACTTCTAAATGATCACTTCTTCTATAAGTTAGTTTGTAGTCTTTCGTCCCTTGAAGATATCGAAGTACTTTCTTAGCTGCTTTCCAGTGATTTGGGCCAGGATTAGTTTGATAACGGCCTAGCATACCAGCAATATAAGCAATATCTGGGCGAGTACAGACTTGAGCATACATCACGCTCCCGACTACTGACACATAAGGTATCTGACTCATTTGCTTCTTTTCAACCTCTGTTGTCGGACATTGGAAAGAACCGAAAACATCTCCCTTAACTACTGGAGCGACGGAGGGTTTGCACTGTTGCATATTGTAACGTGTAAGGACACGATCTATGTAAGCCTTTTGAGACAATCCTAAGATCCCTTTGTGTCTATCTCGGTGAATTTTGATGCCAATGACGTAAGAAGCATCTCCGAGATCCTTCATGTCGAAGTTATGCAAGAGTAACCACTTCGATTCATGCAACATATCTAAACTATTAATTGCCAATAGAATATCATCTACGTAAAGGACAAGTATAGTAAAGTTGCTCCCACTTATCTTGAGGTAGGTGCATTGATCCACTTGATTCTTTGCAAAACCTTGTTTCTTCATGACTTCATCAAACTTGAGGTACCATTGACGTGATGCTTGTTTCAACCCGTATATGGATTTCTTCAACTTACAGACTAGATGTTCCTGACCTTCAGGTTTAAAGCCTTCAGTTTGTTTCATGTACACATCTTCGTCTAAGTCTCCGTTAAGGAAAGCGGTTTTAACGTCCATCTGATGCAGCTCTAAATCAAAATGAGCTACTAGGGCCATAACAATCCGTAATGAATCTTTACGAGAGACAGGTGAAAAGGTTTCTTGATAATCAATTCCCTCTTTTTGAGTGTAGCCCTTTGCAACCAATCTCGCTTTGAAGCATTCAACGTTTCCATTCGGATCCAGTTTTGTTTTGAACACCCATTTACATCCTACTGGTTTGACACCATTGGGTAATTCTACCAAATCCCAAACGTCATTTTGCTTCATGGATTCAAGCTCTTCATTCATCGCTTTATTCCATTCAGAAGACTGATCACTGTTAATGGCTTCATTATAAGAGATAGGATCATTTTGCTTTCCGACATCCATATCAGCTTCAGTCAGGTAGGTAACATAATCATCCCAATTAGTAGGCCTTCTGAGCCTAGACGACTTCCTGAGTTGATTTTCGGTTCCAGCGTTGTCTTGGTTTTGGGTGTTTGATGTGCATTCATTATGAGGTATGATGGGTTCTGATTGTGGAGGTGAATTGGGAGTTGGTGCAGTGATATTAGGTGCAGTTGTTGCATCGGGTACAAGAGGAGTAAACGGAGTAATGGTAAACGACGAGTCTCTCCCCCCCGCTTCTTGTACTTCTTGCAAATCTTCGTAAGGGTTAGTACTGCTCCCACTGACCTTGAAATCCTCCAGGAACGCGACACGCTTGGTTTCAACAATTCGGGTCACATGGGAAGGGCAATAGAAACGATAACCCTTTGAGTGATCAGGATACCCGATAAAGAAGCAGGTAACTGTTTTAGGGTCAAGTTTCCTTAGGAAAGGATTGTAAAGTTTTGCTTCAGCAATGCAGCCCCATACTTTCATATATTTAAGACTTGGTTTCCTTCCTGTCCAAAGTTCATAAGGAGTTTTAGGGACAGACTTAGAAGGAACTCTATTGAGTATATGAGCAGCTGCTTTTAACGCTTCAGTCCAGAGGAATAATGGTAAATTAGTGTTGGCTAACATACTGCGCACCATGTTCATAAGGGTACGGTTTCTTCGTTCAGTGACACCATTCAACTGAGGTGTACCAGGCATGGTGTATTGGTTCACAATCCCCTGGCCCTTACAAAACTCATAAAATGGACCAGGAGATTGACCCACATCAGTATGTCTTCCATAATATTCACCGCCTCTATCTGATCTCACAACTTTAATTTGACGATCTAGTTGTTTTTCAACTTCAGCCTTATAATTTTTAAAAGTTGTAAGAGATTCAGACTTTTCCTTAATTAGATACAAGTACATGTAACGAGAGTAATCATCAATAAAAGTGATAAATGAAGTATGTCCTGTTATGCCAGCGATTTGGTAGGGACCACTAATATCAGTATGAATGAGTTCTAATAAATTAGAGCTCCTAGTGGCACCTTTCTTATTTGCTAATGTCATTTTACCTTTAAGACATTTGACACATGTTCCAAAATCAGAGAAATCGAGAGGAGGTAAGACTTCATTCTTTACGAGACGATTTAATCGTTCTCTTGAGATGTGGCCTAAACGTTGATGCCACAACATGGACGAAGTCTCTAAGTCTCGTTTCTCTTTCATCTTTGTGAGTGATTCATTAATGTTATACGACAACAAAGTTTTGGAAAACTTATCATCTAGTTCTAATCTATAGAGACCACCGTCAATAATGCCAGTACCAAAAACAACAGAATCATAAAGAATAGAGAGTTTGCGATGACCATGAGAACAAATAAAACCGTCTATGTCTAACTTTGGTCCTGATACAAGGTTCCGAGTTACCCCGGGAACATATAAGGTATCATAAAGTTTAATACATAAACCAGTTTTCATAAATAATTGTAAGGTTCCAATGGCCTTCACTTCTAATTCTCGATCATCCGCAACTTTAAGCGTTCTTTGGTTTCTTCCCAGCCTCCGGATTTTAAGGAATCCCTGAGTAGAGTTAGTGACATGGGTCATAGTACCAGAATCAAACCACCAAGAATTAATAGGAACATTTAAATTAAAGGACTCAAGTATCATAAAAAAGTCGTTACCTTTCTTAGCCAGCCACTCCTTAAAGTCAGGGCATTCCTTCTGCTTATGTCCATTCTTTTTGCAGAACTTGCAGTAAGGTTTGCCTAAGGAGTTCTTAGAGCTGGAAGGCGTACTTGTATTAGGCTTTTGGACTTTAGAAGCATCCCTCCTTGAGTGATTGTTCTTCCTCTTCTTAAAGCTGGAGGTAGTGAGGTGAGCAACATCAGTCGTCCTATCCATCTTCATACGCTCTTCTTCTTGCACACACATGGCGATCAGCTCACTCATTGTCCATTTGTCCTTCTGAGTGTTGTAATTGATCTTGAATGTTTCATAGGAAGAAGGAATAGAGGTTATGATGAAGTGTACAAGAAAACCATCACTAATCGCCATGTCTAGTCCCTTCAGTTTATGGGCCATGTCGTTCATCATGATGATGTGTTCACGAATGCCGCTCCTCCCATCATACTTAGTCGTCACCAGCTTGAGGATAAGGGTACTAGCGTGTGCCTTAGACGTCCCTTTGAACTGCTCCTCCACAGAAGCCAAGTAGGTTTTAGCATTATCAGAATCAGGAATGGCTCCTCAGATAGCATTGCTAATGGACTGCTTCATAAACATGAGAGACATGCGGTTACACCTGGTCCACTTCTCATGAGTAATCTGTTCAGCAGGTGTGCTAGAAGCAGTGAGTGTAGCAGGTTCAGTCTCTCTGAGAGCATAATCAAAGTCCAGTAGAGCAAGAGTAAGCATGAGGGAGTCTTTCCATGCAACAAAGTTATCACCAGTTAATGGTGGAATCCCACATTTGGGTGCTGAGAGTGGAGATAAGATTGAGCGAATTATGATACTAAGTTAGAAGCCTTAACGTGATCTAAGGGAATGTCATACTAAGACAGGCATAAGTAATGACCATTTTAGTTATGAAGCTGTGATATTGTCTATTACTAAAATCAAAATAATAGACTAAAAAAATCTACTTAAATGAAGACAGATCACCTTTGGGCAGAAATGTAATCATTTAAGTATGTGTGCAAAGTAATTGTGACAAATCAGCTTTGACCAGAAATGAGACAATTACCTAGTTATGCACTTGTTAAATATGCAAGAAATGAATGAGTTAAATCAGCTTTGGCCAGAAATTAAACATTCACGTTTGTAAGGCATAATTAACATAGCTTTTGTAATACTTGAACAATAAATAGATGTATCAAATCAGATTTGGCCAGAAGTGATATATCAGAAGCTCATTCAAGTTAAGCTATTTTGGTTTTGTAAAAGGTTATTGATTCTGATTAAGTGTTTACAAAACCATTTTAATTGATTAGATGGACATGCTTTGGCCTAATAGGTATCGGTACTCTCATTGATAGTCCCCAGGTAGGCAACGGGTCCTTTAATTGGATTTGTACGAATGCCAGCCTAGACAGGAGTTCTCAACTACCGGTACGTAACCCTTCCAGTTACTACATGTCCGTCATTTTAAGCATGTTTGAAATTATGATTGTATATTATTTAATATGTAATGTATATTATTTAATAAATATATTAATATATGACATAAGTTGGAATTAGTATGAACTAATGTATTCCATAAACTAAATATATTAACTTAGTGAGTGATAATATCTTATGTATACATAATGGAATATATTGTCGATTATCAATTCGCACCACTAATGTTAATTAAATGTGAACTCAAATCATGATGAACAATTATTAAAGCGAACAATTATTAAAGTGAACAATTATTAAAGTACCATAAAAAACTTGCACCACTAACACTATCAAAAGTGATTATAATCGATAGTGCTCGAATAAAAAAATGATAGTCTAGTTTCATTCACATTCAACCGTGTACCATTCCGATGCGAATTTTATTATGAACATTTAAGAACACTAAGAACATACACATAAATTCTGGAATTCGAAAACTGAAAATCTTTATAGTTCCTTATTCAGATTTCGAAATTATTAGTTAGGATGTGTTTAAACATCTTATTTAGAACATGGATTTCCAAACAATAACTTTTATCTGAAAATTGTTCTTGAGTCTTGTTTTCCAGATTGATGGATACATAACAGAACTGATTTATCAACATATGCTCTGATACCACATGTTGATCAGTTCCGTTTAAACATAATGGAAAACATGTAATTACATACCTGTAACGGCAGCAAGGCCAGCAGAGAATCCAGTCAGAGAAGAAGCCATTGAGTTCGACATCTTTGTCGATACGATCTGGTTCCTCCTTAGGGTGTACGTGCTTGATGGTAGTACCGATTCTAGGGGCTTAGAATCGTATCGAGAGAGAGAGAGAGAGAGAGAGAGAGAGAGAGAGAGAGAATTATGATGTTAAGAATAGGTTGTGTGTGTGAGCATCTCTTAGTGCAACCCTTAGCTTCTATATATAGACTCTCTAGATACATCCAAGAGGAAACCATAATTAGTCATTAAGGGTAATATGGTCCATCAACAATTACCCACTAATTATTTAATAGGTTTAATATATAATGATCTATTATTTTGTAAATTGATTATAATGGCCATAGATTAAATATACTAAATATATGTAATCTTACAGGAATGTCATATACATGTCAATTCCACCTTTGTTTTGCGTATTGCCGTTTAAACCCAAAAGCAGATAGAAAGAGAGAGAGGAAGACCTCACTGATTCTCAATTCTTCAATCCTAGATCGTTTCCCGCTCTTCAAACCCCCAGAGGTGGAGCCATCTCCTTCTGTATTTCTGATCGATTTTGTAGTTTTTGTTTGACGAGGAGACACGACAGGTCACCGTTTCCGGTGGTTATTCTCCATAGCTCAAATATCTCGTCACTGGCCATTTGCGATAGTCTTTACCGCCTTGGTGATCCCCAGTTATCCATATCGCTTTTTGGTTTGGTTTGGCTTTTTAACCCTTTAGGGTTTTTATAAGCAACGACTTTTGTCGCCACCGAACCTATTGGTCTTCGAGTGTTCGCTTTCCGATGGTGGTGGTCGCATGCTATCAACCCTTTAGGGTTTTTTGATCTACAACCTTGGCTGCAACTAGTTTGAGCCTTTTGTGGTGTTGTCGGTTAGTATCTCTTTTTCAAAAGGTTAAGTTGATTATGATAAGTATTAGCTATTCTAAGACATCTATGAGACCGGATTCTTATTGCATTACGTTAGGTTGAGCTAAATCTGTTTACCAGTGTTATAGGGTTTACGGTTGTGATGATGACTTCATACTCCTCTGAGCCTTCATATGGTCTTGGATGATTGATGAAAAAAAAATATTTTTGATCTCTGTTAATAATGGAACGATTTGTTTGTGGGCGATGGTGACCTCCAATTGGGTTGTGTTACTCTTTCGTTGTTGTATAAGGACATGAAACCCTTAAGTGTTTCGGGTTTACGACTGTGATGATGATTTGGTACTCACATGTGCCTTGATATGATCTTCATGTTAATTGTTGATGGCTATAGGCAATAATGATAAAAGTAAAAAAATCGGGTGTTGTTTTGGTGTGGACAACATTATGGTAAAAGTATTATTTGCAGTCACAACATTCTTTGTTAATGGCTATAGGCAGTGATGATAAAAGTAAAAATGGAGCGTTGTTTTGGCATAGCAAACGTTAAGGTAAAACTTTGCAACCACAACGTTCATACTATTCTAAGCTTAATCAGCGATGAACGAACTAGAACATTTGTACTATCCAATTATACGACCCAAAATAGGTATATAATGCTCGATTTTCCATGGTTGGATCATGTTGTTGGCCAACGAATTGCTCCTCCCGCAACGCAAAGGATTGAATAACACTAGCTAAGATTATAATTACAACTTTTTGGATTTAATAATCACAGTATAATAAGGAATAATTTACATGTTTAAACTAATCAAAGAGTTTAAATTAAGTTAGAAAGAGTTTTAAACAATCATATTTGTTTAAATATATGTGTAGGGGAAGGATCATTTGAGAAGATTTTTAATATGAGAAGAAAAAAAAATGACATAATGATAAAAGACTTAATAGATTATCATTAAAATCATTAATTATTTTTTTTACTAATTAACTAGTCAATCACATTTTATCCAATACATATCAAAATCCAGCCTACACATATCAAAATTTATCATACACATACACACATTGAAATTTATCTTTCGTCGTAAATTAGGTTTTTTTAGAAACAATAAATTAATTAATTGTGTAAATTTACCTCAATATCCTTACAATAATATTTATTTATTTACTATACATACATTTACCAAATGGGGGAATAGTGTCACTCCTCCATTAGACCAACCAGTTTATTATTTTATATCCATTTGAGAAAAATGCCCGGATAGTCCTTGTGGTTTCGCCTTTTTTCACCTATAGTCCCCAACTTTCTAAAATTACCTGAATAGTCCCCAAGTTTTCATTTTTTGTTCTCGGATAGTCCCTGGGTCTAACTTCAGTTTGTTTTCTCTGTTAAAATGATGTGAAATGACAAAAATACCCTTACTAAAAAACAAAATAACTTAATCTATTTAATAGATTTATTTTTATGTGGGACCCACTACTTTATAAATAAAATAAAAAAACAACCCCACCCCACCCCCCACCTTCATCACTCTTTCTTCCCCTTCCCCTGCAGAACCATCCCCACCCCTCTTATACCACTTTCACCTTCACCACCACCACCACCACCACCACCACAACTACCACCACCACCTCCACCCCCACCCCCACCACTGCCCTTCAATCGCCGCCACACACCACTGTTGCACCCACACACCAACATAGCCTCACCGTTCATTCTCTCTGACTTTACCCACCACCACCTCTCACCAAGTGTGTGAATCTGTTTATAATGATGATAACAAGAGGAAAAAGTGCAATACAAATAAAGTTTCTATTTTATTACAGAAAATGAAAAACAAAATGCTGTTTAGTGTAATGACAATTTAAGTAATAGATCCTCCCAATTTGCACCAACACTCCCTTGCTTATAAAGACGACACCAGTCAGTCTCCCTTGATCCGATCTATTCCATGCCATTCCATTCCTCTCGCAGACAGCCATGGCCTCACTTCTCTGGTTCTGGTTCCATTCTGATGATAAAAGAACCTACATCGTCCAAATGAACCACCATCTAAAGCCGACTGGTACATCACGACTGGTACGCCGACAGCCTCCAGTCTCTGGCATCCACCACCCCTGATGCAATCCTCTATTCCTACACTACCGCCTACCAAGGCTTCTCCGCTTCCTTAGATCTGCAACAGGTTGAGGCCCTCCGACAATCAGATTCCATACTCGGAGTCTACGAGGACACCCTCTACTAATTTCACACCACTCGCACCCCCGAGTTCTTAGGGATTCAAGACGAAGGCTTCTCCGCTTCCTTAGATCTGCAACAGGTTGAAGCCCTCCCACAATCCGATTCCGTACTCGGAGTCTACGAGGGCACCCTTTACCAACTTAACACCACTCGCACCCCAGAGTTCTTAGGGATTCAAGACGAATTGCAGGTTGGTCGGAGAGTTTACGGTGGCCGGAGAAGATGACCGGAGATGATGGTTGTTCTACGATGAAGGTGGGGTTGTTTTTTTTATTTATAAAGTAGTGGGTCCCACATAAAAATAAATCTATTAAATAGATTAAGTTATTTTGTTTTTTAGTAAGGGTATTTTTGTCATTTCACATCATTTTAACAGAGAAAACAAACTGAAGTTAGACACAGAGACTATCCGGGAACAAAAAATGAAAACTTGGGGACTATTCAGGTAATTTTAGAAAGTTGAGGACTATAGGTGAAAAAAAGGCGAAACCACAGGGACTATCCGGGCATTTTTCTCTATCCATTTTAAAGTTACGTTTTTGTTCCTGTTTAAAACTACCGTTTTGCCCCCAGCTCAAAATAAAATTACGCTTTTATCCCCATCTCAAGATTACGATTTTGCCTTCAATTCAAAATTACGATTTTGCCTGGCACTCCCCCATTGGACCAACCAGTTTATTATTTTATATCCATTCTAAAATTACGTTTTTGCCCCTCTTTAAAATTATGGTTTTGCCCCCAGCTCAAAATAAATTTACGCTTTTGTCCCCAGCTCAAAATTACGATTTTTCCCTCCATTCAAAATAAAATTGTTGTTTTGCCCTCGGCTCAAAATTAGCTTTTAGCCCCCAGTTCAAAATAAAATTATGTTTTTGCCCCCAGCTAAAAGTTATGATTTTGCTCTATGTTCAAAAATGAGATTTTCCCCGTTTAAAAAAATATGATTTCGCCCCCAGTTCAAAATTACGTTTTTTTCCCAGTTCAAAATGAAATTATGCTTTTGCCCCCAAATCAAAATTACGATTTTGCCCTCGGTTCAAAATAAAAATGTGGTTTTGCCTACAGCTTAAAATTACGATTGTGCCCTTAGTTCAAATTTATATTACCTTGTTACCCCAAGTTCAAAATTACGAATTTGCCTCTGTGAAAATTTACAATTTTGCCCTTGGTACAAATTTATAGTACTACTATCACTTTAGCTTTTGACAAATTACGATTTTACCCCAGTCAAAAAATACAACTTTCCCTCAGTTAAAAATTACAATATTGCCATTGTTTTAGTTTTTTTTTATAAAACTATAAAAGTGTTTTGTTTTAATTGGTTGACTCGATTTAAGTGTTTTTCGTGTCAATGAGCTGCCTAACACTCGCTCATTATTCGGCCATCGCCCCGCAACGCGGGCGGGGCATCAACTAGTTAAATACATTAGATACTAATAGTATATGAAGCATTGTTATTGGTATAATTTATTGTTTATTCTTCCTATAACATATAGTCTTCTCATTTGAACACTCTACTATATGTGTATGAGTTGAAACTATTCGAAAAGAGTTTGAAATTTTGATTTATATTAATTGTATAGGTTGTTATGTGAGTCCGACTTGGCTAATCTCTATCTTCAAAGTTTTAATATTTCTGATAACCATCGCATTCATAAAAATTCGCCCGACTACTCAACAGCTATAGTTATGTTTTCATGTTTATCATCAACAGCAGCAACATCACTTGATTCATATTAATAGCTTTTCCATTAGAAACAGCTTTTATTATATTTTGTTTTTTTCTAGCTATTTGATTCTAAAAAAAATCATTATATTCGTTAAAATTGAAACTAAGGCTGGTGGATGTGGCTTAACGCCACCCCGACACCTCACCCTCCATAGCACCCTAGGGCGCCAAAGACCACACCGATCAAAGTAAGGGGGGGGGGGGGGGCGCTATGATGTGCTCGCCAGTGTGTTAACTAGCGTTAACGGTGTGTGCTGGTGGACCCACCTAATTTCAACCAATAAAATCTTTTTTTTAATTTTGTTTAATAGGCGCCTAGGTGGATCTGACGTGGCGTGATCCAGCTAAGAAAACACTCATCAACATATTATATTTTGTGTTATTTAGTTATTTGATTCTAAAGAATCATTATGACTATGATCTAATTATTGTTGTTAATTCCTTCTTAAGGGGAGTGGGGGTGGTCCGTGATGGCCACCCCATCACTCGTTTTTTTGGAACACCGCCGCCATCATATCCATCACGCGTGGATAATATAACGCGTTGAACTAATCACGCGTTGAACATTGATTGAATTTGAACGTTGCTTCCATTTTCGACCGTTTTTCAACGGTAAACTTAATTAAAAAAAAAAACCCTTTAAACCTTTTATATATACTTCTCCATTTTAAACCATTTCACCCACACCAAAACACAAACACATTTCACACAATCTACATCTTTCTCCAATGGAGTTTCCTATGGATTCGACGTTTTCGATGGATAGCGATAGCGATACCGAGTCGTCTTCCGACAATGAGACGCTAAAATATTTTGTGTCGGTGTATAACGAACTTGATACTAGTTCGTCCCGCCCAAAGAAAAAGATGGTAGACCGTGATCGTATACGTGCCAACGAAGTGTTAATGAACGATTATTTTGTAGAGAATCCGCTCTACAATGCCGAAACGTTTAGAGATCGGTTTCGTTTCCCAAAAAGAATTATTTTTAAAGATTGTTGGAGACATCGAAGCAAGCGAGGAATGGTTTCAAGAAGGTTACGATGCGAGGGGCAAACCAAGTTTCACGACGATACAAAAATGCACGTCCGCCATTCGCCAACTAGCGACAGGTAACCCTCCCGATCAATATGATGAATACCTAGCTATGGCGTCCAGAACTTCCCGTGAATGTCTGCAATTTTTTTGCAACGCGGTCATTAAGTTGTTTGGTAAAGAGTTTTTACGTAAACCGACGAGCCACGACATCTCACGTATTTACGCCGCACCTGAGGCTAGATGGCATTTTCCAGGGATGCTCAGTAGCATCGATTGTACACATATCGAGTGGAAAAATTGTCCAAGAGAGTTGCAAGGGGCGTATGTTAGGGGTGACATCAAAAGACCAACCATCATACTAGAAGCGGTGGCGTCGAATGATTTATGGATTTGGCATTCGTATTTCGGTGTTCCAGGTTCAAACAACGACATCAATGTGTTGCACACGTCGCCGTTGTTTCAAACCGTAACGGATGGTACTGCACCCTTCTCTCCATTCTATGTTAACGGACGATATTACAGACGAGGCTTCTTTCTTGTGGATGGTATCTACCCATCATGGTCTGTTTTTGTGAAAGCTCCTTCATTTCCTGTCGAGGCTAAAGAACTCGTGTTCAAAAACTTGCAAGAATCGGCAAGAAAAGATGTTGAGAGGGCTTTTGGTGTTTTAAAGGGTAGATGGGGTATACTACACCGGCCGGTTCGTGCGATGAACAAGAAATCCATACATAGCATAGTATATGCATGTATCATATTGCACAATATGATAATCAAAGAAGACGGACATGCAATATCTCTGGATTGGGTGCCGGATCCTCCTACACAAGTTCAAGTTCCACAAAATATCCAACAAGAATTGCATGATGAAGAAACTCACTTTTGGTTGAGATACGATTTAATCGAACTAGTAGGTTCTTTAGGTTTGGAGTTTCATGAGTCGGACGAGGAGTAGAGTTTTTTTAGTATTTTTTTTAAAATTGTAGCCTAAAATATTTCTAGTATGTTAAATTGAACTAGTATGGTTTAATTTTAATGAAATTTATAATTTTAGTGTTTTATTGTTAATTTCTAATTTTAAAATAAAAATTAAAAAAATTTGTGAGTGATGGAATTCCATCACTAGTGATGACCACCGTCACTACAAAATGCTTGTGAGTGATAGAATAGTGGCTGATGACATGGCAGGAGTTGATTGGATGCTTGTGAGTGATGGAATTCTATCACTAGTGACCATCCCCACTCCCCTAAGTACAAGTATTAACAACTTAAATAACTTTTGTGTTTAGTTAAGTTGTTAGATGATTTCATGATTATTTATAATTTTACTTCTTTCTTTCTACTAAGAGGACCCGGGGTGGACACGTTATGTCCCCCCATAACGCGTTGAAATGATTAGCACACCGCCTCCGGTTGAAAAGTTCACGCGTTCAATGGTTCACGCGTTCAATGGAACACGCGTTGAAAAGTTTGAGTTTTTGAACGTTGGGCATTTCGACCGTTTTCAAACGGTAAACTTTGAATAAAAAAAAACCTTTAAAACCTTTATATATACTTCAAATCTTTTACAACCATTTCACCCAAACCAAAAACCAAACATATATCACACATTCTACGAATTTCACAAATGGATTTTCCTACGGATTCGACGTTTCCGATGGACAGCGATAGCGAATCGTCTTCCAACAATGAGACGCTTAAATATTTTGTGTCGGTGTATAACGAACTTGAATCAAGTTCGTCCCGCCCAAAGAAGAAGATGGTGAATCGTGATCGTATACATGCCAACGAAGTGTTAATGAACGACTATTTTGTGGAGAATCCGGTCTACAATGCCGAAACGTTTAGAGATCGGTTTCGTTTACCAAAAGAATTATTCTTAAAGATTGTTGGAGACATCGAAGCAACTGAAGAATGGTTTCAAGAAAGTTACGACGCGAGGGGCAAACCAAGTTTCACGCCGATACAAAAATGCACGTCCGCCATTCGCCAACTAGCGACAGGTAACCCTCCCGATCAATTTGATGAATACCTAGCTATGTCGGACAGAACTTCACGTGAATGTCTGCAATTTTTTTGTAACGCGGTCATAAAATTGTATGGTGAAGAGTTTTTACGTAAACCGACGAGACACGACATCTCACGTATTTACGCCGCACATGAGGCTAGATGGCATTTTCCTGGGATGCTCGGTAGCATCGATTGTACACATATCGAGTGGAGAAATTGTCCAAGAGAGTTGCGAGGGGCGTATGTTAGGGGTGACATCAAAAGACCAACCATCATACTTGAAGCGGTGGCGTCGAATGATTTATGGTTTTGGCATTCATATTTTGGTGTCCCAGGTTCAAACAACGACATCAATGTTTTGCACACGTCGACGTTGTTCCAAACAGTAACGGATGGTACTGCACCCGTCTGTCCATTCTATGTTAATGGACGATATTACAGACGAGGTTTTTTTCTTGTGGATGGTATCTACCCACCATGGTCTGTTTTTGTGAAAGCTCCTTCGTTTCCTGTCGAGGCTAAAGAAAAGGCGTTCAAGAAGTTGCAAGAATCGGCAAGAAAAGATGTTGAGAGGGCTTTTGGTGTTTTAAAGGGTAGATGGGGCATTCTAAGCCGACCGGTTCGTGCGACGAACAAGAACTCGATACATAGCATAGTGTATGCATGTATCATTTTGCACAATATGTTAATCAAACAAGACGGACGTGCAATATCTCCAGATTGGGTGCCGGATCCTCCTACACAAGTTCACGTTCCCGAAAATATCCAACTACAGTTGCGTGATGAAGAAACTCACTTTCGGTTGAGATTCGATTTAATCGAACTAGTAGGTTCTTTAGGTTTGGAATTTCCTAATTCGGACGAGGAGTAGAGTATCTTTATGTATTTTTTTTTTAATTGTAGTCTAAAATATTGAACTAGTATGTTTTAATTTAATTTAAATTTATAATTTTAGTGTTTAATTGTTAATTTATAATTTAAAAAAATAAAAAATAAAAAAATTAGTGAGTGATGGAATTTGTACAAGTGATGGACCATTTCCACCAAAAAAGGGTGTTAGTGATGGGAATATTGGTTGATGACATGGCAGAACCTGATTGGATGTTGTGAGTGATGGAATTGTTTGTGGGTGATACCACCCCTACCCCCCTAAATGACAACACTCATTTACACTCCCTTCTACTACATAATTACATGTAAAAATATTCCCCTCCTAATACAACTCGTGTCCTCGATCGATCAAGGAGCATCAAATCGTCAGCATTTTCCCATGTTGCCTCTTCAAAGGTCCTTCCACTCGATCGATCAAAACAATTGGTAGTAGTCGACTATTACATTTAGCAAGTTGGCGATATGGGCACCAGTTGTGAATGGACATGTTAGGGCAACAAATGAAAAATCGCTCAAAGGAAGCTAGCATGGATTCGAAAAAGTGGCTTTTGTTTGATGTGTAGTTTTTGCCTCTGTTTTGTTTTGTTGGCTTGTTTAAAGCTTGCTAGCAGCTTGCTAGTTTCGTTTGAATGAAAGTCCCCATTCAAAAAAAAAAAAAAAATGACAAAACAAAATGTCCATACTTCATTAGTCTATCAATGACTACCAAAATTGTGTCCTTGCCTTAAGAAGGTGGTAGCTCTCTAATAAAATCCATTGATCTAATTTCAAATATCAGTGTTTGAAAATAAGATGCTTATTTGATTTCCATGTAGCTTTAATTATATCTAAGGGCATAAGCTTATTTTACCTAAAAAAGACTTTTGTGAAAATGACTTATTGACTTATTACTTTTTGAAAAATGAGTTTTTAAAAAAGTGTTTGGATTAGCTTATAGGGTGGGGAAAACCAATAATTCAATAAGTTGTTTTTTAAAAAGTGTTTGGCTTAGCTTATTGATGTAAAATGACTAAAAACTAATAAGTCAATAAGTTGGTTCAAAAAGTCACAAAATTCTAACTTCTCAAAAATGACTTTTTGATGACTTTTTCTCCTTCTCAAAAAGTCATTTTGAAAAGTACCTTTAGGTTTGCCAAACACTAAAACTCCTTTTTAGCTTTTTGATTAAGTCAATAAGTCATAAGTTGAGTTGGAAAAGCTTAGCCAAACATGCCCTAAAAGTAATGGTTGAAAATAAGACAAGGCAAGATTAGCATCATGTTCTTAGATTTCCACACAGTTGCAGGTTTTTGGCACACGAAAGACGCTTTGGTTGCTAAAACACGCCAAGGGGTGTTTAGAGAACATTCATGCATTACATTTGACAAGATCCCTTTTTATGGTAGTGCCATTTGTACTCCCAAGGCCATCCTCAATGGCTTCCGCCTCCGCTTACTCACCACGCCACTTCATCGCACCTTTGAAGAGTTGATTGAATTTGGAAATCTTAGAATTCAAACCCTTCTGCTTCAAAGTGATTTTTGTGGACCGAGCGATTGGATTCACCCAAATGTTGACGACATTGGGCTAACATTGCATTCCATAATACTTTAGTTACGACCCCCTGTCCTTGGACCGATTCACCCAAGTCGTGGCCAATGCTAGTTCTTCAGTGTCAGCCCAAGCTCGTCTTGCCATTGTTGTGAGATTTTCTAGAAAATAAATTTGAGAGAGGGAGATAGAATTTTTGGGTTTGGTTATTTAGAGGAATTGAAAAAAAAAAATGACTTTTTAAGGGCTATTAAGCCTTTTGGACTTGAATATGTCTTAGGGGCTCTTTGTTTAAGTCTGAATGGCCCCATTAAGAGGCAAGCCTCTGAATCGGACAGAGGCAAGGTGTTTGGTTCACCAAATAAGGACCTCTTAATGAAACCATTCAGAGCTGAATGGTTCAGATAATTTTGAGATCTGAATAGAAATTATTACATGTATACCCTTATACCCTAGACACATCTCTTCTTCCACACACAGCCGCACTTCCCCTCATTTTCTTCCACCATCGAGCTCCTCCACTCTGCAGCGCCCTCCCCCTTAATCGGAGGTCCACTCTGCAGTGGCGACTGTCACACCCCGATATTTCCACGTATTACCGGTGGGCCCGGTGGGGAGTATCGTGACGTAGTTGATATCATCATAGTCAAACAACACAATTTAAATGCACAGCGAAAGCAAAAGATAATTATATTACAACCGAATGAGAATATCAAAGTATTACAAACGGTATGTAAAAGATCCACAGGCGGATCAAATAAAAGATAAACTGTTCAGCAGACTTTAGGCATCTAGAACTTGCAAGATTCTCTATTAACGCCCTGAGCTCCCAGCCAATTACGTTCAGTACCTGTCACTTACCCTTTTTGGAAAATACGTCGGTTTACACTGGTAAATACAATTAACCGACTCATTTTAAAAAGAGTTTAAGAAAATTGATTTAGATGCACCAGGCACAAAAATATCTTTTATAACTTGAGACAATTATATAAAAGTAATCTTGTATACAGATTTACATGTTCGTTATACGTTCAGGGCCCGATGTAGAAACCGAGTCAAGATTAACAGACACGCCACAAGTATAGGCCCACAAGAGAGTGAGATACCGTTTCCCTTATGCAACTGTCAGGTGTATGCCTACACCCCGTGCTTAAGACGTGGCCATTTTATTATAATGATGCCAAGGATATCCGGGACATGGTCATTAACCCCTAAAGGCTTTTATTTCAAACAATACAGATTAAAACGGGTTACCTCAATAATTTAACCACAATACGATTAAACATTCAATACCCGACCAAGCGGTATTATTATAATACCGTATCCCAAGCCCGTATAGGGAAAATAAGTTAAAAGTATTTACCTGAGCTAGCAATGCAATTTATACTCAGCCGTATATTCTAATCAGCAAGCACAAGTACTTCTACTGGGGCTCTTAATCTGGAACGAAGGTTTTATTAACCTATTAGATTCTTAACGGGTCTTATTTAAGTTGAAACTTAGACCGGTTAGTTTTAAGGAAAGGTTCACGGTTCAAAACGCATGATTAAGCGAAAACCGGAATAGAATGTGATTTAGACCCGACAAGTTTGGAGACTTGTATAATATGGGTAAACTAAACACATTATGGATTTTGAGGCAAAAATGATAAGGTTTGACCCGTTTTGGTCAATTTATGCAAACTAGTTACATAAACTGATCCGAACGCGAAATATGCGTAACGGGTAACCATAAGAGTCATATACATGTTTCCTAAGTTAATATGCCTTAAATATGTTGTGACATCAGTAAGATATCTTCTATTATGCCCAAAACGGATTTAAACTCAAATTATGCCCCGTAAGGGCATTTTGGTCATTTAAAAGGTTATAAAATAGTTTAATTAGTAATCTGAGTTATAGGTCTAATATAATCAGTAAAAATACTTAGTTTAATAAGTTATAACAGTAGGGTATCATATATATGTGAAATTTATTAATTATAACCATTCTATGCACCGTAGGGGCATTTTGGTAATTTCACATAAGCTTAAAAGGTCAAAACCGGAAACCTGAGTTTAAAACTTTTCCTTACTGTTAAAATATAAAAATTTACTGAATACATTAGTAGGCTTCGACCCTTATATCTTTAAAATAGTTTTGATACATACTATGCGTTAAAAACGCTTAAAAAGGCGGTTTGGAGCCATTTCCGGGTTTCCAAAGGAAAAATGCTATTTTTATTATCCCAGAAGGCTCAAAACATTTTATTTATCATATTAGATCAGTAGAAAAAGGTTTGATATCAAAAGGATTTGTAAAACTCATTTTATAGCCCAAAAGGGCAAAACCGGCAATAACCGAATCAAGCTTAGAGCTCTATGTTATGCTCAGCCTAAAAATAAATAAAAATCTTCAAAAATCCCAAAGTATTATATTACATCAGTGGGTAAAAGGTTTGGTGCCAAAAATTTGGTTTAGACAGGCTTTACGCTAATTATGCCGTTTAATTAATAAAAGGCATTCGAATTACGCTATTGAGCATAACTCTTAATCTAGACCTCCAACTGATGTGAAATTTTAGGGACATGCTTATAAATCGGTAACAAAGATTATTGTCCTCTCACATTACCAAAATTCTCGTTTTAAGATCAAATGGGCATATTGGTCAACATTAGGCATTTAACGGAAACATCGGACAATCAACGAGTCAAGTAGTATAATCGCAGAGGGTTATACTATCATACAAGCAGGTCCTAATGAAGCTCTAAGGCATTTCTAAATCATGCTAATATGGGTCAGAACTGAAAGTCAAAGCAGTGGTCAATTAATGCGACTTTCGGTTCCGAACCGGTCCTAAACTGAAAATTGTCGAGTTGAACATGTTTTGACATGTTCTTACATTAATTACCAAGTTATGTTAATGATAAAACAGGTTGCATCATTTCTACATTGCTAATTATGTGTTTGTTTGCAAAATTGCTTCCTGTTGACTTTTTAAGATCAAGTTTGACCCGACAATTGACCTACTTAGAGTGAGAATCAGAGGGTGCCCTTTTAAGGGTTTATTGCCCACATAATTACCAACTCATAGGTACTTTCAATTTGTAATTTGACTGGACAAATTAAGATTAATGACGAAGTCAAACCTTAATTATGACGGTTTGACTTTAAGCTAATAAACTAAGCAAAACTGAATTAAGGAAGGTTAAGAATACTTACCAAGGTCCTAAGCACGACTAATGATCACTAGGAATGAGTCTTGAGTTCCAAAATACTCCAGAAGTGAAGTTGTGAAGTTGCAAGTGAATGTGATCAAATGGTGTAACATGTGACTTCTTATATAGGAGTTTAGATTCACCAAGATCATGCCACAATAGTCTATGGGATGATTCCTGATCATCCCAAGTGTCCCTAGGCCCCTAAAAATTATCAAACAAGCCCCTTGAATCGAAAAATGGTGAATTGAGGCGGTGTAACAGGCTGAAACCGGCAGCTGTGAAGTTTTTATGTTACTGGGCATGTCTTACGGACCATAAGGGTCCAGCCATATGGTCCGTAAGGACCAGGCCAGCTCACCAGAACTTTTAAAAGTTGACATATTTGGCCCCAGGTCTTCCCAAACTTGATTTTAACATGGTTTCTTGCACTTGTAACCCCCAAACTTGACTTTTAAGGACTCCAAGTCATAAACCAACTTTTTTAAGTCCCTGGTTATTCATACGATCACCGAAAAGTCTTAAATTTCAACGTTGACGCTTTTAACCCCTCGTATACGAATATTGTCATAACTTTCTCATACTTTATCGGAACCTTGTGAAATTTTAATCACTTATTCTAGTGATCATAATTAATCATTACAAAGCTTCAGGTTTGCAAAAAGGTCACTCAGAGGTATACTTTAAACATGTTGACGCATTTAACCCCTATAGTTTGTAATTCCTTACTTTCTTTCACAATTAGCTTCGTATGATCCATGATTTATCCGTTTAAGGGTATAAACATCATGTGGGGCTATTGTGAACTATATTTATTCATTGTTGACATTCTGAATCCTTTTATACACACAGATTCCTTGTTCGTCAACTTTAGTCCCTCAAAGTCAATTCTTTACATGTTTAAAGTCTGTGACACGTGTCGATATATTTTTGGACATGAATTTTCGAGGTGTTACATCCCGTGACACGTGTCGATATATTTTTGGACATGAATTTTTGAGGTGTTACAGCGACCTTCTTCACCATCGACCTCCTCCACTCGCGCAACCATCTCCACAGCCGACCTTCTTCACAGCCGACCTTCTTCACCGTTGATCTCCTCCACTCTACACCGTCGACCTTCTTCCACAAGTAATGGTTATTATTACATTTAAAAAATCTTATAGTATTTTATAATATTTTTCCCACAGTCCAACAAATACGTAGAAGCCTTGAGAAGAGTACCCCTATCTTACCCGGAGCTTTATGTTCAACTGTTTGAGGGATCTACTTCGACTGGTTTTGACAGTTGGGGGCCATCTTCTACACTTCCTCACCCTAATGAGGAAGTGTTTGAGCAAAATTTAAATGGCATTGAGGATGTTTTCGAGTGTACTCAGCTGGAGCCCCCGACTCAAGGTGTTAGTGACGTGTCAACTGTTAGGTCTAAAAAAAGGGAGAAACGAAAGGAAAAGTCATCCGAAG
The DNA here is from genome assembly GCA_030545235.1 of Helianthus tuberosus. Classification (NCBI taxonomy): domain Eukaryota; kingdom Viridiplantae; phylum Streptophyta; class Magnoliopsida; order Asterales; family Asteraceae; genus Helianthus; species Helianthus tuberosus. Next base: position 22,855,579 of record CM060385.1, read on the forward strand.
ATTCAGCACTACTAGAAGTTAGGGATTGCATTACCAAGGTGGCAAAGATATTGATTGAGAAACATGAACTCTCTAATGATATTGATGCATGCATGGAGAAGTTGGAATCAATGGGATGGGAAGAATCAGATGCAAGACATCAAACAACGCTTTTGCTTTTTGGTGAAAGTGCTGATGTTAGGAAAGTGTGGTTGCGACTGAAGCCGCAGAGTTGCAAGCTATGGGTTAAGAACGCGGGAGCGAATTACGGAATGTTCTAATAGGCTGTTGTTGAAACTGTTTGTTATGGCTTTTGTTGAATTATTGTTATGCCTTTTGTTGAACTATTGTTATGCCTTTTGTTGAACAATTGTTATGGCTTTTGTTGAACTAATGTTATGGCTTTTGTTGAACTATTGTTATGGCTTTTGTTGAAACTATTTGCTACTTATGTTTGTTTGAATTTTTATGACAACTTTCGTATGGATTCGGATGATGAGATTTTAGTTTTATTTATCCTTTTATGCCATGTGGCATCGTTATGCTCAAAAAGTAATAAAAGGAAAAGAGATCTGAATTCGGCTTTGACCGGTCATGCATACACACAAGAATTGTTGCATGGATCTTCTACAAAATGTCATAAGATGATGCGTATTTCACGTGAGGCATTTGTACTATTGTGCAACCATTTTAAACAAAAAAATTGGTTGCAAAGTAGTAAGTACATAAGCTTTGAAGAAAAGTTGGCTATGTTTTCGATGGTCATAGGACATAATGAACGTTTTCGAATGGTTAAGCAAAGGTTTCAACACTCGACTGAAACGATTCATCGATGTTTTCACAAGGTGTTAAGGGCAATGATGAATTTCGCAAGAGAAGTTATAGTTCCAACATCTTCCAATGCAAACGCCAATACATCAGAACGACATAGAAAGCTAAAAGAAATATTTTCTGGAACAATAGGCGCGTTAGATGGCACTCTTGTACATGCAATCGTGCCTGCTGATCAACAGACTCGTTATAGGGGAAGAGGAAAAAGTGAATGCTTTCAAAATGTACTAGCAATTTGTGATTTCAATATGATATTCATGTTCGTATGGGCCGGATGGGAGGGCATTGCACATGATTCACGAGTTTTAAAAGAAGTAGCATTTAACTAGACTTCCGGCTTTCCTTTCACCCACTAGGTTTTTTCCATTCTTAACACTGATTATTCAATACATTATGTGTTTTTTTATGTAATAGTTTTGATACTAACGTTTACAGATAAATATTACCTTTGCGACGTTGCATACACCAACACACGTGGATTTATGACTCCCTGCCTGTATTGGTTAGCCGATTTTCGACGACAACGTGCGTTAACTAAGGAAGAAAAATTCAATCATGCACACGCACAACTGAGAAAAGTTATTGAGCGCTCATATGGTGTTTGAAGGCAAGATTCCCAATCCTAAAGCAAATGGCTCCCTTTTCTTTTCCAATACAAAGAGACATCGTGATTTCTTGTTTCGGCGTCCATAATTCTATAAGGAAATGCAATATTCATAATCAATTATTTATGGACTACGACGAGAACACTTTGTTTTCCGAAATACAAGGTGAAGAGATTGATGGGTAGTTCATTCAAGACATAGAATGGGGTTCACAAGGCATTGAGTATATGAATACCTTACGTAATCAGATTGCTAGTCAACTATGATCAAATGGTTCAAATTAAAAATTGTACGAATAATATGAATTTCTATTTGGATTATAGTATGTTTCCATGTACTTTGAAGAATTTATGTGTAACTTGGATTTTCTATTATGTTTTGTATTTTTTTAAGTTATTCATCATTCAGTACAAAGCACTAAACAAACAGCTATATTTCATTCAGCACAAAGTAGTTCAGTGGGGTAAAAATGTCATTTTACATAGTCATTCAGAGGTGCAACCAAATAACACTTTACTGGTTCAGCACTTATTGGTTCAGAGTCTCTTAACCATTCAGAGCTCTTATTCATTCAGTACTTAACCATTCAGATGTTGCCAAACAGCCCCTTAATGACTCACCCTCTCTGATCCAGAAGAAATCGTCATTGGGATCTTTTTTGGGGCCTGAAAATGTGGGGTGGTGTTCCTGGGTCTCCCCACTACAGCCCGACCCGTGCGGGGAATACACTCCGTCCACTATGAGTGGTGTTGTTTGTTGTTAATAATTTTTTATTCAGATTTAATAATAATATTTTTTTACTAGTCATGTCATTGTAATCATCAAATACTTTTTATTAATCATTTCAAATTGAAAAAAATCAAATTAAAAAAGTTATATTTGAAAATAAATTTTCATGCAACATTTGTTTTATTAGAAAGAGGAGTAAAATGATCAAATATAATCAAAATGTTTAGTCAGCAAATAAAAAGACATTTATTCATATAAAATGTAGATGGGCTCTATGACTATTATTGAAGACAAAAGACTCATGAACATTGAACATAAAGAAATAAATACATATGTATATCTTCTCCTTAGAAAAACATTAATTAAAAAAGGTGTTTAAAACATGGCAAATTACATTCCATTACTTCCAAATCTCTCTTGATCTCTCCCAAAAACAAGAAGAAAGCATATGAAACTTAAAACGAATCGAATAAAGTAAACATCCAACGAAAACTCACAAAGAACCAAATAATCAATTTGTTGATATTCTGAGACTAAAGCACCAAAAAGAACATGCATGTCCATAGATCAGGCCATCAAGGTCGACCGACCCTAATGTTAGGGCCCAAAAGAATAGGGCCCCTTTAAAAAGAGTAAATAAAAATGTATTCTCTTGGGCCGATCATTTAAAGGTTTGTTTGGGCTTAACTTCAATCTTGTAATAGCTTAGTATGCCTTAGAAAAAAGGGAAAATTTCAGTAAGCAAGTTTTAAAAGTGTTTTAATTACGTCACTCATATCGTATTTGTTCCAATTAGATAACTAAACGTTCAAATCGAGCCATGTCCTTTTTTCAACGTGTCAAGAAAAAAATAGAGCATAAGATGTTGGGGTCCAATTATTTTAATATATGAAATTGTATTTATAAAAAATAAAAACACCTTATTTACATTAAAGATTAAAAAAAAGTTAAAATCCACATCATCACTCGACGTTAGCATCAAATAAAAGGGGAAAAAGAACAAAAATCCACATCATCAGGGTTGCCTATGAAACGGAGGAAAAAACATTTAATTTTAATGAAAAATGAATGTTAAGAGACCTAATTGGAACACTTTTGAAACTTGAGTGACCTAATTGGAGCACGTCGAAAACTTGGTTACTATTTTACAAAGTTACCCCTTAGAAAAATAGATAAATTGAAACATAGAATGTTTAAATCAATTAGGCCTAATTGGAACACGTCTAAAACTTGATTGTATTGAAGAGGAGTAACTAGCGGCTAGGGTGATAACAATTTTCATCAAGTAAAGCTAGAAAAAATAAATTTAATCCAAACATATTTGTACGCAAACAACATATAGCGTAAAAAATTAACTCAGCCAACTATATATTCTTAATTCATTATAGCCGGTCAAAGCTCGTGTAAAGGAGGGTTTATAGAAAAATATAATTAAAAGGGCCCTAACTTTTTAGTTCATTTAGGGTCTCCAAAAACATTGGGCCGCCGCACATCTTGGATTTATAGATGAACAAGGTCTCTTACGTTCATTGGAAACGTGAATTTCCGTGATCCGCTATATACAAGGTCAATAAGCATATGAGACACCACTTGAGTAGGATGATAGAGATCCCAGAATAGATGATCACTTCTATTGGAGCAATATGTGGAAATTGGGAGGCTAGGAATTTCTGCATTCAATTTGCCATTTCCACAACAAGCTTCTTTTATCTCGGAAAAACCTGAAATAAAATCAATATTATTAGTTTTCAACATTCCAAAACATGCAATAATGTATTTGATCAAATAATGTCATTAGATAGTAAGAATTAAATAATGTACCATAGATGTATTTGATCAAATAATGTATTTGATCAAATAATGTCATTGATCAAATAATGTCATTAGATGTATTTGATCAAAAAAAAAAAGATAGTAGCAATTAGTACCATAATTTTGAGGATCTTGGATGAGGTTATTCATGGCAAGGTATGTGTCAAAGTAAGAATAGTTGATATCCGGTGATTGTGTCTTCAACTTCTTTAGCAAATTCTTTAGACGTACGTTGTACATTTTCGACCAGTAATTTGCTGCTGCGTTGCATCCATAGGTTGTGTTCATCTGCAACCTTTGTTCCGGGCAACATCCAATCACTCCAACTCCAGATACCGCAAATCTACGTGCTCCCAGCCCATACAACCTCTGCAATCATATCAAGTTAACAATTTAATCATTATATTTCAACCATTGTATGTGTCTTGTTTTGCAACCGCCTTAACAAAGTAAGGGTTAAGGATTTGTGGAAGCCATAAGATCAACGTATTGTCCTGGAGTGTATTGCTTTGAGACATGGGAATCTTTGTCGAAGTAAGTTAAGAGATCATTGCTTCCGATCACAATCACAAATAGAGATTTAGTCAAGTGAGTGTTGGCGCGAGCTGAACCCATTTCTTGAATCAACTGATTATGCACAAGAGAGTAGTACTCTACTTGTTGTGTCAATGCAATTGGTTCCTGGATTTAGATTTATAATCACATGTTAAGTTATAAGGCATATATAAAAACATTAACATTAACTAGATCGAAGATCTAAGCGTGGCATAGTCGATCCATGCTCATTCGTGTTTAAAGCTGATTTAAAATCGTTTTAATGGTATTACTTTTACATGTTATATTCATTCAATTATCCGCTAAATTAGTTATAAAAATGCTGTAGATTTTTCTGGATTAGTGGGCGGTTTCTGTGTGTTTTTTGAAACGTGTACTTTTAGGCAGTTCACTACTCATTTGAGCGAACATGAAGTTTGTTGGTGTGACAAACGAACTCCTGGCAGGGAGCATCTGGAGTTCGCTCATTTGACTAGCGAACTCAAGGTGAGGGATAAAAATATCTAAAACGAACTCCATGGAGTTCGCTTGCCACTCCAGCAAACTTGTTGCAACACCAACAAACTCTTAAAAAACATCTTCAGGGACCATAATGTTATGGTATAGTTACATATTCTTACAAAGATTCCATTGGTTCCATCCAAGATTCCAGCACCTCCAGATGCAAAACTGACTCCGGTAACCATCGCACTATTCAACTTTGTCCCTGAGCTGGTTGACACCAATGAAAGATACGGCGGTGCTGTAGGTAATCCCACTTTTTCAGCTGTCAAAATCACAAGACATTTTACTTCCAAAAATCAGATAATTTTTTATAGAATGGCCGCGATTGCATTAAAACAAAACTAGCAAGACGCTAGAAATTAGTTCTCACAATTAACCTATGATTATTCATTATGTAACTAATGATCAAATGCATGCTGTATAGTCAGTAATACACTAATACATACCTAGAAAATCAGCAGCATTTTTCCCGTTACTGAACCGACCCGTGGCTATTCCCATAGGAAAATCTATACCATGGGGAGGGAAATCAGCCTTAAGCATAGAACCAGAAAGGAAATTGTTGTTTCCGACGTCGACCAATGAGTCTCCAAACGTGTATATGCCTGGGACTGACTCACATAGATAACCGGCAGATCCGAACAGTAAAACACCTAAAAACAAAGTGGCAAGTTGAAGATCATTGCTGGAAGTAGCCATTGTTGGTTGGTTGGTTGATGATAAAGTGTTAAGTGTGCAGTGATTGATGAAGTTTATATAATGGTTTTGAAGGAAACCATGATTAGAGCAGCAATGGGAATTTTGTTTCCATGTTTGAGTTAAACAGTGACTCCATGCATCCTAACTTATGGTTTATCCGAATATCTAATATTTTTATTTGAATATTATAAATCTGTTATCTATTTTTAAGATAGACATTATGATTCTAATTGATAATTATCGGAATACATGTACACAAAATGGACAGAAAACAATTCCTAAGATTAAGCTATGACAATTGACAACAACTATACAAATTCCTTATATATGGATGTCATCTTTATCATTTTACCGGTTTTAATCGATTATATTTTAGAATTTTAGATATTTTGGTTCCATGCTCCACTATGTTAGTCCTTTAAGCTTCTATAAGCTATTTAGAGATATAGTGATTAGACCATTCAGTTTAAATCTTATAAGAAAAACTTTAGAGTTAATTGCCATTTTCGCCCCTGAGGTTTGGGCACATTTGCCATTTTCGTCCAAAATGAAGGTTTTGTACCATTTTGCCCCCAACGTTTCTAACTTTTTGCTATTTTCATCCAAATACCTAACCAAGTTACTTTATATCTTATTATGGGTTATTTTTAACCTAACCAAGTTAGTTTATACCTTATTATAGGGTATTTTTGAAATTTATCAATTATAAGGGGGTAATTTATAAATTATCTTCTAGTTATTATTTATCTGACTTTATAACTCACCTACTTCTTAAAATCCATTTCATCAGAGACAAGAAACCCTAAATCGCTGAAGAACAAGAACGAATCGCTGAAGAACAAGAACGGATCGTTGAAGAATCATCAATGGCCCAATCGTCTAGTGATTTGGAGCCAGATAATTGGTGTATCAGAGGTGAAGACGCAAATTTCAATCCCGACATTACATATGGTACGTTCTATCCACCATCATCTGAGAATTTCTTGTAACCTAGGGTTTGGTTGATAAATCAATCGTTTTTTTTTTTTTTTTTTTTTCAGCCAAATTTCCAAGCTACTTCACCTTGGAATTTCACCATGGTGGTGAATTTGATGATGTACCAGAGTTTCATTACAAAGAGGGTAAAGTTGACTACATTGACAAAGTGAATCCCGATCTGTTTTCAGTTAATATAGTCAATGATATGATGCAAGAATTAGGTTATTCAGAGGAAGATGTAGTGATATACAACTTTAGGGAACCCGGGGGGATGCTAGAATCAGGTTTAAGATCTTTGGGTACTGATTCTGATGTGTTGAAGCTGATTAAATATGCTGAAACTACTAGAACTATTGAAGTTTATGTTCAGCATATCCAAACATTTCCTAAAAAGGATGTGAATTCTAAGGAGGGTAGTGAACCTCAGTATGTTGATTTGAGTGATGATAGTGATAAGGATAGTGAGGATAGTGACAAAGACAATTCTGGTGATGAGGACAGTGGCAGTGTTGAGGGGAGTGATAATGTAACACCTCGCAAATTTCGGGTTAATATTAAAACGACACGTGTCATGTAAGACAAAAACGCGTTGGAAACCCGGATATAATAAAGATGTTTTCGGTAGGATTTAAAGTGGCGTCATGTTAAATTATTACCTCTGAACACCTCGATAATAAATCCCAAGACCCGATTAAATGTTATATACATCTAATATACCCTCAATTCAGAAAAGGGTTCACAATAATGGAACTTCAAAAGTATGATTTGATCCCAAGAAGAAAATGAATGGTAAACCGTTATTTTCGGGTCTTGTAAGTGCAATCAATTGAAACAAGACATCATGGTAGGGTATGTATCAGTTAAAGATCATTAATAGAGGCCCCATATTGCCAAAATGAAGTCCCTAAGTCGAACAAGTGGGTGCCCTTTCAAACCAACAACAAACAAAACAATTTTGATCAGATGAGGGCGTCGCGTAGCGCGACAGCCCCTCGCGCTACGCGAGGGTGCGCCCAGCGACAGCAACTTGCTGTTGGCTGTTTTTCGCACTTGTGACCTCCATAGCCGGTTTTCCTTGCACATGCATGAACCTTAGACACCCCTACATGCTACTAACATGTGTTGATCAGTTATGGAAGGCCCTAGACTTGGTTGTCACTTGCTTATGGTGCATGAAACTTGTATATAAAGACCCTTTCATTCACCAACTTATTCACAAATCATTTTCCAAGCATTCTGATTATTGGAGAGCTTGCAACTGATCAAGAGCCTTCCTAGTCATCCACTAATCATCTAGTAAGTCTCTAATCCCTTCTAAATTAATTCTAGTTTAGTTTTTTAGCTTAAAAGTCAACATATCGTATTAAACGGTTGACTTCGGGTTTAGTTATTGATAGCTCAGTCGTAACCCGAATTAAAAGTACCATTAGATAGGTAATTATATGGGTATTAAACCCTTATAAGGGCAAGTACCAATTCCAGACCTAACTAGGTCGTTTGTCGGGTCAAACGTTGACCGAAAAAGTCAACAGAATTGACATTTATGATTTAATGCATGAAATGCAATCCGTAAGGCGTGTAACTTATTCTAACCTTAATATAACTTGGTAATAAGTATAAAAACTTGTTTGCGCTTGCCCGACTCGACAAATTTCTATTTAAACCCGGTTCAGAACCGAAAGGCGCAAAACCTTGACTTTTGCGTTGACTTCGGTTCTGACCCGTTTTAGTTGGTATTAGACATACCTTAAAGTCTCATTAGGATTGGGTTGCATGTTAGTATAAGTCTCTATACTTGTTTCGTTGATTATCCGTTGCATGCACACGTTTCCGTTAATCGCTTAAAGTGGACCATAACGCCCTTATGACCTTATAACGAGTATTTTGAAAATGTGGAAATGCAATAATCTTAGTTACTGATTATTTAGCATGTATGTAAATTTTCACGTCAAGCGGAGGTCTAGATTAGGAGATATGCGCATTTGCGTAAATAATAAGCTTTTTATTAATTAAACGGCGCGATTAACGCATAGCCTATCTAAACCCGATTTTCGGTACCAAAACTATTACCCGCTGATGTTAAATAATATTTTAGGATTTTTGGAGATTTTTAATTATTTTTAAGCTGGTCTTAAGCTAGGCTTATCGCATTGATTCGGTTAACACCGAATATGCCCTTTTAAGCCATAAAACGAGTTTTACAAACCCGATTGATACCAATCCAATTGCCACTGATTTAAAATAATAAATATAGTATTTTGAACCTGTTTTGCTGATTAGAAAACTCAGATTGGTATTTTAACCCGTACGTCGCTTAAAACGGCTTTATACGCGTATTAAACGCGTAGTTTAGTATTAAAACCATTTTGCCACGTAAGACTTAATACCATTAGACATAACCTGTTAATGTAAGCTATTTTACTGATGTAATCAGACCCGGTTCATAGAAACCTAATTTAATCCTTTTATAATCTTTAAATTGACCAAAATACCCCTACGGGGCTTATTAAGAGATTAAACTCGTTATGGGCATTATGGAAGATATCATAATGATATCACCACATATTTAAAGCGTATTAACTTAGGAAACCTGTTCGCGACCCTTTCGGTTACCCGTTATGCATTATGCGCGTTCGGTTCGGTTTATGTAACTAGTTTACATAAATTAGCCGAAACGGGTCAAACCTTATCGGTTTATTCTCAAAATCCAGAATGTGTATCATATACCCATATTAAACAAGTCTTCAAACTTGTCGGGTCTAAATCACATTCTATCCGGTCTTCGCTTAATCGTGCGTACGAACCGTATCTTTAAAACTAGCCGGTCTAAGCGTAAGCTTAACTAAAGACCCGTTAGGATTCTAATAGGTTGTTATAAACCTTCGTTCCAGATTAGGAGAACCAGTAAAAGATACCACACTCGCTGATTTTGAACTATACTTGCTCAGGTAAATACTTTTAACTTATTTCCCTATACGGGCTTGGGTAAGGTATATAAAATACCGCTTGGTCGGGCATTGAATATTTAATCTTATTATGGTTAAATTATTGAGATGACTCCGTTTAATTTGTTTTGTTGCTTAAAGCCTTTGGGGGGTTAATGACCGTGTCCCGGATATCCCTGGCATCATTTCACGAAATGGCCACGACCTTAGCACTCAGGTGTAGGCGTACACCTGTAGTGTCTCATAATTAAAGTGGTGTGTTAATTGATCTTTAACCCGGCTCGATCCGGGCTACTGAACGCATAAGAAACATGTAAATCCTTTACAAGTTTATATATTAAATAATTATCCCAAGTTATAAAATATTTGTGCCTTGTGCCTTAAATGCATTTCTTAAACTCTTTTCAAAATGAGTCGGTTGATTGTATTTACCAGTGTAAACTGACGTATTTTCTTAAAAAGATTGAGTGCAGGTACTACTCGAAATAGGCTGGCTTGTCTCCTAGCATCCACATTAAGTCTCGCCAGCTTGGATGTCATATCTGTTGAACATTTGTTTCCTTTTTATTTTGTGATCTACCTGTGGATTTAAATTCGACTATTTGTGATACTTAATATTACAATATCGTTTGGTTGAATTAAATCTATATATTGCTTCCGCTGTGCATTTAAATATTGTGTTGTTTGACTATTATGTTGCCAACCACGTCACGATACTCCCCCACCGGGCCCACCGGTGACACGTGGAAATCCGGGGTGTGACAGGTTGGTATCAGAGCCAACTCTGAGTGAATTAAACACTAGCCTTTTGTGTTTAATCTCAGTTACACAATTGCACATATCTAAACTTTCGAGTCTAGACTTATAACATAAGACAAATTCCACCTTATTCGGTTTTTGTTTTGTTCTTTAAAACTTTATATTTTGTTATTTGTTATCTTATGTTTTGTTGACAGGTATAACAGAGAAAATGCCTCCAAGATTTTTACGTATGCGAGGACGAGGAGGAAAGGGGCCGACCACCGCCCCCAACGACCATGAAGCTGGGCCATCCAATACTCAAGCTCCTATCCCCGCCGAGAGTGACGGTACTCGACGGAACCAAAGAGGTCTATTTCAACCGGCAAGACGGTCGGTTTCAAACAGCTCTACAACTCCCGCTCAAGACTCATACGGGCCACATTCGGAAAATGAGCCTAGAGACCCTCACCATTCACACATACCGTTACAGCGATCTATGTCGCACCGTCCTTTTGGAGACCCCACTCCAATATTTCAAGGTCAGTTCAACCCGGCGGATTATCTACAAGAACCAGTGGGTTTTAACCCATTGGGGCCGGAGGACCACTTTTCTGGGGGAAACGATATGGATGAGGAAGACGACCCCGAAATGCCCGCATCAGGAACTCCCAACCACCCAATAGAGGTCTCGGATAGTTCCATTTACCAAGGACCACCCTATAATGGTCCAGATAACTTCCAGGCTATCTTCACTCGGCACGAGTGGTATTACACACCCTCTCACCATTCGTCGCCACATGAGCAGCCACAACCTCACTATTCTTCGCCACATGAGCAGCATCAGCAGCATCATCAAGATTCCTCTGGGAATCACCAGTTTGAGGCAGTTACGCCACCGCCTCCACCGCCACCAGTTCAGCCGTCGCCTCCACAGCCGCGAAGACATAGGAGATCCGGAGCCCGGATATCCACACGAACAGAGGAGTTTCACTTTAACTCTCCTCTACAATCAAGTGGCAGAAATTATCAGCCGCTTCCAGAAGTTCCACAGATTGGTGGACCATCAAACCCCTACGCGCAGCAACCGCCACCTATGGGTTTCGATAATCATATACCAGCATACACGGGTCCTGCGATGTACAACCCGTTTGAGCCACCGACTCACCCTAACCTCGGATACGCTGAAGCCGACCCGTATATGGTAGCAGCAAATTACAACGCCCTTAACCAGGAGGGACCGTATGGAGGTCCTTGGGGAGTAGGCTACCCCGCACAGGGATACCAGATGCCTACACAACCCCCGTACTACCAACAACCCCCGCCGTCTCTACAGATGTCGCCACCTCAGCATCAGGAGATCCTGCAAAGTATTAGGGAGGTGCGGCATGAGGCACGGGAAGACCGAAGGCGTAACCAGGGTATGTTCAAGACCTTGACGAACTTAATCAAGGGAAAGAGTAAGAAGGATCAGTAAATCCTTTGTGTATGTACGTCTACTTTAAAAATCAAGTCCCTACGTGGACATTTATTATTTGTATGTGTATGTAGTCCCTGCGTGGACATCTACCTTTTGTACTTAGTCCCATACGAGGACTTGTTTCTATTTAGCCCCTGCGTGGGCACATCTTTCTGTAAGACCCCTGCGTGGGCATGTACTGGTTTAAACCCCTGCGTGGGTAAGTTTATTAATTGTAAAAGACCCGTTTAGGGCTGTGTGTAATAGTATAATAGATTAATGGAATGTTTGTTTTATAAATTTCATAATTGCCATATGTGCATATATAATGTATAAAATGAAATAAATTAAAATCATTCCTTTTAAATTAATCTGCCTATGAAATTAATTAATTAAGGATCTTAAAAGTGTGAACCCTAGCCTCGTGTCAAATATAAGACCGGGCCAAGATGGTAAGACCTGTCTAAAAGATTCAATTTCCTGTTAACATCTTAAAACATGTTAACACTCCTGACAGAAGTGATTCGTTAAAATCACATACGTCATATTATAAAGGAATTCTTTAAAAGATTCCTAACCTAGTTTAATGATCTCTGAATCCTAGGTTTACATCATCAATTAAGATGATCATATTTTAACCATACGTGGTAATATAATGCCTACGGGCCCTTCTCATTTTCATATGAGACAAAAGACAGTAATAGTCTATGACCCTGTCTGAAAAAGGTAATGAACTTGGTTCAAACCTTAAAAAGCCTTGATTCTCTTGAATTCATAGCTTATAATTTAAATTGTCCCTGTGACTAGGCCTTAGGTGCTAATAAAACTGTTATTGTTTTATAAATAGGATTTATTTTAAAAATCCTAAATAAATGTGAGAAATAAATTAACCATATATGGTCTATGTTTACCGCGGTTAATAAAAATTGCCATGAAAGGCAATTCTATAATAAATTCACCAATAAATTATTGTCAATATGTTACAGTTCAAAATACATGGCAGACTCAAACGAGGTCAACAGTCACCCAGGAATAGTGCCTGATAATGCCCATGTGAACGTAGCAGGTGCAGAGCTGCAAGCTATGATAAACAATGCGGTTAATAGAGCCATGGATAGACAAAACCATGGATCAAGTGGTACCCATACGAGGACCCATTCTGCATCACACACTAGAACACCTTCCAGGACCCACACTGCCCATAACAGTAATTCTCACCACTCGTCAAACCGAAGGAGTGCTCCATCCCAGAGGGTCATTCAGGATCAAGGACCCCGTAATAGAGGGTGCACCTATAAATACTTTGTGTCGTGCAAACCCAGAGACTTCAATGGGGAAAAAGGAGCTGTGGATTGCATGACGTGGATGGATGAAATGGATACTGTGGTAGATATTAGTGGTTGCCATGAAAGGGATATTGTGAAGTTTGTCTCACAGTCGTTCAAAGGAGAAGCCCTAGCCTGGTGGAGATCATTGATTCAGGCTACAGGAAAGGTTCCATTATACAACATGACCTGGGAGCAGTTCATGGCACAAATCAAAGAAAATTTATGCCCTCAACATGAGGTTGAGAGAATTGAATCTGACTTTCTGGCGCTAGTCATGAAGAACCTTGACTGTCAGGCCTACTTAACCAGTTTCAACACTTTGTCGAGGTTGGTTCCTTACTTGGTAACTCCAGAGCCTAAGCGTATAGCTCGTTTCATTGGAGGGTTGGAACCGGAGATCAAGGCGAATGTGAAGGCCTCGAGACCAACTACTTTTCGGTCAGTAACGGACATTTCATTGTCCCTTACCTTGGATGCTGTTAGGCAAAGGTCACAGAGGAAAAGTGACACCGAAAAGAGGAAGCGTGAGGATGACAACTCACGTCGTACAGACAAGAAACAGAAGGGAAACAATGACCAGAAGAAAGGGTCAGGTTTTAGGAGGGATGGCCAGCAGTCGGGTGAAAAACCCAAATGTAAAATCTGCAAGAGGCAGCACTTTGGCAAGTGCAGGTTTGAATCCAACTCTCAATCACAATCGAAGCCTTTTGCTTGTGGTCTATGCAAATCCAGGGAACACAAAACCGTGGATTGCAAGAAAATAAAGGATGCAACTTGCTATGGTTGCAATGAAAAAGGGCACATCAAGAGCAATTGCCCAAAGTATGTCAAGAAGCCGGAAGAGGCTAGGAAGACCAATGCAAGGGTCTTCAGAATGGATGCAAAGGAAGCCGTCAAGGACGACAACGTGATAACAGGTACCTTTCTCGTAAATGATGTTTACGCGAGAGTGTTATTTGATTCAGGCGCTGATAAGTCGTTTGTAGATAACAAGTTTTGTGAATTGTTAAAACTGCCTGTTAGAATTTTAAGTGTGAAGTATGAGGTGGAACTAGCCGATGGCACAATAGAAACCGCTTCGACCTTATTAGATGGATGTTTCATATCCATTAGGAATCACTCTTTTCCGTTATCCCTACTTCCTCTAAAACTAGCCGGTTTCGACATAGTTTTGGGTATGGACTGGTTATCACATAACCAGGCCCAGATTATTTGCAATAAGAAGCAAGTGATAATCAAGACTTCGTCTGGTGAATCACTTACTATCCAGGGAGATACCCAGTATGGGCTGCCCGAGAAGATGTCAATACTCAAAGACTCAAAGTGTTTAAAGAAGGGCTGTGTCATCTACATGGCACAGGTGATTATTGTTGAACCGAAACCCAAGATTGGAGATATCCCAGTCATTTCTGAATACCCCGAAGTATTTCCTGAAGAACTACCTGGTTTGCCACCAGATAGGCAAGTGGAATTCAGGATTGACATTATTCCTGGATCAGCACCAGTTGCAAGGGCGCCTTATAGGTTGGCACCAACGGAGATGAAGGAACTAAGGACGCAGCTAGATGATCTTCTAGCCAAAGGTTTCATAAAACCTAGCTCGTCTCCTTGGGGAGCACCATTGTTGTTTGTCAAGAAGAAGGATGGATCGATGCGTCTGTGCATCGACTACCGCGAGCTTAATAAGGTTACTATCAAGAATAGGTATCCTTTGCCCAGAATCGACGATCTGTTCGATCAACTTCAAGGGGCAAGTTTCTTCTCAAAGATTGACTTGAGGTCAGGCTACCATCAATTGAAGGTTAGAGATGAAGATGTGCACAAGACAGCATTTAGGACTCGTTACGGTCACTACGAGTTCCTAGTGATGCCTTTTGGGCTCACAAATGCACCAGCCGCATTCATGGATCTCATGAATCGCGTCTGTAAGCCTTACATGGATAAATTTGTCATCGTTTTCATCGATGATATCCTCATATACTCAAAGAACCAAGCTGACCACGAGAAGCATCTTCACTGTATTTTGGAACTACTTCATAAAGAGAAGCTCTATGCCAAGTTCTCAAAGTGTGAATTCTGGCTTCGAGCAGTCCAATTTCTTGGACATGTCGTTAGTGAACAGGGCATTCAAGTAGATCCCGCTAAAGTTGAAGCTGTCATGAATTGGCATGAGCCAAAGACGCCTACAGAAATTCGTAGCTTCCTAGGTTTGGCAGGATACTATAGGCGATTCATAGAAAACTTCTCAAGGATTGCTGCACCCCTGACTTCGCTGACACGTAAGAAGATTAAGTTTGACTGGGGTCCTAAGCAGCAGGAATCCTTCGATATTCTGAAACAGAAGCTGAGCAATGCTCCAGTACTGACATTGCCTGAGGGATTAGAGGAGTTTGTAGTTTATTGTGATGCATCACACACCGGGATGGGATGTGTGCTTATGCAGAAAGGCAAAGTCATTGCCTATGCTTCACGTCAGTTAAAGGTGCACGAAAAGAATTACACCACCCACGACCTAGAGTTGGGTGCCGTTGTATTCGCACTAAAACTGTGGAGGCACTACTTGTATGGAATCAAATGTGTGATCTATTCTGATCACAAAAGCCTTCAACATCTGTTCAACCAGAAGGACTTGAACATGAGGCAACGTCGTTGGATGGAAACTCTTAATGATTATGATTGTGAAATAAGATACCATCCCGGCAAGGCGAATGTAGTCGCCGATGCCTTGAGTCGGAAAGAAAGAGTGAAACCCATCTGAATCAATGCCAAGAGCATGGAAATAAAGAACAACTTGATAGAAAGGTTGTTAGCTGCACAGAAGGAAGCTGTGTTGGAAGCTAACTATCCCAATGAAAAGCTTGGAGTAACTGAGGAGCAGTTATCTCTCAGCAAGGATGGAATTCTTAGATTGAACGGACGAATATGGGTTCCGATTTTTGGAGGACTTCGTGATGTCATCCTCCAAGAAGCCCATAGTTCCAAGTACTCCGTTCATCCTGGAGCTGATAAGATGTACCAGGATTTAAAGGCAAATTATTGGTGGATAGGCTTGAAAAAGTCTGTGGCCGCCCATGTAGCAAAATGCTTGACATGTGCGCAAGTCAAAGCCGAGCATCAGAAACCGTCAGGTTTGCTACAACAGCCTGAACTTCCTACGTGGAAGTGGGAGATGGTAACTATGGATTTTATCACCAAGTTACCCAAGACAAGGAAAGGAAATGACACCATCTGGGTGATAGTCGACCGACTGACTAAGTCAGCACATTTCCTACCCATTAAGGAGACCTACAGCTCCGATATGCTAGCCCAACTGTACGTTGATAAGATTGTAGCTTTACATGGCATACCTGTAGCTATTATCTCTGACCGAGATACTAGGTACACGTCGCATTTTTGGAAAAGCTTCCAACAATCTTTGGGCACACGTTTGAACTTTAGTACGGCTTACCATCCTCAGACTGACGGTCAGAGTGAGCGTACTATTCAAACGTTGGAAGACATGCTACGTGCATGTGCGATCGAATTGGGAGGTAGCTGGGATAAGAACCTACCCTTGATCGAATTCTCCTACAACAATAGCTACCATACCAGCATAAAGGCTGCGCCTTTTGAGGCATTATACGGTAGAAAATGTAGATCGCCAGTTTGTTGGGCGGAGGTTGGAGAAGTCCAGTTGACGGGACCAGAAATCGTGTTTGAAACGACGGACAAGATTGTCCAGATTCGTAACAATCTCCAAGCTGCCCGGAATAGGCAAAAGATTTACGCTGATCCAAATCGTAAGGATTTTCACTTTGAAGTAGGTGACAAAGTCCTACTTAAAGTGTCACCCTGGAAAGGAGTGATGCGGTTTGGTAAGAAAGGCAAACTAAGCCCGAGATACATAGGACCCTTCGAGGTTATCGAACGTGTCGGGTCAGTTGCCTACAAGTTGAACTTACCTGAAGAGCTCAGTAGTATACACAATGTGTTCCACATCTGCAATTTGAAAAAGTGTTTCGCTGACTCCGCTGACGAATCAGTGATTATACCCTATACAGATGTGCATATCGACGAGAGCTTGAAATTTGTTGAAAAACCTATGTCGATTGAAGATCGACAGGTAAGGAAGCTTCGAAGGAAGCATATACCTTTTGTAAAGGTCAAATGGGATGCCCGAAGAGGTCCCGAATTCACGTGGGAAGTTGAATCCACGATGAAAGAAAAGTACCCTTACTTGTTCCAGTAAATCTCGGGTCGAGATTTATTTTAAGGGGGTGAGGATGTAACACCTCGCAAATTTCGGGTTAATATTAAAACGACACGTGTCATGTAAGACAAAAACGCGTTGGAAACCCGGATATAATAAAGATGTTTTCGGTAGGATTTAAAGTGGCGTCATGTTAAATTATTACCTCTGAACACCTCGATAATAAATCCCAAGACCCGATTAAATGTTATATACATCTAATATACCCTCAATTCAGAAAAGGGTTCACAATAATGGAACTTCAAAAGTATGATTTGATCCCAAGAAGAAAATGAATGGTAAACCGTTATTTTCGGGTCTTGTAAGTGCAATCAATTGAAACAAGACATCATGGTAGGGTATGTATCAGTTAAAGATCATTAATAGAGGCCCCATATTGCCAAAATGAAGTCCCTAAGTCGAACAAGTGGGTGCCCTTTCAAACCAACAACAAACAAAACAATTTTGATCAGATGAGGGCGTCGCGTAGCGCGACAGCCCCTCGCGCTACGCGAGGGTGCGCCCAGCGACAGCAACTTGCTGTTGGCTGTTTTTCGCACTTGTGACCTCCATAGCCGGTTTTCCTTGCACATGCATGAACCTTAGACACCCCTACATGCTACTAACATGTGTTGATCAGTTATGGAAGGCCCTAGACTTGGTTGTCACTTGCTTATGGTGCATGAAACTTGTATATAAAGACCCTTTCATTCACCAACTTATTCACAAATCATTTTCCAAGCATTCTGATTATTGGAGAGCTTGCAACTGATCAAGAGCCTTCCTAGTCATCCACTAATCATCTAGTAAGTCTCTAATCCCTTCTAAATTAATTCTAGTTTAGTTTTTTAGCTTAAAAGTCAACATATCGTATTAAACGGTTGACTTCGGGTTTAGTTATTGATAGCTCAGTCGTAACCCGAATTAAAAGTACCATTAGATAGGTAATTATATGGGTATTAAACCCTTATAAGGGCAAGTACCAATTCCAGACCTAACTAGGTCGTTTGTCGGGTCAAACGTTGACCGAAAAAGTCAACAGAATTGACATTTATGATTTAATGCATGAAATGCAATCCGTAAGGCGTGTAACTTATTCTAACCTTAATATAACTTGGTAATAAGTATAAAAACTTGTTTGCGCTTGCCCGACTCGACAAATTTCTATTTAAACCCGGTTCAGAACCGAAAGGCGCAAAACCTTGACTTTTGCGTTGACTTCGGTTCTGACCCGTTTTAGTTGGTATTAGACATACCTTAAAGTCTCATTAGGATTGGGTTGCATGTTAGTATAAGTCTCTATACTTGTTTCGTTGATTATCCGTTGCATGCACACGTTTCCGTTAATCGCTTAAAGTGGACCATAACGCCCTTATGACCTTATAACGAGTATTTTGAAAATGTGGAAATGCAATAATCTTAGTTACTGATTATTTAGCATGTATGTAAATTTTCACGTCAAGCGGAGGTCTAGATTAGGAGATATGCGCATTTGCGTAAATAATAAGCTTTTTATTAATTAAACGGCGCGATTAACGCATAGCCTATCTAAACCCGATTTTCGGTACCAAAACTATTACCCGCTGATGTTAAATAATATTTTAGGATTTTTGGAGATTTTTAATTATTTTTAAGCTGGTCTTAAGCTAGGCTTATCGCATTGATTCGGTTAACACCGAATATGCCCTTTTAAGCCATAAAACGAGTTTTACAAACCCGATTGATACCAATCCAATTGCCACTGATTTAAAATAATAAATATAGTATTTTGAACCTGTTTTGCTGATTAGAAAACTCAGATTGGTATTTTAACCCGTACGTCGCTTAAAACGGCTTTATACGCGTATTAAACGCGTAGTTTAGTATTAAAACCATTTTGCCACGTAAGACTTAATACCATTAGACATAACCTGTTAATGTAAGCTATTTTACTGATGTAATCAGACCCGGTTCATAGAAACCTAATTTAATCCTTTTATAATCTTTAAATTGACCAAAATACCCCTACGGGGCTTATTAAGAGATTAAACTCGTTATGGGCATTATGGAAGATATCATAATGATATCACCACATATTTAAAGCGTATTAACTTAGGAAACCTGTTCGCGACCCTTTCGGTTACCCGTTATGCATTATGCGCGTTCGGTTCGGTTTATGTAACTAGTTTACATAAATTAGCCGAAACGGGTCAAACCTTATCGGTTTATTCTCAAAATCCAGAATGTGTATCATATACCCATATTAAACAAGTCTTCAAACTTGTCGGGTCTAAATCACATTCTATCCGGTCTTCGCTTAATCGTGCGTACGAACCGTATCTTTAAAACTAGCCGGTCTAAGCGTAAGCTTAACTAAAGACCCGTTAGGATTCTAATAGGTTGTTATAAACCTTCGTTCCAGATTAGGAGAACCAGTAAAAGATACCACACTCGCTGATTTTGAACTATACTTGCTCAGGTAAATACTTTTAACTTATTTCCCTATACGGGCTTGGGTAAGGTATATAAAATACCGCTTGGTCGGGCATTGAATATTTAATCTTATTATGGTTAAATTATTGAGATGACTCCGTTTAATTTGTTTTGTTGCTTAAAGCCTTTGGGGGGTTAATGACCGTGTCCCGGATATCCCTGGCATCATTTCACGAAATGGCCACGACCTTAGCACTCAGGTGTAGGCGTACACCTGTAGTGTCTCATAATTAAAGTGGTGTGTTAATTGATCTTTAACCCGGCTCGATCCGGGCTACTGAACGCATAAGAAACATGTAAATCCTTTACAAGTTTATATATTAAATAATTATCCCAAGTTATAAAATATTTGTGCCTTGTGCCTTAAATGCATTTCTTAAACTCTTTTCAAAATGAGTCGGTTGATTGTATTTACCAGTGTAAACTGACGTATTTTCTTAAAAAGATTGAGTGCAGGTACTACTCGAAATAGGCTGGCTTGTCTCCTAGCATCCACATTAAGTCTCGCCAGCTTGGATGTCATATCTGTTGAACATTTGTTTCCTTTTTATTTTGTGATCTACCTGTGGATTTAAATTCGACTATTTGTGATACTTAATATTACAATATCGTTTGGTTGAATTAAATCTATATATTGCTTCCGCTGTGCATTTAAATATTGTGTTGTTTGACTATTATGTTGCCAACCACGTCACGATACTCCCCCACCGGGCCCACCGGTGACACGTGGAAATCCGGGGTGTGACAGATAAGAATAGTGATGATGAAGATTCTGATTACTTGGTTGATGACGAGCACATAGTGCCCGAGTATGATGTAGATATGGATGAGTTTAGGGCTGCAGTAGACTTTGATCTTAGTGATGCAGGTGAAGATAATGAACAGGCCGATGAAGAGGGTAGTAATCAAGAGGTTGACTTAGACGACTTTGTGTCTTTTGAAGATAATACGACATTGGAGCAAGCCTGTAAGATTATTAGGAAGAAGAAGAAACAAAGTAAACCAACAGATGATGATCCTTTCTTTGTTGGCCAATAGTTCACTAACAGCAGTTGTTTTAAAAGCTTGTGCAACAGTTTTAAACTGTACCAGTTTTAGGTTCATTGCAGCAGTTTTAAATTGCACCAGTTTTTACTCAGTTTGTAATTTTAGGTTCATTGCAGCAGTTTTAGGTTCATTACAGTTTTAAACTGTCCAGTTTTAAAAGCTTGCAGCAGTGATAAACTGCACCAGTTTTAACTCAGCAGTGATAAGCTTGCAGCAGTTTTAGGTTCATTTGTAATTTGCAGTTGTTTTAAAAGCTTGCACCAGTTTTAAAAGCTTGCAATTGTTTTAAAAGTGTTTGGTCGAAATGCACAAATTGGTCAAAATGCAAAATTTGGTCGAAATGCACAAATAAACATGATACCAAAAGATGGATTCTTTACATTACAATAACGCTAACCAAAAGACGGATCATTACATTACCAAATACACACGATACCATTAACCAAAAGACAGTTCTTTACATTGTAACGCTAACCAAAAGACGGATCATTGCATTACGCTAACCAAAAGACGGATCCTTACATTACGCTAGCCAACTACCCTTTTTATGACAATTTTTTCAACGACAAATGTAATACATCACCACAAATAACCAGGTGCAGCCTAGAAGTATTTTCATCGCCCTGTTCTGTCGAGCCATTGTTCTTGCTTGTTGAACCCTTAAACTGATCTTATATGCCATCTCTCTTGGATTTTCTTCATGCCTTCTTATTGTGTCCAACAATGCAGGTATCATCACAGCAGGGTTTTGGTTCATTGGAGGTTCAGCCCAACTCACAAAACCACCAGTCCTACCCTGCAACTCGTACAACATGAATAAAGATGAAGTTTGATTTTGCAACTAAACCCTAATTACACATATACATACCGCTCTGTTGCAGCAATGGAATCGACGAGCAGGATTTTAGGAGGTCGACGACGTTTTTATGATAGTCTGAGCACCGCAATTACATACAACCATGTCTTGATTCATGGAACGAGATGAAGAAGAAGGGGGGGGAGGGGGCGATTTAGGGTTTTTTTCTTCAATGTGTAAGTGTAAAGGGGTGTTTAGTGATGAATGTAAGGGATAAAAGACATATATATATATGGTAAACTTATTTACAAATTACCCCCTTATTAATGAGAAATTTAAAAAATACCCATAATATGGTCTAAATTAACTTGGTTAGGTATTTGGATGAAAATGGCAAAAAGTTAGAAACGTTGGGGGCAAAATGGTACAAAACCTTCATTTTGGATGAAAATGGCAAATGTGCCCAAACCTCAGGGGCGAAAATGGCAATTAACTCAAAACTTTATTAAGATAATCAGTAATCAGAAGCTTAAGCAAGTTATTCTAAATGAATATTTTTTACATGAAGCATTTTTTTATGGTTAGAGCTCAACTAATTTTCATTCACTAGTAATATTCTCCCGCGCGTTGCGGCGGTTATCCGGTCGTTATCGGTTTGATTCATTATGGCATTGGTACGGTATCAGCACTCGGTGTATCAACTAAAAAAATAAATTCATGATATGCCCAAAATGAAGCAAAACATGAAGCAAGCACGTGCATAATGCATTTTTACGAGATGGTCAAAACACAATATGAAGAGAAAATAAAAAGAATAAGGTGCGACAATGGTGGGGAATTCATTTCCAACCGAATGATGAACTTCTATGAAGAACGAGGAATCATGCTGGAAACAACATGTCCACATACCAGTGTTGTCAAAGTCGGATTCCAAGGCCGAGTACTCGGCGAGTACTCGGTCCTCGGAACCCCTCCGAGGCGACTTCCTCCTAGGCGGACTCAATTAGTCGGCCTCGGTCAAACTCGGCGCCTAGTCGGACATAGTCGGAAAGAGTCGGCCTAGTCGGTCTAGGCGGTCAACGTGGTTTGTTGACTTTTAATTAGTCAAAATCGGTCAAAATCGGCCTACTCGGCCTTGTACTCGGCCTTGTACTCGGACTACTCGGACTTGTATTCAGAATATTTGAACTTTAAACATGTTTCATTTTAAATTATACTTAGTTAACATGAATTATGCTTATTTTAACATATGTATAATATACAACAATTAATTTTCTTTATAGTTACCATGTCCGCGTACTCCCCGAGTACTCCGATTACTCCCAACTCCCCTGTCGGCCGACTAGAGACCGCCTAGCGACTTTTACAACACTGCCACATACTCCGCAATAAAATGGAATCGTAGAAAGAAAACATAGGCACTTGCTTGATACGACGTGTGCCCTCATGTTCGAAGCAAGTCTCCCGAAAAGATTTTGGGGGGAATGTGTCTTGACCGCAACATACATCATAAATAGGTTACCCTCAAAAGTCATTGAAGACAAAACTCCATACGAGTTACTATACGGCGAGAAACTAAGCTACGACCATATGAGGGTCCTAGGTTGTTTGGCGTACTATCGAAACATTGAAACAAATGGAGACAAATTTGAAATTAGAGGAAGACCGTGTGTATTCATGGGGTATCCTAATGGAACAAAGGGATACAAAATTTATGACCCAAAAGGTGGGAAGATCATTATTTCAAGAGATGTTCGATTTGTTGAAAAGATTTTTCCATTTGCAACAAAAATCGAACATATTAAGTATCAAGAGGAGAATGTGTTTACCACGTTCATGGATGAAGAAGATGGGCCCAGCAGGCCCAACAAAGCAAGCACCGAAAATTTGGGTTTAGGCAATACAGAAGACCAACATGATGAAGAAGAAGAACTAGAAGTGCCAAACTAATTCAACCCAAGTGATGATGATACTGGGCTGATTCTTGATGGGCCGAGTAATACCACTCCTCAAACAGAAACAACAAATGAGCCTTTTGTTGGTGAAACCCAAAATGAAAATGGTGAAAATGTCGCACAAGGAAGGGAGAGACGAGCTCGAACTAGACCCGCACGTTTTAAAGACTATGATGTGAAGCTTCCGCCATCTATAGACCGTCCGCCCCCCGCCTCCGATCAAGAACCCTCAACGGTATGTCCCATTGTCAATTTTGTTTCTTATGAAAAATATTCAAAATCTCATAAAGCCTTCCTAGTGGCCATCACTGAAAATGATGAGCCAAGAAGCTTTAAACAAGCCATACAGGACCAACATTGGAGGGATGCCATGCAAAGTGAGATAAAGGCCCTTGAAGAAAATGGTACTTGGACCATCGAAGATCTGTCCAACGGCAAACGAGTTATAGACTCGAAGTGGGTGTACAAAACGAAGTTTAAACCAAATGGTGAAGTCGAGAGGTACAAGGAAAGACTCGTTGCCAAAGGCTACACACAAATGGAAGATGTCGATTACCACGACACGTTTGCCCCCGTAGCAAAGTTAGTGACCGTAAGAAGCCTCATTGCCGTCGCCATAAAAAAGGATTGGAGTATTCATCAACTTGACGTGAACAATGCGTTCTTGCACAGTGACCTACATGAAGAGGTATACATACGAATACAAGAAGGTTACGATAAAGGGGGAGGAACAAAGGTGTGTAGGCTAAGGAAATCACTATATGGGTTGAAGCAGGCCTCAAGAAATTGGTATAAAAAATTTACATCGACACTTTTGGAACTAAATTACAAGCAATCCATTGCGGACCACTAGCTCTTTATATACAAGGAAGGAAGCATCTTTGTCACCGCTCTCATATACGTAGACGACGTCAATATGGCAGGAAATGATGAACACAAAATCAAAGAAACAAAGAAGTTCCTGAACGACAAGTTTAGCATCAAAGATCTCGGGCCACTAAAGTATTTTCTCGGGATAGAAGTCGCTCGAACCAAAGACGAGATAGTGCTAAGTCAACGAAAATACACCCTTGACATCCTTGAAGATAGTGGAATGCTAGGGTGTAGACCATGCACTTTCCTAATGGAACAGAACGTGAAGTTGGATAAAGGAGAAGAGGACGTCTGTGTCGATGCTAGCAAATATCGAAGACTAGTTGGCCGATTACTCTACCTCCAAGCCACGAGACCAGATCTTGCCTACTCGGTAAACGTCCTAAGCCAGTACGTCTCGGAACCCCGACAGAAACACATGGACGCAACCATAAGAGTTCTTCGCTACCTAAAAGCGACTCCGAGACAAGGTATTTTCTTCCCAAAAGAAGGAGGAATGGATTTGGTAGCATATTGTGATGCAGACTGGATGGGATGCTCACCCACTCGGAGATCTAGGACAGGATATGTTATTCTTTTGAGGGGAGCTCCCATCTCGTGGAAATATCAAAGAAGCAATCAGTCGTTTCTCGCTCCTCAGATGAAACGGAATGTCGCGCCATGGCCAACGCCACTAGTGAAATCCTGTGGATGCGTTGGTTATTAGAAGGAGTAGAAACAAGACAACATAGCTCTACACCTCTCTTTTGTGATAACAATGTGGCACAACATATTGCTAATAACCCGGTCTTTCACGAACGAACAAAGCACGCGGAAATGGACTGTTACTTTGTCAGGGAACGAGTCGAGTCACATGAAATCAAGCCGCTTTACGTTGACACAAAGACACAGATAGCCGATCTTCTCACAAAGGCTTTGGGGGCTAAACAACTCGAGTTTCTTCTAGTCAAGATGGGCATGAAGAATCTACACGCTCCACCTTGAGGGGGAGTATTGAGATTGCATATTTCTCTTGCCTTATTTTTCTCTCAATCAAATATTCATGCATATTTGCATGCTCATTTACAGCCGTGCATATTGACTACGGCTATGCGGTATGGGGGACGTCCCCATACCGTCTTGGACCGTCGCCGGGTGCTACACCATCCCCCCCCCGCCCCCGTCTTCTCCGGCACCAACTAGACGTTTGCGACGAGCACAAAATGACAAAAAACAAGTGGGGACCGTTTGAAGATGACTGTTTAAAAAAAATTAAAATTCACAATTTATATTTATTAATAACGGCTATAATTCAAATATATACCCAATTCACTCCAACTTTTATAAATACTCACCTCTTTTACACCTTTTTTCACAACTTTTCACCCACTACAATCTCATATCTCTCTCACATTTTATAACCCCTCTTCCCTTTTTATAAAAACTCATCAATTTTTATACCATTATTTACCCGCTACCACCCCATCTCTCTCTCAAAAATTATCATGGCTTCACCTTCTTCCATTTCTTCAATTTCTTCCATCTCTTCATCATCTTCGTCTACGTGGTATTCATCATCTTCGGAAGAGGAAACTATTATGCACAACATGATTATGAACGCGACTCAGGTCTTCATGGCGGGTGATGAAGCGTCGTCCCAACGGCTAACTAGACGAGCAAAATTAAACCGAGACCAAGAAGGTACTTTACTATTTTTTCCTTATGTTTTATATAGATTTGAAAATGTATTTTATAATTAATTTCATTTATGTTTCGTTTTAAATTTATAGCCACCCACGTTAAACTAGTAGCCGATTATTTTGCCGACAAACCCGTGTACCCAGCCGAGATTTTTTCGACGTCGGTTCCGCATGAGTCGTCCACTGTTTTTACGTATTGCAGGCGACATGGCCCAGTCTGATCCGTTTTTTACACTGCGAAACGACGCTAGGGGGCAAAGGGGTTTCAGTAACTTACAAAAATGTACGTCGGCCATTCGCCAACTGGCAAACGGTTACGCACCCGATGCATTAGACAAGTATATAAGGATGTCTGAAAGAACCGCACGTCTATGTTTACATAAGTTTTGCGAATGGGTTGTCAAATTGTGTAGCAAGAGATACCTGCGGAAACCGAACGCAAACGACGTTCAAAAATTATATCAAGCACACGAACAGAGACATGGTTTCCCAGGAATGCTCGGGAGCATTCATTGCATGCACTGGCCGTGGCAGAACTGCCCAGCTGTCTGGCAAGGTCAGTATACTAGGGGAGATCATGGACATCCGACTATTATTCTAGAGGCTGTTGCGTCACAGGATCTCTGGATCTGTCATGCTTTTTTTGGTCTACCTGGATCGCTCAATGACCTTAACATCATATACCAGTCACAGATATTTGAGGATGTAGTGGCGGGTACAGGTCCAGAGACAAGTTTTACGGTTTCGGGGGTGGAATACAGGCGAGGTTACTACCTAGCCGATGGAATATACCCAACGTACTCGACAATCGTTAAAACTATTCCACACCCGATAGACGAAAAAAGAAAAAAAAAATTGCGAAGTATCAAGAGGGTGCGAGAAAAGATATTGAACGGGCTTTTGGTGTTCTACAAAAAAAATGGCAAATCATTGAACATATAGCACGTTCGGCTACACCAAAGCGGTTACGACACATTATGTACGCTTGTATCATCCTTCATAACATGATCATTGAAGACGAAGGTAGAGCGATATGCGAGTACGACGAAAGCACGTCTACTGGAAATTCTATTCTAGTTAGTGGGGAACAACAAGATTTGAACATGTTCGCTCTACGTAACGAGTACACACATCATAACCTACAAGCGGACTTGGTGGAGTACATTTGGAACAACGCTCAAAACGAACCCAACGACGACATGGAAGACGAAGACTAGTAGCTTATTTTAATATATTAGGATTTTTTTAAGTTTATGTTTTTTTAGAGTTAAATGCTTGGTTTGTCCCTGTGGTTTGCAAATATTGCAGACTTGGTCCTAGTGGTTCAATAATTACACACTTGGTCCCAGTGGTTGTGTTTTTTGCACTCATGTGGTCCTTATCACTAACCTACGTTAGATTTCACAGTTAAGTATATATAGAATGTCTATTTTACCCTTGAACATTAAAAAAATAAAAATATAACCATCCTACACCCTTCTTCTTCTACCCCACTCCACCATTTAAGAGCCACCCACCACCACCATCTCCCTAAACCACCAATTACTCCATTTCAAATTGTATCACGAATCAAAATCCATCATAACTACACACAAAATTACTCCATTTCAATATTCAATTTACTAATACAGTCGCAGACTACAGGAACAAGAAAAAACCTAAATGTAAGAGAACACGGATAATTGTTGGGATAAATCGCTAATTTCGTATTAATAGAGTTTCTCGAAAGTACCTTGAGGGCCATTAGAGAAGAAGAATTAGGTCTGAGGGCCATCCGAGATGACGGTTGGAGGCAGGTCGAATGGTTCGGGGGCAAAATGTCGCCATTGTTACAAGGGTGAAGGGTTTTGGTTGAAGGATTAAATGATTAAAACTTTTTACCTAATATTACGAGTTCAAGCAACAATTTTGCTCCGGTGAACCCAAATCGGAACAACATCAACAGTGGTCGATTCATCAGTCAATACAGCGGCAGTCAGCGATGGCAACCTGGTCATTGCTGGAGGGAGCTTCAACTGTTCGTCTGAACCGACGATGGTGGTTTTCGACGCCATTTTCACCGTTCCTTTCTCCAGCGCGTGGGTAGTGGTTTGAAGAGATGGTTGTTGTGACGGAGATGGTGGTTTGGGGGAGATGGTGGCTGGTTATGGTGATGTGATGCACGGTGGTGGCTTAAGGAGATGTGGTGGTGGGTGGCTCTTAAATGGTGGAATGGGGAAGAAGAAGGGGGTGTTGGATGGTTATATTTTTATTTTTTTAATGTTCAATGGTAAAATAGACATTCTATATATACTTAACTGAGAAATCTAACATAGGTTAGTGATAAGGACCACATGAGTGCAAAAAATACAACCACTGGGACCAAGTGTGTAATTATTGAACCACTAGGACCAAGTCCGTAATATTTGCAAACCACAGGAACCAACCAAGCATTTAACTCTTTTTTTTAAGTTTATGTTTTTTTTTAAGTTTATTTTTTTTAAAGTTTATGTAATGTTTTTTAATATTAATGAAAATATTTTGTTAGTTTATTTGTTAAATGTTAAAAAAAAGTAGAAGATTAAAAAAAAACATAAAAGTGGTGGGGTAGGATCATCTAGGACCATCCTCCATACCCTCTAGTTTTGTGGGATGGACCATCCTTGGGAGGACTATGACGTGGCGCCTACGTGGCGGATCATCCTCCCTTGGAGGACCATCACCATACCCTCTAGCCTACCATTCATTATATTTCAAATTTTGTATTTCTTGTATGGGAAAGGATCAAATAGAAAGTTTATTTTGGCTAATAAGGTTAGGAAGCAATAGGATTATGACATGTGACAAAATTTAAAATAAAGAGGAAGGGTATTTTAGTCAATCATATCCCTTCTTCTTCCTTCTTCTCCCCAGTAACTTCAAAACCCACCATTTTCAAAACCCACCATCTTCAACCATTTCTTCACTTTCTATCTTAATAATCTCTACATTATAGTGCGATTTTCATCACCAATCAATGATTCAAACACCGATCAATGACGTGACCGTGTCGTCCCGATCAGTCAAAAACCCAATTAAACCTAGGTAGCTAGGGTAAGTCGGGTATCGTATCCACGAAGAGCATGTGGTCAGTATCGCACGACCCGTTCGATTAGTTAAACTATTTACAAACAATGTACAACGTGATTATGAAGTTTGCTAATTTTATTTGTTCAATTGATTTGAAAATAAATCGGAGTGAACCGACAATGGGTATTATCTAAAACACTTTTGATTAACTAAAATTGCAACTAAAATACTAACTAGAAAGTTGAAACAAGAATTGAGAATACGGATCACACCCGGTTCGATAATTGCAAGACCTAGGGTTCCTGCATGTTTTAACTTGATTCAATTGCATATAGTGATTAACGGATTACTATCACGAAGCTTAGGTGCCAATTTCTATCAACGTCATAGACAACGGACCGTAGTGCACTTCGTTGCCTCGGACATGTAAATCCTAACCTACGATAAGGCATAAGTGCACAAATTCATTTCGCAAAGTCATAACTTTATCATCGTTCGACAATTCACAAATTCAATTCAAATGCACGACAATTATCATAAGTTTCAAATACTAAACAATTTGTCACAAAACCAAATTAAAATACAAATGTAAAAACCCTAAAAATCTTACAACATCTACACCGGGGTGAAACCGACGAGACTAGCCGCGCATGTCGGTTGTGATCCTTGAAACCCTCACATGATTTTTTTCGAACTTCCTTGTGTGTCTGCCTATCTCCGCTGCTTCTCTCTATTCGATGATGATAGGTCATTCCCTCAAAGCCCAAAAGTCCTCAATATTGGCTGCTAACTCTCAATGATAATGGGCTGCCAAACAATTCGTAATCTCCTCCGGCCCTCAATTCGTGAATAATGATAATGTTTCTCAATTAATGCTCCCCACCAACATGTATGGGCATTTTCTTATATATTCAAGATATCTGTCGACCCGAACACGTCCCGTCTAATGTGATATCTCCTTAATAATCATCCGCGACTGTTCCGCTCCATCACTAGCCACTCTAACTTCACCGAATTACGTGTTTTACCTGAAAAATCACGAACACACGTAGTTAACATATTCAAGGTGCATTATCACTTAAACGACAATAATTCACACAAAATACGCACGGTAACACTCGGGTTTCACACTCTCCATCACATCCCCACACTTGTCGTTTGCTTGCCCTCAAGCAAATATGTCTTTCACTTTCACGTGGGTCAAACGAGAAACACACTTCCCATTCCCGAGACAAAGGTTAAGGTCTAATGTCATACCCGGTTCAAACCTTTTTTACAATTTACGAAATATTTAACAGAAAAGTGAATAATCACATATAAAATGGTTATCCAAGATTAACCCGCCCTTAAAACCAACAAATCATGCACATCCCTCACAATGTTCTCTCCACTCGCTTTAAAATTGGCTAATAATTGATGCATTAGCGCTTTTGAAATAATCACTCAAACCGATTAGAACACGTACCCGCATAGGCTTGCAACTCAATCATTCTCCACCACCGAACACGAATACTAAGAACAAGTCATAAGGTCTTTGGAGGGTTGTAACGGGGCTAGGTTAAGGGTATGGAATAGGATTTTTTTTAAGTGGCTAAGGTGATGAAAAATTCGATTTTTATTACAAACGACTACTCTAAACAAAACTAAACTATAAACATCAACTACAAGGCAACGACTTTAGCCTTTTATTCAACAACTACTAACTTCATATTTTTTTATTTTTCTCAACATTTTCTAAATTTTGTTTTTTTGAATAAATAAATCACAACTATACAAACATATACTCCTATGATCGAATTTTCATCACACGGGTTTAAAAGAAAAGGTTTAAGGTTATGGGCTAACTGGGTTGTCAAACGAAAGGATTAGGCTCAAAGTGGCTACTAGGGGATTCATTTGGGTAAGGATAGATAAATGGTGTAAAAGAAAAAAGGTTTACCTAACGCCTTAATTATTCTCGTGCTTGTATTCGGTTTATGGTCTCAAACGTATCAAAAGTCGCAAGTTCTACAATACGTGACTAATGGTCCACTCAAACAAAGAAACATAAATATGTAATTCTATGATGTAAAAGTGGTTCAAAACCTCACATATATAAAGGGTATGGTATGTGATATGCATGATGTGCTAGTTTCTTAGGCGAATTATTCCCAAATAACCACCCGCTAAATACCCGTCATGCTAATTAACTTGAACTTGACCATGACAAAAGACCAAATAGGTTGTGTCATCCCTCGTTAACTTAGTTACTTGTGCTTTTTAGATCGCTTCAAACAAAGACATTTTTGAAAAAAATTTGAAATTTCCCCCATCCCCACACTTGAGGTAAACATTGTCCTCAATGTGTGGTGTTTAAATGAACGGGTCAAAAATCGAAAAACTTTTACTCCCACATCCCCACACTTGAGGTAAACATTGTCCTCAATGTGTTAGAACTAGAGTTTTTAAAACGCACAAGGGATGTGACACGGCTACCTTCCCAAAAATTTCACCCCGGAAAAAAAAATACAAAATACAATCCACTTATTTGCTAACTAAAAAATCAAAAGTAAAAAGAAACGTATGCACCTGATATTTTTAAGCTCATTCCTCGTGTGCTCTTCTTCTCTTCAAGAAAGCGGTCGTCCCACGAACATAATGTACCTACAAATCTTAACCCTTGTGTAGAAGCATGCTTCTCACAACCATTAAAATTTATTAGCTACCTAGTTCTACCACTTTTATGAAAATATTACCAAGTCATACATTAATTACTTTGATTTATGTGGGAAAAAAAATAATGTACAATAACAACAAACCTAACTCACTTTCGTAGGAATCACGGTTGCATTTAGCTTATGCAACAAGCCCTTTTAAACCTACCGATAGCTCGGGAGGACGAGTAGGTCTCGTGAGGGTTATATAGGGAACACACCCACAACGTTCATTTAACTAAGAAAATAAAATAAAACGAATAATAATACAAACTCTACAACAATTATACCTGATTTGCCTCTCATGGTGGTCGAAGTGAACATTTGCCTACCGAGTTTCCAACATATGCTCGGTAATTAGCATGCCGAATCCATACTCTTTTTATTATATTCGGCATACGCACTGTACAACTTCGGGGTCGTTTCGTAACAACATGGCCAATGTCTTGCAACGCCACCCTTCGAATCCTTATGCACGAACCCGCATCCCCAACTTTGTTGGTTGGAGTGATAATTTTGGAAGAAGGATGAATATGAACGTGAGCTTCTTTCGAATCCGATTCGTCTTTCGGTGTCATGTCTTCCACTTGGTTCAAACATTCAATTACTTGCTCCGGAAGTTCAATAACCTCTTCCACCACATCACCATCCACCATTGTGTCACACCCCCAAAATCCACACGCGGAGTATCACCGCTTGGAGACGTGACATGACCAGGATCAAGCCACCAATCATATTGAACATTAAAGTAAAGTAATCAAAAGTTCAATCACACAATATAATTGGTGTCCAAAAACAATTTAATAAGTCTAAGTTATCAGCGGAAGCAAATAGTTCAAAACCCAAATAGTAAATTCAGAGTATTTAAGTTTATCATGAACACTCAATGTCCATGCTCCACAACGACTCTTCCCCATGCAAGCTCCTGCTAAACCTAGTGACCTGCAAAGCATGTAGTAACGAGTCAACAACAAAGTTGAGCGAGTTCACAGTTGGGTGTTTGTTTAAGTTATTCCAAAAACGTAGTTTCCGTTAACTGGCACCCTTGCCGTGGGGGATACCCCATAGTTGAAAACGTGATTTGTTTATCCCATTCACCCTGGCAATCCAGCCGTGGGGGCTACCCCATGTTTATACTACTAGACTCGTTACCATATCGACCACTGACTTTAGTCATGTTTATGTGCCCTTAGCGTCAATGTCTATCATCATTGACGTGCCCAGATCCATTAGTTCACGCCCGTCCTCTGCGGCACGGTGTGAGGCTTGTCATACCTAAATAGCGCTATCTAACTAATGACCCGCTCGCCATTAGCCCGGCGATTAAGTCGATATAAAAGGAGGGACTTCGTGATAGAGTTTTGGTCTAGTGAAATTTAAACTGTCCAAGAGGACGAGGAATTTCATTCCTTAACCCGTACTGTCCTACCCAAGGAGGACGAGGAATCCATATTCCTTAACCCATTCCCAACCCACCGGGAATTACCATGCTTTGTAGAAAGTGTGAACTCACCTTAGATTAGCTCGGCAGATACACGAAAAGATTACTTGAGCTACGAGTGGTCAACCACGTCCTAACATGGTTACCATACAAGTCAGGTCTAGGTTCAAGTAGCACATAAGTTTACACAGAACTAGCAAGTTACGATCACATAGTGTGCACATAGAGAAATATCAGACAAGCTTGTGTAGAAGCCCAATATGAATAGCCGGCCCAACCTATTGTGCGATCAGCACAACTCGTGCGATCCACAATGGGTTGTGCGATCAGCCATAAACCCGGCCCAGTAAATCATATGCAGTTCAAGACTTGTGCGGCCCAACAATTAAGGAACAAACAGCTTGTGCGATCCTAATAATCTTGTGCGTTTGGTATGTCCTTGTACGATTACAACATGTCTTGTGCGACAGATATTTGGGCTTTAAGGCCCAATCTACATAATAAAGTCCAAACAGTGTGTGTGGCCAAGCCTTGTGCGATCAGCACTGTCTTGTGTGATCCACAAGGTCTTGTGCGATCATGCAAGATATATGTTGTACATAGTGCTGTAACAGTTGTATCCTATCTTGTGCGATTGGGAGCTTGTGCGATCAGATCAGGTCTTGTGTGACCTGATCTTGTGCGACCGACAAACTTATGCGATTGGTTATATAATATCCGAAATCATGGCAATCAGTTATTGGTTTCCATTTATGAAGTTATCAATCAACAACACTAACAGTTTCCATTCATACAATTAATCGATCAAACAAGGGTTTTTAGCATCAAATCTGTATGAACCCTAATCATGTTTCAAGCATAAACATCATTTTAAAACATTCAAACTATCAGATTTAAAGCTTTCAACATCATCAAGCAAACAATCCGAAGCACAGAAACATAACAGCCGATTAACATCTATCCGGTTCTAGATCAATAATATGCAGATCCGATTAATAAGAACATTATCAATTACACACATGTGAGCTGATTTCGTGAGCACTAAGATTCAACAGTTTATATCATGTTCAATCACAAGATATTACTAAATCATCACATAGATCATAACATCATCAAACATACAACCGATAATCACATACACTAACCGATTAGAAGGATGGAACGAGGATTGATCCGAATATAAAGTGTTCGATGGAGAAGGGATGTGGCTGCCGTCGAGTTCGTGAGGGAGAGAGAGAGATATTAGGGTTTGGTGCGTGTTCTTGTTTTGTAACAAATGAGAAATAAAACTCCCTAAGTATATGTGTATGCGTAAGAAGGAGTGGGCCGAACCCAGCTTTGGGCTGCCCTTGGTTCGGATACAAAGAGTGTGGCCCGAATGGCTTGTACGATCGAATTAGAGTTGTGCGATCCGGGTTACATACATTCACATAACAAAAAATCAAACATAACATACAACATTCAATTAATCAACAAATTTCACATAATCACATAACGTTCACACCGGTTACATCAACGTACAAAGAGAGGTTTGAAATACGAGTTGTCACATTATCCCCAAGTTGAAAGAAATTTCGTCCCGAAATTTAGCACGTACTCACTGAGGAAAGCTAGTTAAGTTGCATGGTTTCCTGGTTTTCCTGGGGTGTCACATCCTTCCCCCGTTGGTTTGGAATTTTGTCCCAAAATTCCACGGTAGCTTCAGCCTCAGTAGTGGTTGTACTGTTCTCGAACAATTGGGGATACTTTTGTTTCATTTGATCTTCTCGTTCCCAGGTGAACTCTGGGCCACGAAGGGAGTTCCAACGAACTCGAACAAGAGGTATTCTGGTGCGCTTGAGGACCTTAACGTCCCGGTCCGTGATTTCAACTGGTTCCTCGACGAATCGCAACTGATCGTCGATAGTGAGCTCCTTCAAAGGAACTATAAGGGTCTCATCTGACAGACACTTCTTCAGATTCGACACGTGAAATACGTTGTGAACTCCACTGAGTTCTGCTGGTAGGTTTAGTTTGTAGGCCACTTTGCCTATTTTCTCAATGATGACGAAAGGTCCAACGTATTGCGGGTTGAGTTTGCCTCGTTTACCAAAACGAACAACACCTTTCCAAGGTGAGACTTTGAGTAGCACTCGATCCCCAACCTGGAACTCGAGTGGTTTCCTGCGCTTATCAGCGTAGCTTTTCTGACGGTCATGAGCTGCCGCCATTCGTTGTCTTATTTGAGCAATCTTCTCAGTTGTGTCTACCACAAGTTCTGGGTCAGTGATTTGGCTGTCGCCAACTTCTGCCCAACAAAGAGGTGATCGGCAGTTACACCCGTACAGTGCCTCAAACGGAGCGGCTTGGATGCTAGTGTGGTAGCTGTTATTATACGAAAATTCCACTAATGGCAGATGCTTTTCCCAGCCGTTGCCAAAATCAATCACACATACCCTAAGCATGTCTTCAAGGGTTTGGATGGTGCGTTCAGACTACCCATCCGTTTGCGGGTGATATGCTGTGCTCATGTCTAATCGTGAGCCAAAGGACTTGTGCATTGCTTGCCACAGTTCAGAAGTAAAACGTGCATCACGATCTGATATAATAGAAGTTGGCACTCCGTGCCTTGATACTACTTCCTTAAGGTAAACATCTGCTAAGGTGGAGAACTTATCCGTTTCCTTGATAGCCAAGAAGTGTGCAGACTTTGTGAGTCGATCCACGATCACCCAAATAGTATCATTTCCACGTTGAGATCTAGGTAGGCCAGTAACGAAATCCATGGAAATTTGCTCCCATTTCCATTGTGGTATTTCTGGTTGTTGGAGTAGGCCCGATGGTTTCTGATATTCAGTCTTGACTCTCGCACAAGTCAAACACTTGCTAACGTAAGTTGCTCTGTGAGCTTTCATGCTAGGCCACCAATACGTAGTTCTGAGATCGTGGTACATCTTATCCGAACCAGGATGTACCGAGTAACGAGACTTATATGCTTCATCCATTACAAGTTCTCGTAAATTGCCATAGAGTGGGACCCGAATGCGTCCTGTTACGTAGTAGGCGCCATCTTCCTTTTGTTCTAACCGTTTCCTTGATCCTCGCAGGGACTCCGCCCTGATGTTCTCTGCTTTCAAAGCTTCTAGCTGAGCATCCCGTATCTGAGTAGGAAGACTAGATTGGATGGTAAGTTGTAACGCTCGCACACGCTTAGGTGTAGTATCCTTTCGGCTGAGGGCGTCAGCCACGACATTGGCTTTGCCTGGATGGTACTTGATCGCGCATTCGTAATCATTCAAGAGCTCAACCCATCGACGTTGTCGCATGTTTAACTCCTTTTGCTTGAAGATATGCTCGAGACTCCTGTGATCGGTGTAGATGGTGCACTTGGTACTGTACAGGTAATGTCTCCATATCTTGAGTGCGAAAACAACAGCTCCCAGCTCCAGATCATGTGTAGTGTAATTTCTTTCGTGAATCTTAAGTTGACGTGACGCATATGCAATAACCTTGTCACGTTGCATCAACACACATCCAAGACCCTGAATGGATGCGTCGCAATAAACTACAAAATCGTCTGTGCCTTCAGGCAATGAGAGGATAGGTGCGCTACAAAGTCTATCCTTTAAGTGCTGAAATGCCGTTTCTTGTGCATCACCCCAACGATAGGTGACACCCTTCTGAGTTAGCGAAGTGAGAGGTTGCGTAATCTTGGAGAAATCTTTGATGAACCTTCTGTAATAACCTGCCAAACCCAAGAATTGGCGGATTTCTGTTGGCGTACGGGGTGCGGGCCAGTTCTTGATTGAGTCTACCTTGGATGGATCAACGTGAATCCCATCCTTGTATACCACGTGGCCTAGGAAATGGACTTCACGAAGCCAGAAGTCACATTTCGAAAACTTAGCATAAAGCTGTTCTGTTCGAATGAGTTCCAAAATAAGCCGCAGATGATGCTCGTGCTCCTCCTGACTCTTAGAATAGATCAGGATGTCGTCGATGAATACAATAACAAACTTATCTAAGTAGGGCTTGCACACTCTGTTAATAAGATCCATGAAAACCGCATGTGCGTTTGTTAACCCAAATGGCATGACCAAAAACTCGTAGTGTCCATAACGAGTTCTAAAGGCTGTTTTGGAGACGTCCTCTTCTCGGACTCTCAGCTGGTGGTATCTCGATCTCAGATCAATCTTCGAGTAGTAGCTCGACCCTTGCAGCTGGTCGAACAGGTCATCAATACGTGGAAGAGGATAACGATTCTTCACCGTCACCTTGTTGAGTTCGCGGTAGTCAATACACATTCTGAAGGTACCATCTTTCTTCTTCACAAATAGCACTGGAGCTCCCCAGGGCGAAGAGCTAGGACGAATAAAACCCTTATCCAAAAGCTCTTGTAGTTGCGTAGACAGCTCTTCTAGTTCTGATGGAGCTAAACGATAAGGTGCACGAGCTATGGGCGCTGCTCCAGGAGCTAGCTCGATTTGAAACTCGACTTGAAGATGAGGCGGAAGACCAGGTAATTCATCAGGAAATACCTCTGGAAATTTGCGTACAATAGGAATGTCTTCTATCTTCTTCTCCTTCGTTGAGGTGTCAGTAACGAGAGCCAAAATAGCAGTGTGGCCCTTTCGCAACGACTTCTGGGCCTTAAGGAAGGAGATGATGCTCTCAACAGCACCCCTCTTGTCGCCACGAATCATGAGAGGTTCATCACCTGAACGAGGAATACGGACAATCTTCTCGTTGCAAAGAATCTCTGCTCGGTGTTGGGATAACCAATCCATCCCAATGACAACGTCAAAACTACCCAGAACGATAGGAATGAGGTCGATAGAGAAGGTCTGATTAGCAAGAACAAGATTACAACCCTTGACTACGTGTGTGGCCTCTAAACTCTTACCATTAGCTAGCTCTACAGTGTGCTTGGTGTTCAAAAGTGTTGGGGTACGCTTAAGCATTTGACTAACTTTTAAAGACACGTAGCTAGTATCGGTACCCGAATCAAATAAAACAGTAACATAGAAGTCGTCCAGTAGAAACTTACCCGTCATGACGTTGGGATCGTTCCACGCTTCACCCTGGCTAATAACGAATACACGACCCCTGGCACCATTGCCGTTGTTACCCCCATTGTTTCCATTCCCCTGGTTATTATTGTTGTTGTTATTCTGGTTCTGGTTCAGTTGGGGACAATCTCTCTTGAAGTGGCCTTCAGCTCCCCACTGAAAGCACCCTCTGTTGATACCTTGCTGCTGCTGCTGCTGGCGTTGATTTTGTGGGGCTTGTTGTTGCTGACGATTCTGATTCGCGGGGAGTAAACTTCTGCAATCCTTTGCGGCGTGGCCTGGCTTGTTGCACCGATGACAGTTACTCCTGGTGCATGGCCCGCTGTGGTGTAGGTTACAGCGATTGCATTTGGGGTGAATTCCCCTGTACCCACCTTGACTTTGACTACCAGGTGATTGCTGACTAGGGCTCCTGAAGTCGTCAGTCCTTCGCTGCTGGGACTGGGACTGAACGGAAGTAGAACCTTTGCTCGAAGTTCCATCCCATTTTTGCTTGTTGTCACTGGAAGTATCAGAAGTAGTAGCACTAATACGCTTTGGTAACCTGTTCTGCTCCACCGCCTGATCAGTGAGACGATGAGCCAATTGAACAACTTGCTGGATGGTGGCGAGGTTAGCTGAAGTCACATGACTTTGAATCTCTGGCACTAAACCCTTGAGATACAGTTCAATACGTTTGATGGGAGGGTCTACCATAGTAGGACACAGGATAGCCAACTCGTTCGATCTTTTCGTGTACGCTTCAATTTCTGACCCCATCATCTTCAAGTTGAAAAACTCTACCTCCAGCTTGTGAATGTCGTCACGACTACAATATTCTTCCTTGATCAATTCCTTGAAATCGTTCTATGTGGTGGCGTTAGCAGCAACTAACCCCAGCATTTGGACCTGAGCGTTCCACCACGTGAGCGCTACCCCCTCGAGAGTACCAGTAGCATACTTCACCCTGCGAGCCTCGGGGCATTCACACATCTCGAAGACAGATTCGAGTTTCTCGAACCAGTGGAGGAGGCCTACAGCTCCTTCAGTGCCGCTGAAGGTAGTAGGTCGGCAGTCCATAAAAGTTTTGAAGGTGCACACAAGGGGTTGTGCAGGTTGACCTGCCATGAGAGTAAGAAAGGACAAAGTTTAACACAAAGGTTGGTTCACGAGAGTAGGACCTAGGGATCCTAGAGTAAGTTGAGATGGCAGGGTATACCTCCTGCCTGAGCGGCTGCAAGTGCCGTAGCAACATGTTCATTGATTAGAGCCGTCAACTGGGCTTGAGTTAGGTTCAATCGTCCACTCATGATCTTCATACCAAAGGAAACATGAGTGAGAGGGGTTCGCGAAAGTGAGATGACAGAAGAGAGTAAGCACGCATGTGTTTCAAGCAATAGTTGTTACGTCCATCTAAGCATACTATGAGCAAAGTTCTATGTAACTAGCAAGAAGGCAATATAACATAAACCATATCACCTATAATGTTGAGCCTTGCACGTGGAGTGAAGCGTCGTTGTGGATCGTTGAGCACTGTACAGGTTATAGTCTGGTTTTACCAAAAAGCTTTTCCCCTTTTTAAAACCAAGTTCACTATAACCAATGGCTCTGATACCAATCTGTCACACCCCAAAAATCCACACACGGAGTATCACCGCTTGGAGACGTGACATGACCAGGATCAAGCCACCAATCATATTGAACATTAAAGTAAAGTAATCAAAAGTTCAACCACACAATATAATTGGTGTCCAAAAACAATTTAATAAGTCTAAGTTATCAGCGGAAGCAAATAGTTCAAAACCCAAATAGTAAATTCAGAGTATTTAAGTTTATCATGAACACTCAATGTCCATGCTCCACAACGACTCTTCCCCATGCAAGCTCCTGCTAAACCTAGTGACCTGCAAAGCATGTAGTAACGAGTCAACAACAAAGTTGAGCGAGTTCACAGTTGGGTGTTTGTTTAAGTTATTCCAAAAACGTAGTTTCCGTTAACTGGCACCCTTGCCGTGGGGGATACCCCATAGTTGAAAACGTGATTTGTTTATCCCATTTACTCTGGCAATCCAGCCGTGGGGGCTACCCCATGTTTATACTACTAGACTCGTTACCATATCGACCACTGACTTTAGTCATGTTTATGTGCCCTTAGCGTCAATGTCTATCATCATTGACGTGCCCAGATCCATTAGTTCATGCCCTTCCTCTGCGGCACGGTGTGAGGCTTGTCAGGCCTAAATAGCGCTATCTAACTAATGACCCGCTCGCCATTGGCCCGGCGATTAAGTCGATATAAAAGGAGGGACTTCGTGATAGAGTTTTGGTCTAGTGAAATTTAAACTGTCCAAGAGGACAAGGAATTTCATTCCTTAACCCGTACTGTCCTACCCAAGGAGGACGAGGAATCCATATTCCTTAACCCATTCCCAACCCACCGGGAATTACCATGCTTTGTAGAAAGTGTGAACTCACCTTAGGTTAGCTCGGCAGATACACGAAAAGATTACTTGAGCTACGAGTGGTCAACCACGTCCTAACATGGTTACCATACAAGTCAGGTCTAGGTTCAAGTAGCACATAAGTTTACACAGAACTAGCAAGTTACGATCACATAGTGTGCACATAGAGAAATATCAGACAAGCTTGTGTAGAAGCCCAATATGAAT
This sequence comes from Helianthus tuberosus, assembly GCA_030545235.1. Taxonomy (NCBI): domain Eukaryota; kingdom Viridiplantae; phylum Streptophyta; class Magnoliopsida; order Asterales; family Asteraceae; genus Helianthus; species Helianthus tuberosus. Next base: position 22,896,669 of record CM060385.1, read on the forward strand.
AGCCGGCCCAACCTATTGTGCGATCAGCACAACTCGTGCGATCCACAATGGGTTGTGCGATCAGCCATAAACCCGGCCCAGTAAATCATATGCAGTTCAAGACTTGTGCGGCTCAACAATTAACGAACAAACAGCTTGTGCGATCCTAATAATCTTGTGCGTTTGGTATGTCCTTGTACGATTACAAGATGTCTTGTGCGACTGATATTTGGGCTTTAAGGCCCAATCTACATAATAAAGTCCAAACAGTGTGTGTGGCCAAGCCTTGTGCGATCAGTACTGTCTTGTGCGATCACGCAAGATATATGTTGTACATAGTGCTGTAACAGTTGTATCATATCTTGTGCGATTGGGAGCTTGTGCGATCAGATCAGGTCTTGTGTGACCTGATCTTGTGCGACCGACAAACTTGTGCGATTGGTTATATAATATCCGAAATCATGGCAATCAGTTATATGGTTTCCATTTATGAAGTTATCAATCAACAACACTAACAGTTTCCATTCATACAATTAATCGATCAAACAAGGGTTTTTAGCATCAAATCTATATGAACACTAATCATGTTTCAAGCATAAACAACATTTTAAAACATTCAAACTATCAGATTTAAAGCTTTCAACATCATCAAGCAAACAATCCGAAGCACAGACACATAACAGCCGATTAACATCTATCCGGTTCTAGATCAATAATATGCAGATCCGATTAATAAGAACATTATCAATTACACACATGTGAGCTGATTTCGTGAGCACTAAGATTCAACAGTTTATATCATGTTCAATCACAAGATATTACTAAATCATCACATAGATCATAACATCATCAAACATACAACCGATAATCACAAACACTAACCGATTAGAAGGATGGAACGAGGATTGATCCGAATAGAAAGTCTTCGATGGAGAAGGGATGTGGCTGCCGTCGAGTTCGTGAGGGAGAGAGAGAGATATTAGGGTTTGGTGCGTGTTCTTGTTTTGTAACAAATGAGAAATAAAACTCCCTAAGTTTATGTGTATGCGTAAGAAGGAGTGGGCCGAACCCAGCTTTGGGCTGCCCTTGGTTCGGATACAAAGAGTGTGGCCCGAATGGCTTGTATGATCGAATTAGAGTTGTGCGATCCGGGTTACATACATTCACATAACACAAAATCAAACATAACATACAACATTCAATTAATCAACAAAGTTCACATAATCACATAACGTTCACATCGGTTACATCAACGTACAAAGAGAGGTTTGAAATACGAGTTGTCACACACTGTACCACTAGCCAACACCTCTTGGTCTCGTCTAAGTTGAGCCAATTCTTCGGCGAGATGGCCCACTTTCTTTACCAAGTCTTCATGAGCTTTATTTCTTACTTCAAACTCTTTCTTAATTTCGGCTTTGAACTCTTGATGTGAATTAGTAAGAGCACTCATAGCATTCATGAGGGCATCAAATTTGGAACTTATTGAGTCTTGAGGTTCCTCGTATGCCGGTTGAGGGTATTCATTATAATAATCATCATACACCTCCCGGTAACTTGAGAAATGTGGCAATTCGGGTTCATAGTAGTACTCTTGATACTGTGGTGGTGGTGGATTATCGTATGGATAATATGAGGATGGACCATTGAAATCTTCATAATCCGCCCTCCTATATTCAAACAATCCACTGAGGTAGTCTTCCCGTTCCTTGTTGGCTTGAACTTTTTCGTAGAAAACAGAGCAGTCCTCTAAATAGTGATCTCCGCTTCCGCAACACTCACACGGATCATCATCTACCCAATTCATATTGAAAGATGGTATCTACAAAACATGTACCTGCACAAACAAGCTCGACCACCCAAAGTAAAATCACAAAAATACAAGAAAGAAAAACTAAACTAAAATCGAACAAGCAATGAAATACTAAGCGCACTAGCTCCCCGGCAACGGCGCCATTTTTGACGTGACCGTGTCGTCCCGATGAGTAAAAAACCCAATTAAACCTAGGTAGCTAGGGTAAGTCGGGTATCGTATCCACGAAGAGCATGTGGTCAGTATCGCACGACCCGTTCGATTAGTTAAACTATTTACAAACAATGTACAACGTGATTATGAAGTTTTCTAATTTTATTTGTTCAATTGATTTGAAAATAAATCGGAGTGAACCGACAATGGGTATTATCTAAAACACTTTTGATTAACTAAAATTGCAACTAAAATACTAACTAGAAAGTTGAAACAAGAATTGAGAATACGGATCACACCCGGTTCGATAATTGCAAGACCTAGGGTTCCTACATGTTTTAACTTGATTCAATTGCATATAGTGATTAACGGATTACTATCACGAAGCTTAGGTGCCAATTGCTATCAACGTCATAGACAACGGACCGTAATGCACTTCGTTGCCTCGGACATGTAAATCCTAACCTACGATAAGGCATAAGTGCACAAATTCATTTCGCAAAGTCATAACTTTATCATCGTTCAACAATTCACAAATTCAATTCAAATGCACGACAATTATCATAAGTTTCAAATACTAAACAATTTGTCACAAAACCAAATTAAAATACAAATGTAAAAACCCTAAAAATCTTACAACATCTACACCGGGGTGAAACCGACGAGACTAGCCGCGCATGTCGGTTGTGATCTGTAACAACTCTCATCAAAAGTTATATTTATCAAATTGTCTAATAGGAAACCCTAATTAAGAAACCCAAGTGATTCTGTATAATCCCTAAAATTTTTAGAACATTTGGAATCAGGATTAGGGCCCCTAAAACTCAAGGGGGGGGGGGGTAAACCCTAACTAACGATTATCTCTAAAATGCGTTGTACAAACTGAGAATTAACGAACTAGCAACTCAGCAGGCCTACACTAGTGACAAGGCTACCCTAGGGTAGGTTGTCACCCCAGGCGAGTCGCGACAGGGTTCACGACATCTTCCGCGACACGCGGGAGATGTCAATTTCACGTATAAATAGGATGGTCTGTTTCATGCAATTGGGTGTTCTTTCGACGTTCAAATTCGAACTGTACGCTGAGTTATAGTATAATCACTACAAAAACACACACTGATCACGAAGTGCTGCCACAATTTAGGGTAATAACTCGATCGCTGCTACGATTCAATGTCCGATCGATTAAACTATCCAATGGATGTTTAAGTGCTGCCCACATTAGGGTTTATGCTTTGTCATTCGTCGTTAAATCGATGGATGTTTAAGTATCGCACTTTGTCATTCGTTGTGAAGGTTTTAATCTCGTGAGTTATCGTAAATGCTGTATTAAGTTACTAACCTAGTTTGTGTGCCTGATTATTTAAACTAGGTTATCAAGGCTAATCAGTAGAATAAGCTCTGTTAAATCTGCAAAGTGAGTCATTCTTTCTTTTTATCAAATTTGTTTATAAAAGCATGTTTATTTTCAAAGTTATAATTACGGGGATTAAGTCTTTGTAATCACCAAGTTACAGCCGGTATGTGGGGTTTTGTATACATTACTTGATAATCGTCACCATTGGGGCAGCCAATGGGGGATATGACCATAGTCACAGATCCGGTCGAGTGACAAATACCGTGGGTAGTTGGTTTGATATCAGAAACATTGTAATCGCTCTTAATACTGTAAATTATAACTAACGAGTCGTTTTACAAATTAGAATGATTCACTCAGTATTTCCCGCTGACAAAATCTTTTTCAAACATGTTTCAGGTGATCTGTTGTGATCCAGGAAAAGTGACGTGAAGCACTATCAGCTTAAGGAAGTGGCTCAGAAATAAAATAAAGAAAACATGTTTTGTAAAATAAAAGATTTCCTTGTGAAATCTCAAGATTGTAAATTATCGGGTTTTATCCCGAATTGTGAAATAAAATAATCGGGAAATATTTCAGTTTTAAAAGATCCTGAAGAAACTTCCGCTGTTAATTAAAATACCACGGGATTTCTGTCCCGCGGCTCCTGAAACGGGTCAAACCGGGTCGGGGGCCGTGACAGAAATAAGGTGGTATCAGAGCCACTGATCTAAGCCTATTAAGTATTTAGAAATACTTAATTTTTTCTGATTACCAATTATGTGATTATGTGTTTTATTAACTGATTATTTGTTAATCACAGTATGGGTAAACAAAAGCTGTCAAACATCTACCTAAAACTAGATAGGTCAACCAACGAGAAGGGAAGTTCATCCCAAACAAAACCTTATGTAATTCCTGAAGAAGGAATATTTGTCCGTAAGGCACATTACGAGGAACCACTTTCTCCTAATAAAAGAATTTTGATTATTAGGAAAAGTCAGGAGGAAATAAGGAAAAACCGATAGAAGAAAGTTAAACAAGAAAACCAGGATTTAATCAATAAATCACCTTGGGATGACAAATTAGATGAGAAATGGGCAAATCTTTATATGCTAGCCACAGTAGCAGAAAATGCAAATCTCTAAATACTTAAAAGTTTTAGCACTTTTATTTCCAGCTTATTTAGTAAATAAATAAGTTACAGTAAATCGTAGTATAAATCACTTGTCAGTTGTTTTATGTATGCAATAATATTTACGGGTTATTTATAAAATTTTGTTATTTTATTTTAACATTTGGTATGTATTTTGCATATATGCTAAAACAGCATGAATGAGATATCAGAAGGTTTAGAAAATCTTAACCTCTATCCTGTTAAGATAGAAGTTTCAAAGGAATTCACCGGTTACTTCGCTGATAAAGAAGAACCCATGGAATTTCAATCCAAACCACTGGCAAAACCTAAACCCAAGAAAAGAAGCAGATTCGTGGGCTGGAGGCGTGTACGTAGGAAAAAGCCAGCAACAAGAAAGGTTACCAAAATTGAAGAACCAAAAGACAAAGGAAAAGGAGTAAAAATTGAGGAAAATGTTAATCAAGTAGAGATAGAAGCTGAGAAAAGTTTTAAGCAAACAGAAATAGAGGTCGGAGAAAGTTCTAGACAGAAACAGAAAATGACTCCTTGGGAAGTTTTAGATCATCAATTAGTAATGAGTGACCTCATCGGACCTGCCGATGGAAACCTTGAAGCAGCTAATCCAAACCTTATATTTACTGAAGAAGATCTTTTCAGTTACCCACTAGAAGCTCCAATTCCAATCAATCTGGAACCTGCTATTCCAGATCCTATTGTCCAACCTCAACCACTACCAGTAGAATTAGATGAATGGTGGACAACTGATTGGCAATACCAAAATCTTTTAAATAACCCTGATACATTTTTCCCACAAGTTGACCCAGAACCTCCATTATACCCAACTATGAGCCCGGAGAATCTGACTGAACTTCGCCTCTGGGGCGAAGAGATAATTGATGCAGGAAATCGGATTAGGGATGTGGGAGAAAGAATCACTTGGAAGTATGACGAAAGGGAGCGTCGTTTTTAAGAAAATTAGTTGACCAGATAATGAGAGTTTGCAGGAATATATGTGAATAAATAATCATAACAACTAATATGTGTAATAACTTAACAATAAAACGTTGTATGATAATCGTGTGTACGAGGCATAATATAAAATATAGAAATGAAACTTGTGAAATCAATAAATTTTGATTATACATGTTAATGTAATTATGTGCAAACTGTTTTATTATATTTATATGTATACTAATTATTTACATAAAATTTATTATCAGATGTCAAACATTGGTAACGAACCAGTAAATGAGGTTAATCAGTCGGAGCAACATCCAGGAGATCAATATATGACTAGACAAGATATCGAAAATATTGTTGCTCAAGGGATAGCCAATGCTATTCCAGCATTCGTTGCTGCTATAAAGAATCCAATAGAACCGCAACACATCATTCCTAGTAAACGCATTTCTGAAGATAACTTCAGTAATAGTGTAAACGGAGGCAATGATAATGTCCATCATAATGCAGAACCACATCAAGCTCCATTACCCAAGAAAATGAAAACTGCAACACCTGGTTGCACTTTCAAAGAATTCCTTGCTTGTAAACCCACTGAATTTGCAGGCAATGAAGGAGCAACTGCATCACTGCGTTGGTTAGAGAAAACCGAAGCAGTCATTGCAATAAGTAAATGTGCTAAAGATGATCAGGTTATGTACGCATCAAATCTCTTCAAGGAAGGAGCACTCGAATGGTGGAACACTGTGTTACAATCAAAAGGAAGAATAATAGCTTATGCTATGACTTGGGAAGAATTTAAGGGTTTTGTAGAAAGAAAATTCTGTCCCGAGTATGAAAAGGAACAGATGACGAATAAGTTTCTAAATCATAGGATGACGGGTGTAGATTGTCGCGGTTATACCTCGACATTCTTTGAATATGCTAGAGTGGTACCAACACTGGCTTCGCCAGAACCGGTACTCATTTCTCGCTACATTTGGGGACTGATTAGTGAAATCCGCAACATTGTTAAAGCTGCGAGACCTCGCACTATTGACGATGCTGTGGAATTAGCTAATACCCTAACCGATGAACTAATACGCACCCAAGATAAAAACAGAAAGAAAGAATTGGCTCAGAAAATTACTCAAGGATTTCGTGCGGGTAACAGTAATAATTTCAAAAGAAAAGGAACTGGGCAATTCTCAACTCCGTCATTCTGCAGGAAGTGCAAGAAGAAACATTATGGAAGATGTGATATAACCTGCAATTTTTGCAAGGTTGTAGGACATCGTGAAGAAAACTGCAGAAAGAAAATAATAGTTTGCTATAACTGTGGAGAAAATGGACATTATAAAACAGAATGTCCTAAATTGGGCAAACCAGCAGACAACAAAACTAAGGCGATCGACGGAACTATTAAGAAGAATGCTAGGGCATTTCAGTTAACCACTCAAGAAGCAGAACTCATCCCAGATGTGATAGCGGGTACGTTCTTAGTTCATAACATTTACGCCAAAGTATTATTTGACTCTGGTGCGAACCAAAGTTTTATAAATACTTCATTCTGCCAAGCTCTTAATTTACCTTTAACCAATATTAGGCAGATTTTTACAGTTGAAACGGCAGATGGAAATTCGGTTAAAATAGATAAAGTTTTGCAGGAAGAAAATATAGAACTTTTAGGACATAAATTCTCTGCGAAACTATTGCCAATGAAGTTAGCTGAATTTGATGTTGTATTAGGAGTGGATTGGTTAGTAGCCAACCATGCTAGAATCCTTTGTGATCAGAATTACATAGAAATTCAATCACCCACCGAAGAAGTGATTAGGATTACAGGAGATAAACCACGTAAACCCATGAAGTTCATATCAGTAATGAAAGTTGCTAATTATGAACGAAAACAAGGAATAGTGTATATGATTTCGGTAATCATTAGTACTAAAGGAAAAGATCTTAAGGAAATACCAGTAGTCTCAAAATACCCAGATATATTTCCAGAGGAATTACCGGGATTACCTCCGGATAGGGAAGTAGAATTTAGGATTCATCTAATTCCAGGGACTACACCGATCGCCAAGGCACCTTATCGGTTAGCACCCACAGAAATGTTAGAATTGAAAAAGCAATTAGATGAATTACTAAGTAAAGGATTCATACAACCTAGCTCATCCCCTTGGGGAGCGCCAGTGTTGTTTGTAAAGAAAAAGGATGGTTCAATGAGAATGTGTATCGATTATAGAGAATTGAATAAGGTTACAATTAAGAATCGATATCCATTACCTAGGATTGATGATCTGTTTGATCAACTTCAGGGGGCTAGATATTTTTCTAAGATAGATTTACGCTCCGGATATCATCAATTGAAGGTACAAGAAGAAGACATACCTAAAACTGCTTTCAGAACTAGGTATGGTCATTATGAGTTTACAGTCATGCCCTTTGGGTTAACGAATGCACCTGCTGCATTCATGGACATGATGAATAGGATCTGTAAACCATATTTGGATAAATTTGTAATTGTCTTCATAGACGATATACTTATTTATTCCAAAAGTCAGACAGAGCATTGTGAACACCTTCATGCACTCTTAACTTTGTTAAGAAAAGAAAAGCTTTATGCCAAATTCTCGAAGTGTGATTTTTTGTTGCAAGAAGTACAATTCTTAGGACACATGGTGAATCACGAAGGTATTCACGTAGATCCTGTTAAGATAGAGGCCATTACCAAATGGAAGGTTCCACAAACAGCAATGGAAATAAGAAGTTTTATAGGTTTAGCTGGATATTATAGACGGTTTATTAAGGATTTTTCCAAGATAGTCGTACCATTAACTAAGTTAACCTGTAAAGCCATTAAGTTTGAATGGGGACCTAAGCAAGAAGAAGCCTTTAGAATATTGAAGCAGAAATTAACAAATGCACCAATCTTAGCCTTACCAGAAGGAACTGAAGATTTTGAAGTATATTGTGATGCTTCAAAACTAGGATATGGATGTGTGCTCATGCAACGCAAAAAGGTGATTGCATATGCTTCTAGGCAATTGAAAAAGCACGAAGAAAACTATACGACTCATGATTTAGAATTAGGAGCCGTAATTTTTGCCCTTAAGATTTGGAGACATTATCTTTACGGAAGTAAATTTACTGTCTACACAGACCACAAAAGTTTAAGATATATATTTGGGCAAAAAGAGTTAAACATGAGGCAAAGGAGATGGATGGAAATCCTAAGTGACTACGACTGTGATATTCAATATCATGAAGGAAAGGCAAATGTAGTTGCAGATGCCTTAAGTCGTAAGTATTATGAGAAACAACGACGAGTTCATGCTCTCAGATTAAATCTACAAATAGATTTAATAGAACAATTGAAGAATGTTCAAACTACAGCAATCAAGGATGATGCTGAAGGAATGAAAGGACGAATCAAGGAATTAGAACAAGGAGCAGATGAAATTTGGAGATTCCACAAAAGTAGAATTTGGGTACCTAAGCAGGGAGACTTAAGACCTAAGATTTTAGAAGAAGCTCATAAATCTAGGTATACTATGCACCCAGGAAACCATAAGATGTACCAAGATTTAAGAAAGAACTTTTGGTGGATAGGTATGAAAAAGGATATAGCACGATATGTTTCTAAATGTTTCACTTGTTCACAAGTTAAGGCAGAACATCAGAAACCTTCAGGTTTACTACAGCAATTAGAAATGCCAGTATGGAAATGGGAACTTATAACAATGGATTTTGTTACTAAGTTACCCAAAACCAGAAAAGGTAATGATGCGATTTGGGTAATTGTGGATCGATTAACCAAATCAGCTCACTTTCTACCAATGAAAGAAACCTTTAGTATGGAAAGGTTGGCAAAATTGTATGTAGATGAAGTTGTATCCTTACATGGAGTTCCACTCTCCATTGTTTCGGATAGGGATAGTCGTTTTACTTCCCATTTCTGGAAAAGTTTCCAGCAAGCTATGGGAACTCGATTAAATCTAAGCACTGCATATCATCCCCAAACAGACGGACAAAGTGAAAGGACAATCCAAACTCTAGAAGACAATCTCCGAGCATGTGTAATAGATTTTGGTGGAAATTGGGATGATCATTTACCATTAATTGAATTCTCCTATAACAATAGCTATCATTCAAGTATTGAAACCGCCCCATTTGAAGCACTATATGGAAGAAAGTGCAGAACTCCAGTCTGTTGGGCAGAAATAGGAGAAAGTCAATTATCAGGTCCTGAAATAGTGCAAGAAACGTCTGATAAGATTACTCAAATCAAGGAAAGACTGAAGACGGCTAGAGATCGCCAGAAGAGTTATGCAGACAATAGATGCAAGCCACTTGAATTCCAAGTTGGAGACAAAGTACTATTGAAAGTTTCTCCTTGGAAAGGAGTATTCAGATTTGGAAAGAAAGGAAAGTTAAGTCCCAGGTACGTAGGACCATTTGCAGTGATCCAACGTATAGGACCAGTCGCTTATCGTTTAAGACTACCAGAAGAATTAGCAGGAGTACATGATGTATTTCATGTATCCAATCTCAAGAAATGCTTATCAGATGAATCACTGGTAGTACCTCTTCGAGATATAGAAGTAAACGAAAAGTTAAAATTTGTTGAGAAACCTCTTCAAATTGAGGATCGAAAGATCAAGTTTCTCAAACACAAACGACTAGTTTTAGTCAAAGTCAGATGGGATTCAAAGAGAGGAGCTGAATACACTTGGGAGCTGGAATCAGAAATGAAGCGAAAGTATCCTCATTTATTCCAGTAAATCTCGAGGACGAGATTTTTATTAAGGTGGGGAGAATGTAACAACTCTCATCAAAAGTTATATTTATCAAATTGTCTAATAGGAAACCCTAATTAAGAAACCCAAGTGATTCTGTATAATCCCTAAAATTTTTAGAACATTTGGAATCAGGATTAGGGCCCCTAAAACTCAAGGGGGGGTAAACCCTAACTAACGATTATCTCTAAAATGCGTTGTACAAACTGAGAATTAACGAACTAGCAACTCAGCAGGCCTACACTAGTGACAAGGCTACCCTAGGGTAGGTTGTCACCCCAGGCGAGTCGCGATAGGGTTCACGACATCTTCCGCGACACGCGAGAGATGTCAATTTCACGTATAAATAGGATGGTCTGTTTCATGCAATTGGGTGTTCTTTCGACGTTCAAATTCGAACTGTACGCTGAGTTATAGTATAATCACTACAAAAACACACACTGATCACGAAGTGCTGCCACAATTCAGGGTAATAACTCGATCGCTGCTACGATTCAATGTCCGATCGATTAAACTATCCAATGGATGTTTAAGTGCTGCCCACATTAGGGTTTATGCTTTGTCATTCGTCGTTAAATCGATGGATGTTTAAGTATCGCACTTTGTCATTCGTTGTGAAGGTTTTAATCTCGTGAGTTATCGTAAATGCTGTATTAAGTTACTAACCTAGTTTGTGTGCCTGATTATTTAAACTAGGTTATCAAGGCTAATCAGTAGAATAAGCTCTGTTAAATCTGCAAAGTGAGTCATTCTTTCTTTTTATCAAATTTGTTTATAAAAGCATGTTTATTTTCAAAGTTATAATTACGGGGATTAAGTCTTTGTAATCACCAAGTTACAGCCGGTATGTGGGGTTTTGTATACATTACTTGATAATCGTCACCATTGGGGCAGCCAATGGGGGATATGACCATAGTCACAGATCCGGTCGAGTGACAAATACCGTGGGTAGTTGGTTTGATATCAGAAACATTGTAATCGCTCTTAATACTGTAAATTATAACAAACGAGTCGTTTTACAAATTAGAATGATTCACTCAGTATTTCCCGCTGACAAAATCTTTTTCAAACATGTTTCAGGTGATCTGTTGTGATCCAGGAAAAGTGCCGTGAAGCACTATCAGCTTAAGGAAGTGGCTCAGAAATAAAATAAAGAAAACATGTTTTGTAAAATAAAAGATTTCCTTGTGAAATCTCAAGATTGTAAATTATCGGGTTTTATCCCGAATTGTGAAATAAAATAATCGGGAAATATTTCAGTTTTAAAAGATCCCGAAGAAACTTCCGCTGTTAATTAAAATACCACGAGATTTCTGTCCCGCGGCTCCTGAAACGGGTCAAACCGGGTCGGGGGCCGTGACATGATCCTTGAAACCCTCACATGATTTTCTTCGAACTTCCTTGTGTGTCTGCCTATCTCCGCTGCTTCTCTCTATTCGATGATGATAGGTCGTTCCCTCAAAGCCCAAAAGTGCTCAATATTGGCTGCTAACTCTCAATGATAATGGGCTGCCAAACAATTCGTAATCTCCTCCTGCCCTCAATTCGTGAATAATGATAATGTTTTTCTCATTATGAGAGCCCAAAGAATCTTTAGTGAAGGCTGCCCCACTTGCGTGGATATGGATGTCCACGAATTCAAGGCCCAAAAGTTGTGTGCTCCCCAAAATAATATTATATGGCTGCCAATAATGATGTTCCAATAATCGATATAGTGGGCTGCCCAAAACTTCCCACATCTGCCGCCCATTTATTGTTCATATGATGTTTTCCTTTGTTTTGTCCCAAGATTCAATATGATGGGTGCATGTTTATTATAACAAAACAAGTGTTCGCGGAGAAGAAAGGCTATTCATGCTATAGTTCTTGTGGCTTTTTGGTGTATATGGAAGTCGAGGAATGATATGGTATTCAGGCAAGCGGTTCCAAACTTCACGAGAACTCTTGACGAGATAAAGTCCGGGGCATATCTATGGATTAAGAATCGAGCAAAAGCGACAACATTGACATGGGAAAATTGGAGTCGGTTTAATCTAGACGGTATGTGATATAAAGATGTAATAGTGTATTGGCTTGGTTTGATAGGTTTGATGTAATTCGGTGTACATTTGGTGTGTAGCATCTTGCTACTATTAATAAAATTTCTGTCGGCCGTTCAAAAAAAAAGATACGTGAGGTGACTGCCTCCACTTCGATGATGATGATTTGTTGACTAATTTTCTTTTGTCTTTTCTCTGATCCCAATTCACGTGTGCCCCTCAAACTCTTAATGTGATATATTTTTCAAGACATCCAATTGAGGTGATGTAGTTCCTTGTATGCGAGTGGGTATATTGATGATGATAATTATTCACGTGTTGTATGGCTGCCAATTTAGTGGTAATGGTTCTCAATTAATGCTCCCCACCAACATGTATGGGCATTTTCTTATATATTCAAGATATCTGTAGACCCGAACACGTCCCGTCTAATGTGATATCTCCTTAATAATCATCCGCGACTGTTCCGCTCCATCACTAGCCACTCTAACTTCACCGAATTACGTGTTTTACCTGAAAAATCACAAACACACGTAGTTAACATATTCAAGGTGCATTATCACTTAAACGACAATAATTCACACAAAATACGCACGGTAACACTCGGGTTTCACACTCTCCATCAATCAACGTGTTCTTTTTTTTGAAGAAAACCCAGTTTAATTTCATTCAAAATCTCGTTTTTTCCCGTGATTTTGAAGATAATCACTCGATCCGTTCAATTCGATCGCTCATAAGTGTTTCTATCATTCAAATTTCGTCAATCGTTGAAGAAATCGGCTTCGATTCATGTAAGAAATTCTTTAATTTCATTTTTACGATCTGGGTTTTTTTATTTAGTCATTGCGTTTTACGATCTTGGCGGGGGTCCGGGGGCGGCAGCCCCTGGCGTGGTCCAAGGGGCAGAGCCCCTGGCTGGGGTTGAACTGCATGAGAAAAATTAATTTTCTGGAAATTTGCCTCTAGAAAACTGCATTCGTATTTCAGACAATTCACAGACAAATTCTCTGGAAAACTGTAAATTTTCTGTAAGTTTTATGCCATTGCGTTTTTAGAACTGCATTCCTGGTTCAGACAATTCACAGACAACTATTGTCCTGGTTCAATGCGTTTTAGAGAGAACACTTTCTTTGGTGTTTTTAGAGTGAATTGCAAGTTTTGTCCTTTATCTTTAGGCCTCTTTGCAGGCGGTGTCCTTTACGTTTAAATTTGACGAGTTTTGTCCTTAACGTTTTAAAATCCTGCACGTTATGTCCTTTAGCCCTAACTCAGTCAGATTTTTTGGTTAAATATGGTCATGTGCCTTGCACATGAGGGCATTCTTGTCATTTCACCTTCTTAGGGGCTATTTTGTGAAGAATTATTATTCAGGGACTATTTATAAAAAACTTAAAAAAAAACAATTATAATCTCTCTCTCCTCTCTCTCTCTCTCTCTCTCATCTGAAACAAACTTGCATCCACTCTTCATCTTTGATTGATGCAATTCTTAATCTGAAATAAACGATTCGTATGGATATTGAATACATCATATTTGGTTAAACATACAAGATCAGAATCAAATAACTAATGAGAATTCTTAATCTCTCTCAATTGTAAACTTCTGTATTATGAATTACTATTATGAATTACATGACTCAATCCCATATCAAGAACCAAAACTGCTACATAATAAAACCTCATAATCAACTGATACAATGATTACCTCCTGATTCAAAAACCCGTGAGAACAATCAAGCCTGCGAAGCAGCTTTCGAACTCCGAAAATCCTTCTTAAGATCAGCAACCCTGTTCATACAAGCCGCTTTCGACCTCCCCGAAACAGCAGCAGTAATCTTCTCCCAACCGGGTTCTTCACCATCTGTTTCTTCACCATTTGTTTCTTCAACAGGGGTTTGATTCTGGATCTTTTTACAGGGTCGGGTTCTAGGGTTTGTGAAACAGGGGTTTGGGGCTGGAGAGTGGGGCCCAGGCCGACGCGGATGTCGCCGGCAGTGAGAGATGGTGGGGCGAAAGGGCCGATGAGGAGGGATAATGATAACCAGATGAAGATGGATTGAAATGGGTAGGATTTGATGTAGAAGGGAGAAAGGGTTAAGAGGAGTGCAGAGAGAGAAAGAGAGATGAAGAGGGTGGGTTTGTGGAGGTTATCGAGGGTTTCGGATAATAGAGATTATAATCTCTGGGCTATTTCACCTTCGATTGATGGTGTTTTTTGAGAGTTCAAGAAGGAAGAAGGAAGATGATGATGATGATGATAATAGAGAAAGAGTTTTCAGATTAGAGAGAGAGAGAGAGAGAGAGGAGAGAGAGAGATTATAATTGTTTTTCTTTATTTTTTAAGTTTTTTATAAATAGTCGCTGAATAATAATTCTTCACAAATGAGAAAGTGAAATGACAAGAATGCCACATGACCATATTTAACCAAAAAATCTGACTGAGTTAGGGCTAAAGGACATAACGTGCAGGATTTTAAAACGTTAAGGACAAAACTCGTCAAATTTAAACATAAAGGACACCGCCTACAAAGAGGCCTAAAGATAAAGGACAAAACTTGCAATTCACTTGTGTTTTTATGCCATTGCGTTTTAGAACTAAGACATTTCATGCGTTTTCTGGTAATTGCGTTTTAGAAAAACACATTTTTGAAGTGTTTTTAGTCATTGCGTTTTAGGTAAAACACATTTTTAGGTGTTTCAGTCCATTGCGTTTTACAGAAAACACTTTCTTTTGTTTTTTTAGGCCATTGCGTTTTAGAAAGGAGACATTTTTAAGTGTTCTCTAGCCATTGCGTTTTATAAATAAGACATTTCTTTGTGTTTTTTGTGCATTGCGTTTTAGGCAAAACACATTTTTATGTGTTTTCAGTCCATTGCGTTTTAGAAAACAGACATTTTAAGTGTTTTCTGTCTATTGCGTTTTAGAAATAAGACATGTGTTTGTGTGTTTGGTGCATTGCGTTTTAGGTAAAACACATTTTTATGTGTTTTTAGTCCATTGCGTTTTAGAAACTACACTTTCTTTTGAGTTTTTAGGCTATTGCGTTTTAGAATTAAGACATTTATTTGTGTTTTCTGGCCATTGCGTTTTACAAATAAGACATTTCTTTGTGTTTTTTTGTGCATTGCGTTTTAGAAGAATGTCATTTTTTAGGTTTTTTTTTCCATTGCGTTTTATGCAACTGGGTTTTTTTCCATTGCGTTTTACGCAACTGGGTTTTCAATTTTTTTTTTCTAAAATATAGCAATAGTATACTCGTTTTAAAGATAAAAAAACGCTCGTTTTTTAGTTCAATTTTTATAAAAAAATAATGTCGTATGAAAGAGTTATTAACGTTTAAAAAATGTGGGGGAATTGGAGGAGAGAGAAACTATTGCATTGGATTGACTAGAATACCCCTAAACAAACTCACGCGACTCTTTTCTTCCCTTCAATTTCCCTGATTTAATCTTAGCCCTTGATTAAATAAATTGATGGTTAAGATCACTTCCTAGCCTTCTTAGCCAAATAAACTTCCAGTTGTATCTCCACCCTTTCTTGTATTGCCTATTTAGGCCTGTACCTTCGTTTTCATTGCATCAGAAATATTCACAGTGAATAAACAAAAATCTTTGAACCATATTCTTTATTTTTTCCTTTTGCAAATAGATCATGAAGATCTTTTGCATAAATATATGGCGTGGATTGTTTTTCTTTCACAAAGCATATCAGAACTTGAAGATTTATAGAAATTAATTTTCAGCAATTTGGTTGACCGTAAGGTTGTGGATATCCGAAAAAAAACTAGTATTTAGGATCGCGTGTCTTGCGGCGAGACAGTTAAACAGAACAAAACGTAGATGTAAAAACATTGAAGCATGCAAGTGAATTACGACGTGTTAACTTGAAAAAATTAGACCGAAACATAAAAATATGAATAATAACAAAGTTGACTTAGAACCCGCCCGTTAAGACATAGTTGTTAATTCGTAAGAAATAGACGTAAAACATTAATCCACACAGGCACGTTGCAACATGTTAATTCACAAAATATAGAGCGAAACGTAAATATCGTTGTAAAAATGTTAATTAAGTCGAAAAAACCCCCTACGCATAAAAGCAAAAAAAAAAAAAAAACTAAAAAAAAAATAACACAAAAAATAATAAAAAACCCATAAAGTCGTCTAAGTTGAAGACTTTTTTTTGAACGGCTAATTGCATATCATTCCATCACCAAACAGTTTTGTACAATGATTAAGACAAGCAAGATACTAGAACAAAAAACATTATACAAAACTAATATATTTCGCCCCGGTTACACCCTTGTACGGAAGTTACTCATTTATATTGAAAGATATCCAGTTTCTCCATTCCATATTGTGTCTTTTGCCCCTGTTCTTGACCCATGTAAAGGAGACTAGTTGTAAATCGCCAAAGATTTTTTTGATTCTTGCTCTTTCACCTGAAAAAATTAAGGCATTTCTCGCTCTCCATATCTCCCAGCATGTCGCAACGATTATAGTCCGGAGTACTTTAGTCTTGAACTTTGAGAGATTTAAAATTAGATGGGAATTCAACAGCTCGTTTATATTACCGAACAGACCAACAGGGATCTTGCACCAGCTGCATACTTTCTGCCACACCAGCGTCGCCACAAAGCAATTAAGTAGCACATGATCAGCATCTTCCTCGAACATATTACACAGCTTGCAGGTAACCGAGCCGCTGATGATGTGACGTTTCTGCAGATTTATCAGTGTGGACAGCCTATTTTGTTCACTTCTCCACATAAAGATGTTGACTTTCTTAGGAGCCCAGTTTACCCAGTTTGTAGGACGATACGGAACAGCGAAACGCGCAAGAAAAGACCTACAAGATGACACCGAAAAAGAACCCTCATCGCCTATTCGCCACTTCCATTTGTCTTCGGATCCAGAACAAACAACCAACTGTCAAAGCATGTTAATTTGCATCAGTTGATGTTGTTCCAAATCACCTACAAGGTTCCGTTTCCACTCCCAGTTAACCATTCTTTCCGCAACTGTTGCTTTTTTATTTTTCACCAAAATAAAAAGTTGAGGGAATCTATCTTTAAGCGGCCCATTCCTTTCCCAATTGTCGATCCATAATTTTACATTATTACCATTACCAATTGAAGCTTCAATAAGGCGGGAAACCTGCACATTAAAGTCCTCCAAATCTTTTTCTACTTTAATAATTCCACTCCATAGATACCTGTTTTAATAGGCAAAAAGGACCAGGAGGAGGGATTGTAGTGAATTGATTCAATAGTTCGTTGCCATAAAACACCCCTTTCATTTTTAAACCGCCACTACCATTTTAAGAGAAGACTTACGTTCATGTCTCTTAAAGAACCGAAGCCAAGTCCCCCTTTATCCATCGGTCCGATAACCCTCTCCCGACATACCCAAGATTAATGAGATGCTAAGAAAATTGAATAGTATACATACCTCACAAACAATATTTACTAACTAATATATAGGAAATAGGAAATATATAGGAAATGAAAGAGAATAAAAAGACAATAGAAACAACCACTAAATTTTCAGCAATTTGGGTACATCAGGTATCAATATTTGAAAAGAAATTAAAGAGAATAAAAAGACAAAAGAAACAAAAGAAACAACAAAAAAAAAGGTTTGAATTGAATTTATCTTAGAATTTTAAGGACGTATAACAAATAAAAATGAGGTAAATGAGGTACGTTTAGCAACCTATTTTAATAGTTATGCAATTGTAATAGTGTGAAAACTATCTAATCAAAATAAAATAGATATTAACCACTACTAGAAAAAAGGGCTTTTGCTACCACATTTTCGGTCGCAAAACGGTGGCAAAAGCCCTTTTGCTACCGTTTTGCCACCAAAATTTCGGTAGAAAAAACACACGTAGCAATTGCCCTATTGCCACCTATTTGCTACCGCTTTGTTTTTTGCTACCGTTTTTGTTACCGTTTGTTTACCACCGTTTTGCTACCGTTTTTTTTCACCATTTTGCTACCGCTCCCTTTTGCCACCGTTTTGCTACCGCTTTTTGTCACCATTTTGCTACCATTTTCGCTTGTTTGTTACCATTTTGCTACCGTGTTTTTATCACCATGTCACCATTTTGCCATTTATTTATTATATTTGCTACCTTATACGTACTAGAAGAATTTAAAATGTAACCATTTATGGAATAGGAAAATCATAACAAATATCCTATGTTGCTCATAATAAAACATCCAAATCGAAACATCAAATATGTTGGAACTGCACTTTTGTAATGAATCACACAAGCCAAAACCAATCACTCCATATTTCTCCTTTTGATCTAGTATCAGCTACCCCTGCCCTAGCAAGAATATCCAACGATGGAGGCTCAATCCCTTTCTGATTTATAACCACAAGTTGTTATCGATTCCATTGCAGACATGTAGACCGTCACATGTAATGCATTTATTTCGCTGAAAGAACAAACTTAGTGTTGTCAAGTGTCAAAATTAGTAGCCGAAAGAGATAAACAAACACATATGACATATCTTACCTTCTACACGGTCAAAATGTAGCAATTTTCTGCATGCCTCTTCATATCCGGATGCCTGAAAAGAATAGGAAACAAATAAATAAAGGTTAAGCTAATCCTCATTGTGAACTCGCAAAGAGAAGTTTAAAAGACATAAACTTACGTCAGCCTTAACAAGAATAGTAAAGTACATAGAAGGTCCCTGTAGTTGACCTAATAGTTGCAGCCAAATAGCAACTGCATGAGACAATGGAACCACGAGGCATTAGCATAGATTTCTTTTTAAATATTTCATCAAAAAGAAGAAAAATTACCTGTTACCAAGATTGGTAAGACCTGTATACTCAGGCCCGTAAAGTGGTTCAACTTCCTGTCCACTTTCTTGAATCCGATTCCAGTCAAAATTGGTATTCTAGTCAGGTTCCTTTTCGGCAGTTGTCATTTCTCTCTGTATTATTTAAAATCACATATCAATGTCTGAATGTCATCATCCAACTACTGTTTATGAACATAGCCACCGAAACTTGAACACTCGACATCTACATTAGAAGATATCAAACTTTTTAGCATGCAAAATTCTTTATGAAAGTATTAAGTGCAGCGAAAACTGAAATGCCTAGAAAACCATATGCCAATATACATCTTTAATGTGTTTTTGCTACAACTTTTCAGCATACGCATACTTTCTAACTTGACAAAAAAGGCCCCAATACTTTCTAACTTCTCTTTAACCCTCAAACTTTTGACATGTAACCCAGTGTACCAGTACTCAGCAGATCAACTTTACTTCATTGTTTCCATTATAAATTATAAACTAACCTAATTGTACAGTGCAGTGCAGTATTTGGTAGCATCAAATCTAAGTTCCAAAATATGAATTAGTGTTAGGTCAGTTTTAGTTCTTAAACTTAATGTTACTAACCTGTTGGCTTTAATGTGTGCCGTCATCTATGCTGGGAACCGTTGTCAACTTGACCTCACACTCAGCAGGATTCTTGGTCCTTCCCTATAATTATAAAATATAAACAAAAAAGTTAGCTAAGCTCTAAGACTCATTGGAAAGTAGTGTAGATTGTAGAATAAAAAAAATAATGGTCAAGAATAACTCACTTTAAAATGGGCATTGAACCAGCTACCAAACCCACATAGTCATGTGTCCTCTTTGGTAATTGTTGATGATATGCTAGCTCTAGCTTTGAGAATGTCATCAACAGTAACGGTTAAACTATCAATCTCTTTCAAAATAGCAGTTGTTCCAACTACTTGATCTGGATCCTGGTTGTTCCACATAGAATTCTACATGATTAAATAATAGCATCCTTTAGAAATGATTAAAGCGCTATAATATAATAATAATTTTGTTTGGCAAAAGTATTGTTTAGTTAAACGAAAATGAACTACAACATATAGCTAACAAGAAACTGGTCAATTTGTTATGCGAAAATGAACTACAACATATAACTAACAAGAAAGTCAAATAATTAACAAGAAAAGTCAAAGCATACACCTACACTTTCTCATCTCGAACATGCTCTGGCTTTAGAGATAAAGGCTTCTCCATAGAAACTAGGCAAAGGACCTGCAATGTAAAGGGCATTTTAGACATTTGTCATAGGATATAAATTAAAGAATCATGGTACTAGATTAACATTCACAACATCGATTATTTTTATCTATAATAGATGATTTTTTATGATGTCCCTGATGAATCATGGTACTAGATTAACATTCACAACATCGATTACTTTTAGAGACTAGCTCAAGCTCGTTTAAGCTCAGCTGGTTTTGAAATGAAAACAAAAGCCTCGATCGTCTTTACTTTTCAAAGTTTATAAACATTCCCAGAAGGAAATCAAAGTTCACCAATTTGTTTAATAACATTTTTAATGATCACACACATGAGATTACACAATTGACCAGGAGAAAGTCAAAGAGTATCAGATGCCACAAAAGAAGAGACATAAGACACACAAGGGAACCAATAACGCCTTTTGCCATCTCTGTGGCCATCGTCATTGATTGCAAGACCCTCATGTAGACACAAATAAACCACTGGTTAGGCACTAAAATTAAAAAAAATGAAAATAAGTGCTCACATCTAATAAAGTTTCAAGGGCATCACGGCATGGCTAGTGGACAACAACAGACGCCTCTCTACTTCTTCAGCTGTCACAAAACCTTGAGAGCAAAGATTTTTCTTACTCATACATATGACTTAAAAGTCAAAAAGTAAACTACACAAAGAATATTGCTCGCATATAGAAGTTATAAAGATAACCTTGGATAACCCCAGAACTTCATTGAGATCTGTTTTCAATTCGGTTGGGACAGAATGAACAAGCTTTCTTTTTCCAACAATAATCACCTCAAAACCGCTCCCTAACACCTGAACAATAATGTTCATGTTATTACAATATTTGAGAAAAATAAGGTTAACAAACACCATCTTGAAGACTTATATAGAACACAAACGCCACAACTTTAGCTAACCAATTGCCCGCAAGCAATCATCATTTCCACGAATTCAGCATTTAAAATTAATCAAATAATGCAGCACAGCAATAACACCTTGTGACCGTCGAGGCGCATAGGAACAATGTAAACAATAAAAAAAATAGCCAACTTCTGCAAAAACAACTCTGAATCGGTTTGGAACAACTAAAAATGGCCTGGAACCAGCCTAAAGCAGACTAAACCATGTCTAAAAAAGCTAAAAATGACATGTGTACACTGTGCACCTTACTTGTCTTGGGCCATCGCTTTTTAAGCCCCTTGCGCTTAGGCAACATGCTCACCCTTTGCACCTAGCGCCTTTGACTACCTATATCAAAGTAACGGACTTGCTTATCTCAAGCAACAATTTCAAATGTTTTGCATTGCACATATGACTTTATGAGATATCTGGGTAAGCTAGTAATGCATGTATGTTTCAAAGCATAAGTAGTTACTAATGTGTGTTCCACATGTACTTCCAGTACACTCACATATTACATTCACATTCTACAATACAAGCAGAAAAAACTAGATCCTCCTAATTACATGCATAATTGCATTCCTATTAACATAATCAACTCATAATCTTACCAAACCAACCAATAACTACACTAAAACTACTCTTAACTATATCCTAATCATAACAGGCATTCATATCAACAGAAAGATTCTAGCATAATTGTAATCAAATTATCACATCAATACAGATCTGACAAAATCAAACCACATAACCAAACCCTAACATCAATAGTGATGAGATCTTATACCAGGGGACACCGAATCGAGTCCATCCAAACCAAAGAAGCATACCTGAAGTAACAGAGATGAAACAAGTAATTACCTCTCCTTCAATTGAGATAAATCAACAATTAAAATAGAGAATTGATAGACAAATATATGATCAACAAAAAAACAGGTTACAATTTTACAAATCATAAGAAGCAAATATCCAAGTATACTTTACAAAGTCGCTCTACAACAGTAACAAACATCATAGGAAACACTTTAACCTTCATTACAATATTGCATCTCATAACCCTAACTTCAATTTGGGGAAAATGATGATAATTAACTAACCAGGTTTAACAACATGACGATTGGTTAATATAATTCCATGATTTTTATCCACAACAAACCCCGTAGCGTAGCTCTCACCAGCCAATTCGGTATCAAACGCACGACACGCGGTGGTTCGAAGCACCACCACCGCCGGTGGCGCCTTCCGCCAGTCCTCAGCCGTAGCTAGGTTTTCTCTGAACGAAGGATCGATCTCCCTACACTATTCATCCTTCGATCCTAATTTATCTGATGATGAAGTCATCTCTAGAAGTTTCGAGATGTTTAATTGTTGTTCAAGCGGTGGTTATTGAGCGGTGAATTAGGGCTAGTGTGTGAGGCGATCTATGTTGAAAAGTTATGTGCAGAAGTGGTGGTTATGAGGCGGAGTACGGTGGTCGGAGTTGGAATCTATGGTGAGAGAGGTTGGGAGTTGACAATGAGATAACCCTAGCGATGTGAGTGTATGTGCCGAAGTGTATCTTTACTCTTTTTGTTTGTGATGTTAACCCTAATTAGCGATGTGCGAGGAGAAGCGCGCTATCTGACTTTCAAAGTATCAAAATTTTGCTACCGTGTTTTTTGGTGGCAAATTTTGGTGGCTATTACCTATTATTCTAGTAGTGAACTATGAAATAAATATATTTACAGGTCATTGTTAATTTAATTCAAATACGTTTTCGTGAGAAATCCATCAGAAACCGTTCTTTTCCACGGATCTTCAACGGAAATTGACGTAGAAAACATAGCAGTTTTCTAGTAGTGATATGTAAAGAATGTTTTACTTTCTTCCGAAGAGAAATAAGATCTATACATTTACCGAAGATTTAAACAAATAACAACACAAAACAAAAGGCTTAGATGTCAAAAAAATAAATGAATCTGTCAATTGACTTTTTATTATGTAGAAAAAGGCAGTTTAAATACAAATATAACCAGTGAGGGGTGAGTCCAATGATAAAGCCTTATGAGTTAAAGTGAAATTAATCTTTAAGGGCAAGGGTTAAGTCTTATGAGAAGCATCATCTTTCTTTGGTAGAGATAAAAAAAAATGTGATCATTATTGAATTTATGATATTTTTAGAGAAATCAATTGAAGAACTTTGAATTTTCTTGTTTAAAAGTCCATAAATGACTTAATTTGATTAAATCAACGTTGTATACAATGTTATACAGGTCTACTAGTTGTGTCGGTTTAAAAATATAGATGATATCCTAAAGAGTAACAACGGTTTAATTACCCTTTTTAGTCCAGGTTTCAAAATCTAGATGGTATCCTAAAGAGTAACTAATTGAAGAATGCCATCTAGATTTTGAAACCTGGACTAAGCTTGTAGTTCTTCGTAAAAACAAGAGGCTAGTACAAAATTATAAATGCCAAATGCCAATACTAACTTCAACAGATCTATAGTTACCAAGAAATAGTGTGATTTACGAAGAACTACAAACAATCGTCGATACAAAAACAATAAAACTTATATTTCAAAACATGAGACTAGTACAAAATTATGCGTGCCAATACTAACCTCAACAGAATGATCAAGAAAATCTAAGCTTTTGATAAGAATCTAACAAGACTAAATTGAAGATCATAAGATCAAAACGATTGTTAGTTCCAATTGAAGGTCTTTTGCATCAATCATTGTTGTTAACATTACTTCCTTTCTTCTTCAATAGAATAAGTATATGCAAGTTACCTAGTTTACTATACCATGTTCAATAAACTTGGGTCTTTTGCAACTTTGAAGGATTGGAATTATGGATCTTCGTATCGTGTGTTATGGTGATTTGATCATGAATTGGATAGAAATAAGTAATTAACATGTGGTATTACTGTTTGATTAATTGATATTTAAGGAAATAAAGAAGTGTTTCCGGTTATGGAAACAAGTTAAGACTTTTTATAAGTTCATTTAAGTTGCAATTAATTAGCAAGGCATGTTGAGTTTGATTGTGACTTTATTTGCTTTTATAGAATTGGAACCATGGACATTTGTGTATTCTCATCTGGGTGATTTGATCATAGATTGGATAGAAATTACTAATTCCTGTATGGTATCACTGTTTGTTAACTTGCTTGGTGGGACACTTATATGCACAATGGCATGTTTTATTGCCACGTAAGGAAAAAAACTTGTGTTTCTGGTTGTGGAAACCAATTAGATGTTTATAAGTTCATCTAAAGTGCAATTAATTAGTAAGGTGTGTTGAGTTTGATTGCGTTTTGCCTACCGTTTACCTTTGCATCAAAATGACACTATTTCATGTCTTAGCCCTTTATCAGTTTTACTTTCTATCATGTTGTGGTTATAGATTGTTGACGTTCGGTTTCCTTTTATAAATTAAAAAAATGATGCTTTTGTTTGTCGTGTGGTTTAATTTTGTGTACAATATAGGTTCATTCAAGTTGTTAATATATATAACATTAACGTAACCCGTCCACCGAACGGGTATTAAACTAGTTAAATTGGTTCTTATTATTTTTAGATTCAAGTTACTTTTTATATGATCCTACTTCTGAATTTATAATATTCTCCTATATATTAAATTCTGAAGTGAATGAACAGTACTAATCAAAATAGAAATGAATGAATAGTATCGGGTACCCGTACCGGTATCAAATTTATCAAACTGAGTGTATTTTCGGTATCCGTTCGGCACCGGTATTCATCGGGTTTTACCCTCAAATACCGGTGCCGTACCAATTCTGAAGTGAATGAACAGTACTAATCAAAATAGAAATGAATGAATAGTATCGGGTACCGGTACCGGTATCAAATTTATCAAACTGAGTGTATTTTCGGTATCCGTTCGGCACCGGTATTCATCGGGTTTTACCCTCAAATACCGGTGTCGTACCAGTACCGACCGTATCAAGCCGTACCGTACCAGGTATATTCGGTACCGGTACCCACTTTTGGGGATTTCGGTAACGGTATTTTCGGTACCGGTTGGTACCGAGCTCATCAAATCCCGTAGCAACGTAGCAATGCAAGTAATTGCACAGTTTAGATTACTTTTCATACACACCAGTAAGTAAACTGTATTTCGTTTGAATGAGGTTTTATATACACAACAACTTATTTTGCTTTATTTTTTGTCTTTTTACGTAATGAATGAATTGTAGCATGTAAAATTAACTTGGATATTTAGATTATTGATGACCAAATCGTATCAAATCCTGTAATCAAACCGGTATTGTATCGGTACAAAATTTACTATACCAAATCATTTTCGGTACCAATTTGGTACCCACCTTTTGGCGTTTTCAGAATCGTTACTTTCGGTTCGACACCGGTCTAGCACCATATCTATATTTATTGATTTTTACCTTCAAATACAATACCGTATTGTACCAAACATTTTCGGTGCCGGTACCTAATTTCGATGATTTTCCGGATCGGTACTTTCGGTGCCGTTACCGGTACCGAGCTCATCCATATTTTAACGTGTTAGCACCGTAATAACTGAACTGAAAACAACCGAATTTCCAACGTGTAGGACGTGTGGGTCCTATTATTATATATTAGGTTATTTAAAACCGCTTTTTAGGACGGATTGACTATCCTTTTCACGACATTTTTATTTATATTTTGATATTCGGTATCTGCTTGCCGTTACTGACACGCGTTTTACAGTCATTGGGTCCCCGCCGCAACGCGCGGGCGGAAATTTAACTAGTTAACATAATAAACAGAACAGAGAGCTTGAATTAATAAATGTTAGGAAATTAAAAAAAAAAGAGTTATGTCATATATTTGAAGTGATTCACCGGTTCAGCTGCTCAGATTAATTTAAATGAAGAATATTCAGATAGATGCGTAGCCTGTTCTCTGTCTCTAATGTGAGCGGTGGTTAAAATAGAAATATCATTTTTTTTGAAACGTGAACTTCATTAGAAAACTCCGAACTCGAAAACCGGGACGGACAACAACAAACAAAACAACTTACATATTAACAAATTTACACCAATCTGCCCAATCAATCAAACCATTCTTCGACTTGTGTTTATACCAAAGAAAACTAACCGCCCTAACGTCCCTGAAAATCTCATCTACGCTGCATCTCTTGCCGTTAAACCGAAGGTTATTTCTGGCTTTCCATAAATGTAACGCCCGACTTAATTAATCAAGATTTTAATAATAAAATACACATTTTAATGCTAAAATGTGACTTTACAAAAACTTTTCATACTAACATTCCCACATGTTTACAACATTTCAAAAACATATTTATAAGTGTTTACATAATTCATTTATAACTAAACAAATCAAGTTTTGACGCGGAAGCTTCATTTAACGAGTGTTCGGTTCTTGCTTGTCGCTTGATCTTCATCCGGGCACTCTTGGCGATCACCTATGATCAAAACCAACTTAAAAGTTAGTTTTGATAGTTAAATAATAAGTTTAAACAAGTTACATGGGTCAAACAAACAAAATTTAACAATTTTCCGGAATTAGGGGGCGTCGCGTAACGCCTAGGGGCTATGCGTGACGCCTAGCCCTCTTTTTCACAGAATGTTGCTTAAACAGTTGCTGCATATTCCCAGCATAACCCGATTTCATGGAAACGAGCATAACTCTCTCGTTTTTAATCCGTTTTACCCGATTATTTTTCCTACGCGTCCGTAAATCAATTCTCCATCTTATGGAGTTAAAATCCAATATCCGGATTAATAAAATTTCAGACTTTTAAGTCTTCGACTTATTACCCTTTTTACCAATTTTTGACCCGTTCGTGATATTATCGAACCAACATGTTTATTTGATCTTTAAACTCATGAAATTTATAATTTTAATGTCCTCTAACATATTAATCTTAAATCACGGGTTTCTTACATAATAAAAACCCGTTTACGCTCAATTGCTTATTTTGACCCATTAGGGGTATTTGCGCATTTTTAAGACTTTGACTCATGAAGATCAACTCTCCGCTTACTTGCTTGACCAAAGTAATCATTTAATCTAATAACTCGTCTCTATCAACCTTTTAAAGTTGTTTGCTTGATATGCCTATCAAGGGCATTTCTGTCAACTAAGCTCCGTCCTTTACCATAAAGGACTTCATTGCACTTTCAGTCAATCCAATCACTTAGCCTACATTTTAAACACACATACCTGACTCGGATCAATATATTGACCCGTTTCGATACTTTGCCTTGGTAGCCGCTAAGAAAATAGCGATGTACATATCCATTTGATATTCATTCCTATAATCATATAACTCAACAAACCATTAGTCGATTTTGTCAAAGGGTGATAATTTCACTTTTTGACCCGTTTATCTACTTAGTGATCTTCGTCACTTTAACTAAATACCAATTTCATCTATTATGCTAATTTAAAGTCTACTAGCGAAAATACGTAATCGAGCATATGTTAACGAAACCGTAGTTACGTACCTTTTAAGCATCCTTTTCAAACGCGTATTTCCACCGGCTTGTCCACTTGATGATGTGTGCAAAATGCAACATATAAATTACATCAATTGTGGCATAAAACTAACCCTTTTTTAGTACTGATGTTGGAAAAAGTGTGCTTTTGTCTTCCTTTTGTATTTTCAGGATTAAATGAGCTCAAATTAAGAAAAGAAGCAAAAAGGAAGCTAAATCTAACATAAATACAAGAAAATGAACAAACGTGGCATGCCCGACCTCCCTGAAAGCATCTTCCCAAGCAAAACAAGAGAACGGAAGGCTGAACATGCCCCGTGTTCAGTGAACACGGGGGCGTGCCCAAGTGTCAGCATAAAAGACAAAGTTGTAGAAGCTTCCATCGCCCACCACGGGGCCGTGCTCAGCGGACACGGGGCCGTGGTCCACTATAAGATTCGCATAATCCAGGCAAATCTTGATAGTACAGATATGCTTCTGCACACGGGGTCGTGCTCAGCGGACACGGGGCCATGGTCAACTAATGCAGACAAAAGCAATTAATGAAGACAGAGAAGGATGTGGACACGGGGCCGTGCCCAACGGACACGGGGCCGTGCCCGAGCTTCTGTTCAGCCTATTGGCTCAAGCTCAAACCATCCCTTGGCACACCACCTCTCTCACACTTCACCCACCACCCACCACCACCATAACACCATCATCCACCACCATCATCCATTGTCCATCATAGAGTGTGTGAGTCGTCTCGAGATCCAAGATTGATCGTAAGAGTTCTTGACAATCAAGGCCATGTTTGCCTAAGTCTCTTACATCACTTGGTGAAGACAAAGTGTCTAGTGTAATACTTTTTATTTTTAATCTTTTCGCACTTTTTAATTGGTTATGTATTAATGACTTTAATAACTAGTTTCTTATGTTGAAGGTGATTCTTCCTTATCGTTTGTCCGTGGTGTCTTGGCATTATTTTACTGTGTCACACCCCGGATTTCCACGTATTACCGGTGGGCCCGGTAGGGGAGTATCGTGACGTGGTTGGTAACACAATAGTCAAACAACACAATATTTAAATGCACAGCGGAAGCAAAGTATAGATTCATTTCAACCAACAATATTGTAATATTAAGTATCACAAGTAGTCGAATATAAATCCACAGGTAGATCAAAATAAAAGGAAACAATGTTTCAACAGTCTATGACATCCAAGCTTGCGAGACTTACTGTGGATGCTAGGAGAAAAGCCAGCCTATTACGCGTAGTACCTGCACTTAACCTTTTTGAGAAAATACGTCAGTTTACACTGGTAAATACAATCAACCGACTCATTTTGAAAGGAGTTTAAGAAAATGCATTTAAGGCACAGGGCACAAATAATATTTTATAACTTGGGATAATTATTTGAATATAATGCTTGTAAAGGATTTACATGTTACTTATGCGTTCAGTAGCCCGGATCGAGCCGGGTTAAAGATCAATAGACACACCACATTATTTAAATGAGACACTGACAGGAGTACGCCTACACCTGTGTGCTAAGGTCGTGGCCATTTCGTAAAATGATGCCAGGGATATCCGGGACATGGTCATTAACCCCCCAAAGGCTTTAAGCAAACAAAAAAAATTAAACGAGACATCTCAATACTTTAACCATAAAACAATTAAAGATTCAATGCCCGACCAAGCGGTATTTTATATACCGTACCCCAAGCCCGTATAGGGAAAATAAGTTAAAAGTATTTACATGAGCAAGTATAAATCAAAATCAGCGAGTGCAAGTATCTTTTACTGGTCCTCCTAATCTGGAACGAAGGTTTATAATAACCTATTAGAATCCTAACGGGTCTTTAGTTAAGCTTAAGCTTAGACCGGTTAGTTTTAAAGATACGGTTCGTACGCACGATTAAGCGAAGACCGGACAGAATGTGATTTAGACCCGACAATTTTGAAGACTTGCTTAATATGGGTATATTATACACATTCTGGATTTTGAGACAAAACCGATAACGTTTAACCCGTTTCGGCTAATTTATGTAAACTAGTTACATAAACCGAACCGAACGCGCATGAAGCGTAACGGGTAACCATAAGAGTCCTAAACAGGTTTCCTAAGTTAACATGCCTTAAATATGTTGTGATATCAGTAGGATACCTTCCATTATGCCCAAAACGAGTTTAACCTATTAATAAGCCCCGTAGGGGTATTTTGGCCATTTTAAAGATTTTAAAAGGGATTAATTTATCTTCTGTGATCCGGGTCTGAATAAATCAGTAAAATAGCTTATTTTAACAGGTTATAACATTTGGTTATAAGTCTTATTTGCCAAAATAGTTTTAAACCCTAACTATGCGTTTAATACGCGTATAACGTCGTTTTAAGCGATTAACAGTTTAAAATAGGATTATGAGTTCTCTGATCAATTTAACAGGTTCAAAATACTTCATTTATTATTTAAAATCAGTAGCAATTGGATTGGCGTCAAAAGGATTTGTAAAACTCATTTTATGGCCGAAAAGGGTATATTCGGTATTTACCGAATTAAGGCACTAATCCTAGCTTATGATCAGTTTAAAAATAATTAAAAATCTTCAAAAATCCCAAAATATTATATTACATCAGTGGGTAAAAGATTTGGTGTCAAAAATTGGGTTTAGATAGGCTTTATGCTAATGACGCCGTTTAATTACAAAGAAGCGTTCTAATTACGTCATTAAGCATAACTCCTAATCTAGACCTTCAACTGATGTAAAAATTTAGGGACACGTTTAATAATCAGTAACTAAGATTATTGTACTTTCATATCTCCAAAATTCTCGTTGTATGGTCATAAGAGCATTATGGTCAATATTTTAGCACTTAACGGAAACGTCGGACAATTAAGGATTTAAGTGGTATAAACGCAGAGGGTTATACACACATGTAACTAGGTCCTAATGGAACTTTAAGGCATGTCTAAACCTATCAAAACCGGGTCAGAACTGAAGTCAAAGCAAAATTCAAACTTTTGCGTCTTTCGGTTCCGAATCGGTTCAAATCAGAAAGTTGTCGAATCAAACAAGCTTAGACAAGTCCGTACACTTATTACCAGGTTAAATGAATGATAAAACAGGTTACACGCCTTCTATATCGCTAATTACGCGTTTAATGATTCTGTTGACTTTTCTAATTACCGTTGACTTGACAAACGACCTAGTTAGGATGGAAATCAGTGGGTGCCCTTTTAAGGGTTTAAAGCCCACATAATTACCAACTTATAACAACTTTCAAACCAACAAAACACGGGACCGTTTGTGTTTTATCGTTAAGTCAAACCGTAGTTACGACGGTTTGACTTTTAAGCTATAAACTAATCAAGACTTAAATTAGAAGGGTTAAACATACTTACACGTGTCTAATGATGATTAGGAAGGTCTTGTGTCAGCTCTTGTGCTCCTCAAAATGTCCAGAAGTTGAAGTGTGGTTGCATGTTGCAACATGAGACTTATATAGTGACTTTGTTCTTCCTAGATTGATGCCAAATGGGTCTACAATTGATCAAGGATGCATACATGTGTCTTCTATAGGCTAAATACCAGTATAGGAAAGCCCATGGTATGCCAAAATGGCATTTGAGTCGGTTAAAACATCAACAGACAGCTGGCTGTTGTTTCTGTCACTGGTAGCTGTCACGCGGCCCGCGTAAAGGTCTTAAGGACCTTACGCGGCCCGCCTCAACCTCCGGATCAGGTTTCCCAACTTTCTTTAACTGCATATTTGGTCCTTGGTCCCCCGAAAGGTCGTTTTCACTACAATTCTTGCATTATGAGGCTTTAAAATTAACATTTAGGGGCTTTAAGGCTTATACCATCTTTGTCAAGTCCTTGGGTAACTTTGTGATCACCCGAAAAACCCTAAATTTCAATGTTGACGATTCTAACCCTCACACACGAATTTTATCATAACTTTCTCATATGGTAACGAAACTTGGTGAAATTTTTATGGTGCATTCTAGTGAGCATAATTAATCGTTACAAGGCTTCGGGTTTGCTAAAGGTCACTCAGAGGTATATCTTAACATGTTGACACATTTAACCCCTGTAGTTTGTAATCTCTCACTTTCTTTCACAATTCGCTTCGTATGATCCATGATCCATTCGTTTAAGGTTATAAACCTCATGTAGGGTTATTGTAAAGTATATTTATTCATTGTTGACACTTTGAACCCTTATATTTACATAGTTTCATTGTTTGTCAACTTTAGTCCTTCAAGAACATTCTTTCACACGTTCACACCTATGACACGTGTCAACACATCATAGGACGTAAATTTTCGAGGTGTTACATCCTCACCCCCTTAAAAGAAATCTCGACCCCAAGATTTACTGAAACAGATAAGGGTACTTTTCTTTCATCGTGGACTCAACCTCCCACGTATACTCGGGACCTCTACGGGCATCCCATTTGACCTTTACAATCGGTACATGCTTCCTTCGAAGCTTCTTAACCTGTCGATCCTCGATCGACAATGGTTTTTCCACAAATTTCAAGCTCTCATCTATATGCACATCCGTATGTGGTATAACCAGTGATTCATCAACGAAACACTTCTTCAGATTACAAATGTGGAACACATTGTGAATTCCACTGAGCTCTTCAGGTAAGTTTAACTTATAGGCAACTGACCCGACACGTTCGATAACCTCGAAAGGTCCTATGTATCTCGGGCTTAGCTTGCCTTTCTTACCAAATCGCATCACTCCTTTCCAGGGTGATACTTTAAGTAAAACTTTATCACCTATCTCGAAGTTAAAAGCTTTACGCTTTGGATCAGCGTAACTCTTCTGCCTATCTCGGGCAGCTTTGAGACGGTCACGAATCTGGACAATCTTGTCCGTTGTTTCGAACACTATCTCTGGTCCCGATAATTGTACATCTCCAACTTCCGCCCAACAAACGGGCGTTCTACACTTTCTACCGTATAAGGCCTCGAAAGGCGCAGCCTTAATGCTGGTATGGTAGCTATTGTTGTAGGAGAACTCGATTAATGGTAGGTGGTTATCCCAACTGCCACCTAAATCGATCACACATGCACAAAGCATGTCTTCCAACGTTTGAATAGTACGCTCACTCTGACCGTCTGTCTGAGGATGGTAAGCCGTACTAAAATTCAAACGTGTGCCCAAAGATTGTTGGAAACTTTTCCAAAAATGTGACGTGTATCTAGTATCTCTGTCAGAGATAATAGACACAGGTATGCCATGTAAAGCTACAATCTTATCCACGTACAACTGGGCTAACATGTCGGAGCTGTAGGTCTCCTTAATGGGTAGGAAATGTGCTGACTTAGTCAGTCTGTCTACGATTACCCAGATGGTGTCATTTCCTTTCCTTGTCTTAGGTAACTTGGTAATAAAATCCATAGTTACCATTTCCCATTTCCAGGTGGGAAGTTCAGGCTGTTGTAGCAAACCTGACGGCTTTTGATGTTCTGCCTTGACTTGCGCACACGTCAAGCATTTAGCTACATAGGCGGCTACAGACTTTTTCAAGCCTATCCACCAATAATTTGCCCTTAGATCCTGGTACATCTTATCAGCTCCAGGATGAACGGAATATTTAGAACTATGGGCTTCCTGGAGAATAATATCACGAAGTCCTCCATATTCGGGAACCCATATTCTTCCATTCAATCTTAGAATTCCGTCTTTGCTAAGAGATAGCTGCTCCTCAGTTACTCCTAACTTTTCATTAGGATAGTTAGCTTCCAACACAGCTTCCTTCTGTGCAGCTAACAACCTTTCAATCAAATTGTTCTTTATTTCCATGCGCTTGGCATTGATTCGGATGGGTTTCACCTTCTCCTTTCGACTCAAGGCATCAGCGACTACATTCGCCTTGCCAGGATGGTATCTTATTTCACAATCGTAATCATTCAGAGTTTCCATCCAACGGCGTTGCCTCATGTTCAAGTCCTTCTAATTGAATAGATGTTGAAGGCTCTTGTGATCAGAATAGATCACACATTTTATTCCATATAAGTAGTGCCTCCAAAGTTTTAGTGCGAATATAACGGCACCCAATTCCAAGTCATGGGTGGTGTAATTATTTTCGTGCACCTTTAACTGGCGTGAAGCATAGGCAATGACTTTGCCTTTCTGCATAAGCACACATCCCATCCCGGTGTGTGATGCATCACAATAAACTACAAACTCCTCAATTCCATCAGGCAATGTTAGTACTGGAGCATTGCTCAACTTTTGTTCCAGAATATCGAAGGATTCCTGCTGCTTAGGACCCCAGTCAAACTTAATTTTCTTACGCGTCAGCGAAGTTAGGGGTGCAGCAATCCTTGAGAAGTTTTCAATGAATCGCCTATAATATCCTGCCAAACCTAGGAAGCTACGGATTTCTGTAGGCGTCTTTGGCTCGTGCCAATTCATGACAGCTTCAACTTTAGCGGGATCTACTTGGATACCACGCTCACTAACAACATGTCCAAGAAATTGGACTGCTCGAAGCCAGAATTCACACTTCGAGAACTTGGCATAGAGCTTTTCCTTATGAAGTAGTTCCAAAATGCAGTGAAGATGCTTCTCATGGTCAGCTTGGTTCTTCGAGTAGATGAGGATATCATCGATGAAAACGATGACGAATTTATCTAAGTGCGGCTTGCAAACGCGATTCATGAGATCCATGAACGCGGCTGGTGCATTAGTGAGCCCAAAAGGCATCACTAGGAACTCGTAATGACCATAACGAGTCCTAAATGCTGTTTTGTGCACATCTTCATCTCTAACCTTCAATTGATGGTAGCCTGACCTCAAGTCAATCTTCGAGAAGAAACTTGCCCCTTGAAGTTGATCGAACAGATCGTCGATTCTGGGCAAAGGATACCTATTCTTGATGGTGACCTTATTAAGCTCACGGTAGTCGATGCACAGACGCATCGATCCATCCTTCTTCTTGACAAATAAAACTGGTGCTCCCCAAGGAGACGAACTAGGTTTGATGAAACCTTTGGCTAGCAAATCATCTAGCTGCGTTCTCAATTCCTTCATCTCTGTTGGTGCCAACCTATAAGGCTCCCTTGCTACCGGTGCTGATCCAGGAATAATGTCAATTCTGAATTCTACTTGTCTATCCGGTGGCAAACCAGGTAGTTCTTCAGGAAAAACACCAGGGTATTCAGAAACGATGGGGATATCCCCAATCTTGGGCTTCGGCTCATCAATAATCACTTGTGCCATGTAGATGACACAACCCTTCTTTAAACACTTAGAGTCCTTGAGCATTGACATTTTCTCAGGCAGCCCATACTGGGTATCTCCCTGGATAGTAAGTGATTCACCAGACGGAGTCTTGATCATCACTTGCTTCTTGTTACAGACAATCTGGGCCTGGTTATGAGATAACCAATCCATACCCAAAACTATGTCGAAACCGGCTAGTTTCAAAGGAAGTAGAGACAAAGGAAATGAGTGGTTCTTAATGGATATGTAACATCCATCTAATAAGGTTGAGGCGGTTTCTAAAGTGCCATCTGCTAGTTCCACCTCATACTTCACACTTAAAGTCTTAACAGGTAATTTCAACAATTCACAAAACTTATTATCTACGAACGACTTATCAGCGCCTGAATCAAATAACACTCTCGCATAAACATCATTTACGAGAAAGGTACCTGTTATCACATTGTCGTCCTTGACGGCTTCCTTAGCATCCATCCTGAAGACCCTAGCATTGGTCTTCTTAGCCTCTTCAGGCTTCTTGGCGTATTTTGGGAAATTGGTCTTGATGTGCCCCTTTTCATTGCAACCGTAGCAGGTCGCATCCTTCATCTTTTTGCAATCCAAGGTTTTGTGTTCCTTGGACTTGCACAACCCACATGCAAAAGATTTCGATTGTGAATTCGAATTCGATTCATACCTGCACTTCCCAAAGTGCTGTCTCTTGCAGATTTTACATCTGGGTTTTTCACCCGTCTGCTGACCATCCTTCCTAAATCCTGACCCCTTCCTGTGGTCATTGTTTCCCTTATGCTTCTTGTCTGAACGTCGTGAGTTGTCATCCTCACGCTTCCTCTTTTCGGTATCAGTGTTCCTCTGCGATCTCTGCCTAACCGCATCCAATGTAAGAGACAATGATATGTCTGCGGCAGACCGAAAAGTAGCCAGTCGGGAGGCCTTTACACTTGCCTTGATCTCCGGGGCCAAACCCCCGATAAAACGAGCTATACGCTTGGGTTCCGGGGTTACTAAATATGGAACCAATCTTGACAAAGTGTTGAAACTGGTAAGGTAGGCCTGACAGTCTAGGTTTCTCATGACCAGCGACAAGAAGTCAGATTTAATCTTCTCAACCTCGTGTTGAGGGCAGTAGTTTTCTTTGATCAGCGTCATGAATTGTTCCCAGGTCATATTATATAACGGAATTTTCCCCGTAGCTTGGATCAAGGATCTCCACCATGCTAATGCTTCTCCCTTGAAAGACTGGGACACGAATTTCACAATATCCCTATTATTGCAACCACTGATATCCACTACCGTATCCATCTCGTCCAACCAAGTCATGCAATCCACAACTCCTTTTTCCCCAGTGAAATCCCGGGGTTTGCACAAAACGAAGTACTTATAGGACCAATCCCTATTACGAGGTTCTTGATTTGGTACTACTCTTTGGGATGGAACACTCCTTTGGTTTGACGAGTGGTGAGAATTACTGTTGTGGGCAGTGTGGGTCCTGGAGGGTGTTCTAGAGTGTGGTGCAGATTGGGTCCTTGTATGGGTACCACCGGATTCATGGAGCTGTCTATCCATAGCTCGATTAACGGCATTATCTATCATTGCCTGTAACTCTGCACCCGCTACATTTACTCGGGCATTATCATGCTCTCTCCCTGGGTGACTGTTGACCTCATTTGAGTCTGCCATGTAGCTTGAACTGTTACATATTGACAATAATTTATTGGTGAGTTTATTATAGAATTGTCTTTTATGGCAATTTTTATTAACCGTGGTAAACATAGACCATATATGGTTAATTTATTACTCACATTTATTTAGGATTTCTAATATAATTTATCCTAATTATAAAACAATAACAGTTTTATTAGCACATAAGGCCTAGCTACAGGGACAATTTAAATCATAAGCTATGATTTCAGAGAATCAAAGCATGAAGGTTTGAACAAAGTTCATTACCTTTATCAGACAGGGTCACAGACTATTACTGTCTTTTGTCTCATATGAAAATGAGAAGGGCCCGTAGGCAGTCTATTACCAATGGATGGTAAAAAGAACTGATCATATATATATTAATGATTTAACCCATGATTCAGAGATCATTTAGTTGGGTTTGGAATCCTTGAAAGATCCATATATAATAATAACACGTGTGATTTTAACGAATCATGTATGCCAGGAGTGTTAACATGTTTTCAGATGTTAACAGGGATTTGAATCTTTTTAACGGGTCTTACCATCTTGGCCAGGTCTTAAAATGACATGCAGGCTAGGTTATACCTTTAAGATCCTTAATTAATAATTAAAATAGGCAGATAGATTTTTAAAAGGAATGATTCCTATTTATTTATTTCATATATAATTTAATTATGCATAACATAGCAAAGATGAAATTTATAAACTTACATTCCATTAAAACTTAAAAGTAGTACACTTTGCCCTAAACGAGACTTTTCACAGAAACACTTGCCCACGCAGGAGCTATACTAATAATACAAGTCCTCACAGGGACTGTCTACAACAACAAATGTCCGCGCAGGGACTAATAGAGACAAGTCCTCGTAGGGACTAAGTACAAAGATAGATGTCCACGCAGGGACTACATACACACATAAATAAATGTCCACGTAGGGACTTGATTTAAACAAGGAAATACAATAATACATATTGGGATTTAACGATCCCGTTTCTTCTTTCCCTTCAGCAAACTTGCCAAACCACTCATGAATCCCTGATTCTTCCTACGCTCTCTCTGGAGGTCTCGCTCAACCCTGTCCAGCCTATGACGGAGATCCTCCTGTTCAGGCGGGGAAAACCGTGGTGGCTGATGCTGAAGTGGTGGCTGAGCAGGTACTTGATACCCACGAGCTGGGTGTCCCATTCCCCAAGGGGTTCCATATGGTCCCTCAGGATTTTGGGCAAGGTAGTTTGCTGCCACTAGGTATGGGTCGGCCTCGGCATAGTTATAGTTATGGTATGCTGGCGGTCCGTATGGGTTGTAAGCTGCCGGAGCAGTATAAGCAGGGATAGGGTTGCCAAAACCCGGTGATGGCGGTGCAATAGGTGCCGAATTCACCTCTGAAACTGGAACTGAAGGTCCACCCATTTGTGGGTCTTCATATATTGGCGGGTAGTGGCTGCCACTAGAGTGTTGAGGGGTACTGAAATGAAACTCCCCTCCTCGTGCTGACATCCGTGCGCCAGTCCTCCTACGTCTTGGTGGTTCTGGAGGCGCTAGATTAACCGGCGGTGGTGGAGGCGGTGGCGTGACTGCCACGAAACGTGGATCCCCAGAGGGATCTTGCTGCTTCTGCTGCTGAGGCGATGAATGGTGAGATGGTGTAAAGTACCACTCACACCGATCGAACCGTGCCTGATGACTATCCGGACCTTGGTAAGGTGTTCCGTGAAAAGATGAACCATCAGAGATCACAAAAGGATGGTTCGGGGTTCCGGTTGAAGCCTCGACGGGATCTGTGTCCTCGTCCATGTCCATCGCTTGATCACCTAAAAAATGATCCTCCGGTCCTAGTGGGTTAAAGCCCCCTTGTTCTGGTAGGTAGTCCGCCGGGTTAAACTGGCCCCGAAAGACAGGAGTAGGGTCGTCGAAGGAACGGTGCGATAAGGATCGCTGTAGGGGTATATATGAAGGTTGCGGGTTGTTGGGCTCATTCTCGGACTGAGGCCCATAGGAGTGATGATATAGAGGCGTTGAGCTATACGACGTAGATCGTTTGGAAGGCTCCTCATAAATCCTCCAAGGTTCTTGTGGATCTGCACTCCTTGTAGAAGAAGGAGTTCGCCGGCGCGAAGGCCCGGCCTCGTGGTCGTTAGGAGCGCTGATCGGCTCTTTTCCTCGTCCTCATCGCCTGAATCTTGGCGGCATTGTTAAACCTGTCAATATAAACAAAGGTAACAACAAGGAAAAATAAAGGACATAGTTAAAATAAAATAAAAACATTTTGGATTATTCCTAAGTTCTTTGTCTAGACTCGAAGATTTAGGAATGTGCAATTGTGTCATTGAGATTAAACACAAAAGGCTAGTGTCTAATTCACTCAATGTTGGCTCTGATACCAACCTGTCACACCCCGGATTTCCACGTATTACCGGTGGGCCCGGTAGGGGAGTATCGTGACGTGGTTGGTAACACAATAGTCAAACAACACAATATTTAAATGCACAGCGGAAGCAAAGTATAGATTCATTTCAACCAACAATATTGTAATATTAAGTATCATAAGTAGTCGAATATAAATCCACAGGTAGATCAAAATAAAAGGAAACAATGTTCAACAGTCTATGACATCCAAGCTTGCGAGACTTATTGTGGATGCTAGGAGAAAAGCCAGCCTATTACGCGTAGTACCTGCACTTAACCTTTTTGAGAAAATACGTCAGTTTACACTGGTAAATACAATCAACCGGCTCATTTTGAAAAGAGTTTAAGAAAATGCATTTAAGGCACAGGGCACAAATAATATTTTATAACTTGGGATAATTATTTGAATATAATGCTTGTAAAGGATTTACATGTTACTTATGCGTTCAGTAGCCCGGATCGAGCCGGGTTAAAGATCAATAGACACACCACATTATTTAAATGAGACACTGACATGTGTACGCCTACACCTGTGTGCTAAGGTCGTGGCCATTTCGTAAAATGATGCCAGGGATATCTGGGACATGGTCATTAACCCCCCAAAGGCTTTAAGCAAACAAAACAAATTAAACGAGACATCTCAATACTTTAACCATAAAACAATTAAAGATTCAATGCCCGACCAAGCGGTATTTTATATACCGTACCCCAAGCCCGTATAGGGAAAATAAGTTAAATGTATTTACATGAGCAAGTATAAATCAAAATCAGCGAGTGCAAGTATCTTTTACTGGTCCTCCTAATCTGGAACGAAGGTTTATAATAACCTATTAGAATCCTAACGGGTCTTTAGTTAAGCTTAAGCTTAGACCGGTTAGTTTTAAAGATACGGTTCGTACGCACGATTAAGCGAAGACCGGATAGAATGTGATTTAGACCCGACAAGTTTGAAGAATTGCTTAATATGGGTATATTATACACATTCTGGATTTGGAGACAAACCCGATAAGGTTTGACCCGTTTCGGCTAATTTATGTAAACTAGTTACATAAACCGAACCGAACGCGCATGAAGCGTAACGGGTAACCATAAGAGTCCTAAACAGGTTTCCTAAGTTAACATGCCTTAAATATGTTGTGATATCAGTAGGATACCTTCCATTATGCCCAAAACGAGTTTAACCTATTAATAAGCCACGTAGGGGTATTTTGGTCATTTTAAAGATTTTAAAAGGGATTAATTTATCTTCTGTGATCCGGGTCTGAATAAATCAGTAAAATAGCTTATTTTAACAGGTTATAACATTTGGTTATAAGTCTTATTTGCCAAAATAGTTTTAAACCCTAACTATGCGTTTAATACGCGTATAACGTCGTTTTAAGCGATTAACAGTTTAAAATAGGATTCTGAGTTCTCTGATCAATTTAACAGGTTCAAAATACTTCATATCTCCACGGTCTATATGGAGGTATGTTGGCTACCTGGTCGGGGGTTAAGGGAACGGTTTGGTAAGAGTCTTGCCATTGTTCAGTGTATAGATCCTGCAAAGGACCTGGGTCAAATTTAGTAGGACCTCCTTCAATACTTAACGGTATTGGATGGCGGGGGTCCAAACTCTTTGACCCCCTCATAAGTTAAACTACTATTGAAACTTTAACCCGGCTACTTAGGACTGTATCCCTGCTGACTCAGACTACTTAGTCGAGGGTAACGTCGCCTTCAAAAGAGGGGCCTACCACATTATGCATTAATAACTTAATTAATTATCTTTCAATAATCCAACCCTTTAGGATTGTATCCCTGCTGACTCAAACTACTGGGTTGAGGGTAACGTCCCCTCCAAAAGAGGGGCCTACTACAATAACTAAGATAATCTCTTAAATAGTGCAAAAGTGCGGAAATAATCAAAGGTTACACTAAACACGAGTCGGAACCAAGTGATTCGTCTTGTCTATCTGTTTTTTCTTTTATTTTTATTTTTCAGCATTTTAGTTAGTTTTTATTTTCTTAGTTTAAAACCTTTTTCTAAACTTTTGATTTGATTAGACGTTGAGGATAAACCGGTACTAAAAGCTCTTGTGTCCTTGGACGACCTCGGTATCTTGCCAACACTATACTACGCTCACGATGGGTGCACTTGCCCATATGTGTGTTTAGTGTTAGTAAATATCGTGTTTTATAAATTTAAAACTTGGCTAAAGAAAGTGTAAAAGGGCTTAAAATATACTTAAACTTATATACACACATCACACGCATCAAGTTTTTGGCGCCGCTGCCGGGGACACAAGGATTTTAAGAAAGCTTAAAATCGACGGCCTAATCAGTTTTTCAAAACGCGCGCACATTTTTCTGCATTTTAGTTTAGTTTTGCATTTACAGTAGGTTGAACACGGGCCGTGCTCACTGAACACGGGGCCGTGCTGCACATTTT
Organism: Helianthus tuberosus; assembly: GCA_030545235.1. Taxonomy (NCBI): domain Eukaryota; kingdom Viridiplantae; phylum Streptophyta; class Magnoliopsida; order Asterales; family Asteraceae; genus Helianthus; species Helianthus tuberosus. Next base: position 22,938,061 of record CM060385.1, read on the forward strand.
TCATAAAACACTCAAATACAGTAGCTTGAACACGGGGCCGTGCTCACTAAACACGCCCCCGTGCTCAACAAAATCAGTAACTTTAATTAAAACGCCCAGATACAGATTCTGTACACGGGGCCGTGTCCACTGAACACGGGGTCGTGTCCAGCCTCTGTTTCCATTTTTATTTTTGTTTTCTGATCTCGAGACTTGGTTGTGGTCTGTTGAGTGATTCTTATGGATCAATACTCAGGAGGTTACAACTACACCTATGAGGAGGATGATTATAGGAATAATTATTGCACTAATTGTGGTGACCCGCACTCGGTTTAATATTGTAACTTATATCAACCGTCCCCTTCATATGCCTACCATGAGGAGCCCAGGTACGAGCCATCAACTTCATACACATCCTATGAAGACCAAAGGTATGAACCTCCTCCCTCATACTCATATTTTGATGAACCAAGGTATGAGCCTTCTTACTCATACTTTGAGGAACCAAGATATAAGCCACCACCTTCATATGCTTACTATGAGGAACCATGGCGTGAACAACCCACCTCATATGAGTATTATGAAGAACAAAATTACGACCCTTATCCATCATATGCTTACAATGAAGAACAATGGGGTGAACCATCTACTTCATATGAGTATTATGAGGAACAAAGGATCGAACAACCGGATTCGAGCTTTGAAAATCCCGATCCTTTTTCTATAACCGAAGTGACCGATAGGATATTAGAACACCTTAGAGTTATCGATCGCTATATAAAAGAATCTCGCGCAAGGGAAGAGGAGTCCCGCGCAAGAGAAGAATTAAATAAAGAAGTGATAACTGAAAGTGTAAAAATGGAAGAACAAACAAGTGAAAAACCGACACATGAGTTAAACAACGAAAAAGGTGAGTCCGTCAACGTTAAAATTCAAGAAGAGTCTAATTTTGAAGAAATTAATCTCTTGTCACATTCTTTTGAAAATCATTGTTTAGTTCCAACTCATGCAAAGTTTTTAAAAGAATTAAACACTAACACTAAAATTGACGAAATGGTAAGCGTTAAGTTAACTAATGATCAAACCTCACTAATAAGAGAAGACCCATTTGAAATTAACATTACACCGGTTCCATGTTTTTTTCAAAATTCATTTATTAGTAATGTCACGATTGAAAAAGATCTTTGTGTTAATATAATGCCTAACTACATTTTCGAAAAATTAAGTATTAGTGATTTTTCTCCACTTCAAATACCCATTTTTCTATCTAATCGGAAAATAATAAAATCTATCGGTGTAGTTGAGGATGTTTTGGTTCAAACAAATCAAATGGTAATCCCAACCGACTTTGTCATCCTCGATGACGCTCCTCTAGTGTTGGGACGACCTTTTGTAAAAACCCACAAAGCTTTGAAGAACCGGAAGTACAACAATCTATCTCTTCAATTAGGGGTATTTAAAAGAAGCATTGATCTTGAGCGATCAATGAAATATCCAATCGGCAATAACGACCCCCTAATTGAAGATGAGCCAGAACCACCTGATAAGGTGGGTCTAGCCAAGGACCCTTATAAACGTGGCGCACCACGGAGGCATTCCGCGAAACTATCCTTAGTTTTAGTTTAGATTAAATTTTATGCTTTCTAGTTTAGTTTTAATTTTCAGGAATAAAACACACTCGGGATGGTGAAGGATACTAAGGGAAGCTTGAACCAACACCCCATGCACAAAAACAGAGCCTCCCGACATTTTTCTTCATTACAGCAAGTTCAGCACGGGGCCGTGCTCAGCCAACACGCCCCGTGCTCAAGGTTCTGTTGAAAAACGCCCAGTTCAGGTACCTGGACACGGGGCCGTGCTCACTGAACACGCCCCCGTGCCCAGCCTTCTGTTTACTTTTGGTACTGGCAGTCTGGACACGGGGCCGTGCTCAGCCAACACTACCCCGTGTTCAGCTACCCAGTAACATAAAATCTTGTTTTTAACCCACTTTTACACATTTTAATCAACCGAAAAACTTATTTTGGGACACATTGAGGACAATGTGTAATTTAAGTGTGGGGGGATGCTAAAACCTTGAGTCTTGCAAGTCCTAAATACAAGCCTTACACAAAACTCTATTGGAACTGCTAATCACCCCAAATTTTTTCTTTTTTTTCAAAAAATTTTCATTTTTTTTACTTGTCTAAGTTTAAGTTGGGAATTTCAAGTTCTAAAAAGGTTATATTTTTACAAATTTACAACCGATAGCGTCATGGTAAAAAGAACCAACATAAGAAAATTATGAAAAGGCATGACAAGTTTAGTTAAAATTTGATTATATATACTTGATCACATAAAAACCCATTCCCACAAAAGTGAGTTTTGAGCCTTTATTGAGCATACAAATACATATCTTTAAACTAAATGCTCATTTTTCGTTTCTTGTGTGAATAGCCGCTTGGTTGTTACGACTCTAGAACTTGCCACGACGATACATTCCCGGTCCTTACCAACTTAAACCCGAGTAAGTAAATGATGGAGACCTACTACAATAACTAAGATAATCTCTTAAATAGTGCAAAAGTGCGGAAATAATCAAAGGTTACACTAAACACGAGTCGGAACCAAGTGATTCGTCTTGTCTATCTGTTTTTTCTTTTATTTTTATTTTTCAGCATTTTAGTTAGTTTTTATTTTCTTAGTTTAAAACCTTTTTCTAAACTTTTGATTTGATTAGACGTTGAGGATAAACCGGTACTAAAAGCTCTTGTGTCCTTGGACGACCTCGGTATCTTGCCAACACTATACTACGCTCACGATGGGTGCACTTGCCCATATGTGTGTTTAGTGTTAGTAAATATCGTGTTTTATAAATTTAAAACTTGGCTAAAGAAAGTGTAAAAGGGCTTAAAATATACTTAAACTTATATACACACATCACACGCATCAAGTTTTTGGCGCCGCTGCCGGGGACACAAGGATTTTAAGAAAGCTTAAAATCGACGGCCTAATCAGTTTTTCAAAACGCGCGCACATTTTTCTGCATTTTAGTTTAGTTTTGCATTTACAGTAGGTTGAACACGGGCCGTGCTCACTGAACACGGGGCCGTGCTGCACATTTTTCATAAAACACCCAAATACAGTAGCTTGAACACGGGGCCGTGCTCACTAAACACGCCCCCGTGCTCAACAAAATCAGTAACTTTAATTAAAACGCCCAGATACAGATTCTGTACACGGGGCCGTGTCCACTGAACAAGGGGTCGTGTCCAGCCTCTGTTTCCATTTTTATTTTTGTTTTCTGATCTCGAGACTTGGTTGTGGTCTGTTGAGTGATTCTTATGGATCAATACTCAGGAGGTTACAACTACACCTATGAGGAGGATGATTATAGGAATAATTATTGCACTAATTGTGGTGACCCGCACTCGGTTTAATATTGTAACTTATATCAACCGTCCCCTTCATATGCCTACCATGAGGAGCCCAGGTACGAGCCATCAACTTCATACACATCCTATGAAGACCAAAGGTATGAACCTCCTCCCTCATACTCATATTTTGATGAACCAAGGTATGAGCCTTCTTACTCATACTTTGAGGAACCAAGATATAAGCCACCACCTTCATATGCTTACTATGAGGAACCATGGCGTGAACAACCCACCTCATATGAGTATTATGAAGAACAAAATTACGACCCTTATCCATCATATGCTTACAATGAAGAACAATGGGGTGAACCATCTACTTCATATGAGTATTATGAGGAACAAAGGATCGAACAACCGGATTCGAGCTTTGAAAATCCCGATCCTTTTTCTATAACCGAAGTGACCGATAGGATATTAGAACACCTTAGAGTTATCGATCGCTATATAAAAGAATCTCGCGCAAGGGAAGAGGAGTCCCGCGCAAGAGAAGAATTAAATAAAGAAGTGATAACTGAAAGTGTAAAAATGGAAGAACAAACAAGTGAAAAACCGACACATGAGTTAAACAACGAAAAAGGTGAGTCCGTCAACGTTAAAATTCAAGAAGAGTCTAATTTTGAAGAAATTAATCTCTTGTCACATTCTTTTGAAAATCATTGTTTAGTTCCAACTCATGCAAAGTTTTTAAAAGAATTAAACACTAACACTAAAATTGACGAAATGGTAAGCGTTAAGTTAACTAATGATCAAACCTCACTAATAAGAAAAGACCCATTTGAAATTAACATTACACCGGTTCCATGTTTTTTTCAAAATTCATTTATTAGTAATGTCACGATTGAAAAAGATCTTTGTGTTAATATAATGCCTAACTACATTTTCGAAAAATTAAGTATTAGTGATTTTTCTCCACTTCAAATACCCATTTTTCTATCTAATCGGAAAATAATAAAATCTATCGGTGTAGTTGAGGATGTTTTGGTTCAAACAAATCAAATGGTAATCCCAACCGACTTTGTCATCCTCGATGACGCTCCTCTAGTGTTGGGACGACCTTTTGTAAAAACCCACAAAGCTTTGAAGAACCGGAAGTACAACAATCTATCTCTTCAATTAGGGGTATTTAAAAGAAGCATTGATCTTGAGCGATCAATGAAATATCCAATCGGCAATAACGACCCCCTAATTGAAGATGAGCCAGAACCACCTGATAAGGTGGGTCTAGCCAAGGACCCTTATAAACGTGGCGCACCACGGAGGCATTCCGCGGAACTATCCTTAGTTTTAGTTTAGATTAAATTTTATGCTTTCTAGTTTAGTTTTAATTTTCAGGAATAAAACACACTCGGGATGGTGAAGGATACTAAGGGAAGCTTGAACCAACACCCCATGCACAAAAACAGAGCCTCCCGACATTTTTCTTCATTACAGCAAGTTCAGCACGGGGCCATGCTCAGCCAACACGCCCCGTGCTCAAGGTTCTGCAGAAAAACGCCCAGTTCAGGTACCTGGACACGGGGCCGTGCTCACTGAACACGCCCCCGTGCCCAGCCTTCTGTTTACTTTTGGTACTGGCAGTCTGGACACGGGGCCGTGCTCAGCCAACACTACCCCGTGTTCAGCTACCCAGTAACATAAAATCTTGTTTTTAACCCACTTTTACACATTTTAATCAACCGAAAAACTTATTTTGGGACACATTGAGGACAATGTGTAATTTAAGTGTGGGGGGATGCTAAAACCTTGAGTCTTGCAAGTCCTAAATACAAGCCTTACACAAAACTCTATTGGAACTGCTAATCACCCCAAATTTTTTCTTTTTTTTTCAAAAATTTTTCATTTTTTTTTACTTGTCTAAGTTTAAGTTGGGAATTTCAAGTTCTAAAAAGGTTATATTTTTACAAATTTACAACCGATAGCGTCATGGTAAAATGAACCAACATAAGAAAATTATGAAAAGACATGACAAGTTTAGTTAAAATTTGATTATATATACTTGATCACATAAAAACCCATTCCCACAAAAGTGAGTTTTGAGCCTTTATTGAGCATACAAATACATATCTTTAAACTAAATGCTCATTTTTCGTTTCTTGTGTGAATAGCCGCTTGGTTGTTACGACTCTAGAACTTGCCACGACGATACATTCCCGGTCCTTACCAACTTAAACCCGAGTAAGTAAATGATGGAGGCCTACTACAATAACTAAGATAATCTCTTAAATAGTGCAAAAGTGCGGAAATAATCAAAGGTTACACTAAACACGAGTCGGAACCAAGTGATTCGTCTTGTCTATCTGTTTTTTCTTTTATTTTTATTTTTCAGCATTTTAGTTAGTTTTTATTTTCTTAGTTTAAAACCTTTTTCTAAACTTTTGATTTGATTAGACGTTGAGGATAAACCGGTACTAAAAGCTCTTGTGTCCTTGGACGACCTCGATATCTTGCCAACACTATACTACGCTCACGATGGGTGCACTTGTCCATATGTGTGTTTAGTGTTAGTAAATATCGTGTTTTATAAATTTAAAACTTGGCTAAAGAAAGTGTAAAAGGGCTTAAAATATACTTAAACTTATATACACACTTCACACGCATCACTTGACGATCCGGATTTCCTTGCCTAAAGAGTTCAATTCACAATCCGTTTAGAACCCTTTTTATAAGTCTTAACGCACAATTTGCCACTCAAATCAAATATGCGTTTTTAGTCCGAATTTTCAACATTTCTTTTCTCTTAGGCATTATATCAAACACCTAATGAGCATGATTTCATATAATTCACAATCAAGTTATTGACTAACTATTTAGCCAATATTTAAGCATCATGCCACATGTTCATGTCAAATTTCTATATCAAAAATTCTGGATTTTCTTCATGAAGCTCAAATACACTAGGTTAAGAAAGATAATCCTAGTCTTTAGCATAATTCTATAAAACCCACTTGACACATGAGTGTATGATCATGAATTCACAACCATGAACATCAATTCAATAAATAAATGACTAGGGTTTACTCCTAGACATAGTTTCATCCCTAATTTCATCCAAACAACGAACATGCAAGCTCAGATTCAAATCTCACAAGTTCATCTAAAATTTAAGATAGAACCACATAGTAAAATTTCGCATACCTCATGATCCCTTTACTAAGGTGATCACTAATCTATGCTTGGATTTCGATTCGGGCTTGATTTAGCCCTTCAATTTGATGAATTTCTGTGTTTTAGGGTTGAAGCTTGAGACCTCCTCCTTGGTCTGGTTGAAATCGCAGAACACACCACGTATGTGTGTGTGTTTTGTGTTTAATATTTGATTTAATTGAAACTTTAATTCATTTGCCCATGTCTAGTCCCTCCACTTTACACAAGTTATTTAAAGGGTATCTTAACCATATTTGTTCTATTATGTCAAGACATTAACTAACTAGGTTAATATTCCTAGTTACTTGGTGGGTCTCGGGAGTTATAATCCGTTTTATTTTAAGTCCCGTTAACTCGGGCTCTTATAAACTCAATTCCTTAAAACTTTGCTTCGCTTGTATTTAATATTAGGATTTCTTATTTAATTCCAAATATTTACCGGGTTATTTTTACTACTAAGTACTAACGGTACTTTACCCGTCTTTTAGTATTAACGGAGTTTGATTACCAAACCCGTTTTCGGGGTGTTACAATAAAAGCCAACAAGCAATAACACAATCCCTTGCAACGCCTTTCTCTCCGACACCCTTCTACTTCCAAGATTATGAACTTCTAATAAGTCTCTAAAAGAAAAGACAAAGAAATTCATAACCCGACACCAAAAGCTAATTTTTTCCCATAAACCCAACGCCAAAGGGCATGCAGTGAAGAGATGAAAAACAGAATCGGGACCGGCATTACAGAAGCAGCACTCACCATCTGCCACCGTGACTCCCCTCCTCGCTAAAGCCTCAACCGTCGGAATCCTATCCAAATCCGCACGCCAAACTAAGATGTTGCATTTGAGCAGAACCCAATTACACCAATCCATAACATACTGGCTGCTATAATCTTTCTTCGAATCGATTTGCCTTTTCATGGCCGCAACAGAAAAGCTTTCCGAACCGCTGCCCACCCACTTCCAACTGTTGAGACTGTTTGACAAACTGACCGAACTCAGAGCCGAAACGAGAGCTTGCCATTCTATCCCTTCCGAAACAGAATTCGGATCATGCCTCCACAACCACAAACCTTCCCCTTCTAACCTGTCAAGGACGCTACATGTTTTCACCATCTCTAAATGAAAAAGGGAAGGAAACTTAACTTTCAGAAGGACGTCAAATAACCAAGGATCAAGCCAGAACATGATGCTTTCACCGCTACCCAACACTCCTCTAAACATGCTACGGATAGAAACATTGCCCACAACCGGCTTCTTAAGAACTGACACAATGTTACACCAAACACCTCCATAAGCTTTTTTTCGCCGGAAAATAATCCCATTCAGACCCTCCAGAGTGAAGGGCATTTATAACTCTCACCCAAAGATTATCTCTTTCAGTTTTGAATCTCCAACCCCACTTAGAAAGCAATGCCGTATTCACATCCTTAAGGTTATGAAGACCGAAACTGTGACAACCCGAGTTTTCAAGGTCTCTATCCGATTTAACTTCGTACGTATTTGCTAAGTGTGTTTTATAATTATTTGAGGTGCAATATAAGTGTTATTTGTGATATGTATAATATGTGTGTATATGTTATGCATATTTGAATTGTATAATTATTTAAAACATGGAACCTTACCTAACACCCCCTAGCCGAAAACACCCAGCCCAATCCCTCGATTTCCCTAGCATCTCTCGGCCCAAACCCATTGAGCAAATTAGTGGCCCAAATATGATTATACCCTTTTTATATTTACGTAAATATCAAACTAGGCCTCACATCTCCACTGGTCGCTAACCCTAAACATCTCCATAGTTGAGTACAGCAGCAGAGACTTCTCGAAACATAATCTGGTTCCATCTAATCATTGGTTAGTAAATCTTGATTGTTAAAGCTATTGTTAATTGCTAGTTGATGACGATGTTTATGTATAGTCTTGATTGTTAAAGTTAGTACTCCGTGTTAAGCACTTAACTGTTTCGTGATTCCTGATTTAGTAATGATATGGGAGCGATCGACTGTTGAATGTGATCATGTGAGTATGTTGCTCGATGAATGAGAACCATGATGTTTTAATACGTAGAACTCAGTAATTATTAAATGTTATTGTGCGACTTGTTAGGGTTAGTATTGATAAATGTTAACTGGAACATGGTTTCTTGATGAATCGATTTGATGTGCATGTAAACTAGGGTTCCTGATAATCACAACAACTTGCTAATGCTGAATAATGGTTGAATGTTATTCATGATTGTATGATGATTGTGGATGTCGAATGATAACTGAATGATGACTGTGTGGTGGAATTGATGTTATGATAATGTACCTGTTAGACGGAACAGTAGGGTTCTTCCGGTATAGTAACTGTAAATGATGATGTTGAGGTCCCAGACGAAAACACAAAAATCAGACGAAAACACTAAGTGTTTTCGCCAAGCATTAGTCCGACGAAAACCCTTGGGTTTTCGTCCAAGGTGATTTCGTCCCTAGGTGTTTTCGCCAGAAAAGGGTTTTCGCCCGAGTGATTTCGTCATATATGTGATTTCATCATGTGTTCTCTGTTAAGTTAAGCATGCAAACTCTGTTAAGTTATTAACCATGTTAAGTCTGTAACTCTGTTAATTATTAACTCAGTTAGTTTATAAATTCTGTTAGATGTTAACTCTGTTAAGTTACGCATGTAACCTTGTTAAACATGTAACTCTGTTAAATATATTAATCCTGTTAAGTGTGTTAACTTTGTAAAGTATGTTAACTGCCTGTTAATCCTGTCAAGCATGAATTTCATGGATTTGATTAACTGCTTATATGATACGGGATAATTGCTTAAACACACTTCGTGACATAGATGGCATGTGAATCTATACGAACTTAACTGATTGAGTATACGTGTATAACTATAGGATTTGACTGATTACTTGTGAGCACATAGATTAGCATACCGAGCAAACCAAGGTGAGTTCACACTCTTTCCAAGGCATGGGATTCCCAAGGTTTGGGAATGGGATTGAATAACTACTCGTACTATCATTACTATTAAACTACTTTTTACTGTCCTCGGATTGAAGGGCACGTACGTAAAACCTACGTACACAACGGTAACTACAAACTTGTGTATTCCCCATACAACAGGATACGTACGACCATAAGACCATCACTCTATCACTTTAAGTCCCTCATTTATCGACTTAATCGCCGAGGCCTATGGCGAGCGGGTCATTAGTAGATAGCGCTATTAGGTTTAACAAACCTCACACCGTGTCATCCGAACGGACGTGTACTAATGGACTATGGGCAAAGGGTCAATGCTGATAGACATTGACTTAGGGCACCTCTTACATTTTCGTAGCAGTCGATACGCGTGGTCTAGTAACACATGGGAAGCCCCCACTACTCTTCGCAAACATGTCTGGGAGACTGCGATACAAATTAATACGATACATGGTTTACAAAACGAACAACTGATTTACGAAACGAATGCTACAACTAAACAACCAACTGTGAACTCGCTCAACTTTGTTGTTGATTCGTTGCTACATGCCTTGCAGGTCGTTAGGTACTCATGGAGCTTGCACAGGGAGGCGCAGTCGTTGTGGGACATGGCAGTGTGTGCCATGTTAGAAACATTGCTTTATTTCGTACTTAATACTTACATTGGGTTTCTACAATTATGCTTCCGCTAAACACTTAACTACGTTTTTGATTTGAAACACCTTTCATATTTGTGTGGTTGGATTTTACTTAATACTTGTTATGTTCAATATGATTGGTGGCTTGATCCTGGTCAGCGACGCCTCCAAACGGTGATACTCCGCGTGTAGATTTTGGGGGTGTGACAGATTGGTATCAGAGCCATTGGTTATAGTGAACTTGGTTTTAATAAGGGAAAAAGTTTTTGTTAAAACCAGACTATAACCTGAACAGTGCTCCACGATCCACAACGACGCTTCGCTCCACGTGTAAGACTCAACATTCTAGGTGATATGATTTAAGTTTACATTGCCTACTTGCTAGTTACATAGAACTTTGCTTATGGTATGCTTAGATGAACGTAACAACTATCGATTGAAAACACATGTGTGCTTACTCTCTTCTGTCATCGCACTTTCGCGAACCTCTCTCACTCATGCTTTCCTTTGATATGAAGATCATGAGTGGACGCGTTAACCTAACTCAAGCCCAGTTGGCGGCTTTGATCACTGAACAAGTTACTGCAGCACTCGCAGCTGCCCAGGCAGGAGGTATAGCCTGCCTTCACAACTTACTCTAGGATATTTAGATCCTACTCTCGTAAACCAACACTTGTGCTTAATTTTGTTTACTCTTACGCACACGACAGGTCAACACGCTCAGCCACCTGTATGCACATTCAAGACTTTTATGGACTGTCGTCCTACTACTTTCAGTGGCACTGAAGGGGCAGTTGGACTTCTCCACTGGTTCGAGAAACTCGAGTCTGTCTTCGAGATGTGTGAATGCCCTGAGGCTCGTAGGGTGAAGTACGCCACTGGTACTCTCGAAGGCACTGCGCTAACTTGGTGGAACGCGCAAGTTCAGATGCTGGGGCTGGCGGCTGCTAATGCCACCCCATGGAATGATTTTAAGGAACTGATCAAACGTGAATACTGTAGTCGTGATGACATCCACAAGCTGGAACTGGAGTTCTTTAACCTGAAGATGACGGGGTTAGAGATAGAAGCGTACACGAAACGATCCAATGAACTGGCAGTGTTATGTCCAACTATGGTGGATCCTCCCATTAAGCGCATTGAGCTGTTCCTCAAAGGCTTAGTACCAGAGATTCAAAGCCATGTGACTGCTGCTAACCTTGCTACTATACAGGATGTTACCCGTCTTGCTCATCGTCTCACAGACCAAGCAGTGGAACAGAACAAGCTGCCTAAGCGTATCGGTGCTACTACTACTACTACTTCTGCTACTCCCAGTGATAATAAGTGAAAATGGGATGGAACCTCCAGCAAGGGTTCGACTACGGTTCAGTCCCAGCCACAGCAGTGAAAGATCGATGACTACCAGAGTCCTGGTCAGCAATCTTCTGGTAGTCAAGGGCAGGGTGGATATCGAGGAAATCACCCGAAGTGCAATAGATGCAATAGACACCACAGTGGTCAGTGCAACAAGGGTCATTGTCAGAGGTGTCTCAAGATGGGGCATGAAGCCAAAGATTGTAGAAGCTCACGTCCTGCAAACCAGAACCGACAACAGCAGCCACAAGCTCCACAGAATCAGCAGCAACAACAGGGTAACAAGGGATGCTATCAGTGTGGTGCTGAAGGTCACTTCAAGAGACACTGCCCACAGTTGAACCAGAACCAGAATCAGAACCACAACCAAGGAAATGGGAACAATAGTGGAGGCAACAACGGGGGTAATAACGACGGCAATGGTGCCAGGGGTCGAGTGTTCGTGATTGGTCAGGGTGATGCTAGGAATGACCCCAACGTTGTGATGGTTTCGACATCGTTATTGGGATGGATTGGTTATCCCAACAGCAAGCAGAGATCCTATGCAAAGAGAAGATTGTTCGTATTCACCGTTCTGGCAAAGAACCTCTTGAAATTCAGGGCGATAAGAGCGGTGCTGTAGTGGGCATCATCTCCTTCCTTAAAGGCCCAGAAGTGTTTGCGAAAGGGCCACACCGCTATTTTAGCGCTTGTTACTGACGCATCAACGAAAGAGAAGAAGATAGAGGACATTCTAGTAGTACGCGACTTTCCTCAAGTGTTTCCTAAAGATTTACCTGGGCTACCGCCTCATCGTCAGGTCGAATTTCAGATCGAGCTAGCTCCTGGAGCAGCACCCATAGCTCGAGCACCTTATCGCTTAGCTCCAACCGAACTGGAAGAACTGTCCAAGCAGTTGCAAGAACTCTTGGATACGGGTTTCATTCGTCCTAGCTCTTCGCCCTAGGGAGCTCCAGTATTATTTGTAAAGAAGAAAAACGGTACCTTCAGAATGTGCATCGACTACCGCGAACTAAACAAGGTGACCGTAAAGAATCGCTATCCTCTTCCACGCATTGACGACTTGTTCGACCAGCTGCAAGGGTCGAGCTACTACTCAAAGATTGATCTGAGGTCAGGCTATCATCAACTGAGAGTCCGGGACGAGGACGTCTCCAAAACAGCATTCAGAACACGCTACGGCCATTACGAGTTTCTGGTCATGCCATTCGGGCTAACAAACGCGCCTGCAGTCTTCATGGATCTTATGAACAGAGTGTGCAAGCCTTACTTGGATAAGTTTGTGATTGTATTCATCGACGACATTCTGATCTACTCTAGGAGTCGGGAGGAACACGAGCAGCATCTACGACTTATTTTGGAACTACTTCGAGCAGAACAGTTGTACGCCAAGTTTTCAAAATGCGACTTCTGGCTTCGTGAAGTCCACTTTCTAGGCCACGTGGTGAACAAGGATGGGATTCATGTTGATCCATCCAAGGTAGATTCGATTAAGAACTAGCCTACACCTCGCACACCAACGGAAATCCGCCAATTCTTGGGTTTGGTGGGCTACTACAGGAGATTCATCAAGGATTTTTCCAAGATTGCACAACCCCTCACCTCACTAACTCAGAAAGGCGTTATTTATCGATGGGGGAAATGCACAGGAATCAGCATTTCAGCACTTAAAGGATAGGCTCCGTAGCGCACCTATTCTCTCATTTCCAGAGGGCACAGACGATTTTGTGGTCTATTGCGACGCATCCATTCAGGGTCTTGGATGTGTGTTGATGCAACGTGACAAGGTCATAGCCTACGCCTCACGCCAACTTAAAGTTCATGAAAGGAACTACACTACACATGACCTAGAGCTGGGAGCTGTTGTCTTCGCGCTCAAGATATGGAGACATTACTTGTACGGTACCAAGTGCACCATTTACACCGATCACAGGAGTCTCGAGCATATCTTCAAACAGAAGGAGTTGAACATGCAACAACGTCGATGGGTCGAGCTATTGAATGATTACGAATGTGCCATCAAGTACCATCCGGGAAAAGCCAATGTTGTGGCCGACGCCCTCAGTCGAAAGGATACTACACCTAGACGCGTACGTGCTTTACAACTCACCATCCAGTCTAGTCTTCCTACACAGATACGAGGTGCTCAGGTAGAAGCATTAAAACCAGAAAACGTTAGGGCTGAAGCCCTACGCGGCTCAAGGCAACGGCTAGAACAAAAGGAAGACGGCGCCTACTACGTAACAGGGCGCATCTGGGTCCCACACTATGGAAACTTACGCGAGCTTGTGAGGGATGAAGCGCATAAGTCTCGTTACTCGGTACACCCTGGTTCAGATAAGATGTACCATGATCTCAGAACTACGTATTGGTGGCCTAGCATGAAAGCACACATAGCAACTTACGTTAGCAAATGTTTGACTTGTGCAAGAGTCAAGAATGAATATCAGAAACCATCAGGCCTACTCCAACAACCAGAGATACCACAATGGAAATGGGAGCAAATTTCCATGGATTTTGTTACTGGCCTGCCTAGATCCCAACGTGGGAATGATACTATTTGGATGATCGTGGATCAACTCACAAAATCTACACACTTTTTGACTATTAAGGAAACGGATAAGTTCTCCACTCTAGCAGACGTCTACCTTAAGGAAGTTGTCTCGAGGCACGGGGTGCCAACCTCCATTATCTCTGATCGTGATGCACGTTTTACTTCAGAACTTTGGCAAGCGATGCACAAATCCTTTGGCTCACGATTAGACATGAGTACAGCTTATCACCCTCAGACGGATGGGCAGTCTGAGCGCACTATTCAAACTTTAGAAGACATGCTTCTGGCATGTGTAATCGGTTTCGGCAACGGCTGGGAAAAACATCTTCCGTTAGTGGAGTTTTCGTATAACAACAGTTACCACACCAGCATTCAAGCTGCTCCATTTGAGGCATTGTACGGGCGTAAATGCCGATCACCTCTTTGTTGGGCAGAGGTGGGTGACAGTCAGATCACGGGTCCAGAACTGGTGGTAGACGCAACGGAAAGAATTGCTCAGATACGACAACGCATGGCGGCAGCTCGTGACCGTCAGAAAGCCTACGCAGACAAGCGCAGGAAACCACTCGAGTTCCAAGTTGGGGATCGAGTGCTACTCAAAGTTTCACCCTGGAAGGGTGTGGTTCGTTTTGGTAAACGAGGCAAGCTCAATCCGCGATATGTCGGACCGTTCGAAATCATTGAGAAAATAGGCAGGGTGGCCTACAAACTAAACCTACCAGCAGAACTCAGTGCAGTTCACAATGTATTTCACGTGTCGAATCTGAATGAGTGTCTGTCAGATGAGACCCTCATAGTTCCTTGGAAGGAGCTCACTATCGACGATCAGTTGCGATTCGTCGAGGAACCAGTTGAAATCATGGACCGAGACGTTAAGGTCCTCAAGCACACCAGAATACCTCTTGTTCGAGTTCGTTGGAACTCCCGTCGTGGCCCAGAGTTTACCTGGGAACGAGAAGATCAAATGAAACTCAAATATCCCCAGTTGTTCGGAAACAGTGCAACCACTACTGAGGCTGAAGCTACTACAGAATTTCGGGACGAAATTCCAAATCAACGGGGGGATGATGTGACACCCCAGGAAAACCACGAAACAACACAACACAACTAGCTTCCTCAGTAACCACGTACTAAATTCCGGGACAAAATTTCTTTCAAGTTGGGGATAATGTGACAACCCGAGTTTTCAAGGTCTCTATCCGATTTAACTTCGTACGTATTTGCTAAGTGTGTTTTATAATTATTTGAGGTGCAATATAAGTGTTATTTGTGATATGTATAATATGTGTGTATATGTTATGCATATTTGAATTGTATAATTATTTAAAACATGGAACCTCACCTAACACCCCCTAGCCGAAAACACCCAGCCCAATCCCTCGATTTCCCTAGCATCTCTCGGCCCAAACCCATTGAGCAAATTAGTGGCCCAAATCTGATTATACCCTTTTTATATTTACGTAAATATCAAACTAGGCCTCACATCTCCACTGGTCGCTAACCCTAAACATCTCCATAGTTGAGTACGGCAGCAGAGACTTCTCGAAACATAATCTGGTTCCATCTAATCATTGGTTAGTAAATCTTGATTGTTAAAGCTATTGTTAATTGCTAGTTGATGATGATGTTTATGTATAGTATTGATTGTTAAAGTTAGTACTCCGTGTTAAGCACTTAACTGTTTCGTGATTCCTGATTTAGTAATGATATGGGAGCGATCGACTGTTGATTGTGATCATGTGAGAATGTTGCTCGATGAATGAGAACCATGATGTTTTAATACGTAGAACTCAGTAATTATTAAATGTTATTGTGCGACTTGTTAGGGTTAGTATTAATAAATGTTAACTGGAACATGGTTTCATGATGAATCGATTTGATGTGCATGTAAACTAGGGTTCCTGATAATCACAACAACTTGCTAATGCTGAATAATGGTTGAATGTTATTCATGATTGTATGATGATTGCGGATGTCGAATGATAACTGAATGATGACTGTGTGGTGGAATTGATGTTATGATAATGTACCTGTTAGACGGAACAGTAGGGTTCTTCCGGTATAGTAACTGTAAATGATGATGTTGAGGTCCCAGACGAAAACACAAAAATCAGACGAAAACACTAAGTGTTTTCGCCAAGCATCAGTCCGACGAAAACCCTTGGGTTTTCGTCCAAGGTGATTTCGTCCCTAGGTGTTTTCGCCAGAAAAGGGTTTTCGCCCGAGTGATTTCGTCATATATGTGATTTCATCATGTGTTCTCTGTTAAGTTAAGCATGCAAACTCTGTTAAGTTATTAACCATGTTAAGTCTGTAACTCTGTTAATTATTAACTCAGTTAGTTTATAAATTCTGTTAGATGTTAACTCTGTTAAGTTACGCATGTAACCTTGTTAAACATGTAACTCTGTTAAATATATTAATCCTGTTAAGTGTGTTAACTTTGTAAAGTATGTTAACTGCCTGTTAATCCTGTCAAGCATGAATTTCATGGATTTGATTAACTGCTTATATGATACGGGATAATTGCTTAAACACACTTCGTGACATAGATGGCATGTGAATCTATATGAACTTAACTGATTGAGTATACGTGTATAACTATAGGATTTGACTGATTACTTGTGAGCACATAGATTAGCATACCGAGCAAACCAAGGTGAGTTCACACTCTTTCCAAGGCATGGGATTCCCAAGGGTTGGGAATGGGATTGAATAACTACTCGTACTATCATTACTATTAAACTACTTTTTACTGTCCTCGGATTGAAGGGCACGTACGTAAAACCTACGTACACAACGGTAACTACAAACTTGTGTATTCCCCATACAACAGGATACGTATGACCATAAGACCATCACTCTATCACTTTAAGTCCCTCATTTATCGACTTAATCGCCGAGGCCTATGGCGAGCGGGTCATTAGTAGATAGCGCTATTAGGTTTAACAAACCTCAAACCGTGTCATCCGAACGGGCGTGTACTAGTGGACTATGGGCAAAGGGTCAATGCTGATAGACATTGACTTAGGGCACCTCTTACATTTTCGTAGCAGTCGATACGCGTGGTCTAGTAACACATGGGAAGCCCCCACTACTCTTCGCAAACATGTATGGGAGACTGCGATACAAATTAATACGATACATGGTTTACAAAACGAACAACTGATTTACGAAACGAATTCTACAACTAAACAACCAACTGTGAACTCGCTCAACTTTGTTGTTGATTCGTTGCTACATGCCTTGCAGGTCGTTAGGTACTCATGGAGCTTGCACAGGGAGGCGCAGTCGTTGTGGGACATGGCAGTGTGTGCCATGTTAGAAACATTGCTTTATTTCGTACTTAATACTTACATTGGGTTTCTACAATTATGCTTCCGCTAAACACTTAACTACGTTCTTTGATTTGAAACACCTTTCATATTATGTGGTTAGATTTTACTTAATACTTGTTATGTTCAATATTATTGGTGGCTTGATCCTGGTCAGTCAGGCCTCCAAGCGGTGATACTCCGCGTGTGGATTTTGGGGGTGTGACAGAAACCTCCCATCTTCTTCGGAGACGCGACCCTATCCCACGCAACCCAATGAAGTTTTTTCTCCATTGAAGATCCTCCCCATAGAAATTTTCTGATCAGACCTTCCAAATCCTCCACTACTTTAATAGGGGCACGATAAAGCGATAAAAATTACGTGGGAAGACTCTCAAGAACGGACCGAATCAAAGTGACTCTACCACCTATGGAAATAAATGACGTTTTCCATAAAGATAAGCGTTTCTCAAAAATATCATACACCGGTCTCCAGTTGTTTATCCGGTTCATATTCGCCCAACAGATAATCCAAGGTACTTAAATGGAAGAGCATCCGCTTTATATCCCACTAACGCAGCCATTTCTTTGATTTCCCCAAAATTCATCCCAAGCCCGAAAAGATTGGATTTGCCAAAGTTTATATGAAGGCCCGAGCACACGTGAAAGCACCTCAGAATTCTAACCACGTTTAGGATGTTATCCCTACACCACACCCCAAGACTAATAGCATCATCGACATAAAAAAGATGCAAAACAGAAGGACCATCATTAGGGAGTTTAACACCTCTAACAATACTCAAACCACAAGCCTTGCTAATCATACACGATAGAGCTTCCATCACAATGACAAAAAGGAAAGGAGAAATAGGATCCCCTTGACGCATACCTTTTTGGCACTTAAATTCGAAAGTCGGGGCTCCGTTAACCAGAACCAACGCCCTAGCCGATGAAATAACTCCCTTGATTCATAAGCACCATCTATTATAAAAGTCCATTTCAGAAAGGATATCCACCACAAAATTCCAGTTTATGTTGTCATACGCCTTTTCGAAATCAATCTTAAGGAAAAAAACCTTTTTCTTCACTCTTTTGATCCAATTTTGGATTTCATTAATGATAAGCGAACCATCCAAAATATATCTCCCACTTAAAAATGCAGATTGGGACGGTGAAATAATTGAATCCAACACCCTCTTAAGCCTATTGGCCAAAAGCTTAGAGATAACATTGTTAATGATTCCCACTAAACTAATCAGACGGTAGTCTTTCAGCCCGAGCGGGTCCTTAGCTTTCGGAATTAGAGAAATGAACGAAGAACCACAATGCATATTAATCACCCTAGACTCAAAAAAACCAGCCATGATATTGTAGAAATCATCCTCAAGTAAAGACCAAAAATGTTTAACAAAGCGAAAATAATACCGTCGGGGCCCGGAGCCCGGTCGTCTCCACGTTCGAAAATGGCACTTTTAATCTCCTGGCGAGTAAACCGAGCCTCCAACTCCAAAGCTTCAGTTTCCGTAATCTGTTTGATACCATGGCAGGTCAGATGAAGCCGATCTTCGTATTCTTCAACAAACTTGTTTTTAAAGAACCTAAAAACTTCCTTTTTCACCAAAGCCGGCTTCGACACCCAAGCCCCATCTATATTCAAACCATGAATAACATTGCTTGCTTTCCTACAATTGATCATGGTATGAAAAAACTTCGAATTCTCGTCACCATCCTTAGCCCATCTGAGCCTGGATCTTTGTTTTAAGTCTCTATTTTTCCGTTCCTCTTCGTCTTAAAATATTTTTTTACTCTCCGACAGAATCCATTCCTCTTCTTTAGTTAAATCTCTCACATACATCACAGCCTCAATAGATTCAAGGTCCATCAAGGCCGTCGACACCTCTTCAGAGCTTTTTTTCACCATTTTGTCCCTCCAAGCTTTTAATTTAACTCTAAGATTCCCCAACTTCCTCATCAGGACAACATCAGGGGGACCGACAATAACATCAGCTCCATTAAAAGCCTCAACTACCACTTCTTCAAACCCAGGTTTGCCGATCCTAGAATCAAAAGCCCGGAAAGGTCTGGCCCCAGAATTATTAGAAACGGATGACAGAATAATTGGATTGTGGTCCGACAAAAAATGCAACAACCCTTGCCAAAATTATTATTTCTTATTTTAATAATGCCCATTGGGAAACCCTAATTGAGACCCCCAAATAATATGGCGCGACCCATAATTTTTAAAACAGGCAAAACTTGGATCAGGACCCCCTAAAACTCAAGGGGGTATCCCCTAATTGATAATTATCCACAAAAACCGAAGTAAAACACGTAAATTCGTGTTATGTTGACTCACCAGGGCTAAGCTGGACACGAGGCCACCCTAGCCTAAATGGGTGTGCCCCGCGTGTCGCGCCAAGATCCCTGGCAGCCGGCGCGACACGCGGGGGAGGCCAAAATCCAGTATAAAACCCAGGGGTTTGGCACTTGCATGGGTTGATTGTTTCGACGTAAAAATTCACTACACACGTTAAGTTATACGCTGTTTCGTTCAAAAACACTTAAATCCTGAACCTCTGCTGCGACAACAGGGTAATAACTCGATCACTGCTGCGATACAATGTTCGATCGATTAAAACCGATCCGATGGATGTTTAAGTGCTGCCTGAGTACGGGCTATGCTTTGTCATTCGTCGTGAGGGTTTCGATCTCGTGAAATTATCGTAAATGTTGAATTAAGTTACTGACCTAGTTTCGTTTGCATTGTTATTTTAACTAGGTTACCAGGTGGACTCTGTCCAGTTAAAACTGCAATGTGAGTCATTCTTTTTTTTTACCAAATTGTTTCCAAAAACCCTATTTTTTTTCAAAGTTATAATTACAGGGATTAAGTCTTTGTAATCTTCAATTACTGCCGGTATGTGGGGTTTTGTATACACTACTTGATAACGGTCACCATTGGACAACGGGTTAGCCAATGGGTGATATGACCATAGTCACAGATACGGTCGAGTGACAAATACCGATCGGGGTAATTGGTTGATATTCAAACATTGTAATCGCTCTTAATACTGTAGATTATAACAATGTGTCATTGTGTGCAAATTGAATGACTTGCCAGTATTTCCCGCTGATAAAATCTTTTTAAACATGTTTCAGGTGATTTACTGTGAACAAGGAAAAGTGTCGCGTAGCACTACCAACTTGAATGAAGTGGCTTAGTAAATAAATAAACATGTTTATGTAATTAGGGGATTTCCCAGTAAAATTCCTTTATTGTAAATTACGGGGTTTATCCCGAAACTTGAAATAAAATAAATGGGTGTTTTCAGTTTAAACGATCCTGTTAAAATTTCCGCTGCCAAATTAACCACCAATACCACGGGTTTTCTGTCCCGCGGCGTCCGAACTGGGAAACAGGGTCGGGGGCCGTGACAGAAAAAGGTGGTATCAGAGCCACTGATTTAAGCCTATATAAGTAATTGAAAAATATTAAATTTTTCAATTTGCCATTCTGTGATTCTGTGAGAATTTTCTTTAATAAATAAAATTTTAACTTGAATTTTTGTGTGTTTCTTCTTGTGTGCCTAACAGCATGAATGAATTGTCGGAAGCACTCCGAAACTTTACAATCCATACGACTGATATGGATATAACCGGAACCCAGACCAGTTATCAAGCTGGCACTGAGGAGCCAATAGTGTTTCAGGCTCAGTCCCAGGAGAAATCAAAACCCAAAAAGAGAAGAAGGCTGCTGGATTGGAAACGAGGAAGAAAGAAGAAACCCGCTGCCCAAAGGGTAAAGAAAACGGAGGATCCAAAAGGAAAGGGGAAAGAGATAGGAGAGAGCTCTGACAAGGCCCATGAGTTGCCACCTTGGGAGGAACTTGATAGAAAACTTTCAAATTGTGACCTCATCGGACCTGCTGATGAAACCCTTTTCAATTTCCCCGCCCAGCCAGAACTTCCTATCAATTTAGAACCTGCTATTCCAGACCCTATTGTCAACCCTCAACCTGTTACAGGGCAGTTGGAAGAATGGTAGACGAGCGACTGGCATTTTCAAAATTTATGAATAACCCAAATGCTTATTTTCCTCAGTTTGATCCTGAACCTGCACATTTTCCACCCATGAACCCGGAGAACGTTGCCGAATTGCGCCGTTATGGCGAGGAACTGGTGGATGCGGGAAATCGGATTCGAGAAGTGGGGGAAAACATCACGTGGAAGTACGACGAGAGGGAGCGTCGTTTCTGAAAAGCCAGTTAACCGTAGTTAAAAAAGTTTTTGTATAAAATTAATATGTGAAAAAAATATAATAATAATAATAATAATAATATATTGTATAATAATAACAAAAAATAAAAAATAAAACCTTTGTAAAATAGATGGTGTGTATTGATGCATAACTATTATATAAATAGAAATGTCGCAAGGTCGACAATTTTGGCTATACGTGTTGACTTAATTATGTTGTGATTGCCTTATTGTGTTTAGTTGCTATCCATTTTGTGACAATAATTCGTATGTATTGTTAATTATTCAGATGGAAAATGCAATAAACCAACCGGCAAATGAAGTTAACCAATCTGAACCTAATAATGAAGACCATTTCCTCAATAGACAAGATATAGAAAATATCGTTGCTCAGGGAATAGCCAACGCTATCCCCGCAATTGTCGCTGCTGTTAAGAATCCTGTTGAACCGTCACAAGCCAACCATAGCAAACGCACCCACGACGATAATTTCAGTAACAGTGTCAACGGGGGCGGCAATAATAATAATAATAATAATAATAATAATAATGTGGTTCAACCCGCATTTCTTAAGAAAATGAAAGTAGCAACGACTGGTTGCACCTACAAAGAATTTCTTGCCTGTAAGCCGGTCAAATTTGCAGGCAATGAAGGGGCGACCGCCGCACTGCGTTGGTTAGAAAAAACCGAAGCAGACATTAAAATAAGTAAATGCGCCGAGGAAGACAGGGTTATGTATGCATCCCACCTTTTCAAGGAAGAAGTGTTAGAATGGTGGAACACGGTGCTGCAAGCAAAAGGAAGTGACGTGGCGTATGCCATGAGTTGGGAGGAATTCAAGGAATTGGTGGAAAGAAAGTTTTGTCCCTCCTACAAAAAGGAACAAATGACAAATAAGTTCATAAACCACCGGATGGTGGACGTGGACTGCCGAGGGTATACTTCGAAATTTTTCGAGTATGCTAGAATTGTACCAACTTTGGCTTCGCCAGAGCCGGTACTTATTTCTCGCTACATTTGGGGACTAATTAGCGAGATTCACGACATAGTCAAGGCTGCGAGACCCCGAAATATTGACGATGTAGTCGAACTGGCCAACACCTTGACTGACGGACTGGTGCGCACAAGAGAAGAAAACAGGAAAAAGGAATTGGAACAAAAGATTACCCAAGGTTTTCGGGGAGGTAATAATGATAGTAACTTCAAGAAAAAGGGAACTGGGCAATCTTCCACACCTCCATTCTGAAGAAACTGTAGAAAGAAACATTTTGGTAAATATCAAGAAAATTGCAATTTCTGCAAAGCATAGGGGCACCGAGAGGAGGAGTGCAGAAAGAAATCCAAGATCTGCTACAATTGCGGAGAAGCTGGGCATTTTAGACTAGAATGCCCTAAATTGGTCAAGCCAGCAGACAACAAGGTAAAAGCAACTGAAGAAACTAATAAGAAGAATGCAAGAGCCTTCCAGCTGACAACGCAGGAAGCAGACCTGATTCCCGATGTGATAGCTGGTACGTTTCTTGTACATGACGTTTACGCAAAAGTATTATTTGACTCTGGTGCAAACCAAAGTTTTATAAATACTTCATTCTGCCAAGCTCTTAAGCAACCTTTAACCAAACTTAGGCAAATTTATACGGTAGAAACGACAGAAGGAAATTCTGTTAATATTGATAAGGTTCTTCAAGAAGGAAAAATAGAACTCTCAGGACATAAATTTTCTGCAAACCTGCTACCTATGAATTTAGCTGGATTCGATGTTGTATTAGGAATGGATTGGTTAGTAGCCAACCATGCTCGAATCCTCCATGATAAGAATTCCATAGAAATTCATACGCCAACAGGAGAAGTAATTTTGATAACAGGAGATAAGCCGCGTAAACCAATGAAGTTCATTTCAGTAATGAAAGTTGCTAGTTATGAACGAAAACAAGGAATAGTATATATGATTTCGGTAATCATTAACACTAAAAGCAAGGAACTTAAAGAAATCCCAGTAGTATCAGAATACCCGGATGTATTCCCAGAAGAGCTACATGGATTACCGCCCGACAGGGAAGTAGAGTTTAGAATTCATCTAATTCCTGGAACTACACCAATAGCTAAGACGCCGTATCGATTAGCACCCATAGAAATGTTAGAACTAAAAAAGCAGTTAGATGAATTGTTAGGCAAAGGATTCATACAACCCAGTTCATCCCCTTGGGGAGCACCGGTGTTGTTCATGAAAAAGAAGGATGGTTCAATGCAGATGTGTATCGATTATAGGGAATTGAATAAGGTTACAATTAAGAATCGATACCCATTACCTCGGATTGATGATCTTTTCGATCAACTTCAGGGAGCTAGATACTTCTCTAAAATATACTTGCGCTCCGGATATCATCAGTTGAAGGTACAGGAAGAAGACATACCTAAAACTGCTTTCAGGACTAGGTATGGTCACTACGAGTTTACAGTCATGCCCTTTGGATTAACGAATGCCCCTGCCGCATTCATGGACATGATGAATAGGATCTGTAAGCCGTATTTGGATAAATTTGTAATTGTTTTCATCAACGAGATACTTATTTATTCCAAAAGCTAGTACAATCATTGTGAGCTCCTGCATGCACTTTTAACTCTGTTAAGAAAGGAAAAGTTGTACGCCAAATTTTTGAAGTGTGAATTTTAGCTACATGAGGTGCAATTTTTAGGACACATGGTGAATCACGAAAGTATTCACGTAGATCCCTCCAAGATAGAAGCAATCACAAAATGGAAGGTCCCACAATCAGCTACCGAAGTTAGAAGTTTTCTAGGATTGGTGGGATACTATAGGCGCTCCATTAAAGACTTTTCTAAGATAGTTGTTCCATTAACCAAGTTAACCTGTAAAACTGTTGAGTTTGAATGGGGACCTCAACAAGAAGAGGCCTTTAGGATTTTAAAGCAAAGGTTAACAAATGCCCCAATTCTTGCCTTGCCAGAAGGGACAGAAGATTTTGAAGTCTACTGCGATGCTTCTAAGCTAGGATTAGGATGTGTGTTAATGCAACGCAAAAAGGTAATTGCGTATGCATCAAGGTAGTTGAAAAAGCACGAGGAAAATTATACGACTCATGACTTAGAATTAGGAGCCATAATTTTTGCCCTTAAGATTTGGAGACATTATTTGTATGAAAGTAAGTTTACTGTCTATACAGATCATAAGAGTTTAAGATACATATTTGGGCAAAATGAATTAAACATGAGGCAAAGAAGATGGATGGAAATTCTAAGTGATTACGACTGTGATATTCAATATCATGAAGGAAAGGCAAATGTAGTAGCAGATGCCCTCAGTCATAAATATCATGAAAAACAAAGGCGAGTTCGTGCTTTAAATTAAATCTAAAGTTAGATTTAATGGAACAACTGAAAGGTGTTCAAGAAACAGCAATCAAGGATGATGCTGAAGGAATGAAAGGAAGGATGACGGAATTAGAGCAAGGGTCTGATGGAATTTGGAGATTTCACAAGAAAAGAATTTGGGTACCTAGGCAAGGAAATTTAAGAGATAAGATTTTAGAGGAAGCCCATAAGTCTAGGTATACAATGCATCCTGGTAATAACAAGATGTATCAGGATTTAAGGAATAACTTCTGGTAGATAGGAATGAAAAAGGACATAGCGAGATACGTCTCTAAGTGTCTAACTTGTTCGCAAGTCAAGGCAGAGCACCAGAAACCCTTAGGTTTACTCCAACAGTTAGAAATGCCTATATAGAAATGGGAACTAATAATAATGGATTTTGTTACTAAGCTACCCAAAACCAGAAGGGGTAACGAAGCAATCTGGGTGGTTGTAAATCGATTAACCAAATCAGCTCATTTCCTACCAATGAAGAAAACCTTTAGCATGGAAAGACTGGCTAAGCTATACGTAGACGAGGTAGTGTCACTACATGGAGTTCCACTCTCCATTGTGTCAGATAGGGATAGTCGTTTCACTTTGCATTTTTGGAAAAGTTTCCAACAAGCAATGGGGGACTCGATTAAATTTAAGTACTGCCTATCATCCCCAAATGGATGGACAAAGTGAAAGGACAATCCAAACCCTAGAAGACATGCTCAGAGCATGTGTAATAGACTTCGGTGGAAATTAGGATGATCACTTACCATTAATAGAATTCTCCTATAACAATAGTTATCATACAAGCATCTATGTTGCCCCGTTTGAAGCACTGTATGGGCGAAAGTGTCGAACTCTAGTATGCTGGGCAGAAATAGGAGAAAGTCAATTACCAGGTCCCGAGATTGTGCAGGAAACCACCGACAAGATAACTCAAATCAAGGAGAGACTAAAAACAGCTCGAGACCGCCAGAAGAGTTATGCAGACAATCGACGTAAGCCATTAGAATTTCAAGTTGGAGACAAGGTACTCTTGAAAGTTTCGCCATGCAAAGGGGTAGTTCGATTCGGTAAGAAAGGAAAGCTAAGTCCAAGGTACATAGGACCATTTACCATTATCCAACGAATAGGACCCGTTGCCTATCAACTGCAACTACCAGAAGAACTAGCCGGGGTACATGATGTATTTCATGTATCTAACCTTAAAAAGTGTTTATCTGATGAATCACTGGTAGTACCTCTTTAAGACATAGAAGTAAATGAAAAGATGAAATTCGTTGAGAAACCTCTCCAAATAGAAGACAGAAAGGTCAAGCACCTCAAGCATAAAAGATTGGTGCTAGTCAAAGTAAAGTGGGATTCAAAAAGAGGACCAGAGTATACATGGGAACTGGAATCAGAAATGAAGCGAAAGTACCCTCACTTATTCCAGTAAATATCGAGGACGAGATTTTAAACAAGGTGGGGAGGGTGTAACAACCCTTGCCAAAATTATTATTTCTTATTTTAATAATGCCCATTGAGAAACCCTAATTGAGACCCCCAAATAATATGGCGCGACCCATAATTTTTAAAACAGGCAAAACTAGGATCAGGACCCCCTAAAACTCAAGGGGGGGTATCCCCTAATTGATAATTATCCACAAAAACCGAAGTAAAACACGTAAATTCATGTTATGTTGACTCACCAGGGCTAAGCTGGACACGAGGCCACCCGAGCCTAAATGGGTGTGCCCCGCGTGTCGCGCCAGGATCCCTGGCAGCCGGCGCGACATGCTGGGGAGGCCAAAATCCAGTATAAAACCCAAGGGTTTGGCACTTGCATAGGTTGATTGTTTTGACGTAAAAATTCACTACACACGTTAAACTATACGTTGTTTCGTTCAAAAACACTTAAATCCCGAACCTCTGCTGCGACAACAGGGTAATAACTCGATCACTGCTGTGATTCAATGTCCGATCGATTAAAACCGATCCGATGGATGTTTAAGTGCTGCCTGAGTACGGGCTATACTTTGTCATTCGTCGTGAGAGTTTCGATCTCGTGAAATTTTCGTAAATGTTGAATTAAGTTACTGACCTAGTTTCGTTTGCATTGTGTTACCAGGCGGACTCTGTCCAGTTAAAATTACAATGTGAGTCATTCTTTTTTTTTTTACCAAACTGTTTCCAAAAACCCTATTTGTTTTCAAAGTTATAATTAATGGGATTAAGTCTGTGTAATCTTCAATTACTGCCGGTATGTGGGGTTTTGTATACACTACTTGATAACCGTCACCATTAGACAACGGGTTAGCCAATGGGTGATATGACCATAGTCACAAATACGGTCGAGTGACAAATACCGATTGGGGTAATTGGTTGATATATAAACATTGTAATCACTCTTAATACTGTAGATTATAACAATGTGTCGTTTTGTGCAAATTGAATGACTCGCCAGTATTTCCCGCTGATAAAATCTTTTTAAACATGTTTCAGGTGATAAACTGTGAACAAGGAAAAGTGCCGCGTAGCACTACCAGCTTGAATGAAGTGGCTCAGTAAACAAATAAACATGTTTTTGTAATTAGGGGATTTCCCAGTAAAATTCCTTTATTGTAAATTACGGGGTTTATCCCGAAACTTGAAATAAAATAAATGGGTGTTTTCAGTTTAAACGGTCCTGTTAAAATTTCCGCTGCCAAATTAACCACCAATACCACGGGTTTTCTGTCCCGCGGCGTCGGAACAGGGAAACAGGGTCGGGGGCCGTGATAGAAAACTCGACAAAGCCTCGACACATGCTTCAGCCCAGGTGTTAAAAAAACCCGGATTGACCAAGAATCTATCTAGCTTGCTCAACTCCCTACCATTTCCCGAACAACATGTAAACTTTCTGCCTTTCATATTATATTCAATTAGGCCAGCATCAAAAATAAAAGCATTAAAATTATTAGCACACGTTTGTTTGAAAACACAATTCCTCTTCTCTTCTCGGTACCGAACTGCGTTAAAGTCACCAGTGACAACCCAAAGACCGTCGTTTTCTTCAATCACCTGAGCAAGCAAATCCCATAAAGACCTCTTAGCAGGGACACCCTGAGGAGCGTAGACATTTAGCACATTAAAAACAACACCGTTTCCCCAAAGCTTACCCCTTATGTGTAAAAAATTCCTGTTTTTGGTAACACCTGTCTGTTGAAACAACGAATTGTCCCACACGCAAACCAGACTGCCCGAGAGGCCAGCCGAATCAACACTGTCCATCCCAAAATTTCTACTACCCCAAAAACCAGCAATATCCATGACCGACACCGAATCCTTCTTTGTTTCCTGCAGCGCCAGGAAATTGATACCGTGCTTCGCTTTCAAATTATTAACCCACCTCGGCTTCTCAGCACCCCCAAGACCACGAATGTTAAATGAGAGAAAATTCATTGGGCCATCCCATTATTACCTGAATAGCCGAAAATATTATTGATCAGATCGGGCCACCCGAGCTCTTATCTCCACAGTAGCTTCAATTTCTCTTTAGCCCGCCGCATCTGGGACCGTCCTACCTTCGCTGCCAGTCCCAATAATCGGAGTCACCGCAGCTAGGGAGTCCTCCACCAAGGTGTTCGACGATGTCCCAGAACTAACCCTGATGTTTTAATTGAAGGCACTAGACTGCTGGTGACAAACATTCTCCTGATTTGACTTAGCACACTGAACCGGAGCTTCTTTCGACAAAGGGATGGGAAAGCTGAAAGAGTCAACAATCTGTTGCCTTGGATGTTTTTTTGGGTCTCTTATCTAAAGGGGATACACACTGGGTCTTATCTTTCCGATATTGGGCCAAAATCTTGGGCTCCTAAACCCACCCCTCTTATTTTCCCCATTACCCACAATAAACCCCAAAGATGGGACCCCACTTACCTCGACCCCACCGTCGAAACCTTCACGTGGGATACCAGAAGTGTCATGCATATTAACTACAAAAGACTCTTCCCCTACATTCTCAAAAAACCCCACCTAAATTCATACCCCCCCTCTTGCATGGGAACCGCCCCTACATTAAAGTCATTGGAAATATTTTGCACGTGCGTCGCAAAAGACTCCTCGTGCACTGGTGATTTCCCTCCCTGACTGTTTGGTTCCGTCTCTCCGACCACCTGGCTGTCAACCAGTTCGACCGACATTTCCGAAGACTTCATCTCCGAACCCATCTCAGATTCTCCATCGTCTAAATCCTCCGAATCATAGTCCGCATCAAGACAATCAGGAATCCAATCCCCCAAGTCTTTCGAAACCCACACCCTGTATTTTTTATCTTGCTAGCCAAGGACTACCTCCTTAAGAATCCTCTTACCTTCTCCCACTAGAACCCTTACACAAACCATAGACACATCAACGTCCTCCTCCGAGATTTGGGGAGGTTTGGCCACTGTCCCAAAGCAGCAACATATGTCGTGAAACACCTCATCACAAAACAGATGGAGAGGAACTCCATGCACATGTAACCAGGCTAGTCTCTCGTAGGCTAAAGCTTGCCCCACCCATAAGTCCGCATGAGAGAACCAGACCTTCCATTCCTTATCCCGGCTAATAAAATCTTCAGCTGCTAACTTGTTCTCAAACACTAACAGCAAGTTATAACCGCCCACATACTAGAATTCCACTTCTACAAATCCGGCCACCGACAGTAATTTCTTGATCGTAATCAAAGTGGTAAAATCACGAGATTTGACCAAGACAGCTCTTTCGTGACGACTCGCCAAAGCACACTTCCGCCTTCACCCTAATCTCTTCAACTTCAGAATTCACCACCTAGTCGTCCTTCAGAGCCATACTATATGAACAGCCAGGTCTGGTGAAACCATCATTCCTCTTCAGGTTGGCCATATCTACCTCCTATTCTCAATGGGACCATTACCTGAGAAGAAACTACCTGTCTCGAGCGACCCATTTTCCTTTGCAAACCTTGCCAAGTTAATCTTGAGTCTATTCTTACCAAGTTTAACACCCCTCAACTTCTTTTCCATCTCCTTCCAGTCCTTAACCCCTCTGAAACTGACAAAACCAAACTTAAGACCGTCTTTATTCCTCTTCCTTGCAATGTACGTTCCTGCAATGTCTCCGAAATCTCTGCGGAGAGAAGCCAAACCCCAAGGTCTGCATCCATCGGAAATGTTTGCCACGAAAAAATTAGTAACCTGGGCCGCCATGACAGAAAGAAATGGGGAAAAAAGAGAACGGAGATGACGAGAAACCAAGAAGACGAGAACACCGGGAGAGCCCAAGCAGTGAATGGATGAATCAAAAAATCAATTAGAATGAAAGGTTATATCAAGATTCACAACCAATAAGCGAATCGATGAAACCTCGCACGCTAATCCACCTTTATCTTCATCGTCGAGCTAACCTATGGTTTCGGCGGTGCATTTTTTCCAATGGCCAATTTCTCAACAAGAAATGAAAAAAAAAATAGAAATATCATTCGTACAACTTTATCATCAAAACTTCAAAAGGGGGTTGGGGCTCCACCGATGGTTACGTTTTTTAAAAACTTTTGTAAAATTACAAATTTTTATGTTCATTTTTTCTGAAAGTTTTGTATTTTTTTACTTTCTTTTATTTGTTTTGTTTTGAGTTAATTACATGGTTAGTCCATGTGGTTTGCACAAAATAAAATACTTAGATACTAATAGTTTAAAATAACCTTCTAGGGTATTAACTTTTCATTTTGTAACGTTTGAATGTATTAACTTCTAGGGTATTAACATAGTTAGTCCCTGTGGTTTGCACAAAATAACATACTTAGGTACTAATAGAATGTGATTTTAAACCTACAAATAACGTTAATACCTCCAAACGTTACAAAATTAAAAGTTAATACCCTAGAATGTGATTTTAAACTATTAGTATCTAAGTATGTAACTTTTTGCAAACCACAGGGACTACCTATGTAATTAACTCTTTTGTCTTTATATTTATGTAACAAAAAAGTTGGTTTTAGTTTAGTTTATATTTTTATTTAAAAGAAAGTTTAGTGATGGAATGTGATGGGTGTTGCAAATGTTTTGGTGTGATGGAATGTAGTAAAATGAGATTTCAGATTTTGATTTGGTGTGATAATGTGATAAATTTTATGGGTGTGCACCTAATGCCCTAAGCATAACCGAGTTGTGAACATGGAAAACATTGCAAAGAATGTTTCTGATTTGATTTCTACGAGTCATAGTTCCTTTGATATATGGATTTTTATAAATAAAATAAAATAATAATCAACACAAAAGTTTAAGATTAACACAAATTATCCGTAGGTATCATAGATAAAAACCTTTTATACAAATAATAAAGTGTAATTACTTCGTTTCTTATATAAATATAAATAAAAATCAAATATAAAAGGATAAAATAAAATGCTATTTCGTGTTAAGATTGTTTGAAGGATCTATCGGTTTACTTTTCTTAAGATGAAAACAGCAAATTCAAGATAAACTTAGAAAAAATCAAATGAGGAATTGAACTTTAGTTTTATGTTTGAAAATTCAAGATAAACTTAGAAAAAAATCAAATGATGAATTGAACTTTAGTTTTATGTTTTAAACTTCAAACCTAACTTTGCTTGAAATTTTCGTACCTCAAGACTTTAGACAAACTTCATTATAATTTTCTTTTCTTGTGTTTGAGGCTCAGGTGCCTGTATAAATACACTCATCTTCTACATTACATCAAACACACCAAAACATGAAAATATCTCAACTTGTGTTCCTCTTTGTTCTAACCCTTTGTTTCTTTGTTTCAAGGGGAGCCACACCCCCCTTTAATGTTGATGATTCAGAAGATTTAATAAGCTGCCTCCAATCCAAAACCAACAATGTCACCTCCATCTCTCAACTCATTTTCACCCCCGTTAATTCTTCTTTCCAGTCCATTTGGGAAGCTAGAGTCAACAATCTTAGGTTCATTAAGCCCTCCACCCCTAAACCATCCGTCATCGTAACTCCCATCGACGAAACGCAGATCCAAACCACTCTTTTCTGCTCCAAGAAACACGGATACCAGATCAGGATCAGGTCGGGAGGACATGACTTCGAAGCCATCTCGTCTTCTGCTGTAGTTCCGTTTGTCATGCTTGATCTTGTCAACATGAAGTCTATAGATGTGGATGTTGGAAAGAGGACTGCATGGGTCCAGGCTGGTGCACTGCTTGGTGAGCTATACTACAGTATTTCTCAAAAGACCAACACCTTGTACTTCCCGGCTGGTATTTGCCCTACGGTGGGTGTGGGCGGGTACATGGGCGGTGGTGGGTATGGAAACCTGGTGAGGAAATATGGGACTGCTGCTGATAATGTTTTGGATGTTCGGTTCATGGATGTCAATGGAAATATTTTGGAAAGGAAGTCGATGGGCGAAGATTTGTTTTGGGCGCTTCGCGGTGGTGGTGCTTCCAGCTTTGGGATAGTTCTTGCATGGAAGCTGAGGTTAGTGCCAGTGCCGGAGATCGTGACTGTTTTCGGGGTGAATATAACACTTGAAGAAAATGGGACAGATATTTTCTATAAATATCAATATGTGGCACCAAGTATGGATCGAGATTTGCTTATAAGAGTTCAAATATTCAGCGAATTTGTAGGAAACACTACGAATAAAACGATCAAAATGTGGTTTCAAGGACTTTATCTTGGCAAAACTGATACACTGCTTCAATTGCTAGACAAAGACTTCCCGGAGCTCAAGGTGAGACGAGAGAATTGTGAAGAAATGAGCATGGTCCAGTCAAGTCTTGTATTAGCAGATCAGGGTTTCACAAGCTCGACCCCAACCGAGGCTCTTGCAAACCAATCTGCCATCGAGAGGCAGTCCTGGAACTACAAAATAAAACTAGACTATGTTAGGACTCCGATCCCAAAAAGCGGGCTCAGAAAGATGTGGAGAAAGATATTTGAAAACGACCAATCAGAGATGTTGGTTATATACACATTTGGCGGGAAGATGGAGGAGTACTCGGAAACAGCAATTCCATATCCTCATAGAGCTGGGGTGTTGTACCAGTTTCTTAAGGGTGTGAATTTTGCAGATCAAACTTCAGACATGACCCCAACATCGCTCAAACGGGTACAGTGGCTGCAAAGGTTTTATAAGTTTTTGGAGCCATACGTATCAAAGAACCCGAGGGAGGCTTATTTAAACTACGTTGATCTTGATTTGGGTGTTGGAAGGGACACTTATGAGGAAGCAAGCGTTTGGGGTGAGAGTTACTGGAAGAGAGAAAACTTTAAAAAGTTGATTCGAATCAAGGCCCAAGTGGATCCAGAGAATTTCTTTAGGCACCCACAAAGTATACCAGTTTTCGACTATCCACTTGTTTCGACCAGCTGAAGACATGTACAAAGCATATAATATAATATGTGGTTCTAGTTTACGTACGTTTTTTGTTGAATAAATTTGCAATTAATAAGTGTGGGAGTTGTAAGTGTTTACTTTGACAATTATTGTCCTTGATGTCACACCCCCAAAATTCACAAGCGGAATATCACCGTAGGAGGCGTGACATGACCAAGATCAAGCCACCAATCATATTGAACAATATAGTAAATTAATAAAAGTTCAACTCCATAATATAATTGGTGTTCAAAAACAAGTTAACTAAATTCAAATTAAACAGCGGAAGCATAAAATGTAAAACCAAAACATAAGTTCGATAAGTTTAAAGGTTAACATGGCACACAACCGTCCATGTCCCACAACGACTCCTCCTGCTCGTGCAAGCTCCATAGATACCTAACGACCTGCAAGGCATGTAACAACAAGTCAACAACAAAGTTGAGCGAGTTCAGAGTTGGTTGTCTAGTTTAAAGTTGTTTCAAAATCCATAAGTTCATTTGAAAAACAGTTGTTTATCAATTCCTTTGTTTCCCCAAACCATAACCAGTGGGGGCTACCCCATGTTGTAAACCACTAGACTAGTTATATATATATTGGCGTCCTTCCCAACTGAGGACGGAGGTACGTATTCTACCCAACCGAGAATACACAGGTTAAATGTAGGCGTCCTTCCCAATCCGAGGACGGAGGTACGTATTCTTCCCAATCCGAGAATACGCAGGTTTAGTGTAGGCTATTAGTGGTGAATATACAGGTTTCATCTAAGCTTCTTAATTCCATTCCCAACCCACCGGGAATCCCATGCCTTAAGAGTGTGAACTCACCTTGGTTTGCTCGGCAGATAGTTTACTTGTTAACACTTTGGTTAATCACGTCCTATTATAATTATCATATCTAATTAGGCGTGTACCAAATAGTGTCATATAGACTCGTATTCAATCATGTAGCATATAATATAAGTAGCACGTGTCTTATAACATAAAACAGATCATGATATTACCACTTAATTTTATAGACAGTAACATGAGCTTCCTAATGCTAGTTGTGTGTGGTTGACCCAACAGTTAACACATAAGCCACATAACATATATATATATATCCAATCACTCTACCCGGCCCAATAATACTCCCAAACCCAAAGGAAGCATCTAATCTAGTGATTGATTCTAATCGACAAATGTAGCCCAACCTAACAGGCTGTTAACATTGCTTAGTCCATTAACCGGAAGCCCAAACACCATCTTTTATACCCGGCCCTAAACAGACTAAGATTCACGTAATTATAATTGGGCTCGGGTTCCAAAGATCATTCAGGTTCAGCCGGGTTCAAAGAAGCCCAGCTTGTGCATCACTACCCAACCCGATCCACTAGCACTATACATAATCACCTATGTTATTGTTTGAGTCCATATATACATATCAAGGCCTCGGCCCACTTATCCAATCCTTATGGGCGGCCCACTAATATATAATAATTTTTGAATCATGATTTCAATGCACATATCAGTAAGAATAATTAGTCATGCATTCCTAGTTTCAAACAATGATAAATTAATATGATTATTGCACATAACCAATACATCACATAGCTTATCCGAATCTGTTATCCCCCTTCGATTTACCAATTTACTGTTTCATCATCACTTATTATATATGTAAATATGTATAAGGACTTTACACTTCACACACTCTTATGAGTTTATATTGACATATGATGATCACCAAAACACATGTTCATGATGATTATTAACTAACGATTACAAGTCAAATAACTCTAGAGTTATCTTACTGTTGCATATAGTTCCTTATCATAAATTCATACCCTATGTATATATCATAACATGATCATCATCAGAGGAACAATTAATATCATATAGCATAGTCATTATCATATAACACTATCAATATCATACAACACTTTTGCTAAATAAAATCTCATAACGAACAATAAAATAAAAGTTAACATGAATATAGATGAACTAACCGAAAGACAAGATGCTAAGACTAATCCACACGGTGTATAAAGCTTGGCACGAAAAACAATCTTTAAAGGAAAAGGGCTTCAACAAAGGGGAGGGGGTCTGCTGTCGCACAACCAGGGAAGAGGTAGGGTTATGTTTTAAGTTTTTTTTATATATATAAGCAACCATATGATACGTACTAATAGATATAGGATCTTTGGGGGCGGTTGCTTACTTTGACCGATCTAGGCCTAGGTCCAATAGACTGGACTGCCAAATCAATTGGGTAAAAAAAAACAAAGGTTTAAGCTTTCTACTTTAATTACATATGCATACTGATAAAAGGGGGATTGGGCTCAAATCGTTTGGTCCGATGTGCATGTATGGGCTGACCGCGGCCCACATACAAGCCGCGCGTGTGTGTGTGTGCCCAATACCCTCGCGGCCCAAAAACATATATAACGGCCCAAGATTCATGTGCGGCCCTTATCAATAAATCCAACCACTAAAACGAACCCAACCATACCCTTAGTCATAACCACAAAGATTTACATTCGACAAGTTTATGAAAACAAGAAGTTAGATAACAGTTTACTATAACAGGAACGTGAAAGAAAGAGAATTTTGAGGAATTAGAATCACGTTTCTAACCTTGAAAGTTCGGGTTGTCACATCATCCCCGACTTGAAAGAAATTCCGTCCCGAAATTTAGCACGTAGTTACTGAGGAAGCTAGTTAGGTTGCGTGGTTTCCTGGTTTTCCCGGGTTGTCACATCATTCCCCCGTTGGTTTGGAATTTCGTCCCGAAATTCCGCAGTAGCTTCAGCCTTAGTAGTGGTTGCACTTTCCTCGAACAACTGGGGATACTTGTGTTTCAATTGGTCTTCTCGTTCCCAGGTGAACTCTGGGCCACGACTGGAGTTCCAATGAACTCGAACAAGAGGAATTCTGGTACGCTTGAGAACCTTAACGTCCCGGTCGGTAATTTCTACAGGTTCCTCGACGAATCGCAACTGATCGTCGATAGTGAGTTCCTTGAGAGGAACTATGGGGGTCTCATCTGACAGACACTTCTTCAGATTTGACACGTGGAAAACGTTGTGAACTCCACAGAGTTCTGCAGGTAGATTCAGCTTGTAGGCCACCTTGCCTATTTTCTCGATGATTACAAAAGGTCCAACATAGCGTGGATTCAGCTTGCCCTGTTTACCAAAGCGAACTACGCCCTTCCACGGTGAGACTTTAAGTAGCACTCGATCCCTAACCTGGAACTCGAGTGGTTTCCTGCGCTTATCAGCGTAGCTTTTCTGACGGTCACGAGCGGCCACCATTCGTTGTCGTATCTGAGCGATCTTCTCTGTTGTGTCTACAACGAGTTCTGGGCCAGTGATTTGGCTATCTCCAATCTCAGCCCAACAAAGAGGTGATCGGTATTTACGTCCGTACAATGCCTCAAACGGAGCAGCCTGGATACTGGTGTGGTAACTGTTGTTATACGAAAACTCCACTAACGGGAGGTGTTTTTCCCAGCCATTACCAAAGTCGATTACACATGCTCGAAGCATGTCTTCAAGGGTTTGGATGGTGCGTTCAGACTGCCATCCGTCTGTGGATGATACGCCGTGCTCATGTCTAATCGAGAGCCAAAAGACTTGTGCATTGCTTGCCACAATTCAGAGGTAAAACGTGCGTCACGATCAGATATAATGGAGGTTGGCACCCCGTGCCTTGATACTACTTCCTTTAGGTAGATGTCTGCTAGAGTAGAAAACTTATCCGTTTCCTTGATAGCCAGAAAATGTGCAGACTTGGTCAGTTGATTCATGATCACCAAAATGGTATCATTTCCGCGTTGAGATCTAGGCAGGCCAGTAACGAAGTCCATGGAAATGTGCTCCCATTTCCATGCTGGTATCTCTGGTTGTTGAAGTAGGCCTGATGGTTTCTGGTACTCGATTTTGACTCTCGCACAAGTCAAGCATTTACTGACGTAGGTTGCTATGTTGGCTTTCATGTGGGGCCACCAGTACGTAGTCTTGAGATCGTGGTACATCTTATCCGAACCAGGATGTACCGAGTAACGAGACTTGTGTGCTTCATCCATCACAAGCTCACGTAGATTACCATAGAGTGGAACCCATATGCGCCCTGTCACGTAATAAGCGTCGTCTTCCTTTTGCTCTAACCGTTTCCTCGATCCTCGTAAAGACTCAGCCCTGATGTTCTCTGTTTTCAATGCTTCAACCTGAGCATCTCGTATCTGAGCGGGAAGACTAGAGTGAATGGTAAGCTGTAACGCACATACACGCTTAGGTTTAGACTCCTTCCGGCTGAGTGCATCGGCCACAACATTGGCTTTGCCCGGATGATACTTGATCGCGCATTCGTAATCATTTAGGAGTTCGACCCATCGACGCTGTCGCATGTTCAACTCCTTCTGTTCGAGGATATGCTGGAGACTCATGTGATCGATGTAAATAGTGTGTAACATCCGTCAACATCGGACCTCTGAAATCCGACCCGGATTGTAAAACCGGACCTTTATCAATAACATAAAAAAAATTATTATGTAATAAATCGTCACGTTTTGCGTTGGATTAAAACCAGAATAAAAGTGGAGATTTATAAGCGAGACTCAGTTAACTCGGTTAATGGTTCTAAGGGAAATAATTAACTACGTTAAAATTGGTGGCTAAAAGAAGTTTTTAACTTAGAAGGATCAAAACCGTCAAGATATTAAAGTTACAAGTTAAGGGGTTGTTTTCGTAATTTATGGAAACTATATATTTAAAACAGGTCAGCTAACTAGGTTAGTAAACCTAGTTAAGTTAGTATATATTTTAATTAACTAGGTTAGTTTATTGGTTGTTTATTAAAGAAACTTACTAACTGAGTTAGTGTTAGGGTTAATCAAGTTAATAGTGTGTGTAAGATTTCAGGGACCAGTTTGTCAATTAATGGAAGTTACAAAGTGCAGGGTCCAAATCTATATTTAATGAAACCTTAAATTAAAAACAAAGAAATTTGAGACTCATACAATGGTTGTTTGTGGTTGGTTGTGGTTATTTAATTAGTAAGTTGAGTTGAGTCGTCGCATAGAACCAATCAAAACCGTTAACGAAGCCAATGAAATTTGATAAGGACATGGTGGATACGCCGCTGGTACTTCCTATATATAAGTGTTCTTATCAAACTATCAAAATCCTCGTTAGATTGGTTGAGATAAGTTCTATGTAAGTTGTGTGTCAATCATGATTTGAATAACGAGGTGGATGAAAATTTAATAGAGACATGGTGGATACGCCGCTGTACTTCCTATATATAAGTGTGTCTGTCAAATTTTCAAAAGCAGCGTTAGACTAATCATGAGTGTTTAAGTTAGTTTGTTTTGGTTTTGTGGTTTGAGAATTAAACTTCTATGGTTTCGCTCGTTTAACTCAAATTGTGGCATTTCATGATAAATTATTCAAGATCCCAAGTCGTGACATGGATTGTAGTTTGCGGCTTCGTGAGCATACTTTACGGCTCAGTTGCAAACTCTCTCGAGTTACAAGTCATCTTTGGGACACGATTTCCCTTTAGCTGCAATAAATCCTCGATACGCCAATCTTGGGCTTTGTGATTGTAATGATCATAGAGCCTATAACTGGCTATCTTGTACATAACAGTTAACGCTTTTCATTACTGCATCTTTGGCAATTAAGAGCGATTCCTTAACTGGGTATATAACCCTTGTCAGGAACGCTACCGCCTCCATAAGTCTACATCTTTTGATATGGCATAGTTTGAGCGTGTTCACAGTAGCATTAGAACGGGTGTTTTACACTAGTTACTTGACCTTTCTAAGGGACATTCTGATCCTAAGATTCTAGTTCCTAACACTATTACCAAATCAAATCGATATCGTACAAGTTTATGGAAGAACATACACTTCATCCTCTACGAGCAGTTTCCTCCTAATTTCAGGACGAAATTCCCAAAAGTTGGGGAGACTGTAACGTCCGTCAACATCGGACCTCTGAAATCCGACCCAGATTGTAAAACCGGACCTTTATCAATAACATAAAAAAAAAGAATTTATTATGTAATAAATCGTCACGTTTTGCGTTGGATTAAAACCGGAATAAAAGTGGAGATTTATAAGCGAGACTCAGTTAACTCGGTTAATGGTTCTAAGGGAAATAATTAACTACGTTAAAATTGGTGGCTAAAAGAAGTTTTTAACTTAGAAGGATCAAAACCGTCAAGATATTAAAGTTACAAGTTAAGGGGTTGTTTTCGTAATTTATGGAAA
This sequence comes from Helianthus tuberosus, assembly GCA_030545235.1. Taxonomy (NCBI): domain Eukaryota; kingdom Viridiplantae; phylum Streptophyta; class Magnoliopsida; order Asterales; family Asteraceae; genus Helianthus; species Helianthus tuberosus. The sequence goes on from CM060385.1 coordinate 22,977,680, forward strand.
CTATATATTTAAAACAGGTCAGCTAACTAGGTTAGTAAACCTTGTTAAGTTAGTATATATTTTAATTAACTAGGTTAGTTTATTGGTTGTTTATTAAAGAAACTTACTAACTGAGTTAGTGTTAGGGTTAATCAAGTTAATAGTGTGTGTAAGATTTCAGGGACCAGTTTGTCAATTAATGGAAGTTACAAAGTGCAGGGTCCAAATCTATATTTAATGAAACCTTAAATTAAAAACAAAGAAAAAGCGGGTTCAGTGGGACTCGAACCCGGGTACACAACACACAACAACAACAGCTCAACCACTCCACCACGTTGCATTTTGTGTAAGAAACTCGTGCTGCATAATAATTAGACGGAAGATCAGAGCCTAAAACCCATCATCTTCCTACTTCGTTGACCTGTAACGCAAAAGGACTTGAAAATAGAAACCAAAACGTTTTGAACGTCAATTTTAATGACCAATTAAGTCTGATAATCATCCTTAACAATGTATAACTTCGAGTTAATGCTTCTCTTGACCTTTAATCGTCCCGTAGTCATCTGATACGAATCAACCATTATCACCCAAGAAACCTTTTGTTCAACATGTGGGTTTTCAATCAAATCGTGTAATTGGCTTCTAAAACTTTTACCATTAGTTCTCTTGATCAAACCATACAAAACCCCACTGGAATTTCTCCATTTCATCACCTCTACATCGCTAATTTAATCGAAGAACATTCTAGGGCTTGTAACTTGTGCGGACGATACCTCCTTCAATTCTCAACCTTTTCAGGTGATTCCAAATCCCAACTTGCTTAATTTTTCGTTCTCTACAAAAGCCCTCTATTTATTTCTGTGATTAAAGGCTAATTTATCTGAATTTTAATTTTAGTTGAAATTAGGGTTCTTCATGCATAGAATTTGGGGCTTTTAGATTTAGACTTGGGTTTTGATGAAATTGAAAGTATAATATTGTTATATATCATACTAGTGTATTGTGTGTAAATTTTGAGAATTTTTAGATATCAATCGGAATTTTGGTGAATTATTTATATTTTAATCACTAGATAAATCAAATAAAAATACAAGTTAATTTCAGATAAATTCAATATATATTTTCATTTGGTATTTCAGAGTATATAAACACTAAGAAATTTTAATATAAATTTTCCTTAATTATTGGGAATTCATGAATATAATTTGGATTTATACATGTTTTAATTATTAAAAAAAATACAAGTTTATCATAAATAAATTTTATAAACATTTTTACTGATTTTTCTATAGGTTCTATAATTGTTTTGAGACACTTTTATAAATTTTCTGAAATTTTGGGTAATTATCTTATCAATGGATTTTCTTTTAAGTACATGAAATTTCTTTATAAAATTTATTATTTTAAATTTAAAATGTGGTAACCATGAAATCTAAGGCATGATTTTGTTAGATAAATTCTATTAATTAATCAAAATTGGTAGAATTTAACGATTATGATAACATACTAAATTGTTATTTCTATATAATTAATCATGACTTTTTAGCTAAGTATCGATTTATCTATTATAATTAATAATCATTTAAGCCCCAAATAGGAGAACCCAACGTTCTAAAAATTTATATATTGTCCTTTCGTTCAAGTATTTCGTTATTTAGAATCTTGGTTATATTTATTCTAGGGTGATTTAGTCAGTTGTTATACCTTGTGTACTCGTGCGGTATTTCTCGTGGAACGTTTCTTCGCAACCTGTGAGTAAACTCTCTCCCCTTTTTGTCATTAACTTTTTGGGGTGTATCAATGTGTCTCGTTCAATTGTTTTTATCTAAAATCGAGCATGCAAAGTCTTGTGTGTCGTATATGCATTACTTGTTGTTGTTGATTGTTTGTTGAGGTTGTTTGTTGAAGTTATTATTGTTGTTGTTGTTGTGTTGGTCATCAAAGTCAATAGTCAATTCAGTGGATCCACGGCTGACCTTTCCTCATGACCTGGAGATGTCGGTATCGCCCCATTAGTCTTGGGCTGACCTTTCCTCCTAACTATGTGATGTTGGTATCGCCACAGTCATACCCTTTTTGGGTGCGGGACGCAAGGTGTTGGTTTTGGGTTTTGGTGTCGGTCTTAGTCTTAATCATTACTCAGTTACTATTTTATGTTCATACTACTTGTGCGTTGCTTTCACATGATTGATTGCATGTTTAATATTTAATTAATATTTGAAATTAAAAAAGGTAAAACATATTACTTTTATTTCTAAATTTTAAATGGTAAAACTATTTTACTTAACCAGGGTTTACTCGCCAGCTCTTGTAGCTGACCCAAAAATACTATTTTACACATGATACAGGTGTAGAGGATTGAAGACTGGACTCGATCAGGATCACGTAGGAACTTTGCCTTAGTAATTAAAAGGACAAGTTGATGTATTATTTGAATATTTGAAACTTATATGAAAAGTGTGACATTAAATCATGATATGTTTAATTATGAAATTTTAATAGTGCCATAAGCTTTGGGCAATCATCATGCCCCGTACCATTCCGCTGCGGGTCGGGGTGTGACATAGTGCACTTGGTACCGTACAGGTAATGCCTCCATATCTTTAGCGCGAAAACAACGGCTCCCAGTTCCAGATCGTGTGTAGTGTAGTTCCTTTCGTGAACCTTAAGTTGGCGCGATGCATAAGCAATGACTTTCTCACGTTGCATCAACACACAACCAAGTCCTTGGATTGACGCGTCGCAATAAACCACAAAATCATCGGTGCCTTCGGGTAATGAGAGAATAGGCGCGCTACAAAGTCTCTCCTTTAAGTGCTGAAACGCGGATTCCTGTGCATCAGCCCAACGATAGGTGACGCCCTTCTGAGTTAGTGAAGTGAGAGGTTACGCAATCTTCGAGAAATCCTTGATGAATCTTCTGTAGTAACCCGCCAAACCCAAGAATTGGCGGATTTCTGTTGGTGTACGGGGCGCAGGCCAGTTCTTGATCGAGTCAACCTTGGATGGATCCACGTGTATCCCATCCGCATTTACCACGTGGCCTAAGAAATGGACTTCACGAAGCCAAAAGTTGCATTTTGAAAACTTAGCGTACCGCTGCTCTGTTCGAAGAAGTTCCAGAATAAGACGCAGATGATGTTCCTGCTCCTCCTGACTCTTAGAATAGATCAGGATGTCGTCGATGAAGACAATAACAAACTTATCCAGGTAGGGCTTGCACACTCGGTTCATGAGATCCATGAAGACCGCAGGTGCGTTCGTCAATCCGAAAGGCATGACTAGAAAGTCATAGTGCCCATAACGAGTTCTGAATGCTGTCTTGGAGATATCCTCGGCTCGAACCCTCAACTGATGGTAGCCTGATCTCAGATCAATCTTTGAGTAGAAGCTCGACCCTTGCAACTGGTCGAATAAGTCATCAATACGTGGGAGAGGATAACGATTCTTCACAGTCACCTTGTTGAGTTCACGGTAGTCAATACACATTCGGAAGGTACCGTCTTTCTTCTTCACAAATAAGACTGGAGCTCCCCAGGGCGATGAGCTAGGACGAATGAAACCCTTGTCCAAGAGTTCTTGTAGTTGAGTAGATAGTTCTTCCAATTCTGATGGAGCTAAACGATAAGGTACACGAGCTATTGGTGCTACTCCAGGAGCTAGCTCGATTTGAAATTCGACCTGACGATGAGGCAGAAGACCAGGTAATTCCTCAGGAAATACCTCAGGAAAATCACGTACGATGGGAATGTCTTCTATCTCCTTCTCTTTCGTTGAGGTGTCAGTAACGAGGGCTAGAATAGCAATGTGGCCCTTCCGCAAACACTTCTGGGCCTTAAGGAAAGAGATAATGCCTACGACTGCACCACTCTTCTCACCACGAATCACGAGGGGTTCTTCACCAGAACGAGGAATACGGACGATTTTCTCCTTGCAAAGAATCTCCGCTTGATGTTGAGATAACCAATCCATCCCAATGACGACGTCGAAACTACCCAGAATGATAGGAATGAGGTCGATAGAGAAGGTGTTGGACCCAGTATGGCCTGAACAACTTCTTTTCACGTAATATGGCAAGTGATTTCAGTAGATGTGAAAAAGATGTGCAGAAATGGAAATCAGACTTTCAGAAACAAGACCTACAGAATTATCAAGTTTATATCACTTTGAAACAAAATAGTTTACAAGGTGATTGTAAGATTATTATCTAATACAAATGAATCTTGAATTCTGTGGGTGAGAAGGGCAATGGAGTTTGGGTGTTTGTATATGAATGCTAAGCTTCAAACTCAATTGTCTTCTGCTGGTTGAGCCTTCTATTTATAGAAGGTTGGGTGCATGAATAAACAATAGTTTATTCATGCAATAAGTCCTGCAAAAAGTGGCCATTTGACATATTCATTGAATCCAACATTCAAGTTTCCTTTTTCATCATGATATCCAATAATGTCAACTTGCTTCGATATGTGTGGCAGGATAGAGCCAATTTCAGATAAGTGGGGTATTTCATCAGAATTCTGATAAACCACTTCATCAAAAATTCTGATGAACAAATCATCAGAAAAATCCTGATGATCAGAATTGTCAGAAGCTGATGATATTTCATCAGATCCATCAGAAATGACCTTCTCTGATAATCCAATTCAGCTCTTGATCAACTTGTGATTCTTTGAAGTAGATGTTGTGCATTTCAGTTGTCCTATCTGATCTTCTTCTTTTTGCTGTGATCTTCAGGACTGTGATCTCTTCATAGATCCAGTTGATTATGATTTTCTTCAATACTTACAAATAAAGTTTCCTAACAGTTTCCCCCTAAGTATTGTAAGAAAATGAACTATCTATATCTATATCAACATAAACAACTTTCAACTAATTCTTGAAAAGAAAAAAAATCAAACAACTAAGTTCAGAAACATGAAACATAGTCAAACCAACCATTGTTCAAAACAGAAAAAAAAAACTTTAAAATATTGTTCAAAAACAGCAGTTTTAATCTCATCAATTCATTAATTGATCTTCACTCCACTTCTGTATTTGTCCCCTGGTTTCAGCTTTTTCTTGTGATCTGTTGCCTTTTGAGTTTCCTTGTACATTTCTTTATACCATCCTCTTGCTTCCATCCAGTTTTCAATGCACTCTTCAATTGTTTTTCTCAGCTGTTCATTGTGCTTTCCCTTCTTTTTGAGCTGCTCTTGTTTCTCATTCATGCAGTTTCTTATATATTTCAGAGTTTGATTTGAATACCTGCATATCTCACTGATTCTGAACAGAGCTTTCTCTTCATTAACATCTTTGAAGACCACACCCATTTCTGGTTTGTCAAAGATTGCTCCAGTTCTCACTAGTTTAGAAGGAATTTCAGCTGGAATTGTAGTGTTGGGAGGAGGTATTAGCACTTTGTTGCTATACTCAAAATTGATACAAAGATCAAAATCTGCCAGTGCAGCCCTGTTGTATAACTTTGCTCCTGCCCTTTTGAGACTGTCAAGGGCTCTTCTGATCACAACTGCACTTCCTTTTTCTTTATCAATGATATTCTTCATTTTGACTATGTCCATTGGGTGAATATCATCAGCCAGATCTGCATCAGTAACCTTTTGTTCACTTTTATCTTTTCTGATCAAGGTGTACTTGTTTTGTCCTTCATTACTTAATATGCCTCCTCCAGTGGTCAAAGTATCAATTCTTTCAATAGATACTAGTGGATTGGTCAAGTGTTTGTGCAAAATTACCAAGCTTCCATTGTTTCTTTCTTCAATAATGCCTTTACTCATTGGAGAGAGTGGCCTTTTTGGGTTGTCTTCTGGACCTATCCAGTAGTAGTGCTTTAGATGTTCTTCAGGATACATAATTGTGTGTAAATCACCTTCCAGCACCATTGACTCTTTGATGTTTCCTTCTGAATCTTCTCTCATTATTTTTCTTGGCCTTTTTGAGGAGGTCACTTCATGCTCCATTCTTCTCTTTTCTTTTGTATCCATCCTTATGCTAAAATTTGTTTCTCCTGTGATGGCTGTAGAAGATGGCTGAACTGCAACATGTTCTTTCTGTTGGACCCTTGAAGTGTCTGGCTTTGGGACATTTGGTGGAGGACCCATGAGTAGCTTTTGTTTATCTGAAGGTGGACCCATGGGCTGTTTCTGTTTTTTGAGTTGTTGAAGTTTCTGTTTGTTTGGTTTGAACTTGTTGAATGGTTTCTGATTGTTGTTGAGGAGTTTCTGATCTTCTTGCTTGTCTTTCTTGTGGAATTGGGAGTTTCAGTTCATGAAGATCAACTTTTGCTAATCTAGCAACATTATACTACAATCTCTCTACTAACAAAAGAACATTAGTGAGAATTTGAGTATTTGTTTCTTCTTGTTTCTTCATTTTCTGAAACTCCTGGTTTTCTTGATTTCTTTGTGCAGTCAATTCCACTAACTGCTTCTCAAAAGCCTCAGCCATGTTGCTGTTGTTGGCTCTGAGGAACTGTATTTCTTCAAGAATCTTTCCTGAACTTGAGTTTTCTCCTGCAGTTGCAATCTCAGCCATCTTTTTCTTGATATCACGCAGTTCCTTGAGAGCCTTCTCGGATTCTGATGAGCTCTCTCTGTTTTCTGATGACTTTTGCAGTTTGTTGAGGGCTGCAGCATTGTCTTCTGCTTGCTTCTGCACAGCTTTGACAGTTTCTGATAAAACCTTGATATCTGACTTTTGATTTCTGATTTCTTTCATTATCAGATCAAGTTTTCCTTCTGTGGCTGTTTTCACAGTAGCAGTTGTGTCTTCAAGTTCCTTGTGAAGTTGTTTAGGGGACATAAATTGATGTCCTTGGGAAATAGGAGAAGCAACAGATGTTCCCCTTCTAACACCAGCAGAAAACACATTCTCTGCTGTTCTGAGGTTAAGAGGATTGGAAGATTCCAAATTCTCAGTATCCTCACCAGAAAATTGAAACATATTCAAGTTCTGGTTTTCCTCATATCCTTGAACCTTTTCAGGTTCTCCATGAGTTGTTGAGAAACTCTTAGTTTTCTCATCCAGGTTTCCTTGATCAGTAGACTGATCTCCACCTGTTGCCACCACATTTTCCTCCTCAGAATCTGATTCAGAAAATGGATCTTTGGATTGACTCACATTTTTTTTTGTAGAAACAGTACCTCTATGTAAAATTTCATACTTTCCTTGAATTGATTCATCAGAATCACTCTCAGAATTATGAAATATATTGAATGTAGAGTGTTGTGCACCTGTTTCTCCCATATGTGAGACTTCAGCATGATGTTCTTCTGTCACAGGACTCATATTCACATCTTCATCAGTTGGATGAGGATCAGATTCACCCTGTTGCTCCATTCTTGGTGTGCTTGACTCTTGTGCATCATGCTCCATGGGGGACACATTTTCAAAACCTTCTTTGTTTTCTGGCTTTTTGCTTAACATCTTTAGGTATTCTGCTCTGTATGGTGAATCTTCTGGTATCAGATACATCATTCTTTCTGACAGAATAGGTACATCAAAATCTAACTTCCAAGACCCTACAGCACTCCAAGGTCTCATAATTTCTGTTTTCCACATAATTTTTGATTTTGGAATTTGTAGGTTCCTTTCAGAAAATGCATCAGAAATTATGATTGACAGAAATCTGGGAAAGGGTAGATGTGAATCTATCTTTCCAGTTTTAGTCAGAATTGATCTTCTGATCAGATTAAATATTTCTGTTCCAAAATCAATATTCAACCCATTTATGAGGCTGAACATGATTGTCAGAACATTCATATTTATCTGGTCTATACCTCCAATCTTTGATGATAAACACTTGTTCAGGATCTCCATTAACACTTGCCAGAAGGCAGGTAGCTTGTTTCTCTTGAATTCATTGATCTTTGAAATTTTTATCTTGCAGCCCATTACAGCATCAAGTTGTGCGAACATATCTTCTTTTTCTGGTGCTTCTTCATAGCCTTGGTTTAAGGGTAGTTCTAAACATTCCCTTATTTTCTCTGGTGAGATTGTAATGAAGATATTTTCCCACACATGTGCTGTTAGTTCCGTTTGACTTGAGACTTTGAGAGTTTTCACAACTTGTTGTAGGAGTCTTTCTGGTACCTCTCTGGTCTTTGTAAGAGCTTGAGCTATCGGGCATCTGATCAGGAATTCAATGAGAATTTGACACTTCATGTCATACTCTTCAATGTTATCATTCATTGCTTCATTGTTGCTCTTTAATGGAAGATATTCAGCTTCAGTGATTAAAGGAACAGAGTGTTCAATTGAAGGTGTGTTGATGTTGGTAGCAGCCATTGATAATTTGGGTTTTTTGTTTCGGAAAAGGATTTTAGGGTTTGAGTTTTGAAGGTTGAAGATGGAAGTCTCTGCTTTCGAATGGTGTATTTATAGTGGATAGGGACCGAGATTTTTGAGTGTTTTTCGTTGGTTGTTTGTATTCAAGGTGTTTAATGACACCTTAATGATGTTTTAATCTATTTAGGAAACAATCATTTTTGAAAAACCTTTGGTTTATCTCTAATTTAATGTAAATCTTTTAATGAAAGTTAGAGATACCAAGGATTTAGCAGATAAACACTAAATTCCAACTTGCACCTTTTCTCCATGTGGGACCCTTTTTGTTTCAAAAAATGTCCAATAGAAACCTTTTCTGAGTTGGTGTATCTTCCCAGGTCTTCCTCTTGATGATATATATCAGAAAATCTTGAATAAAGCTTTTGAGAGTTGTATTTTCTTCATATATCACCAGATTTCATTTGATTCACTTACAGAGGATGAATCATCAGAATTTTTTTTTTAGATGAGAGGGAATAAGTAGAGTTTCGAGATTTTTACTTACATTGCTGTTCTGCAGTTCTGAACTCCACACCTTTGTTCTGATATACAGGAAGTATAAATTTTTTTATACAGCTTGTTCCAGTCCTCAGAAAAAAAAATATTTTGAAAGAAACTTATTTCAAAAAATTAGATGGTCATAAGCTTCTTTAAATTTGGTTAGAGTCAATGTTTTTTTGATGATTTGTCAAACTTCCTGATTTTCAAGATATTTTTCTGACAAAAGATTTTATTTTCTGATCCACTGTCAGATTTTCTGGTTACTTTGAAAGTTTTCTGGTGAATGAACAGATTTGATGAGTTTTTCTGAATAATTACCAGATTTTCTGATTGATTATCAGATTTTCTTAGTTTCACTTAAAACCTGTCAAATTTCATTTAAGTTTCACCAGCTTTTCCTTATTTTTATCAGACACGTTGTGTTGGTTCCCCCTAGATCTATTGACACATTTTTGAAAAAAAAATGAAAAGAAATTAAAGCAGACATGATATAAAAAAATAAAACGCACACAACAAAGAAATAAAAACAACAACTACTCCTCCTCCTTCTCCAACACGTTGTACATGAACTTCACATATAACCAAAGGCTGGTTATTCGTCCAGTGTGATTCGTTGATGGCACCAGGGTGGGCTCACTTATGTTTTGTTGAAGTACCAGCTCGACCCTCGGATAGCAGCTACTCACTCCTCCGAAGTCCAGCTGACTAGTGATCACCTTGGTTACGAATCTAGGGTAGATCAGAAAAGGTTGACGATCGTGGACGTTTGCTACTAGGTCTCTCATGAGAAACTTAGCATAGTTGTACGGTTTTTCCTGTACAACAGCATGAACCACTTCCATCATCCTATTGGACAGCTCGTTGAAGTGTCCAATCTTCTTGGAGAAGCAGACACTTAGCTGTGTTATGAAAAACTGGAAAGGTGGTATAAACCCAGATTTGCTAATCGCCCTTGACGAGTTGTATGTATGATATCCCATTTCAGTCAAGGTCAGTTGCACATCTGCCTTATCCAGGAGTTGGATTTCATGATCATTACCCAGTCTGAGGACATTTCTGATTGTTTCCTCATTTAGGGTAATTCTAACCCCCATAACCTCACTCTCAATCCACATGGAAGTACCCCTAAAAATGATTTCAGAGTTCCACCAGAACTCTTGAAGAAGTTTTGGATAAATGGTGACATGTGATGATACAGCAAAGCCCAAAGGACTTCGCATGATCATATTGTACACAAACCTGCAGTCCTCCCATGCAGGTCCTTCCAAGTTGGATCTTAATCTAAGATTATGAAGTCTGTGAAGAGGGAGAGGGAATTGTGTAACTTTCATTGATTTTGGGCGACCCATTTCTAAAATAAGAAGATTCTGATGAAAGGCTTTTGAAAAGATGATTTTGTTGTGAAGAAAGTCCTTTTCAGGTTGTTAATATTTATAGATTGAAAGTAATAGTTCCTCATAAATGATATTAACAACAAAAGGCTTTTATTTTTCATCTCTTCAATTCAGACGATATCTGTTGCAGTGAATATGACAGTCTACTAAGCCTCATGTGTGAGTAAACCTTAAATAGCTAGGCGGCTACTTTCATAGCTCCTAATCATTTTAGTTCCTACGTGTCTCTTAAACTCCTTATGTAAAAATGACGTTGCATGCATTGGTATTGTAAGAATAAATTCAATTTTAAAAAATTTTCTTGTGACGGTTGATTTTTCTGAATTTTATCTTGATGCATGTTACTTTTCCCCCTTTTTGTTTTTTTTTAATAAAGAAACATACAAAAAAAACAAAAAAAAAACTATGCACAACTATGAATTTATGCAAATGGGATATGTATGAAGATAGGAATCCTTGATGATTAATGATCATTCTGCTGTTTTAAACAAAGTTTCTGATATTGTATCAGAATTTCTGATGATTTTATCAGATTTTCTGATACTTCTTCAGATTTTCTAATAAATCATCACATTCATTGAAGATTTATCAGACCTTCTGATGTTCCATCAGTTTGATGGATTTCTTTATCAGACCTCTGTTTAATTAATCTTTAATTATCAGATTTTTGATGATCATCAATTTGGTTTACAATTTGTGTCACTTTGTTTTCTGAAAAAATTTCATCTTTTAAATTAACCATGCCCAGTTTGCTGATCAAAAACATGTGTCTCTTTTCATCAAGAGGCTTTGTAAAGATATCAGCAATTTGGTTTTCAGTTGGAACAAAATACATTTCTATGTTACCTTTCTCCACATGATCTTTTATGAAGTGATATCTGACATCTATGTGTTTGGTTCTTGAGTGATGAACTGGATTTTCTGTTATTGCAATTGCACTCTTTGAATCACATAGGATTGGTATTTTTATCAGATTTACTCCATAGTCCCTCAGTTGAGTTTGCATCCACAGCACTTGTGAACAGCAACTTGCTGCTGCTACATATTCTGATTCTGCTGTTGATGTGACAACATAGTTTTGCTTCTTGCTTGCCCAACATACCAATTTATCTCCCAAGATCTGACATGCACCAGATGTGCTTTTTCTGTCAATCTTGCACCCTGCATAATCTGCATCTGTGTATGCAATTAATTCAAGGTTTGTATCCTTTTGATACCAGAGACCAAGTTCTGATGTGCCTTTTAGATATTTGAAAACCCTTTTTACAGCTTTTAAGTGGGATTCTTTAGGATCACATTGATATCTGGCTAGAAAGCATGTTGCAAACATAATATCTGGCCTGCTTGTAGTCAAATATAGCAATGATCCTATCATCCCTCTATAGGTTTTAATATCTACACTATTTCCATCTTTATCAGAATCTAATTTGTTCCCTGTTGCCATGGGAGTTTTTGAAACAGAGCAGTTTTCAAGTGAGTATTTTTGTAGAATTGTTTTCACATATTTTGATTAGCTCAAAAATATTCCATCAATTCTTTGTTTAACTTGTAACCCTAAGAAAAAGGTTAGCTCACCCTGATACTCATTTCAAAGTGGCTGGTCATCAACTTTTGAAACTTATTACAAAATTTTTCATTTGTTGATCCAAATATAATGTCATCAACATATATCTGGACCAACAAAGTATGACCTTTGTGTGTTTTGAGGAAAAGTGTGGTGTCAATAGTACCTTTGGTAAACCCATAATTGATTAAGAAGTTTGATAATGTTTCATACCAGGCTCTAGGAGCTTGCTTCAACCCATACAAGGCTTTGTTTAATCTATAAACATGATTTTGAAATTTTGGATCAACAAAGCCTTCTGGTTGCTGCACATAAACTTCTTCCTCAATTTTACCATTCAGGAAAGCTGATTTTACATCCATTTGATAAACTTTGAAATCCTTGGATGCAGCATAAGCAAGAAAAATTCTTACAGCTTCTAATCTAGCTACTAGTGCAAAAGTTTCATCATAATCAATAATACCTTCTTGTTGACAGTAACCTTTGACCACTAACCTTGCTTTGTTCCTGGTGATTATGCCATTCTCATCAGATTTATTCCTGAATACCCATTTTGAGCCTATGACAGATTTGTCCTTAGGCTTGGGTACCAGATCCCATACCTTGCTCTTCTCAAACTGATCCAGCTCTTCTTGCATAGCTTGAATCCAGTCTGGGTCATTCAGGGCTTCTTTGACAGACTTGGGTTCTATCTTGCTTAAGAACCCAGCATATGCACACTCATGTGCAGTTGCAGATCTTGTTCTCACACCATCAGCTGGATTGCCAATGATATCAGAATGAACATGTCCTTTGATCCATCTTAACTTGTAGTGAAAAGTTGTTGGTTCTGATGGATTTGAAGTTTCCCCCTGAACAGTTGACTCAGTTGTGGGTAGTGTACTAGAATTTTGATTTTCTGATGCACTACTCACTTGTTCTGCAGGGTTAGCACATGAAATATCTGTTGATTTATATGTGAGAGATTTATCATGTTCAAGGAAATCTTCAGATATCATTTCAAAGAGATGTTCATAATTTTCTTGTTTATCAGAAAATTTTATTTCTTTCATGTATTCATCAGAAACTTCTGTTTCTGATGAGACATACAAACTTTCTCTGATTGTCCTTGTGTTAAGAATAAAAATTCTATAAGCTTTTGAGGACAGTGAATATCCAAGAAAAATACTTTTTCTGCTTTTCTGTCAAATTTTTCAAGGCTTTCAAAATCATTGAAAACAAAACATCTGCAACCAAATGTGTGTAAAAATTTTACACTTGGAATTCTTCCATTAATAATGTTGTAAGGTGTTTTGTTGAACCTTTTGTTGATTAGGGTTCTGTTTTGAGTAAAACATGCATTTGCTATTACTTCTGCCCAAAAGTGAGTGGGCATTTTAGCATAAGCAAGCATTGTTCTGGCAGCTTCTACTAAGGTTATATTCTTTCTTTCAACAACCCCATTCTGTTGAGGGGTTCTGGGAGCAGAAAAATCATGAGAGATTCATTTACTTACAAGAAAGCTCTCAATTTTTGAATTTTTGAATTCTGTCCCATTGTCTGATCTGATCCTTCTGACTGTTAATTTTAACAGATTTTCAATTCTCTTGATAAAATTAATGATCAGATCAGATGTTTCACTTTTCTTTCTCAAAAATTCGACCCATGTATATCTGGAAAAATCATCAACTATTACTAGTATATATTTCTTTCCAGAAAAACTTTCTGTACTTATGGGTCCACACAAATCCATATGTAAAAGTTCCAAATTTTATGTGATAGAAGACTCAGAAATTGATTTGTGTGAGCTTCTTTTGGATTTTCCCAACTCACAAGCATCACAAATTTTATCCTTCTTTGAGGATATAAAAGGTAATCCTTTTACCAGACCCTTACTTGCTAGTTTGCTTAGGTTTTTGAAATTTAAGTGAGCCAACCTTTTATGCCACAACCAGCTACTTCCTTTGTTGATTTTAGAAAATAAACATAATTTTGGATGTTCATTTTCTTCTTTGAAATCAAAGTAGTATATTGATTGTCTTATTCGTTTGCCACTTAAATAGATTTTGTTATCATCCATACTTATTAGCAAGCATTTTTCTGGTAAAAAGGTTACATGAAAACCTTTGTCACAGAATTGACCACAGCTTAGCAAATTATACTTTAAGCCTTCAACATAGGCTACTTTTTCTATGGTCAAGCATCCATACCTGATACATCCGTATCCCATGATACTCCCTTTCACTCCATTTCCAAAATTTATCATTTTACCCAGCTTTGAAACAAAGTTGCTGAGTAAGCTCCTATCCCTAGTCATGTGCTTGGAGCTTCCTGAATCGCGGTACCAGATCTGCTGCACATGATGGTCCTGAAATGGAATGGTTAGAGGGTTTTTGGTACCCAGGCATGCTTAGGTACTCTTTCTGATGGAATTTTTAACAAATTATTTTTCCTTGTTGGCTTTTCATCAGAAATTATGTTACATGCTGAGCCATTAACAGATTTTGCGTTTTTCTTTTGGAGATGGTGTTGAACAAGCTTCAGTATGTCAACACACATACAAGATTCATCAGAATTTTCTGATGTTCCTTCTTGTGATGGAATGATGGGATAATCTTGAAAAAATGAGTGGACAGCTTCTGTAGTTTTTACAGACTCTTGTTTGCATTCACTTCTTTTTGGTTCAAAGTTGGGTTTATCAAAAGAGTATTCAGAACAGGTTGACTTGCAAGTTTCAGAATCAGATTCTGATGAAAATTTATCAGAAATCTGTTGAGTTGCTTTTACAAAGACAGTGGGTTTGTTGTTACTTGTTCTTACATATCCCAAACCCTCTCCTTTGTTCTTTGGTGTGGACTCAATGAAGTTTATAAATTCTTTAGCTTGTTGAAAACCTCTTACATTAATTTCTTTATCATTGATTTTATTGTAAAGATCTTTTCTTTCGTTTTCATAGAACTCAATTTTAGCTCTTTGATCTAAACTTTGTTCTATTAGTAATTGGTTTTCAAGAATAATTTTGTTCAAAGTCCTTTTCAACTCATCAGATTTTTTACCATCTGATTGATGTTTAACTTGCAGATTTAGAAAATCTGACATGAGCTCATTTAGCTTGTGTTCAAGATCAAGATTGTCTAAATTTACCTGTTGTCCTGAAGTTTCTGGTATATCATCAGAAAGTGCCATGAGACAGAAGTTGGCCATTTCTTCTTCTTCTTCATCAGAAGAGTCATCAGATAGCCATGTATCTGTCCCAGCAATTAAGCTGACTTGCTGCTGCTGCTTCTTAGCTTCTTCAAGCTTCTTCTCATAGTAAGCAACATCTTTCGGCTTCTTGGTTTTGCATTCTGATGAATAATGACCTCTTTGCTTGCACTTGTAGCACACAACCTCAGCTTTCCCTTTATCCTTAGATCTAACTTCTTCTTTAGATCTTCCATCCATCCTCCCTTTGTCACTCCTCTGGTATCTCTGGCCTCCTCCCCTCAACCTCTGCTTAGATGTTTTGGTGAGCAGTGCTATAGCTTCAGCAAAAGCTGAAAAGTCTGATGAAGTATCAGAAATTTCAAAACTTTGGCTGTTTGAAGGTTGTGGATCATTGGAAGTAGTTGGTCTTTGTTGGTTTGAGATAAGAGCTAAAGATCCCCCTCTTTGAATGGTTTCTTCAAATATTTCTTCCTCTCTGGGGATCAAGATGCTGTATAAGTCATGAAGACTCATGTTTCCTAGTTCTAAGGTTGAGGACAAAGTCATGGTTAGACTTCTCCATTCTCTAGGTAAAGCATCAAGAAATTTTATGTTTCTTTCATCATTTGACTTTGTTATTCCAAATTTTTTTAGCTCGTTTAAAAGTTTTGTAAACCTTTGATATGTATCATTTAATCTTTCATTGGGTAAACTTTTAAACCTCTCATATGAGGAAACATTGTTTGTTCTCTTATTTCTTCTCATCCTTTCTCCTCCTTCACAAAGATTTTCCAACTGATCCCATATTTCTTTAGCTGATGCACATGCATCAACTTGTGAAAATATGTCATTGGGGGTGGCCATTATTAAGAGTGACTTTGCCCTTTCATCCCCAGCCACCTTTTCCTTGTCTTCCTCACTCCAAAGTGTTTCACTTTTAGGAGCTCGGGAGGCAGGGATAGCAGGTGATTGGTCAGTTGCTGGAATAGCTGGTATTTCAGTCATTGGTATATGTGGACCCCTTTCAATGGATTGAAACAGAGCTCGGTCATGACCATTAAGGAAATTGACCATCCTGATTTTCCATTAGGGGTATTCATCTCTGACCAGAGTCGGAGGTTTAGACATACAACCAATATTAAAAGCATTATTCCAAGATTGAAAGTTGGCCATATTTAGAGAAAAGAAGATGAGCGATTGATCGTTTGAAAATAGTTTATTCAATCTGCTCTAATACCAATTGTTGGACCCAGTATGGCCTGAACAACTTCTTTTCACGTAATATGGCAAGTGATTTTAGTAGATGTGAAAAGATGTGCGGAAATGGAAATCAGACTTTCAGAAACAAGACCTACAGAATTATCAAGTTTATATCACTTTGAAACAAAATAGTTTACAAGGTGATTGTAAGATTATTATCTAATACAAATGAATCTTGAATTATGTGGGTGAGAAGGGCAATGGAGTTTGGGTGTTTGTATATGAATGCTAAGCTTCAAACTCAATTGTCTTCTGCTGGTTGAGCCTTCTATTTATAGAAGGCTGGGTGCATGAATAAACAATAGTTTATTCATGCAATAAGTCCTGCAAAAAGTGGCCATTTGACATATTCATTGAATCCAACATTCAAGTTGCCTTTTTCATCATGATATCCAATAATGTCAACTTGCTTCAGTAAGTGTGGCAGGATAGAGCCAATTTCAGACAAGTGGGGTATTTCATCAGAATTCTAATAAACCACTTCATCAGAAATTCTGATGAACAAATCATCAGAAAAATCCTGATGATCAGAATCGTCAGAAGCTGATGATATTTCATCAGAAATATCATCAGATCCATCAGAAATGACCTTCTCTGATAATCCAATTCAGCTCTTGATCAACTTGTGATTCTTTGAAGTAGATGCTGTGCATTTCAGTTGTCCTATCTGATCTTCTTCTTTTTGCTGTGATCTTCAGGACTGTGATCTCTTCATAGATCCAGTTGATTATGATTTTCTCCAATACTTACAAATAAAGTTTCCTAACAGAAGGTCTGATCAGCAAGAACAAGATTACAACCCTTAACTATGTGCGTGGCCTCTAAACTTTTACCATTTGCTAGTTCTACAATGTGCTTGGTGTTCAAAAGTGTTAGAGTATACTTAAGCATCTGACTCACTTTTAAGGACACGTAACTAGTATCGGCACCCGAATCAAATAAAACAGTAACAAAGAAGTCATCCAGTAGGAACTTACCCGTCACAACGTTGGGATCATTCCTTGCTTCACCCTGACCAATCACGAAAACACGTCCCCTTGCACCGTTGCCATCATTGTTACCCCCATTGTTTCCATTTCCTTGGTTGTTGTTGTTGTTCTGATTCTGATTCAACTGTGGACAGTGCCTCTTGAAGTGACCCTCAGCACCACACTGATAACATCCCTTATTACCCTGCTGATGTTGTTGCTGGTTCTGTGGAGCTTGTGGCTGCTGTTGACGATTCTGATTTGCAGGACAAGAGCTCCTGCAATCCTTGGCTTCATGACCAAACTTGTTACATCTCTGACAACGACCCTTGTTGCACGGCCCGCTGTGGTGCAAATTACATCGATTGCACTTAGGGTGATTTCCCCTGTATCCACCCTGACCCTGATTCTGATTACCAGAAGATTGCTGACCAGGGCTCTTGAAGTCGTCAGTCCTTCGATACTGAGACTGCACCGAAGTGGAACCCTTGCTCGAATTTCCATCCCACTTGCGCTTGTTGTCACTAGGAGCATCTGAAGTAGTTGTAGCACTAACGCGCTTAGGCAGCCTGTTCTTCTCTACTGCCTGATCAGTGAGGCGATGGGCTAGACGAATAACTTGCTGAATGGTACCAAGGTTAGCTGCAATCACATGGCTCTGAATCTCTGGCACTAGACCCTTAAGGTACAGCTCGATTCGTTTGATAGGAGGATCCACCATAGTAGGACACAATATGGCCAATTCGTTCGATCTCTTCGTGTATGCCTCGATTTCGGACCCCGTCATCTTCAGATTGAAAAACTCCACTTCTAGCTTGTGGATGTCGTCACGATTACAGTACTCTTCCTTGATCAAATCCTTGAAGTCGTTCCATGGGGTGGCATTAGCAACCGCCAGCCCTAGCAATTGAACCTGTGCTTTCCACCAGGTTAACGCAGCACCTTCAAGTGTTCCAGTAGCAAACTTTACCCTACGAGCCTCAGGGCATTCACACATCTTGAAGACAGATTCGATCTTCTCGAACCAGTGAAGAAGACCTACAGCTCCTTCTGTACCACTGAAGGTACTAGGTCGACAGTCCATAAACGTCTTGAAGGTACATACGGGAGGCTGAGCATGCTGACCTCCGGCAGGGACTGCTACGAGTGCCTCAGCCACTCGTTCGTTGATTAGAGCCGTCAGCTGGGCTTGAGTCAAGTTCAAACGTCCACTCATGATCTTCACATCAAAGAAACCACAAATGAGAGAGGTGTCGCGAAAGTGCATAAGTATGGGATGACAGAAGGGAGTACACAGGGTTTCAAACAATAGTCGTTACGTTGACTAAGCATACAATAAACAATGCATTAAGCAAACTAATAGATAGGCAAAATAAACATAAACCATATCACCTATAGTGTTGAGTCTTGCACGTGGAGCGAAGCGTCGTTGTGGATCGTTGAGCACTGTACAGGTTATAGTCTGGTTTTGTCAAAAAAAAAACTTTTCTCTTTTTAAAACCAAGTTCGCTATAACCAATGGCTCTGATACCAATCTGTCACACCCCCAAAATCCACAAGCGGAGTATCACCGCAGGAGGCGTGACAAGACCAGGATCAAGCCAACAATCATATTGAACAATATAGTAAATTAAATAAAAGTTCAACCCCACAATATAATTGGTGTTCAAAAACAAGTAAACCAAATTTAAATTAAACAGCGGAAGCATAAAATGTAAAACCAAAACATAAGTTCGATAAGTTTAAAGGTTAACATGGCACACAACCGTCCATGTCCCACAACGACTCCTCCTGTTCGTGCAAGTTCCATAGATACCTAACGACCTGCAAGGCATGTAACAACAAGTCAACAACAAAGTTGAGCGAGTTCACAGTTGGTTGTCTAGTTTAAAGTTGTTTCAAAATCCATAAGTTCATTTGAAAAACAGTTGTTTATCAATTCCTTTGTTTCCCCAAACCATAACGAGTGGGGGCTACCCCATGTTGTAAACCACTAGACTAGTTATATATATATTGGCGTCCTTCCCAACCGAGGACGGAGGTACGTATTCTACCCAACCGAGAATACGCAGGTTAAATGTAGACGTCCTTCCCAATCCGAGGACGGAGGTACGTATTCTTCCCAATCCGAGAATACGCAGGTTTAGTGTAGGCGTCCTTCCCAATCCGAGGACGGAGGTACGTATTCTTCCCAATCCGAGAATACGCAGGTTTAGTGTAGGCTATTAGTGGTGAATATACAGGTTTCATCTAAGCTTCTTAATTCCATTCCCAACCCACCGGGAATCCCATGCCTTAAGAGTGTGAACTCACCTTGGTTTGCTCGGCAGATAGTTTACTTGTTAACACTTTGGTCAATCACGTCCTATTATAATTATCATATCTAATTAGGCGTGTACTAAATAGTGTCATATAGACTCGTATTCAATCATGTAGCATATAATATAAGTAGCACGTGTCTTATAACATAAAACAGATCATGATATTACCACTTAATTTTATAAACAGTAACATGAGCTTCCTAATGCTAGTTGTGTGTGGTTGACCCAACAGTTAACACATAAGCCACATAACATATATATATCCAATCCCTCTACCCGGCCCAATAATACTCCTAAACCCAAAGGAAGCATCTAATCTAGTGATTGATTCTAATCGACAAATGTAGCCCAACCTAACAGGCTCTTAACATTGCTTAGTCCATTAACCGAAAGCCCAAACACCATCTTTTATACCCGGCCCTAAACAGACTGAGATTCACATAATTATAATTGGGCTCGGGTTCCAAAGATCATTCAGGTTCAGCCGGGTTCAAAGAAGCCCAGCTTGTGCATCACTACCCAACCCGATCCACTAGCACTATACATAATCACCTATGTTATTGTTTGAGTCCATATATACATATCAAGGCCTCGGCCCACTTATCCAATCCTTATGGGCGGCCCACTAATATATAACAATTTTTTATTCATGATTTCAATGCACATATCAGTAAGAATAATTAGTCATGCATTCCTAGTTTCAAACAATGATAAATTAATATGATTATTGCACATAACCAATACATCACATAGCTTATCCGAATCTGTTATCCCCCTTCGATTTACCAATTTACTGTTTCATCATCACTTATTATATATGTAAATATGTATAAGGACTTTACACTTCACACATTCTTATGAGTTTATATTGACATATGATGATCACCAAAACACATGTTCATGATGATTATTAACTAACGATTACAAGTCAAATAACTCTAGAGTTATCTTACTGTTGCATATAGTTCCTTATCATAAATTCATACCCTATGTATATATCATAACATGATCATCATCAGAGGAACAATTAATATCATATAGCATAGTCATTATCATATAACACTATCAATATCATACAACACTTTTGCTAAATAAAATCTCATAACGAACAATAAAATAAAAGTTAACATGAATATAGATGAACTAACCGAAAGACAAGATGCTAAGACTAATCCACACGGTGTATAAAGCTTGGCACGAAAAACAATCTTTAAGGGAAAAGGGCTTCGACAAAGGGGAGGGGGTCTGCTGTCTCACAACCAGGGAAGAGGTAGGGTTATGTTTTAAGTTTTTTTATATATATAAGCAACCATATGATACGTACTAATAGATATAGGATCTTTGGGGGTGGTTGCTTACTTTGACCGATCTGGGCCTAGGTCCAATAGATTGGACTGCCAAATCAATTGGGTAAAAAAAAACAAAGGTTTAAGCTTTCTACTTTAATTACATATGCATACTGATAAAAGGGGGATTGGGCTCAAATGGTTTGGTCCGATGTGCATGTATGGGCTGACCGCGGCCCACATACAAGCCGCGCGTGTGTGTGTGTGCCCAATACCCTCGCGGCCCAAAAACATATATAACGGCCCAAGATTCATGTGCGACCCTTATCAACAAATCCAACCACTAAAACGAACCCAACCATACCCTTAGTCATAACCACAAAGATTTACATTCGACAAGTTTATGAAAACAAGAAGTTAGATAACAGTTTACTATAACTGGAGCGTGAAAGAAAGAGAATTTTGAGGAATTAGAATCACGTTTCTAACCTTGAAAGTTCGGGTTGTCACACTTGATCCTAGCATTTTATGGTGGGATTATAATTTGTTATAATTATTTTGATCGATTGTATATAGTTTTAAGAAAACCACATGTGAACCATTTATTTTGTTTGTTTTCGGGACTTTGGTTTTTCTCACCCTAGTAAACACCAATAATATTCTTCTTCTTTATTACCAGCCAACGAAAACCAAAAATAAAATAAAACGTAATGTCGAGTCCCTGAATCCCGATAGAGAGTCAACGAAACTCGTTGACATTGCAAAGGTCCGACATCGTCTTCCTACAAAAAAGAATACCATTAGCCTCGTCACGGAGGACCCCGGAGGGGGTGGGAATCCGTGACCAAGCTCCGGCGTGAGAATAAGTAACCTTGCCGGAGAAACGAAGAGCTTATTCCGACGAGTGTGTGGTCGCCGGAATATCCTTGATGGTGTGTAGGGCTGTAAACGAGCCGAGCTAGACCCAGCTCGAGCTCGGCTAGAACTCGATTCGAGCTGGCTCGACTTGATTAGAATTCGAGCTAGCTCGTCTCGGCTCAAACTAACAAAGAATCGCTAAATTTACTACTTCCTTAAAAATGAATTTCTTCGTAGACTAAGAGCCCTAATTGCCATTTAATTTAATCATATGGCTAAATATGCAAGTATAAATAGTTAATTCACTTTGTACATTGTCTTTATCTTCTTTTATAGGGGAGATAATCCCTTAGTTTTTGTTTTCTAAACGATGTGGGACAAAAAATGAGGGATGTAAACCTTACGAGCCAGCTCACGAGCTAACGAGCCGAGCCAGGCCAAACTCGAGCTCGGCTCGTTTACAAACCGAGCCGAGCCGAGCTGGCTCGTTTACAACCGAGCCAATTTCGAGCCGAGCTTTCTTCGAGCGAATTTCGAGCGAGCTGCGAGCCACGATTTTTTTGAACACCCCTAATGGTGTAGATTCTTAGGCACAGAGCCTTGAATGCGTTCCGAAGGAATGTTCGGAGTAAATATTGTGTGCGTATTTAATGAGAGGAAGCGTTAAATGCAAACCTTAAATGATGTCTTCCTTCTCCTTATATAAAGAGTTTTACTTATCTTCTTGGGAGATACCGTTCATCCCATCTAACGGTTTAATCAAGCCATTGGGGAACTCAGACACGTGTCTGAGCCCCAACGGTCAGATGATTCATCATTAATGATGTCAGCTGCTAGTGAGGTACCGTTTCCACCGATACCTTATTTCTTTCATTTCTAGCAATTAATGATATCTCAGAGATATCACATCCTTTTTCCCGCCACAATTCATAGTCTCCTTTAAGAGATAAAGTCGGATATGGGCCCGTAGGCAAGCCCAAATAAAATGGGAGCCCAAGACGAGACCACTAAGCAATAATATGGCCTCGTCGTCAAGTCATCTTTAGCCCCACGTCATGAGACCCGAGTCATGTGAGCCTTGGCTGAAGTAAAGTGGCTCCGGAACTGTTGCGGCGTCTCTTAGACTATGACAGTGGGGCCCTTTAATGATGGTAACTTCCGACGGTTTCCTTAAATCGATAAAGCATTTAGATCCAGCAGTTGGGGATCTTTATTACAATACACGTTCCCTTAATCATAATTCAATTTTTAAATTGGTGATTACACGGTTACTGCCCTAGTCTGCATGTTCATTAAAACCGTGGGTGACTCTTCATTTTGCCATAACTTCCTCTCCTTTCTTCTCCAACATTACCTCTGTTTATTCTCCGACCTCTCCAACTATGAGCCGAACAGGACGATCGCTAATCCGTTCCATTCTTACAAAGGAGGATCTTGAGTCCTTCGTTGTAACTTATCAGATTCCTTCAGAATTTTCCCCACGTTTGCCCGGCCCGGATGATCCGGCCGACTGCACGCCGGAAAGGATTGTTCTTTACACCCTTTCATTTTCCTTCTGCGGCGTCTGTTACCCTCTGTCGCCGTTCAAGGTAGCACTGCTAAAGCACTATGGCATCCATTCTTCACAGTTGCATCCTCTTGCCTTCATGAGGATTGTGCATTTCGAGCTCTCCTGTGTTGCCGTCTTCGGTGAGCCGTCCGTACCCCTTTTCCGTATGTTCTACCGGCTCCAATCGGAAGGGGACTGGTTTACATTTGCTAAACGAAAGGACAGCGTTTCTTTGCCCTGCTACTCTTTCATGCCGACATCTACTTATCTTTCATGCCGACATCTACTTACCCAAAAGAGTCGAAAAACAGGTTTATTTTTGTTTCGGCTTCCCTGATCCCAGAATCCCCCCCCCCCCCATTGAGGGATCCGAAGGCGGTTATCGATGATAGCGTTCCTGCACTCTCAGCAAACAAGATCGTTATGTGGAAGAGGATGTATGAACATCCTACCAGGGCTTTCAACTTCCCAGAAGGGATTTTATCCATGGGGGGTCTGAGCCCCCTATACCCTGTTCGTCCCAAGGCTTATTGTGAGAAGAAAGGTAAACCTTTTGCTTTTGTAGTGGTATTGACCGCATTATGATTTGTAGCCCTTGTTTTTGCTTTGCTCAGTCATCTCTATTACTTGTTTATTTTTGCAGAGATGTCTTTGTGGAGTTTGTTGCAGGCAGATTGTAAGGGGGTGTCATTCGTGGTTGGTGGTGTGGTTAACCCAGATATGGGGAACGTTCTTGAAGGGAAAACTCCTGATGTTAGGAGTTCTGCTGCTGTCGGGGAGGTGGAGAAAACTCCTTCCACCGAGGGTGGTTCCTCGGAGAGGACCAAGGGTTCTCATAACTCTCCCCTGTGAAGCAGTGGTGAAGCTTGACCCGAATGACGGGGGGTCGAAAACGTATACACCCAAAAATTTCTATAGAACTGGGGGGTCGAAAACGTATATGCCCAAAAATTTCTATACGAAAACTACATATATAACACTACTGAACGAAAAGTTCGGGGGGTCGGGCACCCCGCACCGCCCCTTCTATACTTTGCCCCTGCTGTGAAGAACATCAGTAGTGAAAAACATGAAGATCTAGCCAGTCGCTTATCCCAGAAACGCAAGGCAGGTCTTGAAGCCGGTTACAAGGTTGTGATCCCCAAGCCCCAAAACATTCGTCTAAGGCTTAGGAGTGCAAGCGGTCAGAAGTCTCTTCCAGCATCCCGGGCTGTTTCTGAAGTTCCCCTAACTAATACCAAAGGGCTCTTTGTCTAAACACATGAAGATCTTGAGGTCCTCCTCAAGCCTTGTCAGCGAACCTCTCCTTGTAAGTTCATCATGCCTTTTCCTTTTATCCTCATTTTTGCATGCTTTAGTCCTTTACCCCCTATTTGTGTATATATGAAGCAGGGGAGTTCCAAAGCCCCAATTTTGATCCCTGTAACTCCTGTTTTGTCCCGGGCTAAGGGGAAAGCCCCGGAGGTCAGTGTTGCTCCTACCGATCCTGCTGTTGAAGCTTCTCTCGCCCAGGCCACTGGCACCTGCAAGTTCAAGTTGCTAGAGGGTTTTCAACCTCACTCTCCCTTGGCACCCCTCTTTGCTGAGGGGCTCCCTATCCCATATGCCCCTAAATGGAGATAACCCCCCTCCACTGTTGTAGGCATTCCCGAAGTTGCCCGAAATTTCATGGCTCATGCTGTTCCTCCTCCTCACAGGTTCATGAACTTCGCACTGGATCCGGAACTTTTTGATGATCAATACTATTTGTCCATCTGCGAAGGTTTCTTCAGGGGGGGCCGATATGTTGCAAAGGGTCAACGAGTTGAGGGGCAAAAACGAGGGACTACTGAGCGAGTTGAAAACCTCTCAAATTGTTGCTGCTGAACTTCGGTGTCGGGTGGTTGATGCTGAAAGGAAGCTCTTGGAGAAGGAGGTAATGTCCCTTCTTCCCCTCCTTCCTCTTTTTTTATGAATACCATTTTTTTCAGAATGCTGGGGTGCTGCTGGAGCAAAAAGAGAGGGTCTGGGAGTGAGAACGGGGGGCTTGGCTGGATGAAAGGGAAAGCTTGCTTGCAGATGTGAAGCATTATAAAGAAGCTGCCTCTGTTTCTGCCGCGGACGTCGAGACTTTGTATGCTGATTGGGGGATTCCGATGGATGAAAATCAGAAGTTGGCTAGAGAATGCTATTGGCTTCTACCTCAAGGGTTTGGGCTTTTCCTCTCTGCCTTTTCTCAGTCTGAGGAATTTAACGGCAGTCTCGAGAGGGTTTACAGGGCATATAGGGACGTAGGTTATCAGTCGGGTCTGAAGGACGAGTACTCTTACTCTTCACAGGGTATGAAGAGGAAGGAGACCCCCCTTTATAATTCAAAGGCCAAGAAGCAACTGGCCAAATTGGACAAGGAATTCGGTGAGAATACCCCTGCTTTACTTTCCAAAATCACTGATAACCCGTTGATGTCCCTGGACGAGCTCAAATCGCTGCTCACACCTGTTGGCCCTTCTTTGCCCAAGTCCGTGACAAGAGAGGATTCTCCATGGTTGCCTTTAAAAACAATGATCTTCGATGTATTTGTATTAAACACTAAACACATTGCACCTTGGACACTTTATCTTTTGGCTGGAGGCCTTTATGTTGGGGCCTCATTCTTTATGCTTAGCTATGTTTGACGTTTGCTATCCTTGGTTATTTTCCATGCTTCTGGGGTGTTTGTGTATCCCCTTTCATTTGTTGTATGTTTTCCTCTTTTTTGCAGCGGTTGCTTGCAACTGTGGTCCAGTATCAATGGCTCGGGAAGGGTAGACCGCTGCAGTCTTCCTTGGGTCTTTTGTCCCCGGGACCATATCTTGCTAGGAGTTGCCAAGGGAGAGCAGTTTTTTATCCGTAGTTTGTTTTACAAACTTTCCTCATGGTGTGTTTTTGCACACATCATGTTTGTAGCTTGTTTACAATATTTCCAGTGTGTCCTTATACACTTAATTTGCAGTTTATTTACAAATTTTTCAGTGTGTTTTTGTACACTTAATTTGTAGTTTATTTACAAATTTTCTAGTGTGTTGTTGTACACTTAATTTGTAGTTTATTAGTGTGTTTTTGTACACTTAATTTGTAGTTTATTTATAAATTTGTATTATTTATAAGGGGACCGTTTGAACGAGTTTGTAATCGCTGTTCATAGCAATAAACCGTTGTTTGTTTCCCTTGGACGAGTCGACTTCGTCCTGCCCCACGGCCGGGCTTTTTTTATCAGCATGCCTGCTATACTGATGTACACGTGTGTATGTCGTTTGCTATTCTTTTTTCCCGGGGATTTGCAGACATTAGGCACGTCTGCCTTAGTACATTACCCGGTCGTCAGACTATGTTCTTTAATAGTGCTGAGGTGTTAGAACAATTTGTAAAAGGAAAATCATTCATTACCAAACGTGTTACATAGTCTTATAAAAAGAAAAAAAGAGAGGACTTAGCTATAAGTCATTTTACAAAAGTGGCCCTCAGGCCGTCTCTCCTGCCTTCCTTCGTGAGGATTGTTTTTCACACAAAATACTTTCGGAGTTACATAAGATTCCAAGTCCTTGGGATTTCCTTGCCTTGGAGTGTTTCTAGTTTGCATGCTCCCTTGCCATTGGCCCATACGACCCTATATGGTCCTTCCCATTTAGGTCCCAGATTCCCAGTGTTCTCCTGCAAACTAGCCTCGTTAGCTCTCAGGACCTGGTCCCCGGGAACTAGGTTGAGCTTCTTCATCCTAGCATTGTAGTATTTTTCTATCTGCGTTTTGTACTTGGCTTCCATCACTACAGCGGTCTCCCTCCTTTCCTCTAGGAGGTTAAGGTTCATCCGTAAGTCTTGTTCATTCTCCGCGTCCCTTAGCTTCATCCTGGTTGTGGGCGAACCTATCTCAACGGGGATCACTGCCTCCATCCCATAAGTTAGGATGAAAGGAGTTTCCCCGTTACTGACCTTGGCGGTTGTCCTGTAGGCCTAGAGGACGAATGGCAATTCTTTCAGCCAGCCTTTCTGTTTTTGCCCTAACCTTCCTTTCATCCCCCGGATCACACTTTGGTTAGCCCTTTCTACTAGCCCATTGCTCTGAGCGTGGGTGAGCGACGTGAAAAACTGTTGAATGTGAATCTGTTCACAACAGGGCTTGAAGGGTTTTTTCTGCAAACTGAATGCCATTATCACTAACAAGCTCCAGCAGTATTCCAAATCGACAGATGATGTTGTCTAAGATGAATCTCTTCATTTGCTCTCCCGTAATTTTGCCAAGGGCTTGGCCTCAACCCACTTTATGAAGTAGTCAATGGCTACCACGACGAATTTAACCCCACCCTGGCCCTCGGAGAATGCTCCGATGATGTCTATGCCCCACTTTTGGAACGACCAAGATGTTGAGACTGGGACCATGGGGTGTTTATGGCAACAGGTCATGGGGGCATGGATTTGACAGTTATCACATTTTCTGACTTCCTCCAAAGCCGTTTCATACATTCGCTGCCAGTAAAACCCGGCGTTCATCGCCTTGGCTACGACTGTTTTTGGTCCCGAGTGCATACCACAAATTCCCTCGTGAATCTCTTGTATCACATACTTCGCTCCTTCCTCATCCACACATTTTAGGGAGGGGCCTATATATGACCTTCGGTAGAGTTCCCTGTATATGAGTTCGTATTGTAGAGATTTTACTCCTACCTTCCGAGTTGGCCATTCACCCTCGGGGAGGATCCCGTCCTTTAGAAAATTTACGATGGGGGTCATCCAGGATTCCCCAGTCCTATCAACTGCTGCTACTTTTTCATTCGTGATAGGTGAAAAATTATTAATATATAATATTAAAATTGAGAGAAGATATATCTAATCTAATCTAATCTAATCTAATACTACTAAAGAAATACAACTAATGCTATATGACATTCTCTCATTTCATTTACTTCAATCTAATGCCATGTGACATGCTTTTATTTAATTCATTAATATTTTAAATTAAATTAATACAATTAATGTATTCGATTAATCTCTAATGTTATTAATATATAATATATCTAATAATATATAAATATAAATGATTGTTATACATTATCCCAATTTATGTTTGTGTCAATTTCTTAAACTTTATTTTTAAATGATTATATGGATTTTGTCTTTGTTTTCTTTTTTATTAAAATATTTAAATTATAAACATATAAATAATTAAATGAGTATTTAAATTAAATTTCATATTAAATTAATACTAATTTAATATATTAATGTTCTTAGTTATTGATATTTCTAATAATATATAAATATAAATAACTGTTATACATTATCTCGATTTATCTTTGCGTCAATTTTTTAAACTTTATTCTTTAAATATTACATGGATTTTTTCTTTGTGTTCTTTTTTTATTAAAAATATTTGAATTATAAACAAATAAAAAATTAAATGAGTATTTAAATTAAATTGATAAATAACAAAATGGGTATATAAATTAAATTTTATCAAATCCTTAACTTATATTTTAGTTTATAATCAATAATAATTAAGTTATTTCTAATTATTGTAGAAGGATACTTATATAGCATCTTGAGTTTAGATTTGATCAGTGAGATAAACTAACAAGACAGGTTTTATTTGCTTTAGTTATTAACAATAACATATATAATTTGAAGCAATAATTACTGAAATCCCCTATGCGATTCGGCAGGAATTCAATATCAATCGATATCGGTTTGGTTCATTACTATAATGACACTCTGTATAACAAACGAAAGGAAAAAAACCAAAGAAATAAAATCGTTAAATTTTAGAGTATAGAAATTTTGTGATCATTTAAAAAAACTTTAATGTTCTTGTCACAAAAAACACAAAAGAAAATAATATATTAAAGTGAAAACCGTTAATGAAATATATGCTCAAGCTTATGTTTAACATTTAGAAGTACTTGCATATTATTCATGTTTTTTTAAAAGGAGCGTATTATTCATGTTAGTGTTCCATTTCAAATTATTTATAATTCAAGTTGTCTAAATTGTAAGTTTTAACTTATATATTTAATAATAATTAGCCATAACTATCTGTTATATATTGACCTCTTAGAATGAAGATCCTGTACATTAATTCAAAAGTGTGAGAAATGTGAGAAATATTGTGGAGATGACATGTGTCCTCAATCTAAATTAATTCAAAAGGGTAAACAAGTAATTTTCTTATTGATTTAATTAATTGATAACCTTCCATAATCGTCACCCTTAATTATAGGAATACGAATTAAGAATTAATCTACGAATTTGTGTCATCTCGTTCATCAATTATTAATTCCGAATATTGCAAAATGAAAATTTATAGAGTGTTATATAGTGATAGATGCAGAATGAAGGTTTTTATATAACACTACAAATCTCTATAAAACACTACGAATAGCATATAACACCATATAAACCTTTTATAACTCTATATAACACTACAACATTATATATAACACTGCAACCATCATTCAGAACTGTATCATGTTATATATTTTTATATAGTGTTACATAATGTTATATAGTGTTATATAGTGTTTTTTGGTATTATTTAGTGTTATATGATGGATGTATAGTGTTATATAGTGTTATATGTTGTTATATGGTATTTTATGGTGTTATATAGTGTTACTTAGAGTTATATAGTGTTATATTTTTCTAATAGCATGTCCATGATAGATGTATAGTGTTATATATTGTTATATAGTGTTACATAGTGTTATATGATGTTATATGGTGTTACATAGTGTTATACGGTGTTATATGGTGTTATATAGTGTTATATGATGGATGTATAGTGTTATATATTTCTTGTTTAGAATGTCCGGATTTTAGAATAAGTTTAAAATTGAATCGCTAGAATTTAGGAGTGAATTGCTAGAATGTAAGAGAGGTTACCTAATTTGAAACGTATAAAAAAAGACACTATTACCCCCTACAACTCTCAAATCATTCCAAATAATTAAAACATAATTTATAATTTGGTCCCTATTAATTTCAACCATTAGATCAAAGATCTAATGGTTTAAAACACTTCTCACACTTTTGACACTTTATACACTATCCCTACCCTGGCCTCTTAATATGTATAAATTTATTTTAAAATTATTACATTTTTCTTTAAATTTCAAAGAAAAAACTTTGACATTTTCTTGATTATGGATGATTTAAAGCAATTTTCGTATGTTATTCATCATCTTTAACTTTAACTTACGTAAGATATTTTATTTATTCAAACCATGTAATATATGGGTATATAACCTAGTTATATAATATTAAATATGGGAGAAGAGATTTCATGCTAACACATGACATGTATTGGTACCATTTATTAGAATAAGGATAACGATAAGGATTTATTTTAAAGCTATTGTCTATTATTATTACTACTAGGTTATTAGACATGTGTTTTACACGGGTTTATGGATATAAATTAAGTAATTTGATAAGGTATTCACAAATTTACAGAAGTGAATCATTTTACCCTAGACAATGTGACATAATTGATCATATGTAAAAACCGATTCTTTTAGAAACAAACCTACTTTACATAGCAATTGTCATTGACTTTTATTTATCATAATGGCAAAACATACAACGAGAGGAAATTGTCTTCTTTTCAATTCAAACAGAATCCTTTTATCTGGTGGTATTAATCAAAATCTAGGGATAAACGCTCGAGCACCAATATTACTTTCAGATAATTTGAGTGTTTCAATAACATGATCACCAGTGATAGGACCTGTAGTCGAGTTACATTGCATAAACCATTCTTTCTATTAATATTTCTTAATAACGTTACTGGAATGCTAACTATTGGTAGCAATCTATGGTTTAACAAACCTGGAAGTATAAGTCCATTTACGACGTCCAGTAAATACAGGCTTGCATCAAAATTATTATGGATATATTCCGACTCCAATAAACTATGAGAACTTAAATATTAACGTATGAAAAAAACATAATGATCGTTTTGCTTAAAAGAATAATTAAAGGAAATTGGATCAAAGGAATTATAGTTAAAATATAAATTAAGAAAAACGAAAAAAAAAACAAAAAAAAGTTAAAACATATTTGCTTAACCAAACATTAATATTAAATAACGCTTTCAAAGCGTGGAAGTAAACCGGTTTTCAAACATGGTATTAACTCATTCTTTACTATTTTCATTTTTATAATGTGAAAATAATAAATAAATAATCTATATTAATAAATGAATCCACTAAATGTCACATGGCATTTTCTTCTTTAATATAGGTTTTTTACTATTAATTATTATTATTATTATTATTATTATTATTATTATTATAATAACATAAAGGATATTGATCTAATAATTCTAATATTATTAAATAATATATAACATAAAGGATTTGATCAAATTCGCATGGGTCTAATTTAATTAATTTTATATAATTATTAAATTCTATTTAACTTGTGGTTGTAGTTTAATTATATAGTGGAGAGTTCAAATGAGAAGAATTAAAAATTAAGAATAAAAAGAATAAAGTATACAAAGGTAATTTGAACAAATCATTTATTGAGTCTATTATTTGTTTTTGTTATTCAAATTAATGAACTCTAATCATTTAATGAGCCTATCTTATAAAATAGGTGTGCACCTTACACAATAAAAACAAATATGCACATGATCTTAAATTTTAAACGTTTCCTACACCATTAAAACAATATTTTGGTGTAGGATACAGAATGTGTAGGACTCAAACACTTTTAAATAATTTTGCGACTCATACTAAAATATGTGTAGGACACAAAATTTTTAAATAATTTTGTCACTTCTAATAAAATTTGTGTAGGAGCCAATACATTAATGATGGTGAAGGAGGAATTTATGGTTGTATTAATAAGACTTGAGTAACTCTTTAAAATATTTATTAATATTTTACATCAAAATGTCTATACTACCCTTAGTAATTAAAGCATTAATTAAATGTTGACAAAAATGATATCTTGATTCACAACCATTGATCAAAAAAATATAGGGTCCATATTAATTCATTTTTTCTTCTTTTAAGAAGACTCTTCTCAAATGAACCTCCCCTTGATTATTCTCAAAAATGCCTAAAAATAGCTAAAAACACACAATTTTTTTTTAATATTTTTTATAAAAAAATCGCTACTTATAGTAGCAAAAAAAAAAAAATTTTTGCTACTAAAAGTTGTGATTTTAACATAAAAAATATTAAAAAAAATTAGATTTTTTTTTAATTTTTTTTAGATTTTTTTAAATATTAAAAAAAAGTTTAGTTTTTAGCATTTTAGCTTGGGGGGGGGGTTAGGATTTTTTTTGGGGGGGGGGGGGGGGTGGGGGTTAGGTTTTTTTAGCTATTTTAGGTTGTGTTCACATTGGTTCTCGCAATAAAGGTGGTTCTCACATGAACCTTACGCTATATATATATATATATATATATATATATACATATATATATACATATATGTGTGTGTATAGAAACGGGATCAGGAGAAAACGGTTGGAACTGTGAAAACAGTGAGAACGAATCCTGGACGAACACGTGGCGCGTGATATAATCACGGTGGAGGGGTTTTTTTGTTTTTTTATTTTATTTTTTTCCAATGCATCTCACACACCATCATCATCTAGGTCATTGGCATATAACGCCATCAACTGGTTTATCCTGACTCGCATCCTAGATTTAAACATAATCATAATCCTGGGTGTTAAAACGTACGAATGTGCTAAATCACATAGTTGTTCAAGAAGGCGTAGTCTATGTGTGTTCAGCACTTCGTCCATCGTCAACGA
Organism: Helianthus tuberosus; assembly: GCA_030545235.1. Taxonomy (NCBI): domain Eukaryota; kingdom Viridiplantae; phylum Streptophyta; class Magnoliopsida; order Asterales; family Asteraceae; genus Helianthus; species Helianthus tuberosus. The sequence continues at coordinate 23,010,622 of CM060385.1, forward strand.
ATCCTCACATTTTGATAACTCCTTTTCATCGTCCTTGATTATTCATCCAAACTCCACCCGGTAACTGTTGGTAGATCAAAAACGTCATCATCATCATCTGTTGGAAATCTTTTCTTCAATCTTCTTATTACTGTTTGAGTCCTTTCACACTAGTTGGCCATTGGAACACCAAGGGCCAGAATATCCCTCTGAACGGTATCATCCATACTAAGTATGACGTTGATGGTCTTGACCTTCACCCTTCTCCTGTCAGAGAACTTTAGGACGAAACGTCTCTCTGACATATCAAACCTCCATGCAATAACTTGAGTCATTTTAATTTAAGTTGTATGGTGTGACAACCCGAGATTTCAAGGTCTTGCCACTTGTGTCTTGTTTTTTTATATAATTCGTCTTACGTTGTATCTTATGCATGATATTTGAATGTTTTGAGTATTATGTGAAAACTTAAGTGTTGTGTAGTGTTTGATCATGTAATAGTTGTGTTTAACCCTGTTGGGAGACAAGCTCGACGAAGGTTAGGTCTTCGTCAAACCTCATCTTGACAAAGGTTAGGTCTTCGTCAAACCAATCTTCGCCACACGCTGAATCTTCGTCGAATCATTCTCCGACGAAGTATGACTCTTCGTCGAAGAGGAGGTTCGCCAAACAGGGGCTTCGGCCCAGGAAAGGTTCGCGACCCAGAATGATCTTAGTGGTATAAACTCCCGTAACCGTAATCAATTAAACCCTAAAGTTCTCTCATTATTCCCTTCCCTGTGCGGCGACACTCATAGAACCTCGAAGCCTTCCATCTCGATTTACCTAAACACTCAATATCACGGTTAGTAAGTTACAGATTGAATGATTTGTGTTCTTTTGTGATATCTATTTAAGAGTTAAAATGGTATTGAAACTAAGATTGTAAATCATGATGACGTGATCATATGTGAAACTAGGGTTTCGTTATAGGATTGAAAATGATGATTGTGTATGCGGTTATGTTCATATGGTGGTTCGATGGATTCTGCGTAGTGAATTGACTGCATGATAGGCTAACACCCGATTGAGTTTGGTCTGTGATTGCTATGCTTTGACGATGAAATTGATATGCTTTGGGTAGTCGGTAATTGTTCATAACTAGGGTTGATTGAACTTGTGAAGTAACCTTGTTTGATCCATTGATCTTGCTGGATATGTGTTAACTGCTGTTGGTTTTGACGAAGTTGTAACCGTTTGATTACTGACGAACCTATATGATATTTCGCCGAACCGTGTCTTGACGAAGGTTGAATACTTCGCCAAACTTGGTCTCGACGAAGGTTGAATACTTCGCCATACTTGGTCTCGACGAAGGTTGGATACTTCGTCAAACCCTGTCTTGACGAAGTATGGACACTTCGTCACACTTGATTCCGACGAAGGATAATCCTTCGTCGCTAGGATACTTCGCCGTAAGAGTTTATAGACGGAACAGTAGAAAGATACGATGTGTGTGATGTTGGATGTTTGTGATTACAAATGCTAATTGTTGCATGATAACAATACTGACTAAGTATGGGAAATCTGACTTGTTTGGTATGGTTAGAACACTCATCCGTTATGTGTTGATTTGTGATATTCACATGGGATGTGGTCTTGCATGAGAATTGAGTATTTGATACATGACATACAATGATTTTATGATGAGTGCAATCTGTGTTAAATGCAAGACTTATTGAATTGTGAAACTGATTCGATTGGTAACCACGGTAGGGTTTGGGTTGACTAACTTGGACGGGTAACTAAACATACCGAGCAATCTAAGGTGAGTTCACTTCTCTTGAGCATGCGTCCCGGTGGGTGGGACAGTCAAATGGGTATTCCTGAGAGGAATAGGTCTTTGGGTAAATCAGTGGATATTCCTGAGAGGAATAAGTCTTTTGGGTAAAAACTGGAATGTTGGATAATACACTCACTCCTATCACCATTAAGTCCCATCTTGTTTGTTACCTGAGAGGTAACGAGGTATTAGTTGGTAGTGCTATTTAGGTTTGGCACCCTCACCCCGTACCTGAGAGGACGGGTGTGAACTAATGACCCAGTCATAACCAATGCTTAGATAGGGGCATTGGGGAAGGGCAAAAATAATCTGGAGCCATCTTGTATTGTACTTGAGTTATTATCAACATTATAATCAATGAACTGAACTAATCACTTGGTAACTAACGTTTTCGTAAAGCTATGAACTCACCAGCGTTGTCTGATACACTTGTTGCATGCTCGCAGGTCGTTAGGTACTATGGACAAGGAACTTGCTATCTGGATGGTTGGAGTAGTCATGGGTCGCACTACTTGGATATGCACGACTTGTTACTGATTTTACATACATTGGTTTTGAAACACTTAAACAAATAATTACTGTTTGCTTCCGCTGAACATGTTAAACTTGGATTATGTTTGTGGTTGTTTTTATTATAATGAATGGAATCTTTGTTAAACATTTTGATATTAGTTCAATGTGATTAGTGGCTGGATCCTGGTACATCACACGCCTAGCGGGGTTTCCGCATGTGGTATTCTGGGGGTGTGACATATGGCGTTTTAGACAATTTGTGGCGTGTTAAGTTTGTTTACTTGTTCTACTTATATGATGACTTTTTTTGGCGAGAAGTAGATTAGGTCTATATGTTTTTGGCGCCAAAAAACAATAGTAATTATCTTTTTTTTTCATGGGTATTTTTATCTTTGTCGTGTGACGTAGGATGCAGACCTATACTGTGACAAGTAATTATCATGTTTTGAAAATATAAAAAATACAACTCACTAGCATAATGTAAATCGAACTTAACTTACTCTGTTTTTGCCTCTGGATCTTGTTTGATCTTTAAACTCTATAATATTGTGGTTTCGCATTTTCTAGGGTTTTGGCGATTTTTGTTGGAATTGGGGAGGTTTCTCTGGGAAGTATATATGTGTCGGTCGCGTTTTTATTGGTTTTGTAGATGCACATTTACCTTTTTGCCCTTAATGAAGTGTGCCCACGTTCGAAAGTTGAATATATTTACCAAAACGTCACCGCGCCAATCTAATACATAGATTGTTTTGATCCAACGGATGAGGGGCGTTCTCACCGTTTTCACACTTATAGGTGTTTTCTCTAAACCTTTGAGTTTACATTAGATCGAAGATAGAAATGAATGGGATGGGTTTAGTATTTTTAGTTATCAACAATAACAAATACATAATTTAAAGTTATAAATAGTGGGATCCCTCGCACAATGCGGTACAACTTCGATCGATATTAGTTTGATTCATTACGATATCGGCACAAGGTATAACAACCTAACGAAAAAAACAATGGAATAAAATTGTTAACATTAGGGTATAAAAATCTTGTGGTAACTTAAATTTTTTTTATTATTCCTTGCACAAAAACCAAAAATCTTGTGGTAACTTAAAATATGTGCTCTAGCTAATATTTAATTATAGGCATACTAGCAGATGTATCATGTGTAGCTTTCCATTTCAAATTATTCATAATTCAAGAGTTGTGTAAATTGTAAGTTTTAACTTATGTATTTTTTTTCTAACAGCAATAATTATATATATATATATATGATATATTAGCATCTTAAATTGTTTTTATTTATTTTATTGTTCTTTAAACTCCAAATAAATTGACATTTTTCTGATTACAAGTGGTTTTAAGCATTTTTATAGTATTTATCAATTTTTAATTACGTGAGATATTTTTTTTATTCAATCCGTGTAACACACGAGGTCCATAACCTAGTTATTTAATATAGATGTTTTAAACATAAAGTAAAAGAATTATTCTAAAGAATGAGAAGGTCTTGCCACATGACATTATTTAAAATTATTTATGACTATATATAACTAGAACTGTTATTAAATAACTAATTATATTTTAGATAAGTCAAAGTAAACCATCAAAATTCACGTAAACCATAAAACATTTATATTACATATTAAATAAAAGTTATTGAATGTAACTTTAGTAATAATATTTGTGAGAAAAAAATATCATAAAACATTTATATTACATATTAAATAAAAGTTATTGAATGTAACTTTAGTAATAATATTTGTGAGAAAAAAATATACCTTTATTGGTAACGTTCACTTAAACCATAAAACATTTATATTACATATTAAATAAAAGTTATTGAATGTAACTTTGGTAATAACTAGAGCTGATCCCCTGCGTTGCAGGGTTGGATTTTTTAACGTGATTTAAATGCACATCTTAAATTAGAAACTGAAAGCGAAATACCGATCGTTACAAATTGTATAACGAAACGTATATAAAAATAGAAAATTTCGAACGCATTAGTGTCCAATATCAACATTTAAAGAACTATTAAAAAACATTTAGTTAAATAAAAAAGTCCTTTAATTAAGTATAAAAAAATTTGTATACAATTTAGATAGAGTTATCAATTAAAATTAAAAATATAACAAACTTAAAGTAGTCCATAACCAAATTATTACTAAAATAAATTTGTTATATAAATATTCATACATTATTCAAATATTACACATATACACAGTTTGATTAGACAATTATATGTCTATGTGAAGACAAATTAAAGAGAGGCCAAAATGAAAACTTTGAAAAATGTAATGCTCAAAGTAAAGAAACGAAGACATCACTATTCCTTGTGATGATGTGAATTAATATATGAACAATATTTGTGAGAAAAAAATATATCTTTATTGGTAACATAAAAGAGTGTAAGGATGTATTGGGTAATTAATGTTATTATTATTACTAGTGGTAAGACCCGTGTGCAAACACAGGTGGCTTTTAGAAAACCATGCATAACACATATAAATGATGAATATGATTATATTTATAAATAGATAAGCCAGTCGGTAAATACTTAAAGTTTAGAGTATAAAAAATACGAAAATATACGATTTATTAATCTTTTTTAACGAAATAACATTTGCATTCAAGCATGTTCTTTCTCCAAAAAACATTGTTTTAACTCAATAGTCGTTTCAATCACCTGCAACCTCCACAAAACACTGTTTTAACCCAATAGTTGTTTTAAACCACCGTTTTAACCCAAGAGTAGTTTCAACCACTGTTTTCTCCACAAAACTCTGTTTTAACCCAACAGTGGTTTCAAACATCCATTTTCAAAAGATAAACAGACCTTTGCCACTATTACAAGATTTTAAACTCTCAACCCTAAATATTTATTTAATTAATTTAAATAACAAACATGGTTAATAATTTTAACACAACTAATTATATAAAATATGAAAGTGTCAAACAGAGCTAACTATATAATAAAGAAAGTTCGAAAACAAAGAATTTTAGGACTAGATAAGATACATTGTTATGGAAGTAAAATTTTAATCAATATTCTTGATTAACTTTAGGATTCATAATTTGATTGTAAAATCTCAAGAGAATCATAAAAAAGAGACATTTTTACAATTGTCAAGTGAGACTAACTTACTGTTAAAGAATATGATGCGACGATGCTTCAGTTTTTGTCTTGATTTTGCGGTGAACAAATGTGTGTTTGAAAGCCAAAGAGATTGTAATGATATTGATAAACAAAAAACTTTGAAGATGATTGAGTAGATGGATGAAAGCGGTAATGATGAAAGCAGTTTCCCAATGTAAGACAAATAAATTTATTTTATATACCCAATGAAGGCAGTTATGACTAAATAGATGGTGAGACTAACTTACTGTTAAAGAATATGATGCGACGATGATTAGGCTTTTAATGCAAAACATTTCAAAAATAAGTTTTCAATGGAAAACTATAAAATTAAATATCAAGAAATCCTAAGGACAAATTTTAAACCTTCAAAAAAAAAAAAAAACAGGTTTTCATAATTACAATTAACCTCTTCATTTACCATAAGACGCATTTTAAACACTATAAATGATTATTTACCATTATCCGCATTTCAAAACTTCAACAATTGTCTTTTAAAATTTTCACATTTGTTGATTTACGAAACATATGTTCAGGCACAATTCAACATCCACATAATCTAAATCAAACTTAGAGACAGTGAGAAGAATGTTTTCATCATCATGCTTTTATAAAGATTGCAATTACATCTAATAGACTAAAAAACTCCCTACATCAACTATTAGCCTAAGCACTATTACATTGAAAACCAATGTTGAGCAGCATCTACTGAATATGTTGTTCTTTAACATCTGTTGACCCATTGCAGACCTTTGTTTTTTCAAACTTTCTTCAGACTTTGTCTTCATCAACAGATGATCACTTCAAACAGATGTTCTCTTTGGGAAATTTGCCTTTGACAGACATTTAGAGTAGCAGATGTTGAGTATTTGTAATTGATATGAGGAAATTCTTCAAAAAACTGTTGACTTACCAAACATCTGTTCAGACACAATTCAACATCAATATAATCTAAATAAATGATATTATATAGTGAAATATCTTACAGCCCGAATGTCAGATTTCAATTCATTGTAGGTTAAAAAATCTAGCAGGAAAAAACGTGTACATTTTAACATAAACATGTAAAATTATATTTAAAAACAACAGCTTTTAATGCAAAACATCTAATAGCCTAACAAACTCCCTACATCTGCTATTAGCCTAAGCACTATTACATTGAAAACCTCTGTTGAGCAGGATCTATTGAATATCATCTGTTGTTCTTTAAGATCTGTTGACCCACAGGAGACATTTGCTTCTTCAAAATTTCTTCAGACTATGTCTTCATCAGCAGAGGATCACTTCAAACAGATGTTCTCTTTGGGCAGAGTTTACCTCTGACAGAAATTTAGAGGAGCAGATGTTGTGTATTTGTAATTGAGAGGAAATTTTTCAAAAAACTGTTGACTTACCAAATAATAAAAAAATAATAAAATTTCAAACCTCTAGCATAAAAAAATAATAAAAAAATCTCGTCATTTAAAGAACAACAATACTCTACATAGTAAACAAATGCTTCTACAACCTCAGCAGACACGGATGTTGGGAACCTCTGTTAAGTAACAACAGATGTTGGCAACAGTAGCAAGTCAAACAGCCGTTAGATTAGCAGAGAATCACTTCAAACAGATGTTCTCTTTGGGCAAACTTTACCTTTGACAGACATTTAAAGTAACAGATGTTGCGTATTTGTAATTGAGAGGATGAAATTCTTCAAAAATTGTTGACTTACCAAATAATAAAAAAATAATAATAAAATTTCAAACCTCTATACATAAAAAAACAATAAAAAAACTCTTCATTTAAAGACCAACAATACTCTACATCGTAAACACATACTTCTACCACTTCAGCGGACACGGATGTTGAGAATCTCTATTAGGCAACAACAGATGCTGGCGACAGTGGCAAGTCAACAGTCGTTAGATTAAATAGAACTTATGAGAACAGACAACACCCTTCAGTAGTGGATGACTTTTTAGCCAAACAGAGGTTTAAAAAACAGATGATGATTTCGAGCAGATGTTCTCTTTTGGCAAACTTTAACTTTGACAGATCTATATAGTAACAGAAATTGATTCTTTGTAATTCTTCAAAAAATTGTTCAAGAACAATTCAACATCAACATAATCTAAATCAAACTCAGAGACACTTTCACATCTACATCAATATCGATCTGCAATACTCATATGATATTAAAAATTACATAATAATTGTAACACCCCAAAAATGGGTTTGGTAATTTAAACCCGGTTAATATAAAGGAACGGGTAAAAATACCATTAGGGGTAAAAGTAAAACCGTAAATGAATAATAACTAGGAATAATTAACCTAGTTGATTTTAATATCGTTGGTATCAAACGGAGAGTTGTAGCCCTATTTAATTAAAACGAAACAAGAGGGACCAAAGTGGGATAACTTGAAAGTGGTTTTAATAAATGAAAATAACACACACACACACACACACACACACACACTTCGTGTGTGTTCTGTGCGTGATCAGGGGAAGGCTCTAGAGAGCCAAACCCTAGTTCATCATATATCACCCAATTGAAGGAGGAATCGGGGCTCAAATTCAAGAAGGAACATGAATTAACGATCACCCAAGCTAGGGGATCATAAGGTATGTCGAATTTTGATGTTTAATGAAGTTGAGAAATCTGGATAATCATCACTAGTGGTGATTTATGTATGAATCATGAAGGTTATGCCCAAATTAGTGATGTATGCACGTTTAGGAACAAACCCTAAGCGAAAACTCTGAGTAAAGTGCTAGAATTTAGGTGTTTGGATGAATTACCACACTTAGTTAAGTGGGTTTATGTGTAATCCATGAAATGGTATGAACTTGATTAGGAATATGTGTAGTATGTGATGGGTATTTGTATATAGAGTGATTATGGTATGGAATTTGTATGATGTTTACTTGTGTTGATAAATGAAGGTGATAATTAGGAAGAAACACATGAAATACTTGTACATTATGCTTAGGAAGTAGTACACACACCAAGTGTTTGATGAAATGTCTAAATGACAATAATATGTGAAATTGTATGCAATTAATGGGTAAACATGTATAGAATGTGGTATTAATGAAATTGATAGTAAACTAACATGAGGAATGTATTTTAGATATAGTTCATGTGAAGATTATGTTAGGTTGATGTTGAGTATGCTTTATGCTTGTTTGAATTGACTAATGAAAGTCATACGTGAGATATGAAATTGATATGATCGTTCATACGCACAATCATATATGCTATCAAGAATGTGAATGTAATGACATGTACGGATAGGAGTCATGTCAACGCGGACACAAGCATGGAAGGGCAACGGGCCAAGGATAAACACGGAAGCTATGCTTGAACTCGGACGCACGAGGTAAGTAAACTCCAAACTTACCCTTTTGTTTGTTAATGTATTTATGATATATGGTAATTATTGAAGGTAACGCAAGAAGATATGAATCGTTGTTATTACTAAGTTAAGTTTTAGTGCAAATGGGTCGGAAGTGGTTAATAAAGAGATTTGATTAAGTTTGGGTAAGAAAGGGAATGTACATAATGAATTATGCATAAAGATGAGTTATGTGTATTCGAGGTCATGTTCATATGAAAAGACGCTAATGATACTAATCGTTTTCTATTGAGAACTAATGTGAAGTGTAGGTATGTTAACAATGGAGGTGAAGGTTGACATCGCAATTTGATGCGAGTGATACAATGGATGAATGAAGGGGCTAGTAATAGAGGAAGCATGATATGTTGTCGCTTCATTATGCATATGTTAAGATTTTGTATTTTGTCATCGGTTGCTAATGATGTGATTGGTTGTGGTGACTGCAGGTTGTACATGTTTATGAATGTTTGCTCAAGATGTGTACGCGGTTGAAGATCGAGTCAAGACATGGATTGTACGAGGGTGTGTATGTGGTCACTTAATTCGATATACGTATGTTAGTCTTTAATCAATTTATGAAGAGGGATTAATGTATTTAAGTGAAAAAAATGAATATAATGAAAGAGAATTTTTAAGTTCGTATTTCCGCTGCGACTTTAGGTTAAAACGTGTTAGGGCGTTACAATAATACGTATGCACCCTAAAATTAGTAAAAATAAAATGCTCCAAAAAGATTAATAGGATTAAAATTTAATTATGAGATTAAAAGATCAACAATTACATCGAGTACTGAACAACGGAACTTTAAAATCTAACAACAACACCAAGAAATTTAAGAATCTAACAGCAAAAATCTTCCAATTTTAGCTTCAACTCCATAGAGTATTGAACCTCTCGATGTATATCTTTGAGCATCGCCATGAACTCCATGGAAGTTGAAGGCATCACCATCATGTAACACCCCGAAAATTCACGTCCTATAAGGTATTGACACGTGTCATAAGCTTGAACGTGAGAAGGTATACTTTAGAGGGACTAAAGTTGACAACCATAGAAAGTATGGGAAAATAAGGATTTAAAATGTCAACAATGGATAATTATACTTTACATTAACCCTACATGATGCTCATACCTTCAAAAGAATGAATCATGGATCATACGAAGCTAAAAGTGAGAGATTACAAACTACAGGGGTTAAATGTGTCAACATGTTAAAGATATACCTCTGAGTGACCTTTTGACAAACCCGAAGCTTTGTAAATGTAAATTATGCTCACTGGAATGCATGATATAAATTTCATAAAGTTTCGTTATCGTATGAGCAAGTTGTGATTAAATTCGTTTACAAGGGTTAAAAGCGTTAACGTTGAAAGTTAAGGCTTTTCGGGTTAACCGGAAGTGTTCAGGGACTTGGAAAAGTGGGTATAAGTTCTAAGGCCCTTGTGGGTGAACATAAGGGGGTCAAAATGCAAGAAATAACCCTAGTTGCCCCTTCGGGAAGCCAGAGGTCAAGTTGGAAATAAAAGAAAATCAAAAACAAGAAAAATAGGTCTAAAGCGGCCCGCTTTAGTTCTGCTTAATTTCAATGCGGGCCGCATCCGGTCTGCAGAACCTGAAAAACAGGCAGCAGCCTGTTTAATGCAATTGTGACCCCCTTGGCCGGTTTTTCTTGCATGTGAAGGACCCTTAGACTTCCCTAGGCTCTAGTAACAAGTGTTGAATGATTGTGGTTGATCATAGACTTTGTTGTCATCAATTCATGGTGCCAAGAACACTATAAAACCCACCTAAGTTGCAACTCTTTGATCATTCCATTCTCATTTCACTTCTGCTCATTTGTGGAACATCCAAGCTGATCAAAGGCCTCCCTAAGCAACCATTAATCACTTTGTAAGTTGCTAATCCCTTCTAAATTAATTCTAGCTTAGTAATTAGCTTAAAAGTCAATATATCGTAAATTACGGTTGACTTCGTGATTAAGTAGCGATAGCTCAGTCGTATGTCAAATTAAAAGTACCGTTAGATAGGTAATTATATGGGTATTAAACCCTTTTAAGGGCAAGTACCAATTCCAGACCTAACTAGGTCGTTTGTCGGGTCAAACGTTGACCGAAAAAGTCAACAGAAATACAAAATGCGATTTAATGCACAATTAATGATCCGAAAGGTGTGTAACCTGTTTTAACCTTAATATAACATGATAATAAGTATAAAAACTTGTCTATACTTGTCCGACTCGACAAATTTCTGTTTAAACCCGGTTCGGAGCCGAAAGACGCGAAACTTTGACTTTTGCATTGACTTCGGTTCTGACCCGTTTTAGTTTGATTTGGAAATGCCTTAGTGCTTCATTAGGGTTGGGTTACATGATAGTATAAGCCTCTGTACTAGTTTCGTTGATTATCCGATTCGTTCGCGCGTTTCCGTTAAATGCTTAAAATGGACCCTAATGCCCTTATGACCATACAACGAGAATTTTGAAAATGTGGAAGTACAATAATCTTAGTTACTGATTATTAAACATGTACGTAAATTTTCACGTCAATCGGAGGTCTAGATTAGGAGATATGCGCATTAGCGTAAATAATAAACTTTTTATTAATTAAACGGCGCGATTAGCGCATAGCCTATCTAAACCCGATTTTCGGTACCAAAACTTTTACCCACTAATGTTAAATAATATTTTGGGATTTTTGAAGATTTTTAATTATTTTTAAACTGGTCTTAAGCTAGGCTTATCGCCTTAATTCGGTTAATACCGAATTTACCCTTTTCGGTCATAAAATGATTTCTACAAGGAATTTTGACGCGAATCCAATTGCTACTGATTTTAAATAATAAATGTAATGTTTTGAGTCTGTTTAACTAATCAGAAAACCCAAAATAGTATTTTTTGTCGTACTTCGCTTAAAACGGGTTTATACGCGTATTATACGCGTAGTTTAGGCTTAAAACCATTTTGACACATAAGGATTATTACCAACTAATATAATCTGTTAAAAATAAGTTGTTTACTGATTACTTCAGTCCCGAACATCGGGGTTACGTTAAATCCCTTTTATAATCTCTAAAATGACCAAAATACCCCTACGGGGCATAATTAATGATTAATCTCGTTTTGGGCATTATGGAAGGTATCATTATGATATCACAACATATTTAAAGCATATTAACTTAGGAAACCTTTTCGTGATTCATTCGGTTACCCGTTACGCATTATTCGCGTTCGGTTCGGTTTATATAACTAGTTTACATAAACTAGCCGAAACAGGTCAAACGTTATCGTTTTTATCTCAAAATCCAGAATGTGTTTAGTTTACCCATATTATACAAGTCTTCGAACTTGTCGGGTCTAAATCACATTCTATTCCGGTCTTCGCTTAATCATGCGTTTGAACCGTAAACCTCTCTTAAAACTAACCGGTCTAAGTTACGACTTAAATAAGACCCGTTAGGAATCTAATAGGCTAATAAAACCTTCGTTCCATATTGAGAGCCCCGGTAAAAGTACTCGTGCTTGCTGATTAGAATATACGGCTGAGTATAAATTGCATTGCTAGCTCAGGTAAATACTTTTAACTTATTTTCCCTTATACGGGCTTGGGATACGGTGTTATAAAAATACCGCTTGGTCGGGTGTAGAAACCTTTTAATCGGAGATGATTAAATTGCATAATCCCGTTTTAATCTGTATTGATTGATAACAAATAACATTGGGGGTTAATGACCGTGTCCTGGATATCCTTGGCTCATTTTAAAAAGTGAATGGCCACGACGTAAGCACAAGGTGTAGACATAACACCTCCTGTTGCATATGTATAACGTATACTCACTCGTAAGGGTAACTTCTTGTGAGATTATATTTGTGGTGTGTCGATTAATCTTGTCCGGCTTGTATTGTATAATCACCGGCCCTAACTGTTGGACAACCATGTAAATCGGATACAAGATTTTTATTAATAAAATTGTCCCAAGTATAAAAGATTAATTTTGCCTCTGTGCATTTTAATCAATATGTCAAGATATTTTGTGCCGTTTGCACTCAAATCACTTTTCAAACTCTTTTTCCAAAATGAGTCAGTTAATTGTATTTACCAGTGTAAACTGACGTATTTTCCAAAAGGTTAAGTGACAGGTACTACGCATAATTGGCTGGGAGCTCAGGGTGTCATTAGGGAATCTTGCAAGTTCTAGATGCCTGAAGTCTGTTGAACAGTTTTAGTATCTTTTGTTTGATCCGCCTGTGGATCCTTTACCTTCCGTTGTAATACTTTGACATTACTTATATTCGGAATGTAATAATAATAATTATCTTTTGCTTCCGCTGTGCATTATTATATTGTGTTGTTTGACTATTATGTTGCCAACCACGTCACGATACTCCCCCACCGGGCCCACCGGTGACACGTGGAAATTTGGGGTGTGACACATCAGGTTTCTGGAAACCTGGTCTCTCGTGAACAGACCAAGATGCAGTCCATCAAAACACCTCTTCAGCTCCTGAAGAGTAGCCCTATCCTCATATACTTAATCCTCAACTTGCTTGATAAAGAGCTGTTTTAAATCATCGGAGTCTGCAGAAGTGTATACATCTTATATGTATACATTCTATACATCAAAATTCCCAACTTTATGCATCTTTTAATACAAAAAGGCAGGAAAAAACAAACTGAATCTACTTATATATCTTATTAAATAAAATCTTATCTTACATCAGAAGCAGATACTTTCTTGCGTTTAGTAGGAACCACTGTAGATTCTACATCATCATCATCTGCCCAAATCATTCATAATCATCATTTAGTCATAACCCAGAATAACTTCACTGTACATTTAATAATCTTTCTTTGTATTTAATTCATATTAATTGCTTAATCTTTCTTTGTATTTAATTTAATACTATCAATATCCATATTAACATATTCTAAAACCATTATGTCTCCACAAATGCTTCTACCACTGGTCGCTCGAAGAAAACAGAGCTGGAATATATCAACAGTTCAAAATAAAAATTATCAACAGTTTAAAAAAATCAACAAACCTAAAATAACCCGCAGATGATTGTATGAATTTCAAACAACTGTGATTAGACTGAAATATAAAGCGAGAATTAAAGTAGATCAGTTCAAAATTCAAAAATTCAAAATTACAAAAAAAAACATACTTTCAACGATGTTGGAACAATGATGCTGGGACAATTATGTAAAACACAAAGATCTGTAATCGAAGAGTTTCTTGCAGCAGAAGCAGAGAGTTTCTTGCATTTGGTAGGAACAATTGTAGAACAATCATCATCATCATCTGCTCAAATCATTCACAATCATCGTTTAGTCATAACTCAGATAAAAAACAATTACGAAAAATCAAAAACAAAAACAAACATAATTATATATGACATTACCATCATCAAGGCAAACGACATATCCTCAAAATTTGTTCTGAAAGTGGGTCAGAGAGAGCTTATGTTTTCTCTTTTCCTTTATGAACAAATGTCGAGTATTGAGAAGAAGGGATTTGAGGGAGAGATACGTTGGAAATGTGGTTTGAAAATACAAAAGCAGAGAACACGAGAGTGTAAATATGAATAGAGAAATGAGAAAAAAAAAACCTTTATATAAGAAGATGATTGATAGAAGTGAGTGAGTGACATGCATTAATTGCAAATTACGTATCCCCAGTCATTTTGAATTTGAAATTACCGGCAATTTCAAAATATCTGCTGATATATACGCATACAAAGGATCTTCAACCTCTGCTGGCTTTAAAGGATAGATATGGGCAGAGGTTTTGGATGGCAGAGGTTTATATAGATTTTAAATGATTTTATATATTAAGACTTATGATGCAGTAATGACATAAGAAAAGCAGTGTTGGACAGCCTCTCTGGCTACCACATCAGCTTTTCTTATGTCACTCAGATTTCTCCTTTTATAGAAAGTATAGATTATTATAATAAAGTAAAGAGTTAATTGCCCGGATGGTCCCCGTGGTTTCACGTTTTTTCACGTTTAGTCCCCATCTTTTAAAAATAGCAGGTATGCTTACTATGGTTTGTTAGTTTGTTACTCGAATAGTCCCCTGAGTAGATGTCAGTTAGTTTGGAAATAGCAGGTATGCTCCCTATGGTTTGTCATTTTGTTACTCGGATAGTCTCCTGAATAAATATCAGGGGACTATCCGAATAACAAAATGACAAACCATAAGAGCATGCTTGCTATTTTCAAAAGATGGGGACTAAACGTGAAACCACAGGGACCATCCATGCAATTAACTCTAAATTAAACATATATAAATGTATCCGTAACAAGAAATACAAAACATTACATATTCAAATATTAATTATTATATCTCCTTAAAAAAAGCCAAATGCTTATTACGACTTCTGCATGCTTTTCTACATTTTTTTTTTCTTTCAACAAAACAAATAATAAGTAAAATTGATGTAGAGACTACTGACTTTTTTTGTTGACTATTTTTGTGGTTTACTAAATCAAATAACAGTAATCATATTGTAAGCAAAAGTTGAGTGCATTCACTCCAGATCATTTTGTTTTCATTTTCAAACCATTTATTTTGTGGTTTACTAAATCAAATAACAGTAATCATATTGTAAGCAAAAGTTGAGTTCATTGATCACTTCAGATCATTTGGTTTTCATTTTCAAATCCTTTATAAATCCTCATCAACCCCCTCACTCCATATCATACACCAACAAATACTACTAAATGGCTAATTCCATTAGTGGAGTTCCACTAAAACTCATCGCGTTTTTGTTTTTCTGTGGTTTACTTATCTTATCCCCCGGCGGTCTGTGCCAATCAGTCCCGGGGGTTTACATTTTTGGAGACTCATTAGTGGACGTCGGTAACAACAATCACCTCGCTCTTTCCCTTATTAAGGCTGATTTCCCTCACAATGGTGTAGATTTTCCTACTGGAGAAGCTACTGGTCGGTTCAGTAACGGAAAAAATCCTGCTGACTTTCTTGGTATGTTCTAGGATTTTTTTTTTCACAACAAAAAATTTTACACGCCTAAATACCACCTAAATTTCTACATTCAAGGATTTGCACTCACGCCATTTTTTGTGTGTGTGGGGGGGGGGGGGGGGGGGGGGAGGGGGGGTACATTAATTAAGCCTTGATATTAATCAGAAAAATTAGATGAATAATAAAAAATAATAATTAAAATAACTATAATTAATAGGTATTTAAAGGAGTTTCAATTCTGTATCTGAACTAAAAGATCTTGTGCAATATGATAGCTGAAAAGGTGGGATTACCTTTGGCGCAACCATATCTATCATTGGTGTCAAAATGGAAAACGTCGAACACATATCCGATTACTGGAGTCAACTTTGCATCAGGAGGCGCGGGACTCTTTAATAGGACTGACCTCGTTGTAAGAACACATTTTAATAATTTGCATGCATTCAGATCCTTATTACCAAAGGGCTTGTAACCTATCGGTACCACTGTGTGATGGAAACGTAGTCTCATAGTGGACAAAATATGTAAATTTAAGAGTTGTAAAAAAGTTGAGATCTATAATTTGATTCTTAATTAATTAATTAATTAATAATTATGTATGTTATAATTGAAAAATGCAGGAACAAGTAATTTCACTGACACAACAAGTAGAGTACTACACTTTGGTGTATGAGCAGTTGGTTCGAGAACTGGGCTCAGATGGTGCACAAACCCACTTAGCCAAATCATTATTTGTGATTGTGATCGGAAGCAATGATCTCTTTGGCTACTTCCGCAACAACTCCAAAGTCTCAAAGAAGTACACCCCACAACAATATGTTGATCTCATGGCCTCCACTTTTAAACAATTTATCAAGGTATATATGTATGTAAACCTCTTGTTTTCTCTTCGCTTAATCATGCGTTTGAACCGTAAACCTCTCTTAAAACTAACCGGTCTAAGTTACGACTTAAATAAGACCCGTTAGGAATCTAATAGGCTAATAAAACCTTCGTTCCAGATTGAGAGCCCCGGTAAAAGTACTCGTGCTTGCTGATTAGAATATACGGCTGAGTATAAATTGCATTGCTAGCTCAGGTAAATACTTTTAACTTATTTTCCCTTATACGGGCTTGGGATACGGTGTTATAAAAATACCGCTTGGTCGGGTGTAGAAACCTTTTAATCGGAGATGATTAAATTGCATAATCCCGTTTTAATCTGTATTGATTGATAACAAATAACATTGGGGGTTAATGACCGTGTCCTGGATATCATTGGCTCATTTTAAAAAGTGAATGGCCACGACGTAAGCACAAGGTGTAGACATAACACCTCCTGTTGCATATGTATAACGTATACTCACTCGTAAGGGTAACTTCTTGTGAGATTATATTTGTGGTGTGTCGATTAATCTTGTCCGGCTTGTATTGTATAATCACCGGCCCTAACTGTTGGACAACCATGTAAATCGGATACAAGATTTTTATTAATAAAATTGTCCCAAGTATAAAAGATTAATTTTGCCTCTGTGCTTTTTAATCAATATGTCAAGATATTTTGTGCCGTTTGCACTCAAATCACTTTTCAAACTCTTTTTCCAAAATGAGTCAGTTAATTGTATTTACCAGTGTAAACTGACGTATTTTCCAAAAGGTTAAGTGACAGGTACTACGCATAATTGGCTGGGAGCTCAGGGTGTCATTAGGGAATCTTGCAAGTTCTAGATGCCTGAAGTCTGTTGAACAGTTTTAGTATCTTTTGTTTGATCCGCCTGTGGATCCTTTACCTTCCGTTGTAATACTTTGACATTACTTATATTCGGAATGTAATAATAATAATTATCTTTTGCTTCCGCTGTGCATTATTATATTGTGTTGTTTGACTATTATGTTGCCAACCACGTCACGATACTCCCCCACCGGGCCCACCGGTGACACGTGGAAATTTGGGGTGTGACAGGTTGGTATCAGAGCCAACACTGAGTGAATTAAACACTAGCCTTTTGTGTTTAATCTCAGTTACACAATTGCACATTCCTAAATCTCCTGAGTCTAGACTTAACATAGGAATATTCTCAATCCTAATCTGGAAATTTTACTTCCAAATTTTTATTGGATACGTCGCCAAGCGAAGAAGCCGTAATAGGAGTTCTCCACACCCGGAGCCCTGAGATGCTGAGCTTCGTACCGCGGCTAGAATGAAACGAGCATCCAAGGAGAATGCATTCAGAAATAAAATGAAGAATAAACTCCTTTTACTGAAGATCGTTTCCTTATTAGTCCTTATAAGGACATATTTATCTTTCAGTCCCTTCGAGGACACATTATCCCTTCAAAGACCCGCTTAGGGCAACTCTGTACTTTTGTTTTCATATAATGGATTAATTAAACTTGTCCACGTGACTAAGCCTTTTGTGCTAATACTAAATGCCTCGATCCCAGACGATCATGGCTTATAAATTAAACTTGTCCACGTGACTAAGCCTTTTGTGCTAATACTAAATGCCTCGATCCCAGACGATCATGGCTTATAAATTAAACTTGTCCACGTGACTAAGCCTTTTGTGCTATTACTAAATGCCTCGATCCCAGACGATCATGGCTTATAAATTAAACTTGTCCACGTGACTAAGCCTTTTGTGCTATTACTAAATGCCTCGATCCCAGACGATCACGGCTTATAAATTAAACTTGTCTACGCGACTAGGCCATTGTGCTATTATTAACTTATAAATTAGGATTTATGATAAAAATCCTGAATAAAATAAATATCCTTCCTTCCCTGCCAGTAGGCATTTTAAAGAGAATCTTAAAGGTGAAACCTAGCCTACGCGGCCAGGATGGTGAAACCTACTCAAGAGATTCAAATCCTTGTTAACACCTAAAAACGTGTTAGCACTCCTGACAAATGTGATTCGATAAAATCACAACAGTCATCCTTATATTGGATTCTTCCAATTTTCTTATCTAGCCTAGTGAATTAGAAATCATGGCTTGTGTCATCCTATAAGATGATCATTTTATAAACATCCGATAGTGATGAAGTGCCTATGGGCTAAACTTGTTGTCTGATAAGACAACGATAGTGGTGGTCTTTGACCTCCTATCTAAAAACGTTGGACCAAGTCCAAGCGTAATAGTCGGTAGGATCCATACGATCTCGACTAATAGCATCTGAGAAGATGAACATATTATAACCATCCCTCAGAAGGGAAATGCCCACGGGCTATATCTAGTGTCATAAAAGACAAAAGACAGTTGAGGTCTACAACTCCCTGTCAAGGTAATGAACGTGATTCAAACCTTAATGCCCCGATTCTCTGAAATCATGGCTTATAAAAATTTAGAACTGTCCTTGTGACTAGGCCTTATGCGCCAGTTTAATATCCTTAATGTTTTATAACTAGGATAAATTATAATGAAAATACAGATTTAATATAACTAACAAATTAACCAATATGGTTTATATTACCATGGTTGATGAATCGTCAAGGATGATGATTCCATAATAACCTTGAATAAATCATTGTCAATGTTTATGTAGACATCAAGCTACATGGCTGGATTAGATGAAGTTAACAGCCACATGAAGGAGGAAAATGATACTACCAGAATTAATGTAACTGGAGCAGAACTACAGGCAATAATAGATTATGCTATTACTCGAGCACTTGATCGGCAGTATGATGAGTCAAATGATACCCACTCTAAGACTCTATCTGCGGCTCGTAGTACGCACCCTTCTAACACACATGAGTTAAGGGAGGACGATGTTCATGACTTGTCAAATCAAAGGAGTATTCCGCCTAGACAGGTTGTGTTTCATCAAGAGGTACCAGTTAAGACCTGTTCATATAAATATTTTGTCTCCTGCAAGCCCAGAGACTTTACAGGAGAAGAAGGAGCCATCGATTGCATGACATGGCTCGATGAGATGGACGCTGTTGTCGACATCAGCGGTTGTGCGGAGCAAGATGTTGTGAAATTTGTTTCACAATCATTTAAAGGGGAAGCGTTGGCATGGTGGAGATCATTGCTCCAAGCCACGGGAAAGGTTCTACTCTACAACTTATCTTGGGAGCAATTTGTTGCATTAGTCAAGGAAAACTATTGCCCCCAGCATGAAGTAGAAAAGATAGAATCAGACTTCTTGACTCTGGTCATGGAGAATTTGGATTGTCAGGCATATGTGACAAGTTTCAATACTATGTCCCGCCTAGTTCCTTATTTAGTCACCCCTGAACCTAAACGCATAGCACGTTTCATTGGAGGCCTAGCACCAGAGATAAAAGGGAATGTTAAAGCATCTAGGCCAACCACATATAGGTCCGTGGTGGACTTATCCTTATCTCTCACCTTAGACGCAATCAGAATTAAGTCTGTTAAGGCCTCTGGCGAGAGAAGAAGTGAAAGAGAGGAGGAAAAACTCTCATCAAGCTAACAAGAAGAAGAAGGGAAGCTCGGAGCGCGGGAAGGATTCCGAGTTTAGGAAGAACTCGAGTCAGTCTGATAACAGACCCAAATGCAATAACTGCAAAAAGCAGCATTTTGGAAATTGTACAATAGACCCACGCGCTAAATTGTGTGGGATTTGCAAGACCAAGGGTCACAAAACCTTAGATTGCAAGGGGTTGAAGAACGCCACATGTTACAATTGTAACGAAGAAGGGCACATCAAAACCAACTGCCCAAACCTTATAAAGAAGCCGGGAAAGGCCAGGGAAATAAAACGCATGAGTCTTCCGGGTGAACGCCAGGAGATGGTGCAGAAGGATAACTATATAGCAGGTACTTTTCCTTATCAAACAGTGTATGCAGAAATTTATTTGATGCTGACACATGTGATTCAATAATGAACGATCACTGTTGAGGACTGTTGTCTCCGTCCAATTAGGACTTCGGTCATTTCGTATGAAGTAGAAATTGGCCGATAATACCTTAGAAATGCTCCAACAAATCTTAGATATTTTATAGGAATCACTCTTTTCTGATATTCCTATGGCAAGCTTTCAAGCTACCTAAATTCTTTAATATAATAAAGGCAGATGTGACGTTTTGATCCTCTGTCAGAAAAGTGATGGACTAGGTCCAAATCTTTAATGCCATTGATGGTCTTTTGCGACCTAGGCTAAGTAATATTAATATATTATAAATAATGTTCATTATGAATGTTAGTACTATAATAGCCTGTATGGGTTATTGACACCATGGTTAGTATATATTAAGACCATCAAAATGAGAAATAGCAGTTGTTGGATTGCAACTAAGAAATTGTTTTATTGGTATTAGGAACCAATATCGAGTATGGCAAACTCGGATAAGACAACAGTCAATCGCCCCATTGATAACACGACGCATGCTAATGATGCTGAAATTGTGAACCTTAGAATTTCCAAAGATGTCTTTCAAACTATGATAGACGCAGCTGTTGGAAAAGCTGTGAAGAAGGCTGTGAAAAAGTTCAAGGAGCCCCATGCTGCTCGGTCTAAATTTTATCTAGGACCACACTTCCTTACTCTTAAGGAGGATTCCGTTCATGCCTCTGTTGCAAAGGATGAACTAAAAAGGAAAAGGGAGGTAGATAACTCCCAGAGTTCTAAGAAAAAGAACAAACAAAAGTCCGACCAGAAACCAGTATGTGAGACCTGCAAGAAGCGCCATCATGGGAAATGCAGGTTCGAACCAAAATCCAAATCGCAGCCTCGACCTCTACATTGCGGGATCTGCAAGTCTAAGGGACATAAAACGTTGGACTGTAAGGGCATGATGAATGCAGTCTGCTTCGGCTGTAATGAGAAGGGCCACATCAAGACTACGTGCCCTAAATCTGTCAAAGGAAAAGCGGTTGAGGAAGTAAAGCCTAAAATTGAAAGCGCCTAAAATGCCTGAACTAGTCCATAAATAATGACATCAGGTACATTCCTTGGCATTTCATCAGTAATTTAAATGCTAAGAGTTTTATTTTGGTTCGGATACCAGTAAATCCTTCATAAACTATAAGTATAACAAACTTTTAAAAACTTTTCATAAGAACCCTATATATATTAAGTGTGAGGTAAAAACCTACAGGTAGGAAATACACAGGAACTAATTCTTCTATTCCTTTCTGAAATCTTCAAATCATAAAACCCTAATATACCCTCTCTCCAGATAAAATACATCATCATATGAAATTGATATCTCTTGATCTCTATTGATTTCGAATACCAAACGGAATGACAAAAGCGCCATATGAGGATTTGGTGTATCTTAATAAATTCCATAGATTGCTTCCATGCCTGATCAGTATGGAGGTTTAATGCATGGAACCACAAAGATATCCCAATGATCATATGATACTAAAGTCAACTAATGGCATTCAAAGAAGATATCCAAAATGAAATTGTCCAAGTAAATATTCCCGATTAAGGAATTCGTGGACTAGTAACATAAATATGTCACTTATTCGGCACAAGTAACGATGAGTGAACTGGAGCCTGAGATATGAAAAATCTCTGCAACCTCCTTATACTTTGATTATCTTCTCCTAAGTTTACCCTGTTTACCTCCCTAGAGGCAAGAAGAGTTAAGATTAACATCCCGCTTTGGGGTAGATTGTTGTAAGAACTCCATGTTGATTATGGAATAACCAAAAACCTGATTAAGTAAATTTTAAGATAGGAGGCTCATATAGCCAGTCACAATATTCTGAGGGTGTTATATTATTAAATAAGAAAGACGGTTCATATTGCTTATGCATGCATGCCGCAACCCTAAATAGGCAACGATTAAGAAATTGCCATCCGTTACCCAGGATCGTCGAATTGTTCGACTAACGACAAGGATTAGCTATTCCTTAATATTAGTTAAGTAATGGTTGGAATAACCACCTTAAGATAAGCTTTTCTTTAATAAATGATGTGTAAGTATTAAGGCTACTCCTTTGGAGACCTTGTATAGATGAAATGTTAAACATCTGTTGTTAGGACAATAGATTGGTAAGTCCAATATTCAGGATCTGAAAGTTGCATTGGAAACAACAAATAAGATCATACAAATTCCTAATCATCTGTAAGTTGCCATTATTAGGCAGAGAATACTTCCTTATTTCGGTAAATCTCGGGCCGAGATTTCTTTTAAGGGGGTGAGGATGTAACACCCCGAAAATTCACGTCCTATAAGGTATTGACACGTGTCATAAGCTTGAACGTGAGAAGGTATACTTTAGAGGGACTAAAGTTGACAACCATAGAAAGTATGGGAAAATAAGGATTTAAAATGTCAACAATGGATAATTATACTTTACATTAACCCTACATGATGCTCATACCTTCAAAAGAATGAATCATGGATCATACGAAGCTAAAAGTGAGAGATTACAAACTACAGGGGTTAAATGTGTCAACATGTTAAAGATATACCTCTGAGTGACCTTTTGACAAACCCGAAGCTTTGTAAATGTAAATTATGCTCACTGGAATGCATGATATAAATTTCATAAAGTTTCGTTATCGTATGAGCAAGTTGTGATTAAATTCGTTTACAAGGGTTAAAAGCGTTAACGTTGAAAGTTAAGGCTTTTCGGGTTAACCGGAAGTGTTCAGGGACTTGGAAAAGTGGGTATAAGTTCTAAGGCCCTTGTGGGTGAACATAAGGGGGTCAAAATGCAAGAAATAACCCTAGTTGCCCCTTCGGGAAGCCAGAGGTCAAGTTGGAAATAAAAGAAAATCAAAAACAAGAAAAATAGGTCTAAAGCGGCCCGCTTTAGTTCTGCTTAATTTCAATGCGGGCCGCATCCGGTCTGCAGAACCTGAAAAACAGGCAGCAGCCTGTTTAATGCAATTGTGACCCCCTTGGCCGGTTTTTCTTGCATGTGAAGGACCCTTAGACTTCCCTAGGCTCTAGTAACAAGTGTTGAATGATTGTGGTTGATCATAGACTTTGTTGTCATCAATTCATGGTGCCAAGAACACTATAAAACCCACCTAAGTTGCAACTCTTTGATCATTCCATTCTCATTTCACTTCTGCTCATTTGTGGAACATCCAAGCTGATCAAAGGCCTCCCTAAGCAACCATTAATCACTTTGTAAGTTGCTAATCCCTTCTAAATTAATTCTAGCTTAGTAATTAGCTTAAAAGTCAATATATCGTAAATTACGGTTGACTTCGTGATTAAGTAGCGATAGCTCAGTCGTATGTCAAATTAAAAGTACCGTTAGATAGGTAATTATATGGGTATTAAACCCTTTTAAGGGCAAGTACCAATTCCAGACCTAACTAGGTCGTTTGTCGGGTCAAACGTTGACCGAAAAAGTCAACAGAAATACAAAATGCGATTTAATGCACAATTAATGATCCGAAAGGTGTGTAACCTTTTTTAACCTTAATATAACATGATAATAAGTATAAAAACTTGTCTATACTTGTCCGACTCGACAAATTTCTGTTTAAACCCGGTTCGGAGCCGAAAGACGCGAAACTTTGACTTTTGCATTGACTTCGGTTCTGACCCGTTTTAGTTTGATTTGGAAATGCCTTAGTGCTTCATTAGGGTTGGGTTACATGATAGTATAAGCCTCTGTACTAGTTTCGTTGATTATCCGATTCGTTCGCGCGTTTCCGTTAAATGCTTAAAATGGACCCTAATGCCCTTATGACCATACAACGAGAATTTTGAAAATGTGGAAGTACAATAATCTTAGTTACTGATTATTAAACATGTACGTAAATTTTCACGTCAATCGGAGGTCTAGATTAGGAGATATGCGCATTAGCGTAAATAATAAACTTTTTATTAATTAAACGGCGCGATTAGCGCATAGCCTATCTAAACCCGATTTTCGGTACCAAAACTTTTACCCACTAATGTTAAATAATATTTTGGGATTTTTGAAGATTTTTAATTATTTTTAAACTGGTCTTAAGCTAGGCTTATCGCCTTAATTCGGTTAATACCGAATTTACCCTTTTCGGTCATAAAATGATTTCTACAAGGAATTTTGACGCGAATCCAATTGCTACTGATTTTAAATAATAAATGTAATGTTTTGAGTCTGTTTAACTAATCAGAAAACCCAAAATAGTATTTTTAGTCGTACGTCGCTTAAAACGGGTTTATACGCGTATTATACGCGTAGTTTAGGCTTAAAACCATTTTGACACATAAGGATTATTACCAACTAATATAATCTGTTAAAAATAAGTTGTTTACTGATTACTTCAGTCCCGAACATCGGGGTTACGTTTAATCCCTTTTATAATCTCTAAAATGACCAAAATACCCCTACGGGGCATAATTAATGATTAATCTCGTTTTGGGCATTATGGAAGGTATCATTATGATATCACAACATATTTAAAGCATATTAACTTAGGAAACCTGTTCGTGATTCATTCGGTTACCCGTTACGCATTATTCGCGTTCGGTTCGGTTTATATAACTAGTTTACATAAACTAGCCGAAACAGGTCAAACGTTATCGTTTTTATCTCAAAATCCAGAATGTGTTTAGTTTACCCATATTATACAAGTCTTCGAACTTGTCGGGTCTAAATCACATTCTATTCCGGTCTTCGCTTAATCATGCGTTTGAACCGTAAACCTCTCTTAAAACTAACCGGTCTAAGTTACGACTTAAATAAGACCCGTTAGGAATCTAATAGGCTAATAAAACCTTCGTTCCAGATTGAGAGCCCCGGTAAAAGTACTCGTGCTTGCTGATTAGAATATACGGCTGAGTATAAATTGCATTGCTAGCTCAGGTAAATACTTTTAACTTATTTTCCCTTATACGGGCTTGGGATACGGTGTTATAAAAATACCGCTTGGTCGGGTGTAGAAACCTTTTAATCGGAGATGATTAAATTGCATAATCCCGTTTTAATCTGTATTGATTGATAACAAATAACATTGGGGGTTAATGACCGTGTCCTGGATATCCTTGGCTCATTTTAAAAAGTGAATGGCCACGACGTAAGCACAAGGTGTAGACATAACACCTCCTGTTGCATATGTATAACGTATACTCACTCGTAAGGGTAACTTCTTGTGAGATTATATTTGTGGTGTGTCGATTAATCTTGTCCGGCTTGTATTGTATAATCACCGGCCCTAACTGTTGGACAACCATGTAAATCGGATACAAGATTTTTATTAATAAAATTGTCCCAAGTATAAAAGATTAATTTTGCCTCTGTGCATTTTAATCAATATGTCAAGATATTTTGTGCCGTTTGCACTCAAATCACTTTTCAAACTCTTTTTCCAAAATGAGTCAGTTAATTGTATTTACCAGTGTAAACTGACGTATTTTCCAAAAGGTTAAGTGACAGGTACTACGCATAATTGGCTGGGAGCTCAGGGTGTCATTAGGGAATCTTGCAAGTTCTAGATGCCTGAAGTCTGTTGAACAGTTTTAGTATCTTTTGTTTGATCCGCCTGTGGATCCTTTACCTTCCGTTGTAATACTTTGACATTACTTATATTCGGAATGTAATAATAATAATTATCTTTTGCTTCCGCTGTGCATTATTATATTGTGTTGTTTGACTATTATGTTGCCAACCACGTCACGATACTCCCCCACCGGGCCCACCGGTGACACGTGGAAATTTGGGGTGTGACACATCAGGTTTCTGGAAACCTGGTCTCTCGTGAACAGACCAAGATGCAGTCCATCAAAACACCTCTTCAGCTCCTGAAGAGTAGCCCTATCCTCATATACTTAATCCTCAACTTGCTTGATAAAGAGCTGCTTTAAATCATCGGAGTCTGCAGAAGTGTATACATCTTATATGTATACATTCTATACATCAAAATTCCCAACTTTATGCATCTTTTAATACAAAAAGGCAGGAAAAAACAAACTGAATCTACTTATATATCTTATTAAATAAAATCTTATCTTACATCAGAAGCAGATACTTTCTTGCGTTTAGTAGGAACCACTGTAGATTCTACATCATCATCATCTGCCCAAATCATTCATAATCATCATTTAGTCATAACCCAGAATAACTTCACTGTACATTTAATAATCTTTCTTTGTATTTAATTCATATTAATTGCTTAATCTTTCTTTGTATTTAATTTAATACTATCAATATCCATATTAACATATTCTAAAACCATTATGTCTCCACAAATGCTTCTACCACTGGTCGCTCGAAGAAAACAGAGCTGGAATATATCAACAGTTCAAAATAAAAATTATCAACAGTTTAAAAAAATCAACAAACCTAAAATAACCCGCAGATGATTGTATGAATTTCAAACAACTGTGATTAGACTGAAATATAAAGCGAGAATTAAAGTAGATCAGTTCAAAATTCAAAAATTCAAAATTACAAAAAAAAACATACTTTCAACGATGTTGGAACAATGATGCTGGGACAATTATGTAAAACACAAAGATCTGTAATCGAAGAGTTTCTTGCAGCAGAAGCAGAGAGTTTCTTGCATTTGGTAGGAACAATTGTAGAACAATCATCATCATCATCTGCTCAAATCATTCACAATCATCGTTTAGTCATAACTCAGATAAAAAACAATTACGAAAAATCAAAAACAAAAACAAACATAATTATATATGACATTACCATCATCAAGGCAAACGACATATCCTCAAAATTTGTTCTGAAAGTGGGTCAGAGAGAGCTTATGTTTTCTCTTTTCCTTTATGAACAAATGTCGAGTATTGAGAAGAAGGGATTTGAGGGAGAGATACGTTGGAAATGTGGTTTGAAAATACAAAAGCAGAGAACACGAGAGTGTAAATATGAATAGAGAAATGAGAAAAAAAAAACCTTTATATAAGAAGATGATTGATAGAAGTGAGTGAGTGACATGCATTAATTGCAAATTACGTATCCCCAGTCATTTTGAATTTGAAATTACCGGCAATTTCAAAATATCTGCTGATATATACGCATACAAAGGATCTTCAACCTCTGCTGGCTTTAAAGGATAGATATGGGCAGAGGTTTTGGATGGCAGAGGTTTATATAGATTTTAAATGATTTTATATATTAAGACTTATGATGCAGTAATGACATAAGAAAAGCAGTGTTGGACAGCCTCTCTGGCTACCACATCAGCTTTTCTTATGTCACTCAGATTTCTCCTTTTATAGAAAGTATAGATTATTATAATAAAGTAAAGAGTTAATTGCCCGGATGGTCCCCGTGGTTTCACGTTTTTTCACGTTTAGTCCCCATCTTTTAAAAATAGCAGGTATGCTTACTATGGTTTGTTAGTTTGTTACTCGAATAGTCCCCTGAGTAGATGTCAGTTAGTTTGGAAATAGCAGGTATGCTCCCTATGGTTTGTCATTTTGTTACTCGGATAGTCTCCTGAATAAATATCAGGGGACTATCCGAATAACAAAATGACAAACCATAAGAGCATGCTTGCTATTTTCAAAAGATGGGGACTAAACGTGAAACCACAGGGACCATCCATGCAATTAACTCTAAATTAAACATATATAAATGTATCCGTAACAAGAAATACAAAACATTACATATTCAAATATTAATTATTATATCTCCTTAAAAAAAGCCAAATGCTTATTACGACTTCTGCATGCTTTTCTACATTTTTTTTTTCTTTCAACAAAACAAATAATAAGTAAAATTGATGTAGAGACTACTGACTTTTTTTGTTGACTATTTTTGTGGTTTACTAAATCAAATAACAGTAATCATATTGTAAGCAAAAGTTGAGTGCATTCACTCCAGATCATTTTGTTTTCATTTTCAAACCATTTATTTTGTGGTTTACTAAATCAAATAACAGTAATCATATTGTAAGCAAAAGTTGAGTTCATTGATCACTTCAGATCATTTGGTTTTCATTTTCAAATCCTTTATAAATCCTCATCAACCCCCTCACTCCATATCATACACCAACAAATACTACTAAATGGCTAATTCCATTAGTGGAGTTCCACTAAAACTCATCGCGTTTTTGTTTTTCTGTGGTTTACTTATCTTATCCCCCGGCGGTCTGTGCCAATCAGTCCCGGGGGTTTACATTTTTGGAGACTCATTAGTGGACGTCGGTAACAACAATCACCTCGCTCTTTCCCTTATTAAGGCTGATTTCCCTCACAATGGTGTAGATTTTCCTACTGGAGAAGCTACTGGTCGGTTCAGTAACGGAAAAAATCCTGCTGACTTTCTTGGTATGTTCTAGGATTTTTTTTTTCACAACAAAAAATTTTACACGCCTAAATACCACCTAAATTTCTACATTCAAGGATTTGCACTCACGCCATTTTTTGTGTGTGTGGGGGGGGGGGGGGGGGGGGAGGGGGGGTACATTAATTAAGCCTTGATATTAATCAGAAAAATTAGATGAATAATAAAAAATAATAATTAAAATAACTATAATTAATAGGTATTTAAAGGAGTTTCAATTCTGTATCTGAACTAAAAGATCTTGTGCAATATGATAGCTGAAAAGGTGGGATTACCTTTGGCGCAACCATATCTATCATTGGTGTCAAAATGGAAAACGTCGAACACATATCCGATTACTGGAGTCAACTTTGCATCAGGAGGCGCGGGACTCTTTAATAGGACTGACCTCGTTGTAAGAACACATTTTAATAATTTGCATGCATTCAGATCCTTATTACCAAAGGGCTTGTAACCTATCGGTACCACTGTGTGATGGAAACGTAGTCTCATAGTGGACAAAATATGTAAATTTAAGAGTTGTAAAAAAGTTGAGATCTATAATTTGATTCTTAATTAATTAATTAATTAATAATTATGTATGTTATAATTGAAAAATGCAGGAACAAGTAATTTCACTGACACAACAAGTAGAGTACTACACTTTGGTGTATGAGCAGTTGGTTCGAGAACTGGGCTCAGATGGTGCACAAACCCACTTAGCCAAATCATTATTTGTGATTGTGATCGGAAGCAATGATCTCTTTGGCTACTTCCGCAACAACTCCAAAGTCTCAAAGAAGTACACCCCACAACAATATGTTGATCTCATGGCCTCCACTTTTAAACAATTTATCAAGGTATATATGTATGTAAACCTCTTGTTTTCTCTTGTTTGAATCATGTAACTTATTATTGCTAATTCACGTAACTCACTCGTTTATAGACGTTGTATGGTATGGGAGCACGTAAATTTGTGGTGACAGGAGTTGGAATGATCGGTTGTTGCCCGAGACAGAGAAAGCAAACCCCCACCAAGGAATGCGATGTGGAAGCTAACGATTGGTCGAGAAAGTACAGCAATGATTTGATATTGTTGCTAAAGGATTTAAAGTCGGAATTA
Source organism: Helianthus tuberosus (assembly GCA_030545235.1). NCBI lineage: Eukaryota > Viridiplantae > Streptophyta > Magnoliopsida > Asterales > Asteraceae > Helianthus > Helianthus tuberosus. The sequence continues at coordinate 23,040,699 of CM060385.1, forward strand.
TCATATATCAACTATTCTTATTTTGATACTTACAATGCCATGAATAACATCATCCAAAATCCTCAAGCATATGGTACTTAGTTGTTGCCTGCCTAATAGTTTTATTGATCTTGGTAAAAATTAACTAACATAATGTTGATCTTGTTTTAGGAATTACGGAGATAGAAGAAGCTTGTTGTGGACTCGGCAACTTGAAAGCCGACATCCCTTGCATACCAATTTCGACCTATTGCCCCGACAGAAGAAACCATCTTTTCTGGGATTTTGTTCATCCCACAGAAGTTGTGTCTAGTATATTTGCTGACCTGTTCTACAATGGACCACAAAACATTACGTTTCCAATAAATGTACAACAACTTATTCAGTTGTAGATGATTATCTAGTGACAATGAAATTGAATTGTTTATAAAATTAATATTATATAGCATTAATTACCAAAAATGTTTGTACTCGCATATTCATTGTTCAAATTGCTTTAAGTGGTTGTAGACTAGGCTAATTCATTCGTGTCACATCTTCTAAATTTCCTTTTTTTTCTCATAGACTTTACTAGTTTTTCATTTTCTCTAGAGTATTAATAATTTTTTTCTTTTATCCCGTAAAATATTAGTCTAATACAGTATAATCCTCAAAGTTTAGTTTGAATTTTAATATAACCTATACTTTTTAAAGTTTATTTAACTATTATTATTATTATTAACCAAGTATTAATTATCAAATTGGTTATACTCACATGTTTACTATTAGAGTATTGGTAAAAGTACAAAATAACCCTTATGATTTAAACCCGCTTAATGTTTTTTAACGTTTCGATATAATTATTATTTCCACGATAATGTTTTACATTTCGATCTAAATTTTACGAGCTAATAGACCGCAACACACATGTACGATTCAGTGTCGTTACATTTATTTTTTGTTTGATTTAACGATCACCACATACATGGTTTCTAAAAGCTAGTTTAATATTAAAAACCTTGAGGAATCACTCAATACATTCATCAAGTGTGCCACCTCGGTCATTCTTCCCCATGAACCCATCTAACTCTTTTTATAATTTTATTTTAATAATATATAGGTTATTATCCTTTTATTTTATTTTTCTCATATAACTATTTTTCGTTATTATTTTTTTTTAATTCTAGATACAATGTTATGTGTGAATATTTGAATGGTGGTGACTCCTCTTAAAGAGCAAATTTGAAGATTTCGATTATTATTTAACATGCACAAAGGTTTGAATGACCTTTAAGGACCCCTCATTATTAAACAAATAAATTATGATAATAAAAATTAAAATAGCTGATGTTACATGTTAGTTGGGATCCATCGAGAATAGCTCAATGGTGTTGATGAGTTAGATAAGGTGTAAGATAGAGGTCATGGGTTAAATCCCCATAACATGCAAGTTTAGCCATTAAAAAAACATGTTACTTGGGAGTCACTTTCACAATACGATGAAAACCATGTGTATCTTCATGTTCACGGTCTACAATTTAACAAGTTGTTCTACATTTATTGGAAACGTAACCTCTTGAGTTCCGTTGTAGAGAAGATTAGCAAATAGACTTGACACGATTTCCGTGGGATGAACGCGATCCCAGAAAAGATGGTCCCTTCTGTTGGAGCAATAAGTCGCAATTGGGATGCAAGGGACGTCGGCTTTCATGTTGCCAAGACCACAACAAGCTTCTTTTGTCTCGGTAATTCCTTCAAGCGAATCAATACTATGTTAGTTTAAGACTTTCCAAACCTCTTAGCTAGATCAATAAAAACTACTAGGTAGTGAGTACCATAAGTTTGAGGATTTTGGATGATGTTATTCATAACGCCATAAGTATCAAAGTAAGAATAGTTGATTTCTGATAAACCCAACTTCAGATCCTGTAGTAATAATTTTAGACCATCGTTGTACTTCATCGACCAATCATTTGCTTCCACTTTGCATTCACTCGTGGCGGTTTCCTTTCTCCGTGCAGGACAACAACCAATCACTCCAACTCCAGTCACCACAAGTTTACGTGCTTCCATACCATACAACCTCTGTAAACCAAATTAAGTCAGTTGGTAAATGACATAATTCCAAAAAAAAAAAAATCTTTTCTCTAAACCTTTTATGTCTTATTTGCAAATCAGCTATTGTCTAGAATTATAGTTTGCTATATGAAACAATTTGAACCACACCACTTTCGAAATATAAAAGAACTATTTTTCCAGGTACAAAAGGGCTTCCAGCCTAGTGCGATTTAAGAGTGTGGATGGTGTTCCTCTCAAAGTGGTGAGGGTTCTAGTCCCACGTTAAACGAAAGTGTAGATTAATTCTTTTTTTGCACGACCGTAAATAATATAATTCAATCAGCAAGCAGTTGAGACAAGTACATAACGTTTGAAAACAAAACAACCTCATCATGGAACAATTGTTTTTGTTGGGTTATTCGGTTTGTTCGCGGGTGACATGAGTCGGCGCATTATCGGGTCACGTGTATGGATCAAGCAAAAGTAGTCTTGGTTCAAATTTGCATGAAGTAAAGTATGAGTCTCAAGGGTTCATGTGACATTTACATGGCTGGAACTTGGAAGACTAAAATATTTAATTATGTTTTTAGTTATTAGTTAAATTAGCTAGGCTTGGTAAAAGGGTTTGACCGAATTCTTTGGTGCACGTTTATTATAAGAAGATTGGGTCATAATCTATAGGTGTAGTGGCAAGATTTTAGGAAGTATTTGATTGTGAGTTTTTTCTCAAACTAGTGTAGATGCAAAAATTATTTACTTATTTGGGTACTTTGAAAAATATTTACCTATTTGGTTACTTTTCTATATCTCTTTAATTTCTTACCTAATTTATACATTTCTTTTTATTTTTCTACCCAAAGTAAAATTAGATTACTCACAGAATTAGAATAAGCAAAAATATGAGTAATTATTTTTTGTAAAAAAATAAAAAATTCTGCAAATATTCAAAAAAAAATCTGCAAAAATTATTAAAAAATTCTACAATAATTCTGCAAAGTTAAAAAAAATCTGCAAAAAATATTATAAAAAAAAAACCATATAGTCTATAGGGTAATAGTTGGCGGATTTGATGGTCCACATTGTGTAGTTCTTTTGGGGTTAATATCTATAAAAAACCGAACTGCTTATACGTACAGAATATTGGAGAAATAATCACTATTAATAAAATTGAAATAATTAAAATACTTAGGATCTTTTCTCAAAACTCAAATTTCAAGAAATTTGAAATTTGTAACTTTATTTTATAAATTGCTTAAGTTTAAATAAACTTGTTTGAAATATCAAACTTTCCACCAGATTACTATCACTTAATCGATATAAGTTAAGGGAGTAAATTTGTGAATTTATTGTTTTATGAGCTTAGTTTAAACGGGGCCTAGACAATTTCAGGTTATAAAAAGAAAATAAAACGGAAAAAGAAGTGAAGGTTTTTTTTCCAAACTAGTGTAGATTATATGGTTTTTTTAATAATATTTTTTGCAAATTTTTTTTTAACTTTGCAGAATTATTGTAGAATTTTTTAATATATTTTTGCAGATTTTTTGTGGATTTTTCACAGATTTTTTATAGAATTTTTGCAGATTTTTTTGAATATTTGCATAATTTTTTACTTTTTTACAAAAAATAATTACTCATATTTTTGCTGATTCTAATTCTAATTCTGTGAGTAATCTAATTTAACTTTGGGTAGAAAAATAAAAAGAAATGTATAAATTAGGTAAAAAATTAAAGGGATATAGAAAAGTACCTAAATAGGTAAATATTTTTCAAAATACCCAAATAGTTAAATACTTTTTGTATCTACACTAGTTTGGGAAAAAACTCTTTGTTTGTTTACGTTGGATTTTGAAGTCAGTGTAGGCTATATAAAGCCATATTATATCATGAATAAAATTGTAGCTTTCATTTTTTCTTCTTAAATCGCTTCCAGAGTTTACACATCAAATTTATTAAGTGAGTTTGAGTGTCAAGCTTGGGGCCTGTAACCAACAGTTTTCACCACATTTAGTCTAAAAGCAATCAGTTGGTGTGAAACACCATTTTTCCCAACCTAAGTTTCTCCATTTTGACTAGTCATTTAACCAGATCAAAAGTGTAAATTAATGGGCAGGGGCGGACCTACCCTTTATGGTGGGTGGGCGGCCGCACCCCTTGAACAAAAAATTTTTAGTGTTATTTTTCCCGTAAAATCCCGACCGCACCCCTTGGAAAATCTCGACCGCACCCCTTGGAAATTTTCAGCCGCACCCATTGGAAAAAAATATTAGGAATTTATAAAAAAAATTGTAAACACTGATTTAAACCCAACCCAATTGGTAAGCAAGTTAGCCCATTAATCTCTTTAAAAACCTTGTACACTTGTAACCCAACTACTCAACAAGCCCACTTATGAAGTATGCATTAAGCCCAACCCAACTAACTAAAACAATTAAAGAAAACAACCCAATCGTCCCTACAACTCCCGCCCGCTCTCCTCTCTCTGCCCAGCGAACATCACACCCCCACCCAGCGTCCCAGCCCCACTTCCCTGGCTGATCAGGCAAAAAATCCGCCGGAAACGCAAAAAATCCCACCAGTCGTCAACTACTTCGAAATCTTGACCCGACCCGACCCGATTCGACCCGCTATGAACCGAATTTTTTTTATATAGCTAGGGATCTAAAAATTTTAAAAAATTTCCGCACCCCCAGGAAAAATTTCCTGGGTCCGCCACTGTTAATGGGTGTGTTAGTTTGCCGTTCTAAAAAAAACTATTTTTCCAGGTAACTTTAAAGTTGATAAAAGTAACTAGTTAATTACTTAATTAGTTAAATTAACAAAATTGCTAAAAAATCATTTTGGCAATACTCTATTAACTCACACCTTTATTTAGTTATATAATTTAGTTTTTATTGTTTAAAGATTGACATTAGCCTTGAGATTTAGAAATTAGAATCATCTTACAAATAAATGATCTTAGACATAAGTATTCAAAAAATAATGTTAATTTCTACTCAAAGAATGCTTTTAATTTTATGTTAATGTTGTAAATCCAACTAAAGTATCTTAAAAACAAGAGGTTTATATTACCTTGATAAGTTGTTTGAAGGTGGATGCCATGAGATCAACATATTGTTGTGGGGTGTACTTCTTTGAGACTTTGGAGTTGTTGTGGAAGTAGGCAAAGAGATCATTGCTTCCAATCACAATCACAAATAAGGATTTCGCCAAGTGGGCTCGAGCACCATCCGAGCCCAGTTGTTGAACAAGATGGTCATGTACTAAAGCGAAGTAGTCAACTTGTTGTGTCATTGAAATTGCTTGTCTCTGCAGTTATAACATAATTAAGAATTAGATTAAGGGTCTGAACTGAATGGCCCATGCATGCATGATGGTTCTATTTTTTTTTTTTTTTTTCAGAAAGAAAGACTCTTAAACCACATTGGTTTTGAGATGCATTCTTCTTACAAAGAGATCATCGGTCCGGTTTAAGAGACCTGCACCTCCTGATGCAAAACTGACTCCGGTAATTGGAACTTCTGACTTCGATGATAGATATGGCGGCGCGGTAGGTAATCCCACCTTTTCAGCTGACAAATCGCACAAGTTATTTTAATTTAGAAACAGATTTAAAACTGTTATATAAACCTACATGATTCATACAAGTTATGATTTACATATGCGTACAAAAGGGAATTAATCAATTAGACCATGGGTAGGGGCGTGAAGGAGCTTGATAACGCTCTTAACACCGCCCCTTAGGCATTACAGGGGCATGAAGAGGTTGGGACATTTGTAATATAATGCATTTGTAATATAATGCCAAATGAAGTAGAACAAAAATTGGAAAGTAATGGACTGAAATGGCAGTAGGGGGGGGGGGGTGTATAACCATTATTGAAGGGCGTTAAGACACTGACATGGCAAAAAATGCCCCTTATGCGGCATTAACCATTTCAGATGGTGTTAAGAGAGATAAGGCGGCTAATGTTTTACATTATAGTTTTATAATAAATAATGATTCTATTTGATTTCTGGCTAGTTCTCGCACTTGTGACCTTGAGTTTAATAAATGAAATAAAATAAGAGAAAAGAATTAAGAAAAGAAAAAGAAAGAGAATTAAGGAGACAAAAGAAAATGAAAGAAAAAAAAAATAATATAATTCCGTGTTCTTGAGTTCAAAGAAAGAAACATTTAGAATGAAAAGTTTACTAAAATCTTCGTTTCTCTCTGAATTCGAATACATCCACTTTAAGAGGGAAGTTAGGACAAAATATTATTAAAAAATTTCTTTTTTTTTTTGTTTCCACTATCTTTCATTAAAACTCATGAATACAGGTTCTTTTCCGCTTCTTTCCACTTCCTTCCATTAAAACAGCTCAAGAACACAAAATGTTTTCAACTTCTTTCCCCTTACTTTCACTCCGAAAGGACTCGAGAAGTTCTCATTTGATCCCTACCTTACGTATTATGTAAAGTCCTTTAATTTTAATATTCAGCGCCGGCCAACCCGTGTCGTCGCTCAAGGCTCAAATTTTTAAAGAGCCTGGTAGGTTTTTATAAGCTGTGATGTATATACTAAATTATATATTTAATATATGCATCCATTTATTATCTAATAAAGTGTTGGTGGTGGAGTGGAAAAACCATCTCAAGATAAAGGACACGTAAGACTTGCATTTCTCTTGAGAGATGCAGGTTCGACTCCCATTTGGTGCAGAGTGAGTCACTGGTGGGCAATGATAGGAGACCCAGGGAAACCTGGGTTGGATCCTTGAGCCAAACAGGTTTTACCGGTAATTTCATTGTCGTGCCTACGGGCGGGTGGGTTACCGAGTTAATTTCCCCGGAATTGGTGGTGGACTCGGTTACTCTCAGAGTACTCCGTTTGTCCAGTGGGTGCCCCGAAAGTGCTCGGGATTGATTCTGTTGGACGTTTAAAAAAAAAGATAAAGGACAGGTCTTAAATTCAAGTTTTCGCTCCACCACCAAATTTTTATTTTTTAAATCATTCCCTTTTAACCACAATTTTTGGGCACAGTTTTTTTTTTTTTTTTTTTTTTGTCGCCCAATGCCTAAATTCTTTTTAAGATCTCGAGTACATATTCTTCTGATTTTCCTGATCAATTTCAAGGCTTAAATAATCAGCAAAACATACCAAGAAAGTCAGCAGCATTTTTTCCGTTACTAAACCGGCCAGTAGCTTCTCGGGTAGGAAAATCTACACCATTGTGAGGGAAATTAGCCTTAAGAAGGGAAAGAGGAAGGTGATTGTTGTTGCCGACGTCCACCAAAGAGTCTCCAAAAATGTAAATAGCCGGGACTGATTGGCACATAACACCGGCCGATAAGAAGAGTGCACCACACAAAAACAATGTAAGCGGAACTGTATTAATGGAATTAGCCATTTTGTAGTATTTGTTGGTGTATGGTATCAGGTATGAAATGAGGGGGTTGATGTGGATTTAGTTATACAGTGTTTGAAATCAAACCATATTGAAAGTGAAAGAAGTCAACTTTTGATTACTATTATTTGATCTGGTAGACCACAAAAATAGTCAAGAAAATATCAGCCTCTACGTTAGTTTTACCTATTTTTGTTGGTCGAATATATAAATAACTAATAAGACTTGCTAAAACATTAAATGTAATTGAATGATAACATTTAGGTTTGGAATACAGCCCATAGACACTTCACAGCATCACCTAAACCAGAAGGTTTTATTCGCTCATATCAATCAAGCACATGGTATGGAATATAGCCCCTCAATCATTACTTAATCATTTTTTTATATTTATAACATTTAAATAAATTAATATATTAAAAAACATAACATTTTAAATAAACATACCATTTCAATTATTAAAAAAAACATTACACTAAAAAAACATCACATTTAAAAAAAAAACTAAGTTTCTAACGATGGCCGCGTTGCAGCGAACTTCTTTTGTTATTTAGTTTGTGTTTACATGTGTTTTGAAATCACTACGAGAACGTTGCGTATAAAACTGCTGACAAGAATAAAAAGAAGATATATAAAAAAACCACTAAAAGATTTTTTTTGTTATTTAGTTTGTGTTTACATGTGTTTTGAAATCATTACGAGCGCGTTGCGCACGGAACTGCTGACAAGAATTAAAAAAATGTATATAAAAACACTAAAAGATAACCGAAAGAAAATCAACCAAATGGTAATGATGTTGTTCATATGAAACCCGTGATCAGATATGAGCAAATGGTACTGGGTACCGATACCGAATTTCCCCAACCGAAAGATCTTAGGTACCAATTTGGTACTGGCTTTTCGCGTTCCCGGTATCGATTTGCTACCGGTTTTTACCTTTATATACCAGTACCGTAACCGGTATTTTCGGTATCAGTACCAATTCGGTATCGGTTGGCACCGAACTCATCCCAACCCTTGAAACTAAAAGAAGATATCATTAAAAGTTGAAGAAAATCAACAAAAAAAAAGTTGTACAATACCGTTGTTGTTCGTACGGTACTTGTGATCAGGGATAAGCAAATGATACAGGGTAGCAGCACCGAATTTCCCTAACTAAAAGATTTTCAAAATCAATTCAGTACCGACTTTTGGCGTTTTATGTACCACGCTAGTGCCGGTTTTTACCTTCATGTACCGATAACGAACCAGACCGTATCGGTATTTTCGATACCAGTACCGGTTGACCAAGCTTATCCAAATTAAAAAAGTAAAGAAAATAATAATTAATATAATATTAAAATAATAAAAGTATGAAAAAACTATATAATATTAAAATAATAAAAGTATTAAAAAAACTATATTTATTATTATAATAATTAAGACACTATTTATTGGCTTCTGTTATTATTATGTAGTGGTTTTCAAAAATTATTTCCTGGTGCATCAATATAGCAACATCTGGGAACAGGTGTTTGGATGTGACTCATGTACTTTCACCTCATGCCGTTAATGTTGGTATTAATTCCCTCTCATGCTGTTAATGTTAATGTTAATCCATGTTCATTTCCATTGACTTATTAATAGATATTAATTATTAATAACTATATATATATAATTATTAATATTAATTAGTTTAGTTTTTCATTTATAAACATTATTAATAAAAAAGCGTAGTTAAAACAAAAATACATAATCTTATTAGCCGATTAATAATAACTTGGTTAAACGTATTCCTAATCTAGCACATTTATTATCCCATGGCTTTATAGCGTAGTGACATCTTGGAGGTGAGATAAGACTTTAAGACCAATAGGTTCTGGCGCACATGAAATGGTGGGGAGGGTAGGCCATTGAGGAGAAAATGCTAGGGTGGAGGGGCTAATAGCGCCCATACCGTGTAGACGACCGCGACAACAACAACAACAATTGTAATAGAAATAAAAGTTATTAAATTTTGAGTGTCAATTCAAGGTTTATTTATTAACATAACTAGGTTAGAACCCCGTGTATTACACGGGTTGAATAAATATAATTTTATATATTAAATAATAAAAAGTTATATTTTTATGAACCCCGTATATTGTACGGGTTAAATAAATGTAATTTTATATATCGAATAATAAAAAAAAGTTATATCTTCAAAAACCATGTGTATTACACAGATTAAATAAATGTAATTTTGTATACTAAATACTAAAAACGTCGTATCTTTAAAAAAAACCCGTGTATAATCGGGTTGAATAAATCTACCAAAGAATAAAAAAATTACATCCTTAAAAGCCCCCGTATGTTACACGTGTTGAATAGATCTAAAAAAAGAGTTATATCTTTAAAAACCATGTGTATTACACATATTAAATAAATGTAATTTTCTATATTAAATACTAAAAACGTCGTATTTTTAAAAAACCCGTGTATAGTTGGGTTGAAAAATCTACCAAATAATAAAAACATTATATCCTTAAAAAACCCGTGTATTACACGTGTTGAATAAATCTAATTTTACATAGCAAATGATAAAAAGTTATATCTTTAAAAACTTTATGTATTACACGGGTTATATAAATGTAACTTTGTATATTAAATAATAAAAAAAGTTATATTTTTCATAACCCCACATTTTACACTTGTTGAATAAATAAAATTTTGTATACCAAATAATAAAAAAGTTTCATTTTTAATAATTTAGGATAACATTTAATATTAATTTATTATTTATATATTTAATATAGAGTTAATTACATAGTTAGTCCATGTGGTTTGCTTAAGTAACATACTTAGATACTAATAGTTTAAAATCACATTCTATGGTATTAACTTTTAATTTTGTAACGTTTGGAGGTATTAACGTTATTTGTAGGTTTAATATCACATTTTATTAGTACCTAAGTATGTTATTTTGTGCAAACCACAGGGACTAACTATGTTAATACCCTAGAAGTTAATACCTCCAAACGTTACAAAATGAAAAGTTAATACCCTAGAAGGTGATTTTAAACTATTAGTACCTAAGTATGTTATTTTGTGCAAACCACAGTGACTAACTATGTAATTAACTCTTTAATATAAGATAAGTAGGAAAGAGAGGTATTTGTTTTAAAAATATATTAAATTAACAATTTAGATTTGATGATAATATTTATTAAATTATGATAAGATATAATATTAATTTATTATTTATTTATTTAGTTAATATAAGATAAGTATAGATTTGAGAATATCTTAAATGAATTACACGTTTACAAAAGTTGATTTCTTTTATTATAATAGATAGATAGGATATAACATAACATATGTAGAAAATCATATAACATGCAAGATATAATAATAGTATACTATTTATAATTTACTTTAATGTGCTTTAACATAATACCCTATAATCATTAATCAACATGATATTATTACATAACAAGAAATGACATAATATAAAAAAATGTTGTTAAATTATCCCATTAATGCGACTTAACATGTGAATAAGAATTAACGGTTAAAGTAGCTTCTAATTAACTCCATTTCATATGCTCAATCTTTTTAAACTGGTTGATATGAGGACTTCAAGTGTACACCTAACATGTGGGGCGTTAACGAGGGTGTAAACGAGCCGAGTCAAGCCCGACTGGGTTTGAACTCGGCTCGTCATGTTTTTCTGAAGCTCGAGCTCGGATCGATTTGAGATTGCTTATTTGAGCTCGAGCTCAGCTCGCGAGTAAAACCTAAAGCTCAAGCTTGGCTCGACCCGAGCTATTTTGAGAACAATCTAAAACGAGCTATAAGCTCGACTCAAGCTCGTCTCAATATCGCTTAAACGAGCCAAAGCTCGGCTCGCCAATGTTATCATCATTATTATTATAGGGTAAATTTCTTTATGGGTAAATTACTTTAGATAAAATAGTAAAACAAAAGAATAGTTATATTTTCGCTATTCAAAATAATTTTCTAAATTTTCACTTCTCTTTTGAGATACTACAATCCATTTTATTATATGTCTTACAAAGAAGTTACACTTAAAAAAAAATAATGATCATAAAATTGTAAGTATTTTTAAAAATAATTCTAAGTTATGAGGTTATTGTAAATGAATTGTAATTAAATTCTACTATGTATATTAAGAGTTAATTACGTAGTTAGTCCATGTGGTTTACACTAAATAACAATCTAAGGTACTAAGAGTTTAAAATCACGTTTTAGGGTACTAACTTTTAATTTTTTAACAAAGTAATGTATTAACGTTAGGTTGCTGTTAAATGCTAACCCTGACACCCTCACGTGCCATAAACGTGAGGGTAAATATGTCATTTAAATGAAGGCCTCTAGCTTTTAATTAAAATCTGTTTCATTCTTCAACCATCAGTCTATTCATCTTCACCTCTATACTCTGTAAACCCAATCGAAGAAAAAACCCTGATTTCTAGGGTTTCAGCAATGGATCTTCTGAGACAAGAAGATGAACCATTTGACTACGTTGCCAAATACGGTAAGTCGCCTACTCGATAATTCTTTATTGGATGCTATTGGCAATGGATTTGCATAATTTTCATGTTCTAAAAGACGATCAATGTTGATTTATGGTACACAAACAGGATTATTTTCTCTGAAGATACACTACAATGGGCAATTTGGAATCAAAAATCAAAATCTTTGCTACATAACTGGTAAGGTAATCTATGTTGATTTCATGGATACGGACATGTTTTGTATCCATGATGTCAACGACGCTATGAGGTTGTTAGGGTTTTCAGAAGATAAAGTTCATCATTTTTATTAGAGTTAAATGCCATTTTAGTCCCTGTGGTTTGGGTCATTTTTTCAGTTTAGTCCAAAGGTTTCATTTTTAACCTGTGGGTCCAAAAAGGTTTCACAGTTGCCATTTTAGTCCACTGGGTTAACTTCATCCATTTTTTCTGTTAACGAGAAGGCCAATTTGGTCATTTTGTATGTAATTCTGTTAACTAAAAGGGCAATTCAGCCATATAAAACGACCGAATTGGCCTTCTCGTTAACAGAAAAAACAGATGAAGTTAACCCAGTGGACTAAAATGGCAACTGTGAAACCTTTTTGGACCCACAGGTTAAAAATGAAACCTTTGGACTAAACTGGCAAAATTGTCCAAACCACAGGGACTAAAATGGCATTTAACTCTTTTTATTATGTGGTTCATGGTAGTGAGATACATAGTGGTCTTATGTCTTTAAGCACTGATGATGATGTACGAGGCATGAGTCAATATGTGCTACAAGGTTCCAAAGTTATAAGTCTATATGTAGAGCATGGTTTAGGCATTGCAACTGAAGATGTGACAGTCAATGCTGGTAATGTAGATGACCCTAAGAATGCACAAGTAGATGAAGATGTGACAGTCAATGCTGGTAATGTTGATGACCCTAAGAATGCACAAGTAGATGAAGATGTAACAGTGAATGTAGACTTTGATATGAATGAGGTTGAAAATAGGACTGAGAAGTTTAGTAATGAAGATGTTGAGAATATCCTAGGACAGACTGGTGATGCTTCTGTTAATGAATTGTTTAGTGATCATAACACACTTGCTTTGCTGATGTTTTAAAACCTTATGTAAGGCCAGCTGAACAGAATGAAAAGGCTAATCAGACTGAAAAGGCTAATCAGACTGAAAAGGCAAAACAGAGTCAAAAGGTTGAACATGATAATGAGGATAGTGGTGATGAGGACATTGTCGATGAGGAAAATGAGGTGTTTGAGGTAGAAGTTGATATGAGTCAGTTTAATGACAAGTTCCAGGCTAAGCATCAGATGAACAATGAAAAAGAAAATGATAATGCTACTGAAACAAATGTGGATGATACTGAACATGATCCCTTAGAAGAAGAATATCTTAGCAATGATTCCCTTGGCACATCTGAATCTGAAGGAGAAGTTACCATTGAAAAGCATAGGAAAAAAGCATTTAGGAGGATTAGGAAACAGCAAGAAGCTAGTAAGGAAAAATGTGCATTTTATGTAGGTCAAACATTTGGTGATAATTCACAGGTGAAGACCCTCATCAGAAGACATGCAATAGAAACAAGAAGAAAGATTATTTTCTATAGGAATGATCAGGAAAGGATAAGGGCCCAATGCAAAGGCAGAATTCCTAATTTTGAAAGGGCCCAAGAGAAAGAAGGCCCAAGTGAAAGTAAAAAAGATGGCCCAACTGAAAGTCAAAAAGATGGGGGTAGGTTAACAAAAGAAAACCCTAATAAATGTCCTTGGGTTGTGTATGTGGCTAAGCTTAAAGATGAACCTACCTGGGTGGTTAAAACCTATAACCCACAACATAAGTGTTTTCAAACAAGAACTTCAATGCACTTCACATCTGAATGGATATCCAAGGAGATTATGTTGGATATTGAATCAAACCCCAAGATCCCAATAAAAGCTATCAAGGATCAGTTGCAGAGGAAATTCATGATGGAAGTTTCAACAATGAAGGCATTTAGGGCCAAAAATATGGCTGCAAAGCATGTGATTGGTGATTACATAAAGCAATACAGGCTGCTAAGAGATTATGGCCTTGAACTACAGAGAACAAACCCTAACACAACTTTTAAAATTGACCTTGAACCATCCAGTATTGATGCTTCTTCAAATAACAGGGTTTTCAGAAGGGTGTACATCTGTCTTGGTCCATTGAAGGAGGGATTTAAGGCTTGCAAAAGAGAAATCCTTGGTTTGGATGGAGCTTTTATGAAGGGGCCCTTCCCTAGTCAATTGTTGACTGCTGTGGCTATGGATCCCAATAATGGGATCTACCCACTGGCATATGCTATAGCTGAGGCAGAGTCAAAAGATTCCTGGACATGGTTCATGGATCTTTTAAGGGATGATCTTGAATTACCTGTGAATGCCAATTTCACTTTCATCTCAGATAGGCAGAAAGGAATCATCCCGGCCATTGCTGCTGTCTTCCCTAGTGCAGAACACAGATATTGTGTTAGACACATTCATCAGAATTTCAGGTTACAATGGAGGGGAAAGGCATACAAGGACATGTTATGGGCCATAGCTACAGCCACTACAGTTCAGCAGTTCCAAGACAAAATGGAGGAAATGAGATTGATGAACCCTGATGCTCATCACTATCTAAGCCAGATTCCAGCAGTTCATTGGACAAGAAGTCACTTTTCAAGTATAATATTTATTGTAATTCAATTGTTTAATCACTATTGGTGGTTTAATCAAATATAAAGTTAAGTGGTATTGAACATGTTAACAGGTAGGGCTAAGACTGAGGTGTTGTTAAATAATTTGTGTGAGGTGTTTAATGCATGATTACTGAATTTATGTTATTATATTTATGTTATTGTATATGTGTTTAATGAATTTATGTGATTATATTTGATTATGTTAACAGGCAGGGATAAGCCCATTATCAGTGCTCTTGAATATGTTAGAGAGTATTGCATGAAAAGGATTGTCAATGTGCTGAAGGTTATTGCTAAGACTGATGGTGTGTTGACTCCAAAAGCTGCTGAGCATTTTGAGCTTGTCAAAAAACATGCTGCCAATTTAATTGTGCAGTGGAATGGTGGTCCTAAGTATCAAGTTAGTTGTTATTTGGGTGAAAGATATGGAGAACAGTTTGTTGTGGATGTCATTGAGAGGACCTGCACATGCAGGAAATGGGAAATAAGGGGCATGCCTTGTACACATGTTGTTGCCACCAACTGGGATATGGCTGCAAATGGTTTCAAGGTATTGTCATTACTGCAACTGAGGTGGCTGCAAATGCTTTAAAGTTAATGTCTTTTTTTTGTTTGCACAAGTTGACATACCAGAGAGATGGGTGGATGAGTGCTATTGGTTGTCTACATGGAAGAAGGTATACTCTTACAAATAGGCCCAATCAATGGAAGAAGCATGTGGCCTAGGGCACGTTGTAGTACAAAACTCCTTGAACCAATGTACCACAAACCTGTTGGCAGACCAAGGAAGATGAGAAGAAAGGATGAAATGGAGAAGGAAGATAGCATGGTTAAAGATGGCAAGTTGAGTAGGAAATGGAAGACAGTGACATGTGGAAGTTGTGGAGGAAAAGGTCACAATAAAATAAGGTGCACCGGACAAGGCTCAACTGCTGCTCAATCTAGTTAAATATGATGTTTGGTTATGCTTTTTGATGTTATTAGGCTGCTAAAACTTGTGGTTATGCTTTTTGATGTTATTAGGATGTTTGGGATATGGTTTTTGTAAATCTGCTGTCTTTTGATGTTATTAGGATGTTTGGGATATGTTATTAGTTTTATCTTATGGTCAGGTTTGTCTTATGGTCAGATTTGTCTTGTCAGTATTACTTGTCAGGTTTTGAAGGCATATTATGGTCAATTTGCCTTGTCAGTATTACTTGTCAGATTTTAAAGGCATATTATGGTCAATTAGACTTGTGATTTCATAACAAACAAAACACAGCTTCATTATAAACAAAAAACACTTCATTACAAACAAAACACACTTCATTACAAACAAAACACAGCCTTCACATTTCATTACTGGATTAACATTATGAAGGCTTCAAAAGAAGACTGATCAAAACAACTACAAGGATTAACACTAAAAGGCCAACAAGTATACACCAACTCATCACTAATGCAGCATCCTTTCTTCTAATTTCATGCTTCAATTCTTCAAATCTGACTTCAATGCTCAAACTGTGATTTGGGGGTTTATGAAACCCTAACTCTGGGGATGGAGGAGAGTTAACAGGAGGATCAATCCACACAAAGAACTTACATTTTGATCTCTGAAAATTAAAAAATTCAGTGAATACACGAATTAGGTGATAAGGATTCAAATACTTACCATTTGTGGGCATGTATAAAATCTCCGTTCAGGGTTTTTGGAGGTCTTCGATGTCTTCATCAATGCTGCTCTACCACACTTGCACATCACCATCTTGATCGTCTTCTAATTTAAAAAAAATGACGGCTGCTTCTTCTAATTAGGGTTTCAGATGAGGAAAGGGGGGGAAAAGAACATATAGGGTTATAAATTGGGAGGGAAAGCAGACATTAGCATTAAATGACAACTTTACCCTCACCTTTAGGGCACGTGAGGGTGTCAGGGTTAGCATTTAACAACCAACTAACCTTAGTACCTTACTTTGTTAAAAAATTAAAAGTTAGTACCCTAAAACGTGATTTTAAACTCTTAGTACCTTAGATTGTTATTTAGTGTAAACCACAGGGACTAACTACGTAATTAACTCGTATATTAATGATATAATAAATACTTTGATATAATTACTATTTTTAGATAGAGTTAATTACATAGTTAGTCCTTGTGGTTTGCACAAAATAACATACTTAGGTACTAATAGTTTAAAATCACCTTCTAAGGTATTAACTTTTCATTTTGTAACGTTTTGAGGTATTAACTTCTAGGGTATTAACATAGTTAGTCCCTGTGGTTTGCAAAAATAACATATTTAGGTACTAATAGAATGTGATTTTAAACCTACAAATAACGCTAATACCTCCAAACGTTACAAAATGAAAAGTTAATACCCTAGAATGTGATTTTAAACTATTAGTACCTAAGTACGTTACTTTGTGCAAACCACAGGGACTAACTATGTAATTAACTCTTTTAGATATATGGATCATGAGTCAAGATATAAATATTATCATTGTATAGAAAATATTACATATTAAAAAAATCATACTAAAAATAAAGTATACGTTTAAAAAAATAGGACTAAAGTTTTTTAAACTATAAATTAGAGCGTCTACAACAACTTTTTTAATTAGTAGCCGACATTTAAATATTCAAATTAAAATTTTTATAATATTATATAATGTCTTTATTTAGTATGATGATAAGTTGCGTAATATGATTGAAATTAAGTTGAATATTTAAAACTCAATGTTATTAGGAAGTTGGACCATTTTTTAAGATGAAAACATATTGATATTAACATAAATTTATAATGGGAAGAAAATATTGAACTCATGTATTACACGGCTTAAGTAAATATAATGTTATATACTTAATAGCAAAAAAATGTCTTTTAAAAACAATTTAGTGTTCGCATTAAAGATAATTTGGTACTTTATTTAGATAATCTTCTTGTAATTTTAGTCTTCTAAGTTATATACTATAAGTACTTGTACATGTGATTTGATACTTTATTAGTAATTATTGTTTATATCCAAATAATATATTTTATCTTAACAAAAATATATGGTTAGAGTAAAATGAAAACTTCTACAAGTTGTGAGAACTTAGAGAACTTGGCCTTACAAAAGGTTTTTTGAATTTTTTACAGGGGGTGTGAATGAGCGGTTAGAGACTCAGGGCGTTAAACTTTTTGATTTTAAATTCAAGTGGTTAAAATCACTAAAACATAGGGACTCAAAAAATAATTTACTCTTAATTAAATTTGAAATTATAGGTTTGATCTCTAACTATATTAAATAATATTATACTTATTATATTATTTGATACATATATATTTGTTATAGATAATTATTAATTAAATTTGAATTTATACGTTTATCTCTAATTATATTAATTAATATTATATTCTATTTTGTGTATAAATATTAATATGTAATACTATTATTAAAAGGGATGTGGCACCAGAAAGAGACACGTGTACAAAAAGATTTTCATTTTTTAGTATAGGAAGATAATTAAGACACTATTTATTGGCTTCTGTTATTATTATGTAGTGGTTTTCAAAAACCATTTCCTGGTGCATCAATATAGCAACACCTGGGAACAGGTGTTTGGATGTGACTCATGTACTTTCACCTCATGCCGTTAATGTTGGTATTAATTCCCTCTCATGCTGTTAATGTTAATGTTAATCCATGTTCATTTCCATTGACTTATTAATAGATATTAATTATTAATATCTATATATATATATAATTATTAATATTAATTAGTTTAGTTTTTTTATTTATAAACATTATTAATAAAAAAAACGTAGTTAAAACAAAAATACATAATCTTATTAGCCGATTAATAATAACTTGGTTAAACGTATTCCTAATCTAGCACATTTATTATCCCATGGCTTTATAGCCTAGTGACATCTTGGAGGTGAGATAAGACTTTAAGACCAATAGGTTCTGGCGCACATGAAATGGTGGGGAGGGGAGGCCATTGAGGAGAAAATGCTAAGGTGGAGGGGCTAATAGCGCCCATACCGTGTAGACGACCGCGACAACAACAACAACAATTGTAATAGAAATAAAAGTTATTAAATTTTGAGTGTCAATTCAAGTTTTATTTATTAACATAACTAGGTTAGAACCCCGTGTATTACACGGGTTGAATAAATATAATTTTATATATTAAATAAAAAAAAGTTATATTTTTATGAACCCCGTATATTGTACGGGTTAAATAAATGTAATTTTATTTATCGAATAATAAAAAAAGTTATATCTTCAAAAACCATGTGTATTACACAAATTAAATAAATGTAATTTTGTATACTAAATACTAAAAACGTCGTATCTTAAAAAAAACCCGTGTATAATCGGGTTGAATAAATCTACCAAAGAATAAAAAAATTACATCCTTAAAAACCTCGTATGTTACACGTGTTGAATAGATCTAAAAAAGAGTTATATCTTTAAAAACCATATGTATTACACATATTAAATAAATTTAATTTTCTATATTAAATACTAAAAACGTCGTATTTTTAAAAAACCCGTGTATAGTTGGGTTGAAAAATCTACCAAATAATAAAAACATTATATCCTTAAAAAACCTATGTATTACACGTGTTGAATAAATCTAATTTTACATAGCAAATGATAAAAAGTTATATCTTTAAAAACTTTATGTATTACACGGGTTATATAAATGTAACTTTGTATATTAAATAATAAAAAAAGTTATATTTTTCAAAACCCCACATTTTACACTTGTTGAATAAATAAAATTTTGTATACCAAATAATAAAAAAGTTTCATTTTTAATAAATTAGGATAACATTTAATATTAATTTATTATTTATATATTTAATATAGAGTTAATTACATAGTTAGTCCCTGTGGTTTGCTTAAGTAACATACTTAGATACTAATAGTTTAAAATCACATTTTAGGGTATTAACTTTTAATTTTGTAACATTTGGAGGTATTAACGTTATTTGTAGGTTTAATATCACATTTTATTGGTACCTAAGTATGTTATTTTGTGCAAACCACAGGGACTAACTATGTTAATACCCTAGAAGTTAATATCTTCAAACGTTACAAAATGAAAAGTTAATACCCTAGAAGGTTATTTTAAACTATTAGTACCTAAGTATGTTATTTTGTGCAAACCACATGGACTAACTATGTAATTAACTCTTTAATATAAGATAAGTAGGAAAGAGAGGTATTTGTTTTAAAAATATCTTAAATTAACAATTTAGATTTGATGATAATATTTATTAAATTATGATAAGATTTAATATTAATTTATTATTTATTTATTTATTTAGTTAATATAAGATAAGTATAGATTTGAGAATATCTTAAATGAATGACACGTGTACAAAAGTTGATTTCTTTTATTATAGTAGATAGATAGGATATAACATAAGGCTATGGGGTATGGGGCTTGGGTTGGGGCATGGGTTGGCTGAAAACGCACAAGCCACCACCCCGGGGGCTTGGGTTTGGGCGTGGCCTCATTGGCGTGGGTTTGAAGCCGGGCGTGGGGCAGGCTAGTAAGGTGACATGGCGGGCTCTCAATGGTCAAACCAAACTCATGCCCCCAACCCGAGCCCCACCATACCCCATGGGCGTGGGTTTTGGTGGTGAGAGGGCTCCCATTCCACGTGTCAATAAATGCCCCAACCCAAGCCCCCCATACCCCACGGCCTAACATATGTAGAAAATCATATAACATGCAAGATATAATAATAGTATACTATTTATAATTTACTTTAATGTGCTTTAACATAATACCCTATAGTCATTAATCAACATGATATTATTACATAACAAGAAATGACATAATATAAAAAAATGTTGTTAATTTATCCTATTAATGCTACTTAACATGTGAATAAGAATTAACGGTTAAAGTAGCTTCTAATTAACTCCATTTCATATGCTCAATCTTTTTCAACTGGTTGATATGAGGACTTCAAGTGTACACCTAACATGTGGGGCGTTAACGAGGGTGTAAACGAGCCGAGTCAAGCCCGACTGGGTTTGAACTCGGCTCGTCATGTTTTTCTGAAGCTCGAGCTCGGATCGGTTTGAGATTGCTTATTTGAGCTCGAGCTCAGCTCGCGAGTAAAACCTAAAGCGCAAGCTTGGCTCGACCCGAGCTATTTTGAGAACAACCTAAAACGAGCTATAAGCTCGACTCAAGCTCGTCTCAATATCGCTTAAACGAGCCAAAGCTCGGCTCGCCAATGTTATCATCATTATTATTATAGGGTAAATTACTTTATGGGTAGATTACTTTAGATAAAATAGTAAAACAAAAGAATAGTTATATTTTCGCTATTCAAAATAATTTTCTAAATTTTCACTTCTCTTTTGAGATACTACAATCCATTTTATTATATGTCTTAAAAAGAAGTTACACTTAAAAATAAAAAAAATAATAATCATAAAATTGTAAGTATTTTTAAAAATAATTCTAAGTTATGAGGTTATTGTAAATGAATTGTAATTAAATTATACTATGTATATTAATGATATAATAAATACTTTGATATAAATACTATTTTTAGATAGAGTTAATTACATAGTTAGTCCTTGTGGTTTGCACAAAATAACATACTTAGGTATTAATAGTTTAAAATCACCTTCTAGGGTATTAACTTTTCATTTTGTAACGTTTGGAGGTATTAACTTCTAGTGTATTAACATAGTTAGTCCCTGTGGTTTGCAAAAATAACATATTTAGGTACTAATAGAATGTGATTTTAAACCTACAAATAACGCTAATACCTCCAAACGTTACAAAATGAAAAGTTAATACCCTAGAATGTGATTTTAAACTATTAGTACCTAAGTATGTTACTTTGTGCAAACACAGGGACTAACTATGTAATTAACTCTTTTAGATATATGGATCATGAGGCAAGATATAAATATTATCATTGTATAGAAAATATTACATATTAAAAAAATCATACTAAAAATAAAGTATACGTTTAAAAAAATAGGACTGAAGTTTTTTAAACTATAAATTTGAGCGTCTACAACAACAATTAGTAGCCGACATTTAAATATTCAAATTAAAATTTTTATAATATTATATAATGTCTTTATTTAGTATGATGATAAGTTGCGTAATATGATTGAAATTAAGTTTAATATTTAAAACTCAATGTTATTAGGAAGTTGGACCATTTTTTAAGATGAAAACATATTGATATTAACATAAATTTAAAATTGGAAGAAAATATTGAACTCATGTATTACACGGCTTAAGTAAATATAATGTTATATAATTAATAGCAAAAAATATGTCTTTTAAAAACCATTTAGTGTTCGCATTAAAGATAATTTGGTATTTTTTTTGGAAAATCCGCTTGTAATTTTAGTCTTCTAAGTTATATACTATAAGTACTTGTACATGTGATTTGATACTTTATTAGTAATTATTGTTTATATCCAAATAATATATTTTATCTTAACAAAAATATATGGTTAGGGTAAAATGAAAACTTCTACAGGTTGTGAGAACTTAGAGAACTCGGCCTTACAAAAGGTTTTTTGAATTTTTTTACAGGGGGTGTGAATGAGCGGTTAGAGACTCAGGGCGTTAAACTTTTTGATTTTAAATTCAAGTGGTTAAAATCACTAAAACATAGGGACTCAAAAAGTAATTTACTCTTAATTAAATTTAAAATTATACGTTTGATCTCTAACTATATTAAATAATATTATACTTATTATATTATTTGATACATTTATATTTGTTATAGATAATTATTAATTAAATTTGAATTTATACGTTTATCTCTAACTATATTAATTAATATTATATTCTATTTTGTGTATAAAAATTAATATGTAATACTATTATTAAAAGGGATGTGGCACCAGAGAGTGACACGTGTACAAAAAGATTTTCATTTATTAGTATAGGAAGATAATTAAAACACTATTTATTGGCTTCTGTTATTATTATGTAGTGGTTTTCAAAAACCATTTCCTGGTGCATCAATATAGCAACACCTGGGAACAGGTGTTTGGATGTGACTCATGTACTTTCACCTCATGCCGTTAATGTTGGTATTAATTCCCTCTCATGCTGTTAATGTTAATGTTAATCCATGTTCATTTCCATTGACTTATTAATAGATATTAATTATTAATATCTATATATATATATAATTATTAATATTAATTAGTTTATTTTTTATTTATAAACATTATTAATAAAAAAAACGTAGTTAAAACAAAAATACATAATCTTATTAGCCGATTAATAATAACTTGGTTAAACGTATTCCTAATCTAGCACATTTATTATCCCATGGCTTTATAGCCTAGTGACATCTTGGAGGTGAGATAAGACTTTAAGACCAATAGGTTCTGGCGCACATGAAATGGTGGGGAGGGGAGGCCATTGAGGAGAAAATGCTAAGGTGGAGGGGCTCATAGCGCCCATACCGTGTAGACGACCGCGACAACAACAACAACAATTGTAATAGAAATAAAAGTTATTAAATTTTGAGTGTCAATTCAAGTTTTATTTATTAACATAACTAGGTTAGAACCCCGTGTATTACACGAGTTGAATAAATATAATTTTATATATTAAATAATAAAAAGTTATATTTTTATGAACCCCGTATATTGTACGGGTTAAATAAATGTAATTTTATATATCGAATAATAAAAAAAAAGTTATATCTTCAAAAACCATGTGTATTACACAGATTAAATAAATGTAATTTTGTATACTAAATACTAAAAACGTCGTATCTTTAAAAAAAAAACCGTGTATAATCGGATTGAATAAATCTACTAAAGAATAAAAAAATTACATCCTTAAAAACCCCGTATGTTACACGTGTTGAATAGATCTAAAAAAGAGTTATATCTTTAAAAACCATGTGTATTACACATATTAAATAAATGTAATTTTCTATATTAAATACTAAAAACGTCGTATTTTTAAAAAAACTCGTGTATAGTTGGGTTGAAAAATCTACCATATAATAAAAACATTATATCCTTAAAAAACCTGTGTATTACACGTGTTGAATAAATCTAATTTTACATAGCAAATGATAAAAAGTTATATCTTTAAAAACTTTATGTATTACACGGGTTATATAAATGTAACTTTGTATATTAAATAATAAAAAAAGTTATATTTTTCAAAACCCCACATTTTACACTTGTTGAATAAATTAAATTTTGTATACCAAATAATAAAAAAGTTTCATTTTTAATAAATTAGGATAACATTTAATATTAATTTATTATTTATATATTTAATATAGAGTTAATTACATAGTTAGTCCCTGTGGTTTGCTTAAGTAACATACTTAGATACTAATAGTTTAAAATCACATTCTAGGGTATTAACTTTTAATTTTGTAACGTTTGGAGGTATTAACGTTATTTGTAGGTTTAATATCACATTTTATTAGTACCTAAGTATGTTATTTTGTGCAAACCACAGGGACTAGCTATGTTAATACCCTAGAACTTAATACCTCCAAACGTTACAAAATGAAAAGTTAATACCCTAGAAGGTGATTTTAAACTATTAGTACCTAAGTATGTTATTTTGTGCAAACCACAGGGACTAACTATGTAATTAACTCTTTAATATAAGATAAGTAGGAAAGAGAGGTATTTGTTTTAAAAATATATTAAATTAACAATTTAGATTTGATGATAATATTTATTAAATTATGATAAGATTTAATATTAATTTATTATTTATTTGTTTATTTAGTTAATATAAGATAAGTATAGATTTGAGAATATCTTAAATGAATGACACGTTTACAAAAGTTAATTTCTTTTATTATAGTAGATAGATAGGATACAACATAACATATGTAGAAAATCATATAACATGCAAGATATAATAATAGTATACTATTTATAATTATCTATATATTAAATTTTAAACTGAATGAACAGTAACAAAAATATAACTAAAATAGAATGGAATGAATATATATATAGTAATAAAAATAGAATTGAATGAATAGTAACATCACTAAGGGATGAGCAAATGGTATCGGGTACCGGTATCAAATTTACCAAACTGAGTGTATTTTTCGGTACCGATTCGGCATGGCATTCACCGGTTTCTACCCTAATAAAAATAGAATTGAATGAATAGTAATAAAAATAGAACTGAATGAATAGTAACATCACTAAGGGATGAGCAAATGGTATCGAGTACCGGTACCAGTATCAAATTTACCAAACCCGGTGTATTTTCGGTACCAGTTCGGCACGGTATTCACCGGTTTTTACCCTCAAATACCGGTGCCGTATCGGTACCGACCGGTACCGAACCGTACCGTACCAGGTATATTCGGTACCGGTACCCACTTTTGGGGATTTCGATAGCGGTATTTTCAGTACCGGTTGGTCTCGAGCTCATCAAATCCTGTAGCAACGTAGCAATGCAAGTAATTGCACTGTTTAGATTACTTTTCATACATACAGTAAGTAAATTGTATTTCGTTTGAATGAGGTTTTATATACACAACAACTTATTTTGCTTTATTTTTTTTCTTTTTCTATAATAAATGAATTGTAGCATGTAAAATTAACTTAGATATATTTAGATTATTGATGAGCAAATCGTATCAAATCCTGTAATCAAACCGGCGTCATATCGGTACCATATTTACTATACCAAATCATTTTCGGTACCAATTTGGTACCCACCTTTTGGCGTTTTCAGAATCGTTACTTTCGGTTCGACAACGGTCTAGCACCATACCTGTATTTATTAATTTTTACCTTCAAATACCATACCGTATTGTACCGAGCATTTTCGGTGTTGGTACCTAATTTCGATGATTTCCGGATCGGTACTTTCGGTGTCGTTAACGCCTACCGGTACCGAGCTCATCCATATTTTAACGTGTTAGCACCGTAATAACTGAACTGAAAACAACCGAATTTCCAACGTGTAGGACGTGTGGGTCCTATTATTTTGATATTCGGTATCAGATTGCCGTTACTGACACGCGTTTTGCAGTCATTGGGTCCCCGCCGCAACGCGCGGACGGAAAATCAACTAGTTTACTTTAATGTGCTTTAACATAATACCCTATAATCATTAATCAACATGATATTATTACATAACAAGAAATGACATAATATAAAAAAATGTTGTTAAATTATCCCATTAAAGCTACTTAACATGTGAATAAGAATTAACGGTTAAAGTAGCTTCGAATTAACTCCATTTCATATGCTCAATCTTTTTCAACTGGTTGATATGAGGACTTCAAGTGTACACCTAACATGTGGGGCGTTAACGAGGGTGTAAACGAGCCGAGTCAAGCCCGACTGTGTTTGAACTCGGCTCGTCATGTTTTTCTGAAGCTCGAGCTCGGATCGGTTTGAGATTGCTTATTTGAGCTCGAGCTCAGCTCGCGAGTAAAACCTAAAGCTCAAGCTTGGCTCGACCCAAGCTATTTTGAGAACAACCTAAAACGAGCTATAAGCTCGACTCAAGCTCGTCTCAATATCGCTTAAACGAGCCAAAGCTCGGCTCGCCAATGTTATCATCATTATTATTATAGGGTAAATTACTTTATGGGTAAATTACTTTAGATAAAATAGTAAAACAAAAGAATAGTTATATTTTCGCTATTCAAAATAATTTTCTAAATTTTCACTTCTCTTTTGAGATACTACAATCCATTTTATTATATGTCTTAAAAAGAAGTTACACTTAAAAATAAAAAAAAATAATGATCATAAAATTGTAAGTATTTTTAAAAATAATTCTAAGTTATGAGGTTATTGTAAATGAATTGTAATTAAATTCTACTATGTATATTAATGATATAATAAATACTTTGATATAAATACAATTTTTAGATAGAGTTAATTACATAGTTAGTCATTGTGGTTTGCACAAAATAACATACTTAGGTACTAATAGTTTAAAATCACCTTCTAAGGTATTAACTTTTCATTTTGTAACGTTTGGAGGTATTAACTTCTAGGGTATTAACATAGTTAGTCCCTGTGGTTTGCAAAAATAACATATTTAGGTACTAATAGAATGTGATTTTAAACCTACAAATAACGCTAATACCTCCAAACGTTACAAAATGAAAAGTTAATACCCTAGAATGTGATTTTAAACTATTAGTACCTAAGTATGTTACTTTGTGCAAACACAGGGACTAACTATGTAATTAACTCTTTTAGATATATGGATCATGAGACAAGATATAAATATTATTATTGTATAGAAAATATTACATATTAAAAAAATCATACTAAAAATAAAGTATACGTTTAAAAAAATAGGACTAAAGTTTTTTAAACTATAAATTTGAGCATCTACAACAACTTTTTTAATTAGTAGCCGACATTTAAATATTCAAATTAAAATTTTTATAATATTATATGTCTTTATTTAGTATGATGATAAGTTGCGTAATATGATTGAAATTAAGTTTAATATTTAAAACTCAATGTTATTAGGAAGTTGGACCATTTTTTAAGATGAAAACATATTGATATTAACATAAATTTAATATTGGAAGAAAATATTGAACTAAGGTATTACACGGCTTAAGTAAATATAATGTTATATACTTAATAGCGAAAAAATGTCTTTTAAAAACCATTTAGTGTTCGCATTAAAGATAATTTGGTACTTTATTTAGATAATCCGCTTCTAATTTTAGTCTTCTAAGTTATATACTATAAGTACTTGTACATGTGATTTGATACTTTATTAGTAATTATTGTTTATATCCAAATAATATATTTTATCTTAACAAAAATATATGGTTAGGGTAAAATGAAAACTTCTACAAGTTGTGAGAACTTAGAGAACTCGGCCTTACAAAAGGTTTTTTGAATTTTTTACAGGGGGTGTGAATGAGCGGTTAGAGACTCAGGGCGTTAAACTTTTTTATTTTAAATTCAAGTGGTTAAAATCACTAAAACATAGGGACTCAAAAAGTAATTTACTCTTAATTAAATTTAAAATTATGGGTTTGATCTCTAACTATATTAAATAATATTATACTTATTATATTATTTGATACATTTATATTTGTTATAGATAATTATTAATTAAATTTGAATTTATACGTTTATCTCTAACTATATTAATTAATATTATATTCTATTTTGTGTATAAAAATTAATATGTAATACTATTATTAAAAGGGATGTGGCACCAGAGAGTGACACGTGTACAAAAAGATTTTCATTTATTAGTATAGGAAGATAATTAAGACACTATTTATTGGCTTCTGTCATTATTATGTAGTGGTTTTCAAAAACCATTTCCTGGTGCATCAATATAGCAACACCTGGAACAGGTGTTTGGATGTGACTCGTGTACTTTCACCTCATGCCGTTAATGTTGGTATTAATTCCCTCTCATGCTGTTAATGTTAATGTTAATCCATGTTCATTTCCACTAACTTATTAATAGATATTAATTTTTAATATCTATATATATATATATAATTATTAATATTATTTAGTTTAGTTTTCTATTTATAAACATTATTAATAAAAAAACGTAGTTAAAACAAAAATACATAATCTTATTAGCCGATTAATAATAACTTGGTTAAACGTATTCCTAATCTAGCACATTTATTATCCCTTGGCTTTATAGCATAGTGACATCTTGGAGGTCAGATAAGACTTTAAGACCAATAGGTTCTGGCGCACATGAAATGGTGGGGAGGGGAGGCCATTGAGGAGAAAATGCTAAGGTGGAGGGGCTAATAGCGCCCATACCGTGTAGACGACCGCGACAACAACAACAACAATTGTAATAGAAATAAAAGTTATTAAATTTTGAGTGTCAATTCAAGTTTTATTTATTAACATAACTAGGTTAGAACCCCGTGTATTACACGGGTTGAATAAATATAATTTTATATATTAAAAAATAAAAAGTTATATTTTTATGAACCCCGTATATTGTACGGGTTAAATAAATGTAATTTTATATATCGAATAATAAATGTAGGATCGTTTTGTGACCCAAACGAGTCGTTCAGAAGAGTTCTTAGACTATACGAAAGGCGGAAACAGACGTATAGACTCGAAACAGCTTGAATATCACTTTTAACTTCTTGTATATTGAATTAACAGCGATTACAGTCACAAGAAATACCGGCAGCACCTCGGTATCGATTCCTAATTCTGTTACAAATGAAAAGACCACTAGCCTATTTATAATCTTCTAATTTCGCTTGAAACATTACATGACAATTCAAGCGAAATCTCTTACTTTAACTTCAAGCGAAATCTCATGATATTTTCATGGAAATTAGAATCTGTTTTTTGTATATATTTCGTTTAAATGCCTTGAATTTTGTGTAGAGTTGCAATGATAATGTCATCTTTATGATGTCATCATTGAATATGATGACATCATGCTTGAACAGATCCGCAATGAAACCAAGACTTGATATAAGACGAAGTCGACAGATTAATGCACTAACAGACTCCCCCTCAGATGTTGACGAGTCTTAAGTGTCGAGTCTTCACAATCTTCAGTCTTTTTTAGTCTTTGGACTCTTTCCAGAATCTCGATCTGACTCTTTCCTCACTCTAACATTCTTCAACTAATCTCCTCCTCGGATGATGTAACTCTCTCTTGTATTTTTCAGGATCAGCAGCTGGCTCTAGCAACTTCCGACTTTCTTTCTCTAACAGACTCCCCCTCAACTTGTACTGGGATCGTAGTCTGGCTATTTACAGATTCAGGCATCGCAACCTGGCTCTCCTGCAAATTCTCTATCCAAAACATAAGTTTCATAAAAGATAAGATATAACAAATTTAGAAACTCTGCTAACCACTTGAAAATACAATCTGAACACATTATTTTCAAGTATCAAACAAAATTATTTATCATGTAAGTCACTGATGAACCACTTGTATGAATATCATTTTTCATTTCAAACATCTTCAAACAAACTTTCCCAAACCTATTCGTCATGTTCAGCACTCAGAATTTTGAAAATCAGCTCTTCAATATCAGTTGTCGAAAATCTTTTTGGATTTTTCAAAATTTTTGCTAAAACACACAGAATATCTTTTTGGATTTTTCAAATTTTTTTGCTAAAACACACTGAAAATCTTTTTTGGAATTTTGTTTTGAAAGAAATACAGTAACGAAATATTTACATACAATATTTTTGTGAGTTTGTGTAAGAGGATCATATCAGTTAATGAGACAAATCACCAACACCGTTAAGCTTTTAAACATTTTAAGTTCTAAACGATTCACTTAGATTGTCAGTATACTGATCCACTTAAATTTTCACACAAAGTTCAACTGTTTCGAGATACGAGATTAATGTCTTAGATACTTAAACTTATTCGCGTGTCCCACCTCAGAATATACTCCCGTATCCAGATCTCAATATTCAGTCTTACAGGTGAGTATACCTAGATGATATCTCTAAGGGGGTTAAATTGCGAGACCGTGAGAGCTCAGGTCAGAACTTCCGTTCAGCAGAGAGATGACGGTTCGACTTTTGGTGGGTCCCCTTTAGAGGATCTTTTATTTCAACAGCACATGATTAGCATTTTGCAATGTTTTATCATTTTTTATGCTGAGGGTAGGCTTTTATTTCAAGCAAGCGTAAAGTATTCTCCGGGGACTAGGCCATTGCTTCCGCATTATCAGAAATCCCGGGATAATACCCCAGATATCACTAAGCATAAAGACCTAGTATCTCAGAAAGAGGGGTCCTTCAAACAAGATTTCGGGGGTTACCCATATATCCGAGAGATGTTACCCACGAATTAAGCAAGTTTGAATTTAGGTTTATATCTCAACACAATCTACTAAATGTGCAAAAACCTACTGGCACATCATCAGTGAGACCGTTTATCACTATTTAACTTTCCATTTCTTTAGCACGCTGTGATAGTCCACTGATGTACTATCATTTCCTCTTTTATACAACAAAACTCATTTTTTATTTTTTCAATTTTTTTTTCATTTTTACCAGTAGGTTTTTATCATGTTTTTTGCTTTTTCAAATTTTCAAATGTTTTTGGATTTTCTGAAAAAAATTTACTCCCCCTAAAATGCAAACACATTTTAAAGAAATTTGAAAACAAACTATAAAATAAAGTGACAACTGATATCAAATCACTTCAAATCGCCATCCACTTGGCATAAACAATCAGAACTCTCCCTCACAACAAACTATTTTCCCATTGTGATTTCAAAACACTTAAGTTTGTTTTAATCAAATGGTTTTTCCGGAAAATAAGTTTTGTTGATTTTCACACCACTTGTAGGTTAGGGGATAAACTCATCATTTGGTTCTCCAAAATACCACTTGTAAGTATGATCCAATCAAGTTCAACTTAATGACCTTGATTAACCACTTGTAAATTCACTCACCAACCAAAACCATTTGTAAATAAAAATATAACAATATAAAGATATCACCTGTAGATTTACTAAACAAACATTTCAAGAATGATGTCGATTCTTGCTCCTCTCTTACCAACCTGGGAGCTCCGGCAAGTTAGGTTTTCAGTTTGGAAATACTTTCCCCCAAGCCTGACCATCCTTGGGAGATTCTGGCACACACCTGTCCCACCAACATTTTGATTTATAAAATTCTTTTGCACTTTTAACCTTCCCATCAACCATCTTCCCGAAAATATGTTTAACTTTCCCATTGAAAGCTTTTTCAGCATCAAATTCTTTTTCTCCAGCAAAGAATTGACCTGAAATCTCAAACCTACCTTTTGATTTTAGATTTTATTTTGACAATACCGGAAAGTTTTCCTCGTTCAACTCTGGAACGGAATTATCAACCTTTTTCTCAACCAATGACTCCTCTGATTTTATGGAATCAGATTCATTGTCAGAACTTCTTTCAGATTTTACAACCCATTTTTGTTTGTTTAAATCAACTCTTCTTTTGTAAAAACGTTTTGAACTTTCACCTTCTTCGGAAGTTGAATTTTCAAACACTTTCGATTTCTCAGTTGATTGTTTCTTTTCAAAGACAAGTTTTTCTTTCAGTTTTGAGTTAGAAGTAACTTCCTGTTTTGTGTTGTTGGACTGTTGGCAATTCCAAGCAATATGTCCAACTTTTTGACATTTAAATCAAGTTCTTCTGTCAACTCTTTGAGCAAACTTTTTCACATTCCTCTTTACTTCAGCAAGAAACTCTTGATTTGATTGTTTCCAGAATGGTTTCTTCTGCTCATCTTCAGAACTTCCTCCTGAAACAAATTTTGTTTTTGGTTTATAATTTTTCTCATTTTTATAGTTTTCCGGGGGATTAAAACCAAGACCTTTCTTTTTGAAATTACTATTATGGTTTGGTTTCTTTTGAAAACCATAACCAGAACCGTAACCCTTTTTCTTGTTCAATCTCTGTTGAACTCTTGAAGTGTACCTTTTAGGTTTTTCAGAAAGATTTAAATCTTTTATTTCAGAAATATTAATTTCTGTTAATTTAAAAACTTGTTTGATCATTTCAGTTTTGACACTTCTTATTGGAAATTCTTCGTCAGAATATAATTTGTCTGAATCTTTCAAAGTATATGCCACTTTGATTGATCCATCATTCAAATTAGATTTTGATAACAAGAATTCTTTATTGTAAACCCTTTTAACCGGTGAACTCGAACTCTTTTCTGACGAACTCGAACTTTCAGATTTAGACTCCGGTTTTGACTCCTCTTCCATATCCAACACCTGATCGACAACTTTCTTTAATAACTCAGACTCATGATCAGTGTCAGACGCTGTGAATGTAACATCAATATTGTCTGGTAATTCATCAATGATTTCAGACTTTAACTTGATGTTGAGAGCCTTATTAACTCGTTCCTCATTTGGCTTTCTGGGAGAATAGGTTTCATGGATCGGAGGCGGACATCTGTTAAACTTGACACTTGGTTTCTTACCAGTATCAGTATCTTCAGTCTTTTTCTCCTTGAATGCCTCAAGACCTGCAACAGTAGGATAAACACGATCAATCAAATAATCACAAGTAGTATAACTCAACAGTAATCGTTTAATCCTTTCACTCTCAATCTTCTCAAGTTCTAACTCCTGCTTCAGTTTAGCACAATCTTCGATATACTCATTGATGACGCTTTGCTTTGTCATTAATGTTGCATTCATCTTCATCTGAGCAGTTTCAACTTCTAAATTCGTCTTCTTCAGATTATCTACTGTTCTGTTCAGAACATCATACGACTCCTTCACGTACTTCACATCAGACAACAAATTCTATTTCATCTCTTCAAGTTCACTAATCTTCTTGTCTTTCTCCTCACATTGTTTGCAAGGTTCCTCACATTTCAAGCACGGGTTAACAACCTCTACTATCTTTTCAACTTCAACAACTTTCTCTACTTCAACAATCTTTTCTACCTCAACGATTTTCTCAACTTCGACAAGTTTCTCAACTTCAATTATTTTTTCCATCACTTTCTCTACTTCAACGATTTTATCTTCAACCTTCTCAATTACTGCCTCAGCATTTGCTTCTTCAGCTTCTGACTTTGTCTTTTCAACAGCTAGGATTTTTGCTGCTTCCAGCTCCTTCTTCAATCTGGCAATCTTCTTCAGATTCAGCATCTCCATTTTATCTGCAAAAAACAAATTAAAACTAGTAGGATCAATGCCTTTTCTAGCTTTGTTGAGATGTTCTTCCTCATCATCAGTATCCACATCACTTCCAAGATCTGGAAAAATCGGGATTCTTTTCTGACTAGCTTCGTCTTCACCGTGAATTCTAGCAACAAGAGCTGAACCAGGTATGTATTTGTCCCAACTAAAACCCTCTGCAACTTTTTCATCATCTTGATGAATAAGTAAAGCTTTCTTCTTTCCTTCTTCAATAGCACGAGCAGGTGCAGTTTGCGGTTGTTGAACAATCTAATCAAAAATTGATTTCTGATAATAATTGTTCTTTTCTTGATTCTCATTTGCTTCTTGGTTTTTACACTCCCATTTAAAGTGACCCTTTCCTTTGCAACGGAAACAAATAACTTTTGACTTTTCAAATCCTAACGGAGAAGTAGCCAATCCCCGAAACTCATCTCTGCCTGTAATTTGTTGAAACTTTTCTGCCCTCCGACAAGCACTAGCTAAACACCACTTCACATCCATCAATTCAAGTTCTTCTGCATCAATTTGGTCATAATCTTCTTTTGTAAGCATCGGATTACCAATTTTTCCTGCAACTAGGCTTTCATACGACTCTAATATGGCGACAAGAGATGCCATGTGTTGCTTAGCCAGCTCTGGAGACAAATTCTGACCATTATGAATGTTCAAAGTGACGTTGCATTGAAGATTTGTTGAATTCTGTTGTTGAGGATTTGATGTTGTATGATTCGGATCAAAGCTTGAATATGAAGATGAAGATCCACCACTCTGTGTCATATTACTGCCCTTTGTTCCAGACGAACTGTCAGCACTGAAACCAGTTTGAATCTTTGGACTAGGGCTGGGAGTAGCTTCAAACTTGTTCCCTCTGTAATACAAACTGACATCTTGTTTGGCATTTGGATTCGTCATGATAGCAGTTTTCTGAATATCCAACTCGTGTTCTTCAATTTTCTGAATAAACTGTACCAGATTCATATTCTCAGACTTCCTCATGTGTTTCACAATCATCAAATAAGTTCCCCACTTTTGCTGCGGTAATGCATCAGCGAGTTTATCAACCCATTCTTCATCATCTTTCTTTATCTCCAATTTCCCCATCTCCAAGACTAGATGACAATATATGTCAATGGTCTGCTTCGTTGTTTCGTGATCAAAGGCTACAAACATATCAAAAGATTTCTTCAGTAAAGCCTTTCTGTTTTTAATCATATCTGCACTTCCTTTGAACTTTTGAATCAATGCATTCCAAATCGATCTAGCAGTACCCTCATGCTGAAGTAAAACAAAGATGTCTTCTTTAATTGCCTGTTGAAGAATACTGATCATCATTTTCTCACTTGTATATTTCAACTTATCAATCTCTGTAAAGTCACTAAAACCCTTTTCAAGCACACGTTCATTTTTCGGTTTTTCGTAATCTTTCTCCAACGCACACCATGCATCAAATTTGTAAGCTTGCACCCAGTTCTCAAATCGATTCTGCCACCCTTTAAAATCTTCAATATACATAAGTTTTGGCGGTTTCTGGTGAGTTCCCGTTTCATTCTCACTGTACAATGTTTCAGCAGCTGTAACTGGAGCAATCGGTGTAGCAAACGCATTGTAGAATTCCTCTTCCATGTTTCAAATTCAAAGCTTCACAAACACAACTTTTCTTGTGTCAAAAATACTGGTCTCAAACGAGCTGTATCACCTTGTAAAACACCTGTAAACAAACAAACAAACGATCAATTTTAAACGAATTGAATATGTAAAAGTGTGTGTTGATGAAATCAATCTAAGACTCGTGTCGAAGATTTGCTGACACTTTCAATGTAGTTCGGTTGAAATCACTAATGAATGGGCCTGAAAATGGACTTCACTTGACTTTATTAACAACCAAATGTGATTGGACCGAAGAACTTTCAATTGCTGATTGGGCCGATGACTTACTTGGGCTGACAACAATAATACCAATGAAACCCTATTGGACTGAGAATTGTAGTTGACTATTACCGTTTTTTTATGTTCACATGCACATCAAATTCACAATTAAAACATCACATGGCAATGTATGAACAAGAGCCGACAAAATCAATGTGTTAAATGAACATGATTGGGCCTCCTTTATTAAATGTGGCTGAGATATACGATGGGCTGACACACTACAATACTCCACACAATGTAATTGGACCTCACAATACTTGTAACATGGTCGACGTCACATGCAGTCTTGATTATCAACACATGAATTGGGCCGAGTAATATGAATTTCAATCAGTGTCCGACAACAATACTTAATGATCACGTGCAAATTTTTAATATCTGATTTTACTTTGATTGTGTCAACAACCCAATATCACATGCAAACTGACACAAAATACTTGATTTCTTTTCCCAAATACCAATGACCTGACATCCTCGTTTAATGTTTCACACAACTCGATGCACTTTTCCACGTGAAATAAACTTTTTCACCTGAAATACAATTCAAGAGAAATAACTCGGAATAGTGATTCAAGCGGAATCAACACAATCTTTCAAGTGGAATACCGGTTGAAGCGAAACCACTAATTTCAAGCGGAATCTCCAAGCGGAATATGAGTTTTTCAAGCGGAATCACGATGACATCAGCATTTCGAACAAAATTTCAAGCGGAATTACGAAAATGTCAAGTTTTTAGATCGATTTTAATGCTGAAATTTTCCAGGATTTGTTAAAACATGATTGCGAGTATAATGTGAAAGTTTGAGCCGATTTTAACCGTGAAAAATTTTTAATTTTGAAAAAGAAGGTGTAGAAATCAGAAAAAGCGGCTGTTTTGGCAAGAACTCTTCTTCCTGAGCTCTGATACCACTTGTAGGATCGTTTTGTGACCCAAACGAGTCGTTCAGAAGAGTTCTTAGACTATACGAAAGGCGGAAATAGACGTATAGACTCGAAACAGCTTGAATATCGCTTTAAACTTCTTGTATATTGAATTAACAGCGATTACAGTCACAAGAAATACCGGCAACACCTCGGTATCGATTCCTAATTCTGTTACAAATGAAAAGACCACTAGCCTATTTATAATCTTCTAATTTCGCTTGAAACATTACATGACAATTCAAGCGAAATCTCTTACTTTAACTTCAAGCGAAATCTCATGATATTTTCATGGAAATTAGAATATGTTTTTTGTATATATTTCGTTTAAATGCCTTGAATTTTGTGTAGAGTTGCAATGATGATGTCATCTTTATGATGTCATCATTGAATATGATGAGATCATGCTTGAACAGATCCGCAACGTGTTACACCCTAATTCATAACTGACTAAAGTCGCAGCGGAAAAATCGTACCATAAAAATTTTCTTTCATTATAAACATCTTGACGCACTTAAATTCATTTTTAAGATTAATTCTTTCATAATAAATACATTTATTATACTCACTATAAAAAAGAAACCATAACCTAACTTCACTCAATTACGTACTCAGCACTCCCGTACAATCTATCTTGTGACTCGACCCTCGATCTCCAATCCTTGAATATCCTCATGACTGGTACTACCTGCGCCCACCACATAAATTCACAACATTAGTACGCATTATAAACATACAAGGTTTGTTCACGTTTACTTCTCGTTTCGTTAACTCTTTACATCCCAGCTTTCCCATCCTGTCATACCATCCGTGGTGAGACTTCTTTGCTATTCCTGCATTACACTTATAACTCCGGGTACACGAATAAACAACGTAAACACTTAATCGTACCGAAAGACTTACATACATACCTAAACTTTATACATATTATCTCCATACATACATATGTACACACATAAATGCCAACCTACATGCATACTTACATATAAATACATCTCAACCATTCTATACGTATCTACATATACACATACCTACATCGTTAAGTACGGTCATGACATCACACATATATACATACATACATCCCTGCTTGCAGTATACCAAACTCATACATGCCTATTCTCCTTCATAACCTCTTACATCCACGTACCTACTTACATGCCTTCACGCAACCCTACATACGTGCATACGCTCATATCTGCCCACTTGCATACCTACACACATACATTCATTCATACACACCACTTATATTCATACCTACATACATACATACCTTCATACGTATCTATATTTCCTTAAACAAGGAATAAATTAGTCATTCTTAGCTTATACGCGTTTAAAAACAGTTCAGACGGGTTCGTATTGCATAAACTGATAAAAAACGAATTTTTGCGAAACTGACACATGCTCGCGTAGCGCCACTGCCAGTCGCGCTACGCGAGCCCCTCATTTTAACAGAAAGTTGCAGCTGGTTGCTGCAGATGCCCAGCGCGATCCGATTTTACGGAAACGAGCATAACTCTCTCATTTTACGTCCGTTTTACTCGATTCTTTTTCCTACACGTCCGTAATTTAATTCTCCATCTAATGGAGTTAAAATCCAACATCCAACATAATAAAATTTCAGACTTCTAACTCTTCGGCTTATTACCCTTTCACCAAATTTTTACCCGTTCATGCATTCATCAACATAACTTGATTGTTTGATCTATATTCCTCATGAACCCTATAATTCCAACATTCGTTTATCATAAAAGATTAAGTTCTCGGATGTCTTGCATCCCCTTGACCCATTTTCGCTCAAGATCTTATTTTGACCCGTTAAGGGTATTTGCGCATATTAAGGTCCTTAGCTTACGAAAATCATTCTTCTTGCTTTCTTACTTTTTCAAAACATTACACTAATCGAATAGCTTATTTCTAAACTACTTTTAAGACCGTTTGCCCAATATACCCATCAAGGGCATTTTAGTCAACTTTAATCTCATCATCTACAACGAAAGACTTCAACACATATTTGACCTCAAACATCATGTTTAATTAATTAAAACACTTTATTACTTAATCGAACTAAGAAGTGATTACGTAAATCACTTACCTTATGCTCCCGTGCTCGTATCCGATTCCTTGCCTCTTCTTGACCCGTTAACACCTCATGCTTGAGCCCGTCTCGACGTGATTCCTATACTTTCATTCCATCGAAATCACGCTATTATTAGCATACTCATTTATACATGTTAACAATCATATCAATCGCATATTTCCCACTTAACTTTCCTTAGTCATTCCTAACAAGCATAAAAACATATAATCAACTTCATATCCATTCCCAACACATGTAATTCATCATGTAATCAACATTAACGCATATTAACATAACATGTATCAAGCGACTTCCTATAATCCTGCTTTTATAACAACGAGTCGAATCGTGTTTCTTATACTTAGTTGACTTTCAAGAGTCAACTATTAACCATATTTAACTATCGACTTATCATCATATACTCGTAACATCATAATCGACTATACGAACGACCCTATATACATTTCATCATACACTTGATGTGCGTACTACCTTTTAAGCATAACGTACAACTAATTCATGCATAAATCTTCTAAACTCATACATAACTCAT
This sequence comes from Helianthus tuberosus, assembly GCA_030545235.1. NCBI lineage: Eukaryota > Viridiplantae > Streptophyta > Magnoliopsida > Asterales > Asteraceae > Helianthus > Helianthus tuberosus. The sequence goes on from CM060385.1 coordinate 23,079,418, forward strand.
CACAACCTACTTCAAATCAACATATATCATTCACACATAAGCATCAACATATCATCACCACATTTCTTTCAATTTAACTAACAGGAATCCATCACGCCCACAATAATACATCAATCTTTCAACAAGACTTGGACATAGGTGGTGATTCTAGTTATCATCTTCACCATATCTAACGGGTTTCATCTCTAATCATCGAATTAACACAAATCATACGTAACCCATGTTCTATACGAGGTTTCTAACCCTCGTACATGATCAATTTCATATTAACTCACGGATCAGAACATAACCCACTTCACCCATGATCACCAATCTTAGATTTAAGACATACCTTATGATCCCCTCGTGATGGTGATCATTTATCCATGCTCGGTTATGATTTTAAGCATCATCTTGCCTTTCAATTTGAGCATATAGATGAAGTTAGGGTTTGAGGCTCCATGGGAGCCTCCTGCTCCTTCTCGAACACACGTATGTGTGTGTTTGTGTGTGGTTAAGTTATTTAATAACTTAACTTTCATTAGTTCCACTTTAGCCCCTCGGGTTTTGCCTTTAAAACATAACTGACACTACCTTCATCATTTGATACTTTTGACCGTACCCTTAACTAGGTTAAATAGCCTAGTTATTTATTTCATGGCGTGTCATATAGGAACGCACGACAAATATTAACATTCAGATTTTGGGGCGTTACACAACGAAACCAAGACTTGATATAAGACGAAGTCGACAGATGAATGCACCAACAATAAAAAAAGTTATATCTTCAAAAACCATGTGTATTACACATATTAAATAAATGTAATTTTGTATACTAAATACTAAAAACGTCGTATCTTTAAAAAAAACCCGTGTATAATCGGGTTGAATAAATCTACCAAAGAATAAAAAAATTACATCCTTAAAAACCCCGTATGTTACACGTGTTGAATAGATCTAAAAAAGAGTTATATCTTTAAAAACCATGTGTATTACACATATTAAATAAATGTAATTTTCTATATTAAATACTAAAAACGTCGTATTTTAAAAAACCCGTGTATAGTTGGGTTGAAAAATCAACCAAATAATAAAAACATTATATCCTTAAAAAACCCATGTATTACACGTGTTGAATAAATCTAATTTACATAGCAAATGATAAAAAGTTATATCTTTAAAAACTTTATGTATTACACGGGTTATATAAATGTAACTTTGTATATTAAATAATAAAAAAAGTTATATTTTTCAAAACCCCACATTTTACACTTGTTGAATAAATAAAATTTTGTATACCAAATAATAAAAAAGTTTCATTTTTAATAAATTAGGATAACATTTAATATTAATTTATTATTTATATATTCAATATAGAGTTAATTACATAGTTAGTCCCTGTGGTTTGCTTAAGTAACATACTTAGATACTAATAGTTTAAAATCACATTCTAGGGTATTAACTTTTAATTTTGTAACGTTTGGAGGTATTAACGTTATTTGTAGGTTTAATATCACATTTTATTAGTACCTAAGTGTGTTATTTTGTGCAAACCACAGGGACTAACTATGTTAATACCCTAGAAGTTAATACCTCCAAACGTTACAAAATGAAAAGTTAATACCCTAGAAGGTGATTTTAAACTATTAGTACCTAAGTATGTTATTTTGTGCAAACCACAGGGATTAACTATGTAATTAACTCTTTAATATAAGATAACTAGGAAAGAGAGGTATTTGTTTTAAAAATATATTAAATTAACAATTTAGATTTGATGATAATATTTATTAAATTATGATAAGATTTAATATTAATTATTTATTTATTTAGTTAATATAAGATAAGTATAGATTTGAGAATATCTTAAATGAATGACACGTTTACAAAAGTTGATTTCTTTTATTATAGTAGATAGATAGGATATAACATAAGGCTATGGGGTATGAGGCTTGGGTTGGGGCGTGGGTTGGCTGAAAACGCCTAAGCCACCACCCCGGGGGCTTGGGTTTGGGCGTGGCCCCATTGGCGTGGGTTTGAAGCCGGGCGAGGGGCAGGCTAGTAAGGTGACATGGCGGGCTCTCAATGGCCAAACCAAATTCATGCCCCCAACCCAAGCCCCACCATACCCCATAGGCGTAGGTTTTGGTGGTGGGAGGACTCCCATTCCACGTGTCAATAAATGCCCAATCCAAGCCCCCATACCCCACGGCCTAACATATGTAGAAAATCATATAACATACAAGATATAATAATAGTATACTATTTATAATTTACTTTAATGTGCTTTAACATAATACCTTATAATCATTAATCAACATGATATTATTACATCACAAGAAATGACATAATATAAAAAAATGTTGTTAAATTATCCCATTAATGCTACTTAACATGTGAATAAGAATTAACGGTTAAAGTAGCTTCTAATTAACTCCATTTCATATGCTCAATCTTTTTCAACTGGTTAATATGAGGACTTCAAGTGTACACCTAACATGTGGGGCGTTAACGAGGGCGTAAACGAGCCGAGTCAAGCCCGACTGGGTTTGAACTCGGCTCGTCATGTTTTTCTGAAGCTCGAGCTCGGATCGGTTTGAGATTGCTTATTTGAGCTCGAGCTCAGCTCGCGAGTAAAACCTAAAGCTCAAACTTGGCTCGTCCCGAGCTATTTTGAGAACAACCTAAAACGAGCTATAAGCTCGACTCAAGCTCGTCTCAATATCGCTTAAACGAGCCAAAGCTCGGCTCGCCAATGTTATCATCATTATTATTATAGGGTAAATTACTTTATGGGTAAATTACTTTAGATAAAATAGTTAAACAAAAGAATAGTTATATTTTCGCTATTCAAAATAATTTTCTAAATTTTCATTTCTCTTTTGAGATACTACAATCCATTTTATTATATGTCTTAAAAAGAAGTTACACTTAAAAAAAAATAATGATCATAAAATTGTAAGTATTTTTAAAAATAATTCTTTTTTTTGAAAGGTGTGAATTATTCGTGAATGTCGGGAGGTCTAGCATACGTTGTCTTAACCGGGTCCGCGCTAGAGAGCCCCCTCGCACAATAGATCCCCAATTTAAACCCCTCAATGAGAAACCCCTATCACCAAGACTCGAACTTGAGACATTGAGGGGAAAACTCACCCGGACCCAACATAAGTGGAACTTAAATACCCGTGGCCACCACTAGAGCACTGGTGATGGTTATGAGGTTATTGTAAATGAATTGTAATTAAATTCTACAATGTATATTAATGATATAATAAATACTTTGATATAAATATTATTTTTAGATAGAGTTAATTACATAGTTAGTCCTTGTGGTTTGCACAAAATAACATACTTAGGTACTAATAGTTTAAAATCACCTTCTAGGGTATTAACTTTTCATTTTGTAACATTTGGAGGTATTAACTTCTAGGGTATTAACATAGTTAGTCCTTGTGGATTGCAAAAATAACATATTTAGGTACTAATAGAATGTGATTTTAAACCTACAAATAACGCTAATACCTCCAAACGTTACAAAATGAAAAGTTAATACCCTAGAATGTGATTTTAAACTATTAGTACCTAAGTATGTTACTTTGTGCAAACCACAGGGACTAACTATGTTATTAACTCTTTTAGATATATGGATCATGAGACAAGATATAAATATTATCATTGTATAGAAAATATTACATATTAAAAAAATCATACTAAAAATAAAGTATACGTTTAAAAAAATAGGACTAAAGTTTTTTAAACTATAAATTTGAGCGTCTACAACAACTTTTTTAATTAGTAGCCGACATTTAAATATTCAAATTAAAATTTTTATAATATTATATAATGTCTTTATTTAGTATGATGATAAGTTGCGTAATATGATTGAAATTAAGTTTAATATTTAAAACTCAATGTTATTAGGAAGTTGGACCATTTTTTAAGATGAAAACATATTGATATTAACATAAATTTAAAATTGGAAGAAAATATTGAACTCAGGTATTACACGGCTTAAGTAAATATAATGTTATATACTTAACAGCAAAAAAATATGTCTTTTAAAAACCATTTAGTGTTCGCATTAAAGATCATTTGGTACTTTATTTAGATAATCCGCTTGTAATTTTAGTCTTCTAAGTTATATACTATAAGTACTTGTACATGTGATTTGATACTTTATTAGTAATTATTGTTTATATCCAAATAATATATTTTATCTTAACAAAAATATATGGTTACGGTAAAATGAAAACTTCTACAAGTTGTGAGAACTTAGAGAACTCGGCCTTACAAAAGGTTTTTTGAATTTTTTACAGGGGGTGTGAATGAGCGGTTAGAGACTCAGGGCGTTAAACTTTTTGATTTTAAATTCAAGTGGTTAAAATCACTAAAACACAGGGACTCAAAAAGTAATTTACTCTTAATTAAATTTAAAATTATACGTTTGATCTCTAACTATATTAAATAATATTATACTTATTATATTATTTGATACATTTATATTTGTTATAGATAATTATTAATTAAATTTGAATTTATACGTTTATCTCTAACTATATTAATTAATATTATATTCTATTTTGTGTATAAAAATTAATATGTAATACTATTATTAAAAGGGATGTGGCACCAGAGAGTGACACGTGTACAAAAAGATTTTCATTTATTGGTATAGGAAGATAATTAAGACACTATTTATTGGCTTCTGTTATTATTATGTAGTGGTTTTCAAAAACCATTTCCTGGTGCATCAATATAGCAACACCTGGGAACAGGTGTTTGGATGTGACTCATGTACTTTTACCTCATGTCGTTAATGTTGGTATTAATTCCCTCTCATGCTGTTAATGTTAATGTTAATCCATGTTCGTTTCCATTGACTTATTAATAGATATTAATTATTAATATCTATATATATATATATATAATTATTAATATTAATTAGTTTAGTTTTTTACTTATAAACATTATTAATAAAAAAAACATAGTTAAAACAAAAATACATAATCTTATTAGCCGATTAATAATAACTTGGTTAAACGTATTCCTAATCTAGCACATTTATTATCTCATGGCTTTATAGCCTAGTGACATCTTGGAGGTGAGATAAGACTTTAAGACCAATAGGTTCTGGCGCACATGAAATGGTGGGGAGGGGAGGCCATTGAGGAGAAAATGCTAAGGTGGAGGGGCTAATAGCGCCCATACCGTGTAGACGACCGCGACAACAACAACAATTGTAATAGAAATAAAAGTTATTAAATTTTGAGTGTCAATTCAAGTTTTATTTATTAACATAACTAGGTTAGAACCCCGTGTATTACACGGGTTGAATAAATATAATTTTATATATTAAATAATAAAAAGTTATATTTTTATGAACCCCGTATATTGTACGGGTTAAATAAATGTAATTTTATATATCGAATAATAAAAAAAAAGTTATATCTTCAAAAACCATGTGTATTACACAGATTAAATAAATGTAATTTTGTATACTAAATACTAAAAACGTCGTATCTTTAAAAAAAAAACCGTGTATAATCGGATTGAATAAATCTACCAAAGAATAAAAAAATTACATCCTTAAAAACCCCGTATGTTACACGTGTTGAATAGATCTAAAAAAGAGTTATATCTTTAAAAACCATGTGTATTACACATATTAAATAAATGTAATTTTCTATATTAAATACTAAAAACGTCGTATTTTTAAAAACCCGTGTATAGTTGGGTTGAAAAATCTACCAAATAATAAAAACATTATATCCTTAAAAAACCCGTGTATTACACGTGTTGAATAAATCTAATTTTACATAGCAAATGATAAAAAGTTATATCTTTAAAAACTTTATGTATTACACGGGTTATATAAATGTAACTTTGTATATTAAATAATAAAAAAAGTTATATTTTTCAAAACCCCACATTTTACACTTGTTGAATAAATTAAATTTTGTATACCAAATAATAAAAAAGTTTCATTTTTAATAAATTAGGATAACATTTAATATTAATTTATTATTTATATATTTAATATAGAGTTAATTACATAGTTAGTCCCTGTGGTTTGCTTAAGTAACATACTTAGATACTAATAGTTTAAAATCACATTCTAGGGTATTAACTTTTAATTTTGTAACGTTTGGAGGTATTAATGTTATTTGTAGGTTTAATATCACATTTTATTAGTACCTAAGTATGTTATTTTGTGCAAATCACAGGGACTAACTATGTTAATACCCTAGAAGTTAATACCTCCAAACGTTACAAAATGAAAAGTTTATACCCTAGAAGGTGATTTTAAACTATTAGTACCTAAGTATGTTATTTTGTGCAAACCACAGGGACTAACTATGTAATTAACTCTTTAATATAAGATAAGTAGGAAAGAGAGGTATTTGTATTAAAAATATATTAAATTAACAATTTAGATTTGATGATAATATTTATTAAATTATGATAAGATTTAATATTAATTTATTATATATTTATTTATTTAGTTAATATAAGATAAGTATAGATTTGAGAATATCTTAAATGAATGACACGTTTACAAAAGTTTATTTCTTTTATTATAGTAGATAAATAAGATATAACATAACATATATAGAAAATCATATAACATGCAAGATATAATAATAGTATACTATTTATAATTTACTTTAATGTGCTTTAACATAATACCCTATAATCATTAATCAACATGATATTATTACATAACAAGAAATGACATAATATAAAAAAATGTTGTTAAATTATCCCATTAATGCTACTTAACATGTGAATAAGAATTAACGGTTAAAGTAGCTTCTAATTAACTCCATTTCATATGCTCAATCTTTTTCAACTGGTTGACATGAGGACTTCAAGTGTACACCTAACATGTGGGGCGTTAACGAGGGTGTAAACGAGCCGAGTCAAGCCCGACTGGGTTTGAACTCGGCTCGTCATGTTTTTTTGAAGCTCGAGCTCGGATCGGTTTGAGATTGCTTATTTGAGCTCGAGCTCAGCTCGCGAGTAAAACCTAAAGCACAAGCTTGGCTCGACCCGAGCTATTTTGAGAACAACCTAAAACGAGCTAAAAGCTCGACTCAAGCTCGTCTCAATATCGCTTAAACGAGCCAAAGCTCGGCTCGCCAATGTTATCATCATTATTATTATAGGGTAAATTACTTTTTGAGTACCTGTGTTTTAGTGGTTTTAACTAGTTGAGTCCAAAAGCAAAAAGTTTGACGACCTGAGTCCCTATAAGCATTTTCATTAACCATTTGAGTTCTTTTGAGTCCAAATTTTAACCTTTTGAGTCCAATTTTTTGGACTCAAATCGTTTTAAAATGAACAAAATTGGACTCAAAACGTTATAAAATAAATGGCTAGGGACTCAGGGCGTTAAACTTTTTGATTTTGTACTCAAGTGGTTAAAACCACTAAAACACAGGGACTCAAAAAGTAATTTACTCATTATTATATTATATATAAAAATAAATAAAATTTGTTTAGGCTCGTTTAGGCTCGCGAGCTTAAACGGGCTTTGTATTTCAGGCTCGAGCTCGGGCTCGTTAAAGCTCAGCTCAGTCGAGCTTTTAACCGAGACGATAACGAGTAGCTCTCGAGCCTTTGGGCTTGTTTACACCCCCTAGCGTTAACAGTGACCTAACATGTTAACCTACATTGTACACCATTTCTCCCTATGTTAAGGAGCGTTTAAAGTATTGTTTAAGTTAAAGGACGTTAAAAGTATTGTTTGTTAACAAGTTAAATTGTTTTCCTTTTTTACCCCAAAGGTGGAGTTAGGGGGATTAAACTAATTCCTTGATAGCAAGTGAAGTGAAATAGGGAAAAGTAAGTGATATGACACTAAGATGGAGTTAAGAAGAGTTAAATAACACAAGGCTTGAGGGGCATGAATAGTGGCCATGGAGTGTACTATAACATCTGGGACGTTAAGGGTGACATGACATGTTAATTGGTGTTGCACACCACTCCCTCCTTGTGATAAGGGTGTTAAAGTGATTATTTGTTAACATGTTAACTGGATGTTAAGAGATTTAATTAATTTTCTTTTTCTTTTCTTTTTTAAACCAAAAGCCACTAAAAATAGGGTTAGGTGGGATTAACATGTGTAACATCTGTGAAAAACGAATCCTAGAAAACTCGAATCATTTTGTAAACCGGATCCGAAAATGTAATAAATAAAAATGTGAACTTTCGTTATTATCTTTTATTATTTGAAATTATTAAAAAAATAGTTCAGGAGAGTAAACATGAAAATGATTTAAAAATATTCATTTATTATTGTTATTTTTTAGTTAGAACCATATAAGCAATTTTACAATGTTACGTAACTTTTTAAAAACTAATATATGAATCAATTTATAAGTAAGATGGTTGCTTGTGCTAAGAGATTCATGAGAAGTAACATTATTATATAATAATAGCCATTGAATTGGATGTTCTTGTCAAGTAAATAGAATTTAATATCAAATTATTATTTGGTTTTAAATTGTTTTGATTAAAATCATTAAATATATTAAGAGAACCTTCAAGAGCTTTCGCGTTTCCCCTCCATTAATTAAAATCACTAAATGTATTTAAGAGAACCTTCAAGAGCTTTTAGGTTTCCCCCATGTAACTAACCACCGTAAATTGAATGATTAATTTAGTAAAATAATTATATTGAATGAGAATAAATTATGATACTTAATGAAAACCTTCCTTTACTTTTGCATAACAACCAATTTCACTAAAACTCTCTGCATTTTAGGGCTTGGAATTTCTCTACGATTTCTCCTTCAATATTTAACCTTTTCAGGCGAATCTTGTGTCCATCTTGCTTTATTTTTCGAGCTCTACAAAAACCCTCTATCAGTTTCTGTTGATAGAAGGCAGTTGTTGATCAATTAAATTTCATGAATTCAAGGGTTCATACGGACTTGGGGATTTCTATATTTTATAAAATTGAATCAGTTATTTGTTCCATAATGTTCTAGACAAATGTTAAGATGTAATTTCAGTAGTGTTGATGTTAATCATGATTACTTGTTTTTAGAGAATTTATTCTTATCATCTATACTATCTATAATAAGAGACTTTTTGCTGATGTAAAACTGCCTATGTGTTAACTCCTAAGCTATGTCATGTGTACATGTTGATGTCATAATTCCGTTTTTTGTGTATATATATATATATAAAATATTAATCTAAATATAATATTGTAATATAATAAGATTTTTCAAAATTCAAAATTTGAATCCTGCTCTCTCAAATCCCTAAATACCATTTCAAATTTCAAACCCTTTCCGTTCCATTCTCTCTCTCTTTCTCTCGGATCTGGCGCCTCTCTCTTTCTCTCAGATCTGGATATGCAAAAGGTAAGTTACTCATCCTCAATCATTCAATCTTGCTAATAACTGTACCGGTTTGCAAGGGTTTTTGGTGTTCCATGCTGTAAGAGGTCGAACTGGATCTGGTCTAGGTTCTCTGCTTCTTGAGAGGCTGTCTGTTGATTACGGAAAGAAATCAAAACTCGGTTTCACTGTTTATCCTTCGCCTCAGGTGTGTACGTCTGTTGTTGAGCCATACATTCCGATTGTGTATCTGTAATATTCATTCCGATTTATACATGTTTGCTTGATTGCTTCCATCTTCATTTTGCACTTACAATTTGCTTTATAATTTAGGGTTTTTGAAATTGATTTACTGTACAGAGGAGAAGAAGACGGATAATGAGAAGATGAATGCCTTACAAAAACTGATTCCAGATTCATATAAGGTTATGTGTATAGTCAGAATCTTTTGATCGTTTCATATGTTTCTTACAAGGTTATGATTTAGGGCTTTTTAAAGTTTTTTTTACTGGAATCGTAGGTGGACGATTGGGGGTTTAAAGGTGGTTGTGTTGTATTTCACGTTAGGGCAGAATCAATTTCAATAATTAGACACCAAAAAAGTGAAATTGAATTTCTAAGGATGCATATATAGGTTTCAAGAGATGAACATGAGAGCTAAGGATGCATATCAGTACTTTGTGATCAAAGAACAAGAGACAGCAATATCCAAAAACTGGACCTTGGTCACTTGGTATGTCATGTCTATTAAAACTTCATTATACCATATTAGTGTTCCACTTACTTTATCTACACTGCTGCAAGTGAGGACCATACGGACCTGTTTTTAGTTAGTAGTCTTAAAAAGTGGGTGCACTAATGTTGTATTATTTTTAATAATGTTATAAATTTTATTTATATTAAATTGACAGTTTTATAATGAAAAGTTATGGGAGGTAGATAATTTGGATTGGTTAAAATGAATTGTCATTTCGTCTCAATCTTTCTTTCTGTATCAGATATCTCATGATTTGTACAATGACAATTGTTTTGTTGGTACCGCTATATGTCTGTAGGCAGTTCCTTAAGATTTTGGTAACAAAAAGTAAAATAAACAATAATAGTGGTTGACCGAAGAGAACAAAAGTAATAGTAGAAACTTTTGGTGTAGGGGCTATGAAATTTCTTGACAAATTTTTAATCGGGAACCTTGTATTTTGAACAAAAGTAATAGTTCTTTGTAGTGAATAAGGTCAACAAGATGGCTTTACAGGTAAAATCATCTTTTTTCTACTTTTTAGTAACATTCTTAGCTTTGATAGGTTTCATTTTTCTTTTGGTATGATAGATCGACGTAGGTAAGATTTAAATTCAGGAAGAAAGGGTTTTGGTTTTGTCTTCTTATTTAGATAACAAACGCTGCATTTTTTGTCTTTATTTTTGGGTTTCTTTTGAAAAATGATTGAATTCCATGGTCCATACGGTATGATAGGTTGTAGTGGGATATACTTTCGACGGACCAAAAGGGTTTGAGGTGAAGCTCCCCTTTTAGATAAAGGATGTTACTTTACTAATATGATATAGATTTTCTCAAAATGATATGTCTTTGAGGCCCTTTTGGTATGTCAATATGGATTAAATATCATGACCGCCTAACAGGGACTGGGTTGGGATGACTCGCCCCATTTTTTTTTTATTAAAGCTCCTAAAGAGAAACTTTTATATGATCACTATGCATGTTTTTAAATGGTCATCCTTTATTTTTTTTTAATAAAAGAATAGGTGGTGGTAAATACTTTTTAGATAAAAGTTTCCCTTCTAATAAATATGTTAAATTAATGATATCAATTATCTTATAGGTTTCTTTTGATGATGTTAGGGGCTGTTTGGCAACATATGAACCAATAAGTGCTGAATGAATAAGGGGTTTGAATGGGTAAGAGGCTCTGAACCAATAAGTGCTGAACCAGTAAAGTGCTGTTTGGTTGCACCTCTGAATGACTGTGTAAAATAACATTTTTACCCCTCGGAACTACTTTGTGCTCAATGAAATATAGCTGTTTGTTTAGTGTTCTGTACTGAATGATGAATAACTTAAAAAAATACAAAACATAATAGAAAATTCAAGTTACACATAAATTCTTCAAAGTACATGGAAACATAATACAATCCAAATAGAAATTAATACTAGGCGTACAATTTTAATTTGAACCATTTGACCATAGTTGAGTAGCAATCTGGTTACGTAAGGTATTCATATACTCAATGCCTTGTGAACCCCATTCTATGTCTTGAACGAACTGCCCATCACTTTCTCCACCTTGTATTTCGAAAAACAAAGTGTTCTCGTCATAGTCCATAAATAAATGATCATGAATATTGCATTTTCTTATTAAATTATGGACGGCGAAACAAGCAATCACTATGTCTCTTTCTATTGGAAAAGAAAATGGAGCCATTTGCTTTAGGATTGGGAATCTTGCCTTCAAAACACCATATGAGCGCTCAATAACATTTCTCAGTTGTGCGTGTCAAAACCATTCGATGTAGACCCCTCAAACAATTGAATACAAAGCTCGGGGTAAGATAGTGGTGCTCTTCGCAAAGCTTCTACAAATTTGTTGGACTGTGTGAAAAATATTATAGAATACTGTAAGATTATTGAAATATAATAATAATTATTATTTTGAAAAAAATACCTTGATCTCAATTTGCCATTCTTCTTCTGATAAGTTAAATGTGTTTGTTATGGGATCATAAACATTGCCGGTTTTGCTTTTAAGTTTTAACCAGGCTGCAAACTTTGATTTTGTATAGTCATATCGGTTCTTCATTTGTTTTTAATCCGCTATGAAATTGTGTTCTACTTTTAACTTTTCAGCTACATTCTTCCAAGAGTATTGTTTAAGACTGCTTCCTTCACGTCCACGAAGTGTGATTTCTTGAAGACAAGTTTCAAGAAACGTTTTCTCAACACCCTCTAGGTTCCGGTTAATCCTACCCCTTTTTTGTTCCATTTCTTTGAATGATTTAAAACATACACACATAAAAAAGGTACTTAATACGAGATAGCTTGACATAAAATCTAGTATCATACCAATATAGCCAACATAACCAAACTACTATGTATAAACTATTACTAAAACCATTCAAAAAGAACATACCAATCTGCTTCACATTGAACTTTATGAATCACTACAGTTTCTGCTAAAAATATGCATATCAAACTTGAAATTTGAAGTATCCTTGTACCAATATGAACTATTAATTGCTGAAAACCTATCTAATAATTAACCCTAATTTCTTTCACAATTCACATTTAATTAAAAAAGATAAGATCCAAAATCAAATCAAGCCCTACACTGTTCTGCGGAAAACAAACAGCTAAACCATCCAAAATCACATTTGATTAAAAAAGTAATCACTATTTTACTTCCAAAAAATTAAATACTCATATCAAATTTTAGATATCATCCACTGAAAAATTAAATACTCATATCAAAAAATTAAATACTCATATCAAATTTTAAATATCATATCTTTGTACCACTGAACTATTGATTAGAGATTACAATCTCTGATAATATAAACTGTTCAGCCACTGAAAAACCTACTTCACATTAAACCATTTTTATGAAACAAAAGCAATCAAGATCGGAACATTGGCCGAAGATCGGAACAATCAAGGTGGATGTAGTTGCAGAATATGATAAAGATCGGTGGAGAAGGTGCGACATACCTGAGAGACAACAGCGGCAGAGGAGAGGTGCGATGCGGTGGAGGAGGCTGGTGAGGTGGACAGGTGCGACGTGGTGGAGGAGGCAGGAGGAGGAAGGAGGTGGAGGTGGAGATGGAGATGGAGGCGTGGATGTGTGAACACAGATCTGTTTTTTTAGGGTAAAGGGTATGTTTGAGAAAAGTTTCATTCAGCGACTATTGATATCTGAATGAATCAGATCTGAATTGAACCATTCAGATGTGGGCCTTTTAACGAACCAAACACGTATGCCTCTGAGCGGTTCAGAGGTTTCCTCTTAATGGACCCATTCAGTGGCAAACAAACAGCCCCTTAGTCATTCAAGGCCCTTATTGTATGATAGGTTGAAATGGATAAGATTTCACGTGCTCAAAAGGGTTTTGGTTGGGTTGACCCGTCAACACTTTATTTTGTTAAAGTTCAATAACAGTAATATGTTAGATATGAATGTAAAAATTGTTATTAAATAGTAATGTGATGTAAATAAATAAAAAATTTTCAGCAATCAAAGTAACAAAACAAAATTTCTTTATATATTTAAATATTGTGAAAACAATGTTCTAATGTTGCTATGGTATTATTTTTTTCAGATTTGGTGAACAATCTTGGTACATTGCAAGATCCAGAAGCAAAGAGTTGTTGGTGTTGATGTTAGCATGGTTGGATACATTAGTGTTGGTTTGTACTATGCTTATTTGGTTTCGTTGCTGACAAGGTAGAATTTTTTAAAGAACGCATGCCTAAAGATCTAATAAAGAAGCATTAGTTCATCAAGAATCCGAATCACATCCGCAGGGGAAATGGTACACAGATGTATTTGGTATGCAATAAAGTTTTAAAGTTAGATATTTTGAGACCCTATCATTTACCAAATGTTCGTGAAAGAAATGATGGAAGACCAACTAATTGATATTTTTTTTAAAATGCAGCCAACCGGAAAGCAATACAGGTGCAAAATGGTTTTGGTGAACGATTTCCATCTATTGATACGCGCCCACCATGAATCTGTGCAGGCCCGGCTCAAAGGTAAGCCAAATGAAGCAGTGGCTTTGGGCCACTCGTTCCAAAAGGCCTCCAATATTCTAAAGAAACAAACTTTTTAATTATATATCAGTAACATGGATTTGGATTGGGGTTTCTGAGCGGCTGTAGAAAAAAACTAGGTATTGGAAGTTGTGAGGGAATTGATTGAGTACCAATGAACACATAGAAATTGTGAGGGAATCGACGGTGTCAATCAATTAACTATTCAACTTCACTTTGTTTGTCATGGTTGTGTTGTATTTCTAGGGAAGCAGGAGATACTCACCTCTTAAACAACCTACCGCTCAGCAAGTACTAATCGAGAAGATATCGAATGGACCCATTAGTCTATTAGTAATAGGAGCACACACAAACATCGCTATTTTTCTTATGACCAATCCACATTTAAATTAAAATATTGAGCACATTTATATCATGGGTGGTGGTGTGAGGTCAAAGAACCCAACTGGTGGTAATCATGGTAATTAATATACATGCTTCAAAAGCAATCCTTATGCTGAGTTCAACCTTTTTGGTGACCCTTTTGCTGCATACCAGGTAACTAACTATAGACCCTCTTTAAAATTAGTACTTATTAGGTGGGCTGCAGGTCAAGAAATGTATGGATATTACATTATGTGTGTTAACTAGAGCTGGTAACCATTAACTATCAAGCACAATAATCAAACTACTGCCACAACCCTAACTTTTAACTTTCTAATTACTTACATTCAGTGATCTATTTTGTTGCTTATCATGACGATGAATGGGGGGTTCTTGCTCTTGATGATACGTAAGCACCCGAAACTTGTGGATAACACGTTTTTTATTGAAATCAACTGTTGTTTATGGGTTTGATTGTGGTTGTCAAGGTTGTTGTTTGAATTATTGGTGCTGACTGGTGCTCAAGTTGGATCAGAATGGACTTCTGTTTTGAAGAAAAAGGGAGCAAGTTAAGTAAGTCTTTAACATTGTTTTTGTATTAATCCGACTCGAGATACTTGGTTTGACGATCCAATTATATGTTTTCATTTGATCATGTTATGTTTATGCACATAAGGTGTTCGATGAAAATCTTTATGCTCAAATTTGTTATTGCATTCAGGTAATGAACTAAAGGACAATAAGGATGCAAATCATTCCTTTACTGGTGAAATTTTGGACTATGTAAAGTAAAATGTGAAAGTAAGAAGCGATGTTATTCACGATAATTTCTTAAGAACAAAAGATATGTCCAATCGTACAACTCCCAAGATTCTTGTGCTGTACATATACTTCCTTGGAAGGAACTTGTCTCGATCGGGCCTTTAATAAGTGAACGGGTCAAAATTGCCAGCTCTACTTATCATGCTTTCCTTTTTAATGTTTACAGGGTTGCTAAGCAGAGGTCAAGAGAAGCTAACCTATAATTAGTAGATTATCTCATGTCGCTTATATGGCAGTTTAAAGGTATTGAACCTTTCCATTAAATTTATGAACATCCATATAAACTTCCTATACTTTTTCATTAAGCTTATGTTTTGCTTTCTAGAATGATATGGTACACTAATATGTCTTTCATTAAATTCAAGATATACTCATGGGAGCCTGTTCTTTGTATGGGTGGTCAACATTAGGTGACATCTGCATTAATGTTGGGAAGCTTTTAGGATGTTCATATTATGTTGAAGTTTGGTGGCAGACACATCGGTAGTTGGCTCTTATGGTTTAATCTTTTTAAGTATTTAATTTAAATTATTATTTAGTGTTATTTGATTTGTGAAGCTTAATGAACCACATAGGCATAGCATCTTAGCTTAGGAAAATACCCGGGTGCAGCAAAGTTAAATCTCCAACAAGGTTTAAAAGAGAGACTTGGGAGTCCCAGGAGGTCCACCATGTCAGCAAACGATGACAAAGGATATAAAGAATATATACGTGTAGAGTAAGTTGTTATTTGCCTTTTATTTAATCTTATTTAGTCTTCTGTTTTATAGGTAATTAGTATGTGTATGTGTGATGTTAGTAAATATTATGATTAATTGTGAGTATTATAACCCTCCTGCTTTGTGGAGTATATTGTAAGTGTTTCTCATTCATTATATATATATGTTTCACCACATTATGTCTAATATGATTTAGACGTTATGCCGTTATGCAATAAAGAAGTTGAATACGGGTTATTACTAAAAACATTTGAGTTGTATATAATATGCTTTAAAATTGCTACAACTATTCTCTACATATAATAAACATATATTTTACATGTTCAATATATTAATCTATATTAATTCTATTTTATTAAATTATATTTTTGGTTGGGCCGGTCCTGAAAATTCAGATGCCCTAACCGAGCCCGAAGAAACGTGCCCTTTGCCTCTTATTGTTATTAATAGTTTTTTTACACTAAAATGGGTATCGGGCTGATACCTAATGGCCTTAAGTTATAAATTTTAAGATTGATAGTTCTAAGTGGTCATAAGATATAAGTTTATGTTTTATATTGGTTTTCTATTTAAAAAATATAACATATATATAGTTTTTTTTATAAATGTGCCTCAGGATAAAATGTGCCCTGGCCGGGGGTACTCCCGCCCACCCCAGGGCCAATTCATATTTGGAGTGGAACAGTAGTTATGGGAGTCACACCCTCATCCCACCTTACATCATGACTTCAAATTTCCTTTTTTTTTTTTTCAAAAAGTAACTTAAGATAGTAATATCATCTCACTAAATGTTTTTTATAAATACTTTTGTTTATATAAATTAGTTTTTTACTATTAATGGTTTTAAAAAGGGAATGGATGCCATGATGGTAGTGGTGTACTTGACAGAGTTGATACATATACTTTAGAATCAATGTACATTTACAATTGATTGATTCTCTTCAAGTGAGACTATTGGTTTGTATGTGTTTGTTTGCTATGTTGCAGAGGAATCCGACAGATAATCTAAAGGTTTTGCAAATCAAAGATGCGAAGTCTAAGAGAAGGGTTAAGATAGTAAGAACTTTTAAATTTTCTATTTTTTGTTGTTTCCGATCAGATATTTCGGTGAACACCTTTGGTGCATTTAGACATTTTAGTTAATTAGCTTTGATTCTTTAATAATTAAACTATATGAGTTGTGTTAGGATGAAAATTGTGATCATCAATCCAAATCTGCTGCTATTGATTGAGCAATGGATGTTCAAGCAAGCTTACGACCCGAGTTACCGATTTTTTTTTCAATCAAGATATAATCCTTAACCATCTAATTGAAGCCATATATGTTCCCTGTAAGCAAATAAGAAATGAAAAAAAAATACAACTATATGTGCTATAGATGCAGTCCGAGTGAAAGGATATTCCGTTTGTGGTGTTGTTACGTGTATTGTGAGAAACCTCCCACGTTTTAAGCACCAACTCTGTTTTAACACACGTGTCTATGACTCTTATGTATGGCTATGTGCACCTACTCATGTGTGATTAATGCTTGGATAATTGCATGGCAGGGGCTTGGGTCGCCAATTTTTGACAAACTTGAAGCTGAGTTGGCTAAGGCAGCTTTGTCTTTACCTGCAATCAAGGGATTTGAGTTGGTAGTGGATTTGCAGGTAGGTCGGGCATGTTAGGGTAATGGTTTAAATACATGTAAATTTCGTGTTGTTTGAAATGTGTAGCTCTTTCTCGTGGTGAACCATAACACTTTTGTTGAAAGTTTCTAAACTTTATAAAAAATAATTTGCCAAATATGATTAAAAACTATTATTTCAACACTAATTTGTGCTTATCACAATGGTGTGCTTATGTTAATGTGCCAGTCTATGCTATTTATCTTATCATAATGTTGTGCTTATGTTAATGTGAAAACTACATTTGTGTGAATTATGGTATATGATTAATCACTTTACTGATTTTTGTGACACTTGTGTGATATACGTGTGTTGTTCTTTCAGCTCAGGAGTTGGGAAAAGAGCTTAATGATCGAATGGAAGGTGCTCTTCCCGCTGAGAAAAGACACTTGCTGTTTTTGTGACACTATGTTTGACATTGGTTTTTCATTTTTTAATTAGTGATCAAGGGTCTGTAGTTCTCAAAGGTTTTTACACTTGCAGGGCATCTACTTCATTGGATTCGCTTTTTTTGCTCTTGAAACGACCATCAGCGTCTGGGTCATTCAGGTAAATGTGCGCGTGCACACACATATATATACGTATATGAATATTTGTTTTTTCAATATGAAATGGTTTGTTTAATTGGGAGTTGCAGCAAGTTTACATGTACTTCCGCGGTGTGGAAAAGCTACACAGATGAAAAATGAGGCTAGAAAGAAGAGTATGTTGGCAGCATTATGACATGGTTAACTGTTTTGAAGAGAAATTAAAAAACCAAAAATACGGGTACTCCACGAGGTCCCATTTATCACACGAGTACAGATAGATGATAGTTCGTTTCCAAGAGATAGAATGGTCATTGGTTCAACAATATAGACCAAGAATTGTTGTTATGATTGTAATTTTACAGTCGAGATCTGACTCGCGCGTTGTATTTTACCACATTTTATTCAAGTGTAAAGATTGTTTTATAAAGATATGTAACTAAACGCAAACAATTTAAATCTGTTTTTTACGGTTTGATTTCGATCGTTATTAAACCTACCCGTGTGTTCACATGGGTCCTATAACTAGTAATCTATTATCTATTATATATAATAAATGTGTTAAATTTTGCTGATGTGTCAAGCAATGAGGGCCCTAGATTTTGCTTTTTGGCTCCAAAACTTCTTGGGTCAAGATATGGGACGCGGAGCATGATTTGAGCTACCCGACCCAATGTTTTCGGATCCTATTTAAACATCACGCTCCTTCGCTTCTTCAATGCTCTCAAACCCTACACCCACATTTTCTCCTTCACGATTCTTCCTTCTGCTTCAAGCCAAACCTTCAAACCCTAATCCACCATGAACACACCAAAACACACCTGCTTAAAACTCCAAATCCCTCAACATCCCCAACCAATCTTCATCAAAGGCACCTGGTTTTCTTCTCACTTCAACCTCTCCATCACTGACGGCTCTAACGCTTGGACCTGCATCGGTAATAATCGCTATTTCAATTTGATTATTATCATTTAAAACCCTAACACCGTCAATTTCAATATTAATTGATTTTTTTTGCAGCCTCGGAAGATGAGGTTGCAGAGCGAGCATCTAATTGGGATCAACCGGTGTCTGAGTACGTTGAAATGTCGGAGCGGTACCTAGGGTTTCAACAACCGGGTTCCGTCTATGGTGTTGCTGATGCTGGTGGAGGATTTAAAAGAGTAGGTACTTTTATGTTGTGTGTGTTTTGAGTAGTGTTGTAAAAATCGGGATTAATCGCGCTAATTGGCATTTGGTAGTACTCATCCTTCATTTATATTCTGTTTGTTTACAACTCGATGATACCGTATGCACTAATTATCCTAATTCTAGGTTAGTTTTCAATCAATCTTTTGTTTACAGTTCGTTGGATGTTGATTTTACGACTTTCAATCGATTTCACAAGGTATGATTTTGCTACGGATTATCTTTTTTTTTACAATGACGTTTAAATTTGTGAAATCTAATTGAATTTCATATTATATTATGGATTAATGAATATGTTATCTCCATTGTGATGCTTAATTTGTAGATCTTAGGTTCTGGGATGTATCTGGGATAAAACACTATTCAGTTCTAAACCCTAGCCTCCATTCCCTTCATGGCTCTACGTGGAAAGCTTTTTGAGATGTAAGTTTTTCGTTATTTCAGTTTGGTTTTTTCGTTATTTCAGTCTGAAGTAATGGTCTAGATTGATGATGCTTTTTTTTGCCAATTTTGAGTTTTTTTAACATGTCAATGCGATTCAAATTCAATAACATTTGAATATATATATATATATATATATATATAGTGTGAGGTTCATTGGGGAACACTAAAAAAGTGGGGAACAGTGGGGAACCAACTCAAACGAACCCCGATTGGACTCATTTCAGCGGCGTTGGAATCGTCTCGTCTCGTCGAACCCTAACTAGGATCTCTTAACCCTAAACCCTAAATATATTAGGGTTTGGCTTTTAGGGTTTAGCTTTAGGGTTTAGCCTTAGGGTTTAGCTTTAGGGTTTAGAGTTTAGCTTTAGGGTTTAGCTTTAGGTTTAGCCTTTAGGGTTTAGCTTTTAGGGTTTATAGTTTAGATTTTACGATTTAGCTTAGGTTTTAGCCTTATTTTTTAGCTTTAGGGTTTAGAGTTTAGGAGTTAGGATTTAGGGTTTAGGGTTAAGGGATCTTAGTTAGGGTTCGACGAGCCGGTTACAACGCCGCTGGAATAAGTCCAATCGGAGTTCGTTTGAGTCGGTTCCCCGCTGTTCTCCACTTTTTTAGTGTTCCCCAATGAACCTTCCCCTATATATATATATATATATATATATAGGGTAAGGTTCATGCGAGAACCACCTTTATTGCGAGAACCGCGAGAACCAATGTGAACACAACCTAAAATAGCTAAAAAAACCTAACCTCAACCCCCCACCCCCCCCTCCCCTAAAATGCTAAAAACTAAACCCCCAAAAAACCTAAAAAAAATAAAAAAAAACACACAACTTTTTTATTTTTTTTTAGTATTTTTTACATTAAAATCGCTACTTTTAGTAGAAAAAAATTTTTTTGGCTATTAAAAGTAGCGATTTTTTCATAAAAAATGTTAAAAAAAATTGTGTGTTTTTTTAGCTATTTTTAGGTATTTTTGGTTGTGTTCACATTGGTTCTCGCAATAAAGGGTGGTTCCTAACGGATCTTTGTCCTATATATATATATATATAGTGGAGAGTTCAAATGAGAAGAATTTTTTTGTAAGAATAGAAAAGAAGAAATTTCAACCAATAAGAATGCTTCATTTTACTTCATTTAATTTTTGTATTTAATATTAATGTAAGGGTATATTGGTAAACTTAGATGGACCATTAATTGGTAGTCTAACTTTTTAATAGCTAACTACATTAAATTTGTAACTTATTTTCAAACAAAACATTTTTTCAAATAAAGAAAAAATATATAATTTAAAGTGTAACATAAATTACGAGGTGTGTAGGATAAATTATGAGTTGTGTAGGATAAATTTCAATATATGTAGGCTAAATTTTAAAACTTCTAGGATAAATTTTGAAGTGTGTAAGCAAAAATTAAGTGTGGAGGATGATAGTGTTTATGACTAATTAATTAGTCAAAAATAATAATTAATGGGTTGAGAGAAAAATTATTTAATATTTTACATTTGTACCCTTTGTTCTTTTTCTTCTTAATTTAATTTTCTTCTCAAATGAACCATCCCCAATATATATATATATATATATATATATATATATTTATGAATTTGTTGTTTTGCCTTCCAACTGAATGACTCTTGATGCTCAAAAAATGTGTTCTCTGTTTTACATGTTATGGAAGCAAGGGACACTAAGGTATAGAGATAACAAGCAAGGAATTTAGTCATATTAGCATTTGGGAGACCGAATAACCAGCAACAATATAAAGAACTGTAAAATCATACATGTATGTTCATATTTTTTCTATACTCCTTTTGTTTATGTTTAGTGTTTTTTTTTTAAATTCCACAACCTTCATCATCCACTCTGATGATTTTAGGTTTTACAGCCTATTACTGACACAACCAATGGCACCATGGTGTCATCAGTCGGAAGGTTGCGAATGATCGATTGGGTAGGAAGATCTTAACAGCTTTTTGAAATTTGATGTGGGTTTTGCAATAAAGGATTATTTTCCTGTGAACTTGAGTAGACTTTGAGTTTGAATTTTATATTTCTGTAATACAATGGGAGTGGAATGTTTCATTGTAAGAAACAAGCGTATCGAGGAGAAGATCATGAAGGTCAACAAAAGCCATTCCCGTGGGAGGCACAAAAGAGATAAGTTTAACCTGTTAAAGGCCCACAAAAATGAGTCCACTTTAAAACCTAGATAGAGTAAATTGAAAGACTACACACATGATTAATTACAAATGAATAAACATAAAGGTATTTTGGTAAATTCATGCTTATCTTGCTGTCAAAGTTTGAGATAATACTCGCTTATAATCGTTTTGTGCTTTGTCGGTTTCGCAGATTTCCCTTTCACTACTATTCCCTTTCGCAGATTTCCCTTTCACTACAAGCGTATCGAGGAGAAGGTCGTGAAGGTCAACAAAAGCTATTCCCGTGGGAAGCACAGCAGTCAACGCCATTAGTACATTCATTTTAACTTTAAAAGTGTTGCAACGTGCTGAAATTTGATAAATTACAAAAAAGAAGAACGTGTCTGGTGGAGCAACTGGTTCGATTTCCGATCTGCTTTTGAGACGATGGTGAGTTTTGATGTGTAAATTTTCTTTGCCTTTTCATTCCTCATAAGGTCTGAACCTACATTGATATGAATGTCTGTTACAACATTAATACCAAATTTTCATTTTTCAAACAAGTTACAGACCAGTGTTTTGGTGGGTTAGTTAACCAGTTATTGGGCTGTAAACGAGCCGAGGTAGGGTTCGTTCTTCTTAGCGAGAGTATCAACGTATGCTTATAGGATGCTAAATTTACATATGACTGTTTTTTATTTATATTCAATTTAATCACCTCCAATGCCTCTGAAAAAGAAGATTAATCTATTAATTAGAGTTTTCTCTAATGCATACAATTTTAAATGCCCAATGGCTGTTCGAAGAACATGGATGCAATATCCTTAAGTTAAATCTCGAGAGGTAAGTAATTATAATATTTCAGCATAAGAATAGTATGGTGAATGAGGAACTTTGACGTGAGTCAAGGACTTATGGAGATGTTCAGTTAATGCCCATTTGTTGTGATGCGGAGCATCAATATTATCTTTTAATTATTTGAATTTTGATTTCCTAATCTTTTTTTTTATTTAGTTTCCTTTTTGAATTATAATTTTTATCCTATAAGTAGGATCTCTAGGGTTCATTAGTTTATGTTGATTATTGAAAAAAAGAACAATGTTCTGGAACCTTTGGTTCATTTATCGTTTTTGATTAATCAATTCATCTTGAGCCATTTGATTGCTTGCGAAACTGCATCAGTTGGTATCAGAGCTTTGGTTATCAAATGGCTCTACGTGAAGGCAAATGTTTTCTTGTTCGAAGAGTCGCCGACCGAGGCATCGACAAGAACATTGGTGATTCACGTGTTCGTGGAGATCGATTAAACTGTGACCGTAGATCCGCCGACCGAGGCAACGAGATCAGAAACCGTGATCCACGGGATATTATTAAGATCCAAAGACTCCGACAACGAGTCCGAGATCTTGAAGAGATCAAACGGTTCAGACAACGAGTCCGGGATCTTGAAGAGATCAAACGGTTCCGCCAAAGAGTCCGAGTTCTTGAGTTACGACGGGAGATGCGTGTTAAGGAAAACGAATCAGGAACCATCGTCCGGGACGATGTGAACGAGGAAGAGGAGCATCCTTTCTGCCATCCCCACCCCTGGTTCTACGAACCAATCTATCAAGAGATTTTGTCGGAAGAGGGACCCCGATTCGATGAAGACGGAATTGAACCCGATGAAGAAGAATGTTCGTTGGTTCCAACGCTTCTTAGCGGGATTACTAGTTAAGATGACGAGCCCGTAAAAGAAAATAATGTTGATGAGTATGCGGAGATTATGTCAGGTATATTTGATTTTTTTCATAAAAATGTGGTTGACAACGACTGCGATACTATGGCCGTAGGTTGTGAGGCGTTGGTCAAGGGTGGTCATGAGTTGCCCTTGGGTGACACAAGAATCTTGCCGGTTAATTTGGAAGGTTGGAACAATACCGATTGCATCATGTTATCTCCTAAAAAGTTTGAAGTTCAAATCGGCATATATTATAAAATTAATAAAAATATTTTAATATCCATTGATAAAGCGAATGTACAGGATTTGGTTGAATGCATGCATGTGAGAAATGCACGTGTACAACCTACTAATTATCTAGCCAAATCATATGGTCTAAGATATAATTCAAATAATGCTAGTGGATTGGTGGTTTATTTGAGCAAGCCAACAACAAATATATATCCACAGTTAAGGATTAACAATGTTAATAGTGGGCGTTTTAAGTTACCAGGTGCGCATGATAAAAAAATGGTAGTCGCCTCCCATGTTAGTGAAGATAAAGAAAAACGTGTAGGTGTGCATACATTAAGACTAAACCCAACAAATAATCATAGTCAACATGAATGGTCCAACGCTCCATTCGACCCAGGTGGTACAAGTCAAGAGTCGGTCGAGATGAACCGTAAAGTTGGATTGTTTATGCGGGTCGTGGTAATAATAAATCGGAATCGGGTTGATGTTCCTTTTGATCCAGGTGGATTTGGTCTCAATGCAAAACTCGAGGACGAGTTTTTTTCGAAGACGGGGAGTATGATGCGGAGCATCAATATTATCTTTTAATTATTTGAATTTTGATTTCCTAATCTTTTTTTTTTATTTAGTTTCCTTTTTGAATTATAATTTTTATCCTATAAGTAGGATCTCTAGGGTTCATTGTAAGTTAGTTTATGTTGATTATTGAAAAAAAGAACAATGTTCTTGAACCTTTAGGTTCGTATTATCGTCATTGATTACTAATTGTCCTTGAGCCATTTGATTGCACGCGAAACTGCATCATGTTGACTACTATAGTCTAATCTCATGGAAGATAATTGATGTTTGTGTGTTTGGGGTAATTTTTTGTATACCTTTATTATCACATAAAATATTTTCATAATGTGTAGATATTTGTTTATGCAAGACGTAAGTTATCACAACAAAATATGTCATGTAAAACAGATGACGATGCATTTGTTCGTGTAGATGGGTTTTGGTCTCTTTAAAACGAGTCAACGTGAATCACAAATTGCTATATGGTGATATTAATTCAGATTCTCAACCCCAACATAATCCCAACAGCAAGTGGTATATCAGCCTTGAGGTATGTTATTTTGCTCATATTAGTCGTTATTAAAACTTAAATTATGATCCATTCTTATATAAACCGGTTATTTGGATCAAGTTATATTATACAATGAGTCAAAAGGGTTACTCTTGAACTAACTTAGAACGGGTCAAAATGGACCACCACCATCGGCACCCACTGCCAATGTGTGTTGCTACTTGCTGCCACCTACCAGTCACTGACTCACCATTGACAAGAACCATGACCGTTTTGACATGTTATGATTTTATGTTATAATGTTTATCCTCTTTTTGTTAAGAATGGCCTGAAGAAAAACACCCTCCATGGGCTCACAGGGTGGGTTATGCTGTGAACCATGACATTGAAAAGGCGATTAACAATAACACAAAAGGGTGACCCATAGGTTTGTTTTAAGCTTTCAGAACATAAATATCTCAAAGTTTACATTATTTTTAGAGTAAACTGCCAAAATGGTCCTTGAGGTTTGGTCACTTTTGCCACTTTAGTACAAAACTCAAACCTTTTGAATCCGGGTCCTTGTGGTTTCAATTTTGTTGCCATTTTCATCCAAAAGCTTTCATATGTCATGCTCTTTGCTATTTTAGATAATATTTTTTACTGTTACAATGCTTCGTTCAGGTATCGTCTTGATTAACATATACATTCGCACTCTTCCACTTGCATAGATTTAACTCCTTATTGAACATTAAAAGTAAATTTAAGAAGTCATTTGGGAAGTTTCATACAATTTAAATACATTTCGGACAACATTTGTCCCATTCAACCTATTTCTTTTTTAGCTAATATTTTGTTTTACCAATTTGACATGTTATATATCGACTCATTTATTTATAAAGGGTCAAACTTTTCACATGTGATGGAAGATGCAAAATTAAAAAAAATGGTAGCATGGAGCTAAAGTGGGTTGATTCGGGATATATTTGATTTTACCTTTAAAGAGTCACCAAGTTATTGTTTCCAAGCTTTGTTTGTTTAATTACTCTAAGGGGTTGTGATGGTGAGAAGACCTTGGATTATTCGAAAGCTGCTGGTAAAGGTACAATATACCTAAATTCCTTTTGCTTTTAAAAAATGACACGTACAACATCCTAATTTCTATATAATGATCTTGCTTAGACCATGTTTTTTATATTTGTAATAAACTATTTTTGGTTTTTGCAGGAGTTTAAGATATTAGGTTCAAGAATTTGGTTAACATAAAAGATCAAAATTGTGATATTGCTAAGACCATGTGTTTGGAAGACTGTCTGTTTGATCTTTTTCATACATTTGGTTCAAGAATTTGTATATTACTTGGTAAAATGCTTAGAGTTTATGATATATTAGGTTTTTGTTATATATATACACCAGGCATCATAGTTAAAAAAGTATACACGAGCACTCAATAATAATTCCGTTGTTCAGATGAGTCAACATAAGTTTGCATCAAATGTGGTTGAGAAATGTTTTGACTTTTGGTGATGCTAGCAAACGCCAACTTCTTGTGAATAAGTTCAACAATTAGTTTCTCAACTTGCTGGGACTTTTGCTGTTAGAAATGAATCAAACTCTCAAGAAAATGAAAAGAGGAGTTTAATGAGTAGGTTGACATAAATTATCTCTCATTTAAAGGATGCAGGTCTAAGATAAACTACACTATATTTTTTTATGTCTGGCATTTATGTATATTAAAGTGGTAAACTTTTTTTTAAAACTATGTGTTACTGATCATCATGTTGTTACAGGACCAGCATCATTTGCTCATGTCATTGAACAGGCAATATGCATCGTTAAGTAAATTGGGGGCAAGTATCATGTGTTTTTAATTATCACGGCACGAGTCCGAGACACTTCTATGCTTATAGAATGCTCGAAAACAAAGTATGCACTTTGTCATTAACTTATCTAATACGTCACATTATTTAAGTTTATTTTAATTATACATTTTTGAGTATTTTTAAAATTAAATTTTCCAACCCAGGTTACCACCCGGGTGATAACCTAGTCTAGTATATATGCTTATATTTTGCTAGGATTATCATGCTACTAATTCTTGTTAAAAATGCTAGATTAGTAAAATTGTTGAATTTTCATAATATTATTTAGAAAATTCTTAGATATAATTTTTATTAATTTAATTGTAGTTTATCATGTTAATTTATACTTTATGCAAAATATATACATCGTTAGAAATCTATATCATATTAACCTATAAATTTTGCCTTAAACTATATACCATTTAGATATGATGTTTTAATCATAGGTTTAATCAAATTAGTTTTTGGACTATAAACAAATTGACTAAAATGGTTAAATTGGACATAACTATATATTTATGCCTTAGACAATATTACGGACTAATATATATTTTTGTCACTAAATTTAAGTCTCGTCCATTAAAAATATATATTTGATTAAAATAAGCATTTTGGTCACATACTATGAACTATATGTATATACTTTGTCGTGAAATCGATAAATTATATATATTATACTTGTAGCCATAATCCGTTGTTATGAAAACTATAAATCTCTATCTTTAGTCATTTTAGACTTATATTCATGATCGAAATCAATAAATATATGTTTAGACTAAATCATTATTTGTTGTTATTCTCAATCAATCTTGAAATATATATATATATATATAGAAACGGGATCAGGAGAAAACGCTCAAAAGTGTGAGAAACGCTTCCTGGCCCAACACGTGTCCCGCGGCATAGAGAAGGGCGGAGGGGCTTTTTTGTCTTTTCAATCTTTTTTTATTTTCCCAACGCGGTATAATATTTTTTGGCGTCTAAGTTTTTTTGGCGTTAATTGTATTTATTAAACTTTTTGGCGTTGAATTAATTGTTTTTGTGTCACATATATAATTTTTTGGCGTTATAGCGTTTTCTGGTTAATTGTTTTGGCGTTTGTGGCATTTTGTATAATAATTCCCTACGAGTCATTAATATTTGCATAAGATTACAATAAGACCAATTTTTTTTTTTGGCGTTTAGTGAATTTTTTGGCGTTTAATACCCTTTTACAAGGTGCTTTGCCAGCACCCGATCTCCCAGTTTTCATTCTACTAGCGTTTTGGTGTTTGTAGTTTTTGGCGTTTTATATAATAATGTATTTTATTTATAGAGAATTAGATAACAAAACAACATATAACTTGATATCAAAACAATATAAAATGAAAACAAAAATAATAAAAAATGGTAATCTAATTTTTCTTCCGAATCTTCACTGTCATCAGTCTCTTTTCTTCTTGAATTTGTTTTTGGCGTTTTTAACCTTTTTTAAATACTTTAGCTAGATGCCAACTTTCCTACATAAACCCCGTCTTTTTCAGAAGAAGCTGCTTAGTGGCATTCTGTGTTTTTGTGTGATATTCTTGTTTGGTGGCATGTCTTTGAAGATCAACTCTTGCTTGATGCTATTTGTAATAATGGAATCCAAAATAACATTTTACCCTTGTGTTGATCCCTTATTCCATGTCGATATTCATCAAGAACAAAGCTCACATGATGGCATATCACTGTCATCAGTCTCTTTTTCTTGAATATTTGTCCATCTCATTCAAAAAAATATTATTGAGATAACCCCCTCAGAAGAAGGATCCATTTCAGTGAAAGCTTTGCCATCTATGGCGTTTTAAAGTGAGTGGTTTCTAGAGGATATGGCGTTTGTGTTTTCTGGGTGTGATTAATTTCATTGTGTATAGACCCCTCTCTTATAGGAGTTTTTTGGCGCGTAGTTTAGGCGGGACTTTTTATTGTAATAAATGATAGTAATAAAGTAACTCTCTTTTCAGTTACTGTTTTTGTATTTACTTTGTTGATCAGCTTTTATCAGTTTTATAGGTTATAGACGTCCCATCTTCTAAGTTTGGCGTTTTTTTAAATGGCGTTATGCAGACCAAGATGACAAAATACAATAACGGAGTAAATAAAATATTAAGCAGGAAAAATATTTTTTGTTATTTTTGGCGTTTTGTAAGGTTTAACCATTTTTAGTATTTTTTTTTTTTGGCGTTTTGCTAATAAAGATAGAAATATATCATTTAATTATCTTTAAAAAAAAAAAGAAGATTACATAGAAGAAAAAAAAAGAGGAAAAAAATTAAAAGCCTTCGTCAGAAGGTACTTTATCCGAAAAGTATCCATCACTTGCGTCATCTTCTTCCTCCTCGGAGTCTTCATCTGGATCTTCATCCATGTCATCACCTTCACCTTCATCAGCTTCTTGTTCCTGAAGATTCTGAAGCCTCCACCTGAACATGTCTTGCATTAACTCCAATTTTGAGTCTATTTATGTGTTGGTACAAGTGGCGTTATGCAATTCTTCCATGAAACCCAGATGCTGCTTTGTCATGATGTTCTCTAGCCAGTAGACTTCATGCTCTCCGCTGTCGTATGTAACCGTCACCATGTCTGTTTCATCATCAAAACGCCATGATGTCATGACAGGGTCCGGCTTCACATCTGCTTTGATTGGTCCAAATTTGCTGGTTAATGCTTTCATAAGCATATGCGTTTCATGGCATTCGTTGTCTAGAGCAATGCCAATGGATAAGATTCGCCTCTGTATCTCTTCTTCCATCTTCAGAATTGCCCTGACCGTCTTAACATACACACTCCTTCTGTTGTCAAAAAGGAGGACGTATCGCCTGATTCCCAGAGTGTATCTCCACGAAACGATTGTTGCCATTTTTGGCGTTTTGGTTAAGTTGGCGTTTTTGGTTAAAATGTTTTTTTTTTTTTTTTTTTTTTTGCAGAAAATGGATAGATTGAAGTGATTATGGAAGCTATGTTTTACCTTGTTTATATAATGATGTTTTTGGCGCGTAATTTAGGAGGGAATTTCTTCTAATAAATGTTAATAACTAAAATTAAGTTACTGTGTTGTTTCATCTTCCAGTAATATTCAACGCGTTTTATTACTAATTTTTGGCGTTTTGTTTTTAATGGCGTTTTTTTATGGCGTTTTATCATTTGGATGGCGTTTTGAATATGAGCGGTAAAAGACCTTTTTACCCTTAATGAGGCGCGTCCACGTAATAAAATTGATGTTATTTACGAAAACGCCACAGCACCAATCTAGTCCATAGATTGTTTTAATCGGACGATCCATAAGCGTTCTCACCGTTCTCACACTTTCTACTGTTTTCTCTAAATCCCTACCCTATATATATATATATTAACAAACGTAATATATTTTATTATATCAAACTTCAAGATATTATATATTTGTTTTTAGAGAAAATATATATAATATCTTTCTAATCGAGCTCGTACAACTTCGTCATATTTTTACTATTATATATAAATACGAATTGTATTAATTGTACTTATATATTTTAGTCATTCAAATCGTGTTGGGATTGAACCCTATTAGAGGAACAGATAATTAAAGCCAAAACTGGATCAGAGCAGTGGATCCAGAATAAGCAGACGATTACAGTTGGTTCATACAAATCTCTCCCCTTGAAAGTGGTTTCATATCTGCTGACCTCCTATCTGCTGATCTTACTAAGTGCTGACCTACAACTGTTGTCTTGCATTTACTGCCCAATGTCAAAGACTGATGAAAGAACAAAGCTCTGCTGACTCAATCTACTGCCTTGAGTCAAGTACTGCTGATCCGGACAAGCACTGTTGGGTTCACAGCAGTGGAAGGATGCAGCAGCTGTTTAAGTGTCTTTTTATGTAAAGAAATGTAATAGCAGTAGTTAGTACATCAGTGTTTGTATAGATCAGAGGTTAGAGTTTGTTAGGAGGTTAGATGTCACTTTCATGGTGACGTCAGCTAAGATGCTCAGTGGTTTGCAAGTGCCTATAAATAGTTCAGTACTTTGTACTGTTCTATTAGCTCTTTTGCAACATCGTCTTCTTTGCACGAACAAACTACTGAGCTCTGGCTGAGGGGGAGTTTGCATTCATTCATCAATCATTGTAATCGTTGTTGAAACAAATTCAATCTTTCGATTCTTTGTGTAAAGATGTTTGATTAAAGTATTACTCTCGTTTGATTGTATGCAAAGTTTGTTTTCATCTTAATTCCGCTGCACAACTCTTTCATTTTCCATCTTAATTTCAAACGAAAATACAATCAGAAACAAACTCAGATCCAACAATTGGTATCAGAGCTTGGACAGTCAAATTTGATTTAACAATCATTTTGACGTAAATAGTTCAGCTCATAACAGTTGATACTGATCGTTTGTTCGTCCGTTGAAAAACAGAGCAAGGATTAATCACCATTAAAGTTGATTTCTCAGTGTCTGTAAAACAACAAGAATGACGTCACAATCTCAGGATGATAAAAACAACATCGGCTCACTTTTTAAACCACCTATGCTAAAAAGAAATGAGTACAACATCTGGCAGAGAAGGATGGGTCACATCCTTGCTCAACAAAGCACAGGTTGTTGGAGGTCTGTCATTTATGGTCCCCATGTTCCTTCAGTGCCAAGCGCTGAAGATGCTAAAAAGTTCGTTCCAAAACCAGTTGAAAATTATACCGAAACCGACTTTCAAAAGATCGAACTAGATGCTAAAGCTTTTAGCATCATAGCATCAGCGCTGCCCAATGAGATATATGCTGGACTGTTACACTGTAACAGTGCCAAAGAATTATGGGACGCACTTAAGGAACAGTTTGGGGGGACTGAAGAAGTCATAGAAAACAACAGGGAAATCCTGAACCAACAGTATGAAACATTTTGCTACGTTAAAGGTGAATCACTAACGCAACAATTTGAGCGTTTCAGTTGTCTCATCAGTGAACTGAGGCTTGTTAACACCACTTTTACAAACTCAACTCAAAATAGCAGGTTCCTCAGGTCACTGCCAGAAAAATGGGACACCATAGCTTTTGTCACCCGAAATTCACCTGAATTCAAGGATCTGACCTTGACCCAACTCCACGGTCGACTCCTAACCTACGAAAGGGAGTTGAACCAGAAAAGGAGGTTACAAGAGTCAGGAAAAGTTACCGATGATTACACTTTCGGTAATACTGCTCTTCTGGGTCAAGAAGAATCTGGGAGCAGTGGTAAGGATCAGGGTTATGATCACTTCATTGACATAACTGCTGGTGCAAATTTCAACAACCCTGATCCTCACTCTGCAAGTTATGCATTCACTGCAAACGAAAACCAGATGTCAGATAATCTAAGCTTTGAACTCAATGATTTACAACATTTCGATCCCACTGACTTAGAGGAAATGGACATCCTGCACCAACTGGCCTTGCTAAGTGTTAGAACGAGCAAATTTTACAAAAGAACAGGGCGAAAATTCCCAGGGTTGCATGGGAATCTAAGGGTTGGGTTGGATAAATCGAAAATCAAGTGCTACAAGTGTAATAGGTTGGGACATTTCGCTAGGGAATGTAGGAGTCAAACTACTGGTCCCATAATTACTCATCCTAGCTCAAATCCTAGACCTCAAAACCAAAGCACTGTGCACTATGCCCAGTATACCCCAGCAGCTCAAGTGAACACTGCTCACTATGCTGCTGCCCCTGTGCCAGTACACTATGTCCAAACTACTGTTCCACAAATCCAATATGTTCAAACCCCTGCTCCCCAGGTACAAGTGCAACCGGTTGCACCTCAAACCACTGCTCCAGCAGCAGCACAACCAGATCAACAAAGTTTTTTCACTCAAGGGTTTGTTGACTGGAGCAGTATGCCTGAAGATCTTAGTGATGAAAATTTTGCACTCTATGCTTCTAATGATTCTTCTCATGATGAGTTTTGTTTGATGGCATTAGAGTCAATACAGGAGGGGGTTGAAACTGAGGAGGAACAACAGAGCTTTGAAACAGTGGAAGAGGTGACTGAAGCAGTGGTTACTGCTGTGGCTGGTAAACTACTGTTGGGAGAAAGTTCAGGTACCCTGATTGAACCATTGACAGACCCATGGTCCAAAGAGGACAAAGAAGAAGAGAAAGAAGAAAAGGCTGGTGAAAAGAAAGTGAAAGCTGCTGATGAAGAGGATCATCAATGTGATTGTGCAATGATGGCAGCTGCCAAGGTATCTCCTCAAGTTCTTGAAAAACTGTGTTCTGACAATTGCATAATTGCTTTTGCTAACATTAAAGAGGTGAATGAAAACCTTCGGGATAAAATCTTGACTGATGAGGTTAAATTTGAAAAGTCTTTAAAAGAACTTAAAAACAAATTGACTGAAAAGGAAAAAGAGATCAGCTGTCTAAAAGAAGAGCAAAGCATAACCAAAACCCAACTTCAAACTATGGTAGAAAAATACCAAGTTTGTAAAAAGGAGTTGGAATCCACCCGGATTACTTGTGAAAGATGGGTGGAATCCTGCAGAGGATATGAGGTTATGCTTGAAAAACAGAGAAAAAGCAATGTGAAATTTGGGGTTGGCTATAGAAAACATGATGATGAAAACACTGCTTTTGAAAAATCTGGTCAAACCACTGATGTAACCACTGAGTTCATCCCCACAAACAAGAATGGCCAAGAAGTGAAAATCACTGACAAACTTGGTAACAAAATCACACTTGACAGACCAATGGGATCCTCTACTTTTGAGGAGCTTGAAGAATACCAGTTTAAACCAAAATGGTCTGATGAGTGTGACATTCTTGAAAATTTCAAGCCAATGGACTTTACATCAACTGATGGTGTCAAGGCTCCAAAAGCTAAAGTCATACCTCTCAAAGACATCCCAGCAGTGGTTAAAACCTCTGCTGCAAAGGAGTCTGAAAAGAGAAAGAAGAAAGAAAAAATTGATAACTTGTTTTGTGAATTCTGTGAGAAAAGGAATCATCTAACAAAAGATTGTTTCCACTTAAAAGCTTATGATTTAAACAGAACAAGTGTCATTGTTTCAGCTGAAGGTTGCATTGTCTGTGGTAAAACAAACCACAAAACTCAAGCATGTGTGTATCTCAAAAACTTTGATGTGAAAAAGAATGAGTACATTGCTAAAACATCCTTGAGTCCATCATCATCATCAACATCTGTCAAATTCACCAAGAAACAACCACTGTTTGTGCCAGTTCAAACAGCTGTTACAAAACAGCTGAACCAAACATCTGTCAAAAGAGATGTTCAGGTTACTGATGCACCCCCTGCCAATCAGTTCAGAAAAGGCAGAGAAAAACAGTCTTACCAAAGGATTCCATACGTTTATGAGGCCTACAAAAGGCCCTCTAAACCCAAAGTGAACAGGCATCCTTTTGGTTACCAGCAGATGATTGGTCAGGACCCACAACAGTGGTTAGAGAAACACTGTTCTAAAACAGTGCAAACCCCTGACCTAACCACTGTCCACCATTCTGCATCCATCCCAGACACTGTTGAGACCCCATCCAAAGCCTTGTTGGCTTTGGAGACCTTAATGAACTAATCCTTTTACTACATATGCAGGGAGCTTCTGCATGCTTTGATAGTCTTTGGTATGTAGATAGTGGAGGCTCCAGGCACATGACAGGATGTAAAGCCCTCCTCAAAGACTTTAAAATCCATGGAGGGGGTGATATATCCTTTGGGAATAATAGTAAAGGGAAAGTTCTGGGGTCTGGAACAGTGCAATCTGGAAATGTAAAATTTGAAAATGTCAATCTAATAGACAATCTAAAATTCAACCTTCTGAGTGTGTCCCAAATGAGTGACAGGGGATTTGGGTCATTCTTCACAAAAGACTGTTGTAGGATTGTTGGACCAGAAATGGTAAAAAAGATTGAAGCAATAATCAAAACTGGTCAAACTAAACTTGTTGCTCAAAGAAGTGGCAATGTTTATGTTGTTGACATGTCAAAAGAGTGTCCCAGAGCTGATGCCTGTCTGTTCTCAGCTGCCTCTAACAAAGAGACAGAACTTTGGCACAGAAGGCTGGGGCACACAAATCTTAAGACAATCACAGAAATTTCAAAAAATGGTTTGGTGAGAGGCCTACCACAAAAATTGTTTTCATGTCCTGAACATTGCATTTCCTGTTTAAAAGGAAAACAGCATAAAAGTTCTTTCAAGTCCATTGAAGAGTCCAAAACAACCCAGTGTTTGCAAATGCTACACATGGATTTGTTTGGCCCAGTTCAAGTCATGAGCCTCAAAAAGAAAAGATATTGTTTGGTTATTGTTGATGACTTTTCTAGGTTTACATGGACTTTCTTTTTACACTCTAAAGATGAGACTGCAGGCATCTTGCAAGACTTTGTGACACAGGTTGAAAAGCAATTTGACCTTCCAGTGAAAGGCTTTAGGAGTGACAATGGCACAGAATTTAAAAATAAGGAGTTGGATGCCTTCTGTGTGAAGAAAGGGATTGTAAGGCAGTACATCATCCCTAGAACACCAGAGCAGAATGGGGTAGTGGAAAGGAAGAACAGAACTCTGATTGAGGCTGCCAGAACCATGCTTGCAGATTCAGGTTTGCCACTAACTTTCTGGGCAGAGGCAGTAAACACTGCTTGCTATGTCCAGAACAGAGTTCTAATAAACCCTAGGCACAAAAAGACTGCTTATGAAATTCTGTATAAAATCAAACCACTGATCTCATATTTCAAGGTGTTTAGCTGCCCATGTTTCATTTTGAACTTAAAAGATTCCATTTCAAAATTTGCAGCCAAAATTGATTGTGGTTATCATTTGGGATACTCAACCACTGCCAAGGCCTACAAAGTGTTCAATACACGGACCAAGGCAGTGGAGGAGACTTTGAATGTAAAATTCAATGAACTTTCATCAATGAAAATCCCAGCAAACCCTGCAGATCTGTTTGATCTTGAAAAATTTACTTTTGAAAATACTGCTGTCAAGACTAACAGTGCAGGTCCATCAGATGATACAACACCAGACTATGGGTATGAAATCATCATTCCTCAAAGGTCTGCCACAAAGGGAAAAGCACCAGCAGTTCAAAACAGTTGTCAAAGCTCAACCACTGCTACCTCAACAGTTGTTGACCAAAGTAGCCCATCAACCACTGCTTCCACATCCTCAAACACTGCTGACAAAAGTCCTCAAACAGTGGATAAAAGTCAGCAGTTGTCCACTTCATTACCTCCTATTCCACCACCTTTTGAAGCCACTGCTGGATCATCAAAGTCCCCAACAGTGGTTAGCTCAGATGATACACATTTGCAGCCTTCACCAACAAATGCCATCATACCATACCAAGGAGATTTAATCTTCTTGAGATCTCATCCACCTGATCAAATCATTGGCAACATAAATGAAGGGGTGCTCACAAGAAGCCAAACCCAAAACATTTGTCTTTTTGCTGGTTTTCTATCACTCCATCAGCCAGTCAAGTACCAAGAGGCACTGAAAGACAACAGCTGGGTAGAAGCCATGCAAGAGGAGCTCCAACAGTTTAAAAGACAACAAGTATGGGAGCTTGTACCACTGCCAGAAGAGGTTAGTCCCACTGGCACAAAGTGGGTCTTCAAGAACAAAACTGATGAAAGGGGTATTGTTGTCAAGAATAAAGCCAGGCTTGTGGTTCAAGGTTACAGACAGGAAGAGGGGATTGATTATGATGAAACATTTGCCCCTGTTGCAAGATTGGAAGCCATTAGACTGTTCCTGGCCTTTGCTGTCAACCACAATATGAAGGTGTTTCAAATGGATATCAAAAGTGCTTTCCTCTATGGTACAATTCAAGAAGAGGTATATGTTTGTCAACCTCCAGGTTTTGAGGATCCATTTTATCCAGATCATGTCTACAGGCTAAACAAAGCCTTGTATGGCCTGAAACAAGCACCAAGGGCCTGGTATGAAACTCTTTCCAACTTCCTACTCTCAAATGGTTTCAAAAGAGGTACCATTGATAAAACATTGTTTTTAAAATGGAGAGGGAAGGATTTAATGATTGTCCAGATTTATGTGGATGACATTATTTTTGGAAGCACATGTAACTCAATGTGTGAAGAGTTTAGAGAACTCATGACAGCAGAGTTTGAAATGAGTGCAATGGGTGAGCTGCAATGCTTTCTTGGTCTCCAAGTCCAGCAATTGCAAAATGGAACTTTCATTCATCAAAGCAAATATGCTAAAGAACTTTTAACCAAATTTGATATGAATGATTGTAAACCATGCAGCACACCCATGGCAACAAATAAGCTGGTCATGTCTGATGAAAAGGATGAGCTGATTGACCAAACACTTTATAGAAGCATGATTGGGTCTTTATTGTACCTAACTGCATCTAGACCAGACATCATGTTTGCAACATGTGTCTGTGCAAGAAGTCAATCAGCTCCCAGAAAATCAAATCTCATTGCTGTAAAAAGGATCTTCAGATACATAAAAGGTGCTCCCACACTTGGTATCTGGTATCCAGCTAATGGGAACATCAAGCTTTCAGGTTTTTCAGACAGTGACTTTGCTGGATGTCACACCACAAGGAAGTCCACATCAGGAGGGTGCCAGTTTCTAGGTGATTGCTTAGTTTCATGGCAAAGCAAAAAGCAAGCAGCTGTTTCAACATCCACTGCTGAAGCTGAATACATTGCTGCTGCAAGCTGTACAGCCCAACTCCTGTGGCTTCAAAATCAGTTACTGGATTTTGGTATCACTGCCTTAAAGACACCACTCATGTTGGATAGCCAGGCAGCAGAAAATATCATCAAAAATCCAGTTTCCCATTCAACCACCAAACACATCGACATCAGACATCACTTTGTGAGGGATTGCTATGAAAAATGTTTGATTTCTCTGCATCATGTCCCAACTAAAGATCAGCTGGCAGATGTGCTCACAAAAGCACTTGATACAGCCACTTTTGAAAGCTTGGTCTCTAGAATTGGGATGCTGAACATGGAATAACAAGCAACATCTTGTTTTTCTATGACTAAAAGCAACAAAATGTTTTCAGAAAATCAAAACTCCATCCTTAAAAATAGCTAAAAATGATATTTTTCATTAAAGTCCTTAAAAGTCTGCCATTAACCACTGATTGTTCAAAAGTCTGCTCTACTTCAAAAGTCTGTCCACTGCTGAAAGTCAACCCCTGCTCTCTCATTCCTTTGATAAACTCTGTTGTTCAAAAGCAGTGTCTTATCCACTGATATGCTATCCACTGATAGTGAAAATCATCCACTGCTTTCATACCACTGCCTTCATCAGTCACTTTCACAAAAGTACTGTCCTTCACTTTCACCAGGGGTTGTCACGTGGGCAGTACATATTGGTCAGACCTTTTGTAACGGCTGCCACCTCAGCATTCACTTTCTTCCCTATAAAATCCCCCACTCACCACCAAAACAGGGTTTTACTGTCGAATTGAATTCTTAAAAATTCTCTTCTCAAAGCAGTTTTTCTTCTCATCTCTCACAAATTTCTTCGATCATTCATCTTCAAAATGACAAAATCGAAGTCATCTTCAAAGCCCTCCTCCAAATCATCTTCGAAAACAGCCTCTCAAAAGGCAATCTCCACTGAAATTCCACATAAACCATCTCACAATCTCCTGGGTCTTCTCACAAAACCAGGAACCACAAATGTTTTCGATTCCATCATTGATATCATGGCAAAATCAAAGTACAAAACTTTGTTCACCGCCGATGCACCAATCTATTTGGCAACCCAAAGGGAGTTCTGGAAGAATGCAACCCTTGAAAAACAAGGAGACACTGCAACCACCATAAACTCTTCTATAAAGGGTAAAGCTGTCCAAATCACGCCACAATCCATTTCAGAGGTCTTTCAACTCGGTGATCAGGAAGGTAAAATTTCTTTCACTAAAAACGAGTTACAAACTGACTTCATTGAGAGAGGGTATGAAGCCACAATGATGAAGAAAATTACCTTAGAAAAGGGTTATTTTCCGTCTGCAACCAGATTTTTATTTCATACCCTCCTACTATGTGTTTCAAACAAAACCACTTCTTTCAATGAAATCCCTTTAAAGATTCAAAATCTGGGATATGTTATTCTTCAAGGAGAAAATTTTAACTATTCTCGGGAAATTTTTAAAGATTTGGTTAATAATGTTGAAACAAAATCATTCTTACTGTTTCCAAGGTTTTTAAGTTACTATTTTTCAAAGAAATTCAGTAAGGATGATTTAGCTGTAATAAACCAAGGTGATTCTACTCAAATAAACAGTTTAACAACTGAAACTTTTTCAAGAATGTTAGCACCTTGCAAAACACAAGCAGAGGTGCCTGAGCAGATTTTAGCAGTTACAACTGCTCCTCAGGTATCTGCTGCTGAGCCCACTACTCAAGGTGATCAAAGCAGCAACACAACTGTTTTGAAACCCACACCTAAAATCACCAAAAAGCCAACAAAAAGAAAAACACAAAAACCCCCCAAAACCATCGAAAAGGCATCTCTGGAGGATGAGATACCAGAGCTTCTGCCAGTGACAACACAAAAGTCACAAGAAACCACTGTTGCTACTTCCTCACAGCAGTTGGTACAAATATCTCAACCCATAACCGAAACTCCTCCTGCTTCTTCACAAAAAGAACAGGTTGTACAAATAGGGTCTCCACATCATGATGCTCTGGAAACACTCGTTTCTATCATCCACAGCTCAATACCCGGGGCAAATCCACTTTCTACACCACCCTTCACATCCACAATTCCCCCACCAACTAAACTGCTGTTGGATGCAATTGATTTGAACCAGGCATTAACCAGTCCTTCTCAATCACCTATCAATGAGAATATGCCTCAACCACTGACTGGGTCTGATGTATCAATCTTTGCTAACCCACCAACACAACCTGAGGAGGTTAGACCCCTTGAGTTACAAGTAACTCTTGGTGGTAGTCCAAGTGAAGCAGCCACTACAACTGTTGAACCCACACTACAAAAAAAAGGCCATTCAGCGGCATACAAAAAGTGCCACAAAAACCCAAGTAAGTGCCACTAAAGACCTCTTAAGGAATGTGCGGCACACAAAAAAAGTGTCACTAGAAGTGGTGACACTAAAGCCGTTTAGTGGCACTTATTTGTGTGCCACTATTATTCTTTTTTATTTTAGTGGCACTTTTTAGGTGTGCCACTACAAACTTTTGGGATTTTAACGACACAAATTTTTTTCCACCAAAAGGAAAGCAAATCAAATTATTTGATACTCCAGATGTTTATTATATTAAATTTGATTGTTCAAAATCAGTATTTGTTTACAAAATAAAATACAAATAAATGTGTAAATGGTAGAAATTATAATATTATCACTTTATTTATATTTCCACAATAAGAGATCAAACCATATATATTCAAAATCTCATTAACAAATGTGTGTACACCGAAAAATATTCTATTACATAAATTTCTACAATATACAGATCTAAAAGTTTCTACCAAAATACAATAACAAAAAACCCTAAAGTCTGAATTATGACTTGGTAATTCAATTTTCTTATCAATTCTTCTCGAATAGTGCATTGTTGGCTAGAAATGGTACTACTTCTCCAATTGTGGTTTTCACTATATTTATACACTTTCTGAAGCAAACAATTACCAAAATCTTTCTCCAACGGTTTTTTTTTTGCTGCCCAAGTTCTTTAATGAAGTAGCAAACCAGTTTTGGTGTGCAAAATCAGCCTATACAAAGAAGCAAACAAATAAACATGATCTCATATACCTCACATATATGTAATGTATGAAAAGATAGTCAATGAAAGAAAACAGATATACCTCAAAGTACGGTTGTTTCCGGTCCGGTTTTGATGGTTTTTAGGTCAACCTTCGAGCCAAACTGTTGGTAACAGTTTTCTATCATCGAAAACTAGAGCCGAACCATTCGAAATAAGAACCGAACCAAACCAAACCAAATCAAACTGTTATCAACGGTTTGGCTCCAGGTTAGTTTCACAGTTTGAGCTTTTTAGACCATTTTGATACTTTACACAAGGAGTCCAAATTAAATAATAAATTGTCAAATATATATAAAAGAATAATAACTATCTAATAAATAGACTCTTGCTGTAACTCACTATCTAATAAATAGACTCTTGCTCTAACTCACTATCTAATAAATAGACTCTTGCTCTAACTCTGTAAGTAAAGAAACAATTGAAAATGCAGAGAAATATGCCGATAAGTAATTTTGCAAGTAATAACATAACATAAAACCCATGGCATTATAGCCTAGTGGTATCTTGGGGGTGGGATAAGACTTATGACCATTAGGTCATGGGTTCGATTCCCACAAAGGGGGTTTTCCCAGATTTATTGGGTTTCCTCCTGAATTGGTGTGTAGGCATTATTGCCTAGTGGAGATGGATATGATCGGGTGGTTCTGCTGGTGGCATGATGATACTCCAGTGGTCCGTCAGTGATCCAAAATTTGCCGTTCAAAAAAAAAATAACATAACATAAAGTTGAATGCAGGACTTATTGATCTGAGTACATAATATAAATATCAATCTATGAATACGAGAGGGGGCAATCTTGACCCAAAGCCTTCAAAGTGGGTCAGTTTGGGTTGCTTTTAAAATTATATGGGTTGGTTTGAATAAAGTATTTTTAACTAAATGGGTCATAATGAGTCAGTTGAAATTCCATCTTGGTATTTTCGGTTCAAAGCGGGTCGACAACTTTAAAGAAATGAGTCGATGTGGGTTAGTGTCTTAAAGAAACGAGACAGGTTTCGGATCAGAATGGATTTTGGGTCGGCACAAGTATTCACACAGGATGTGTTACGACACGAAACAAGTTTTGGATTGGAACGAGTTCAGTTCGAAGTGAGTTTCGGGACGGGATGGGTTTCGGCACGAGGCATGTTTTGAATCGGAACAGGGTCGGTTTGGCTCGGGCCAACACGGGTTTACGCACGGGACGGGTTTCGAGCGCAACGGGTTTTGGGCCGACACGAGTTTCCGCACGGGACAGGTTTCGTTTTGGTTTTTTTTGTTTCAATTTGGTCGTTTATTTCGGTTTCGTTCAATTCAGTTTTGATTTTTTTTTCGTTTTGATCGGGTTTTTTGGGTTTCGTTTCGGATCGATTTCAATCTTTTCAGTTTTTGTTTCATTTCAGTTCGTTTTGGTCGGTTCGGTTAGGTTTCGGTGTTTTTGTTTTTGTTTGGTCGGTTTATTCTGTTACGTTTCGATTCGATTTGATATTTTGTTTCATTTTGATCGGTTTTTTGGTTTCATTTCAGATCGGTTTCGTTCTTTTCAGCTTTTTTGTTTCGTTTCGGTTCGTTTCAGTTTTAATTTTTTGTTTCGTTTTTATCGGTTTTTCCGGTTTCGATCTTTTCACTTTTTTTTTGGTTCTTTTTGTTTTGGTTCGGTTTCGGTTTTTTTGTTTCGGTTTGGTCGGTTTCGTTTTGGTTCGATTTTGATTTTTTGTTTCGTTTTGA
Organism: Helianthus tuberosus; assembly: GCA_030545235.1. Classification (NCBI taxonomy): domain Eukaryota; kingdom Viridiplantae; phylum Streptophyta; class Magnoliopsida; order Asterales; family Asteraceae; genus Helianthus; species Helianthus tuberosus. The sequence continues at coordinate 23,121,724 of CM060385.1, forward strand.
TTGGTTTCGATCTTTTCAATTGTTTTGTTTCGTTTCAGTTCTATTTCGATTTTTTCAATTCTTTTGTTTTGGTTTCGGTTGTATTGTTTCGTTTTGGTTCGGTTTCGATTTTTTCAGTTTTTTTTTTGTATCGTTGGTTTTGGTTTTTTTGTTTCGTTTTGGTCGGGTTTTTTCGGCCTCCGTCCCGACTCGAACAAAAGGTATACTAATGATGAAATCATGTTTTGAGAAATGGCAAAAAAAAACCCAACCCGTTTTGACCCGAAACCCATTTCGAACTAGACCAGATCAAAAACAGTTAATAATGTATGCAGTATATACCTTTTGTTGCAATGAGAACAACATCCGATGACGATTGAGCAGCTACTTTCAGCAGAACAGACGATGATCCGCGTCTCCATCTTCTACCAATCAATATAAAACATGGAGGCCCCATAGTTTTGGTGGCCCAAGGCCCAAGCCTCATTTGGCTTGGGCTTGAGCCGGCCCTGGTTGTTCGATTAAACAAAAGTTTTACCACAAAAACTACCAAGTTGGATACTTATTTAGCTACGAATATGACGTTCATGTTTTATAATAACAAAAGAGTAAAGTCAAAAAATAAATAGCTAAACTAACATGAATACTTTCTATGGCTACCAGAATAGATTGCAAAAGAGAGAGTTGGCTTGAGAAATGGAGGGCTTGAACGTCAATAAGAACTCCAACTGAACCAATTATCCCCGAGTAAAAAACTTACATACATATAGTAAATGAAGTTTCTAATATTATGATAGTAAGCATACCAAACATAAACTTTTGAAAAGGAACTTGTCATTCATGTTCATATTAACCTGCACAAGAAAATAACACATGTTTAAACAAACGAAAAAAAAAAAACACCAGGTTTCAAGAAATATTAAACATCATTACAATAATTTAGATTCATGTTGTTTGGTTCCATTCATATGCTTCTATTTTTTTCACTTAATAATATTCTAATGCCACTTTACTATTAAATAATGATAACTTGTGTACAATCATTGGTAAAAAATATTTATTGAAACAAAATACCATTAAATGAACATACAAACTACCTTCAGATGTGAACTTGTGTTTTTGGTTCTGCAAGAAGAAGACTCTGTATAGAAATCAGAAGTTAAAAACAGCCCAACTTTCAATTCAGTTTGTTGATCATACCTTCAACAAGAAAAAGACTAGATAGAAATCAGAACACTTGTCACATAAGTAGATGACTATTTGCCCTAAAAGTTCTTTCAATTAAAATACTATGAATGACAAAGCCCTAATTTAAGACACCTGATTTGAAGAGATGCTTGATCAACCAACACCAATAACGAATTTGAAAGAAACATTAGATCATTTAAATAGAAAAAACTAATCATTTAGCTTAACTAAATGGAATGTATTTACATGAAAAAAAACTCTAAATTGGCACCCAATTCAGAACCCTAAAAAATCAATAACGAACAATTTGTTCAGGGAATGTGATTAACACCAATCAGAGTAAATAGTTGTTATCCTAAAGAAAATGACGAGTCAAAACAAAAATTAGAAATAAATAAACCTTTTAAGGAATGATTGAATATCGATGGTCTTCGAGATTGGAACAATCTGCTGCATTAGTTGGTGGACGAGTAGCGCTGCTATGCTTGTTCATTGTTGCCTTTTCAAGAAACTGCAATCAAAAGAAGCACAAGATTGATTGGATTGGATTTTGAATCCACAAACAGTAAAATTTGACAAAAACTGTGAGAAAATTTGATTTAGTCTTATTCTAAAAATGAGAGAAATGCGTTAGGGTTTGAGCAATAAGGTGAAGAGTCAATTTCTTTTGTTTTGTGGTGGGCTAATCTGAGCGGGAATTGAAATTTTGGGTGAATTTTTAGGGGAGGGAAATGAAATAGTTTGAGTGAAAAAACATTAACTTTTAATAAATTAAAAAGATATTTATTTATATGTTAGGGGCTGTTTGGCAACATCTGAACGTTTAGTGTGAACCAGTAAGAGGTCTGAACCATTAAGTACTGAACCAGTAAGAGGTCTGAACCATTAAGAGCCTATATAATGCTTAACCGCTCAGAGGCAAATGTCTGACCAATTCAGATTAGAGGTCTTAACCATTCAGACTCTGTATAAATCTTAACCATTCAAAGGCAAATGTCTGAATTATTCAGACATCTGCTCGTGAAACAAACAGTCTGAACCATTAAGTGCTGAACCAGTAAGAGGTCTGAACCATTAAGAGAGCCTCATTAAAAGGTAAACAAACAGCCCCTTACTAATTTACGATTAATTAATGTAAAAAATAAACAAATTAATATGAAAAATATGTAAATATATATAGCATTAAAAAAAATACAACCTAATATGAAACTCGCGCTTAAAATTTTTAGTGACACACAAAAAGTGCCACTAAAATCCAAATTTAGTGGCATAATAGTTAAGTGCCACTAAAAGTTCGTGCTAAGCAAATATGGCACACTTAAAGTGCCACTAAAACCTATATTAATGGCACAAAAGCTAAATGCCACTAAAGGCGTGTGCCACTAAATGGCATTTTTTTTGTAGTGCCACTGGTTTACAGTTGGACAGTGGTTACATTAATAAGACTTCCTTGGAGGCAATTCCTTTTATAGCACCTCTGCCAACCACCAGTGGATTTATTTATCCTACTGGCAACATCAAAAGGTTGTCAAGTGTTGAAGGAAGAAGACCCCAGTACCAAGAAAAAGGGGCATCAGTGGTTAATGTTTGGAGTATACTCCCTACATCTACCACTGATAAAACCACTGCTAGTGGGAAATCAGATGATCTCATTCACTTGGGTGATGATTTAAAGTACCAGAAATTGACGGATCGCATTGAAAAACTTGATAACTCTGTTGCAGAACTCAAAGATATGCTACAACAGGTGTTACAAGTACAAAAGGTACAATCAACTGCTATTCCACCTCAAGCACCTGTTCCACAAAGGGCACCTGCTACAAATGAGCTCTGGGATTTATTTCAACCTTTTCTCCATCAACAAGCAAAACTAGCAGATCAGCAACATGAAAAACATGTTCAACAGCTGCGAAATGCAATGGAGTCAAGGTTCAAGAACACTCAGGCTGATCTGAAGGCTCTCAAAACTCAGATCCTACAAACCACTGGCACTGCTCCTCCAACAGTACTTTTCATTGATCAACTCCCAGACGATAATGCCAAAAAGGGGGAGAAAATTCAGGAGTGGAAGAAGAAAGGAATAGATGATGGTCTCTACATTGAACCTGAAAAGGATGCTATGACCATAAAAATTCCTGTGCCAGATGGTAGTAAAAAGGTTGATGCTACTCAAGAAGCACTTGGTGAAGGAGTAGCAAGTGTAAAAAGAGATAGAATGGCAAAGGATATTTCAAGGTGGAATGAGGAGAAAAGAGCTTTCATGGAGCTGTATGAGCAGGGTTGTTCTGGTTCAAAGGATACTAAAAATCCTAAGACAAAAAGGAAGCCTAAGTCCACCTCATCCAGAATTCCAAAGCATATTCCAAAACCACCATCCAAAAGTCATCAGCATCAAACCTCCACCCAAACAGCTGTTGTAACTCCTGCTGTATCAACTACTGCTGGTACCTCAGTAGTTTCAACATCTGTCCTCACTTCAACACACACCACTTCAAAATACACTGCTTTACCACCATTACCACCAAAAACAAAATCACCTCCTGCCAAAAAGCAGAAGACAGTGGTTGTTACAACATCTGCTGTAATGACAACAGTGGTTGAAACACCAGTTGTTTCATCAACTGTTAGTCAATCACAAACCACTGCCACTACATCCACCACCACTGTTCCATCCAAATCATCATCAGCCTCTCCTCAAACAAAAAGGAGAAGGCTAATTCTCAAAGATGATGACACTTCACCACCACAAACATCTTCAAAATTTTCAGCTCTTGTCACAATACCAAAACCTGTTCCTCTCTCTTCAGTTCCAATGTACAAGCCCTTACCTCCTGCAGGTGTTCAATTTCCTCTTGAACTAGCAGCTGTTAGAGATGAAATAAAATCCTTTTACTATGAGGATGACCCTGCCAAAAGGAGTTTACCATCAATAAAGGGATATCCCTGGCCTAAAAATGTTGATGAATATTTGGAAATCAAGGCCAAGCAAGCAGAGGATATCTCAAAAAGAAACACACAAGGGGAAATCTGACAAAGAAATTTCAAGAAATTATCAATATCTGCTCACACAAGTCAGATCCCTAGAACAATTTGCAAAAAATGTCAGTCAACAAATTTCAGAAAGAGCAGCTGAAACTTTGAAGAAAGACTACATTGAAAGCATCATGGATCACAAAAAGTATAAAGGAGAGAGATACATGTACAAAGAGTGGACTGTTCCTGAGCTTGAAGATGAAGCTGCAAGAATTCAAGACATGATAAAAAGGAAGGTCACTCACACCCCTCCTGACTGGGCAAAGTTTAGAAAGAATGTACCTGACAAACAGGTAGAACTGCAAAGAATGAAAGAGGAACTGGTTGCTGCTGAATATGGAAACAAAAGACAAATTGCCAGATGGAAAGAAGATGTAGTCAGGGCCACCTACAAAAGGTTGGAGGAACTAAGAAAGAAAGACCCAAATGTTCCTCAAAAGCCTGACTATTCTAAAGCAGAGGTTTCTAAAAGACCACCAAAGCTGCAAGTCAAAAGAACCACTGTTGCAGCTGGTGCTGCCATCTACAAAAGAAGGAGCAAAAACCAGTTTAGTATGGAAACAATTCAAGATCTTTTAGCTGGAGATGCCATTGTAAAAGCAGGCACGAAAGTAATGATAAAAGAAGATCTTGAATTGGAACAATCTGCAAGTGCTGCTCAGTCAGTCATGAACAGGCCAGCCTCACCAAATACTTCTGCAAATAAACATCTCCCAAGAAACCCACCAGGCTCAAAAATACAAAAGTGGGAAACTGACAAACAGACCTGCATATTGACTTTGCTCAGGTCTGGTGGAGAAGTGGAGAAAATATCAAGGGAACAAGCTCTTGGCCTGAGTCTTGAAGATTTGCAGGATCTCCTTGATCTTCCACTTAGCAGGGATGATGAAGATACAGATGCCCTAGACTTCGAATTACAATTTAAAGGTCAGATAAGGGAACTGTTGATGAGGCAATAAAGTCTTCCACAAATAATGAAGAGTTTTGGCATTATCTGTTCCAGGGGGAGATTGTTGGGATTGAACCCTATTAGAGGAACAGATAATTAAAGCCAAAACTGGATCAGAGCAGTGGATCCAGAATAAGCAGACGATTACAGTTGGTTCATACAAATCTCTCCCCTTGAAAGTGGTTTCATATCTGCTGACCTCCTATCTGCTGATCTTACTAAGTGCTGACCTACAACTGCTGTCTTGCATTTACTGCCCAATGTCAAAGACTGATGAAAGAACAAAGCTCTGCTGACTCAATCTACTGCCTTGAGTCAAGTACTGCTGATCCGGACAAGCACTGCTGGGTTCACAGCAGTGGAAGGATGCAGCAGCTGTTTAAGTGTCTTTTTATGTAAAGAAATGTAATAGCAGTAGTTAGTACATCAGTGTTTGTATAGATCAGAGGTTAGAGTTTGTTAGGAGGTTAGATGTCACTTTCATGGTGACGTCAGCTAAGATGCTCAGTGGTTTGCAAGTGCCTATAAATAGTTCAGTACTTTGTACTGTTCTATTAGCTCTTTTGCAACATCGTCTTCTTTGCACGAACAAACTACTGAGCTCTGGCTGAGGGGGAGTTTGCATTCATTCATCAATCATTGTAATCGTTGTTGAAACAAATTCAATCTTTCGATTCTTTGTGTAAAGATGTTTTATTAAAGTATTACTCTCGTTTGATTGTATGCAAAGTTTGTTTTCATCTTAATTCCGCTGCACAACTCTTTCATTTTCCATCTTAATTTCAAACGAAAATACAATCAGAAACAAACTCAGATCCAACAAATCGTTTTACCATTTAAACAAGGAAATCCTCAAATCATGTGAACCTAGAAATCATCATCTCATCGCATTCATTTATTCGCTCGTTTGGTACCTTGTTTATTGATATTTTTTAGGGTTATTGTTATTCAAGATATTATCTATTTCTTTTCGTGCGGTAATTCTCGTGGATCATTTCTTCGCAACTAGTGAGTAGATCTATTACTCACCCCTTTTTATCATCAAATATTTTTGGGGTGTATCATGTGTCATGTTTTAGATGTTGTAAGTTAAATCTTCAACATGCTAATCAATGTGTCCTTATGTGTTGCGTCTCTTATTTCTAGTATCTATTGTTTCTTATTTCTGGTTTCTAAGGTTTCTCGTATATATTGTTGCATATATGTGTGTCTATGTGTTTACTCGCTTTGTGTCACAAGTTTCGCATGGATCCACCTGGCTGACGGGGTTCCACACGGCAATGGGTTGTAGCCTAGTATCGCCACCAGTATTAGACTTGCTTTTCGGGGCTTGAGACTAATGCGCGCTATAGTCTTTGTGTTTTATTGTGTCTATTGTATCTATATTGTCATTGTGGTGATTTGTTGATTGTTGTTGTAGTTGTGGTGATTATGGATGTTTCAACAACACATGGAATTGCATGTTAAATATATTTTTAATTTTTTAAGTAAAATAAATTAATTAATAAAGCAAAACGTTTTATTTAAAATCTAGATCTATTCACCAACATTTTGTTGACTCAAAAACCTTTTTACGCATGATGCAGGTACACAAGTAGGAGATAGAGTTGAAGGCAAAGACACGTAGGACATGCCTTAGTAATAAATTGGACATTTGATTATAACTATTTATCTTTTGTATAATATATGAATTATGTTAAATGTTTACTATGATTATGTGTGACAAATTTAATTTGGTGACTTTAAATATCTAAACTTATAATAGTGTCATAAGCTATGAGCAATTATCAATCCCCGTACCATATCTGTTGCGGGTTGGGGTGTGACAACATGATTAAACCATTTCTTTGGAGTGAGGTGAATTGAAAAGGGGAAAGTGAGGGATGTGACATCTAGGTGGTGTTGAGGAGGTTAAAGTATACCCTAAGGCTTTAGTAGACACACACTACTTAATTTAAAATCAGTTAATATCTATCTAAATACTCACCAGGGCCAGTCCTGATGATTCATGTGCTCTGGACAAGCCGATAAAAGACCCTTAGGCCCCAACGAATTGTATATATAAAATAAACTATTTCTTTAATGTTGTTATTACTTATTAGGTTTATCGATCAATATTGAGCATTTCACATTTGTGCTAGGCTTTGCTCTAGGTTGGCACTAATATTCACAAAGGAGTTTGAAGTTTGAACCCTCATTATTTGGTTGAGGGAATGCACAATGTCATTCGGCTATTGCTTTGAGTTAAAACAGTAGATAGGGCATTTTTACGAAATTACCAGATGTGAAAACAGATCAGAAAAACAGATTATACGAACCGGAGTCCCTTCGTACGAACGGGCATAGTCCCTTCGTACGAAGGCACTGTTCTTGATGAAAATTCATGTTTGATCCGTTAAACGGATCATTTCTTGATGGAAATTAACCCTACTGCAGGCTCTTAACTATGAGATGAGTTGAGAGTCTGATGGATTCCCGATTCCACCAAGATTGTGTAATAATCGAAAAGGAAATTAAGTTGTAAAATGTCATGATTTCTTATAACTTTTGATTCAATCTCGTTTATGTGATGCTCCACAACAGTTTGCCCAAGCAAAAAGTGTGAAAACCATCTACGAGATTGTTTGAATCAAAGAGTTTTGTAAAAGTTCAAGGTGTGTGATTAAGACATCAAGAAATGAAATGAAATGAATATGAAAAGAAGGAGGGGATTCTTACAAAGCTTCTGATCGCCAAGAGTAGCTTGAGAGCGTTTGCAAGGGAAAATGGCGAGTTGAAGTGGAGGATGGCGGGTCTATTTACATATTTGGATGAAAAATTAGGGTTTTTAGGGTTTTAAGAATGGGTTCATACGAACGGGCTTGTTCCAATATTTTAAATTTCCACTTTTGATTATTTTACGTGTTTTAATCGATTTTTCGAGTATCGAGCATCGATATATAATGAAGAATTAAGAGTCAAGAGTCAAGCATATCGTATGTGAATTATGATTACAAGTTTACACATAACTCTAACATGAATATGATAAAAATAATTGCGTTTCCATTATGATCAACAGTCTTGGATTACAACTTGAAACGAAATAGATTACAACAAGAGTACAAGTGTCAAAGAAATGGAAAGTACAACAAGACTTGCTAAAGCAGGAAAGTAAAAAATGCGAAGCGTTACAGTTCTGTTTTCAGCTATAAATAGGGGTGCTTGGTTTCATTCCAACCCATCTCTTGGCAAACCACTTCTCTCTTACTTGCCACCACCACCACAACACCATCATCCACCACCATCATCCATTTTCCATCTTTTAGAGTGTGTGTGTGTAGTCTCGGGATCCAAGATTGATAGTAAGAGTCTTTGTCAAATAAAGACCATGCTTGGCTAAACTCTTACATCACTTGGTGAAGACATATATTTTATGTATTTTCTTTTATGATTTCCAATCTTTTGCAACTTTGGGTATGCATTATTGACTTTAATAACTAGTTTTTTATATTGAAAGCAAATTTATCTAATCGTTATGTCATTGATTCACATATTCGTGTCTTTACGGTCTATATAAAGTGCGTTAATTGTCTTGAAGGGGGTTAGAAGGGTGGTTGGGTAAATTTTATGTCTCGTTCAGTGTATAGATCCTGCGAGAACCTGATTCAAGCTTAGTAACACCTCACGAGTCGGAGCGGGCATTACCACCACGAGAGAGGTGCAAAACGCTTGAATCCCTTATCTATAAACTACTATTAAAACTTTAAACCAACCCTGAGAGGACTGTATCCCTGCTGACTCAGACCAGCAGGTTGAGGGTGATCGCTACCTGGAAGTGGGCCCACCACTTTTTGCATTAATAACTTAATTATCTTTCAATAGTTTCACCTAGTGGGATTGTATCATTGCTGACTCAAACCACTATGTTGAGGGTAACGTCGCTTTTACAAGAGGGGCCTACTACTATAACTAAGATAATCTCTTAAAATGCCCAAAGTGCGGAAATCATCAAAATGGTACATGAAATATAAGTCGGATCCAAGTGATTCTTTCTTGTCTATCTGTTTTTAATTTAATTTTATTTTCTGCTTTTAGTTTATCTTTTTATTAGTTTAAAATTCTTTTCTCCAGGTTTGGATCGATTAGACGTTAACGATAAGCCGGTATTAAAAGCTCTTGTGCCCTTGGACAACCTCGGTATCTTACCATCACTATACTACGTCCGCGATGGGTGCACTTGCCCTAGCGTGTGTGTAGAGTGATGGTAGAATATCGTGTTTTGTAAATTTAAAACTTGAAATCGGCGAGTAAAAAGAGCTAAAAATTATACCTAAAAAATACACTCACACCGACACACGTCACCCATACATACAGGGCGTTGGATGGGGTTGCGTTAGAATATTTTGCGTGGGTCGGTGTGGTATATACGCGTCACCACCAAAAAATCTCACCTCGGCTCGAACCGGCGCCTCGTTTGCTCAAACTAGCACCTCGTGATTTTTTTTTTGTGAATCCATTGAAATGAAAGTAAGTTAAACTGAAATGGTTTTGGTTTGAATTGAGAGTAGATATGAGAATATGTGTGATTTTAAATAGGAGTGGAAGATAAATATATAGATTTAAAAATTGATTTTTTTATAATGTATAACAGTCATTAGACCGTTCAATAGTCACATTTTGACCTCGACAACATTAACCGAGCATGGGTAGATGAACCCGTAAACCAAACCCGCAAAGCCAACCCCTTTTAGTGACGGCTGTGTAGTAGCATGGGTTCAAACCCGCATAGGGTACCTGTGAAGGTGCCCGGTTCAGCCTCCGTTGGGGACAGTTCTTATTATATGTTTGCTACTTTTGTGTCATATATGTTTAATGTTTATACAAGGTTTTTAAAACCAGTTTAAACCGGATGCCGGATGCTTAGCCGGCACGAATCGTACCGCTAAACTGTGGAAACGACAAAGAAGTTACACCGTCCGTAAATTGGGTTATATTGGTTTAATCCGGTATATTGGTACCGGTTTATTCCGAGCCAAAGGTTAAATTTTGGAGCCTTTAGTTTTTATGGGCCTAACAAGGTTTTAAAACCAATTTGAAACGGTCGGTTGAACCGGTTAAACCTAATGCCGAATGCTTGGCCGACACAAATCACACCAGTAAACTGTGGAAATGGCAAACAAGTTGTACCGCTGATAAATTTGGTTATACCGAGCCAAAGATTAAATCTTTGAACTTTTAATTTTTATTGGTCTAAAAAAGGTGACTATTTAACTTCTTAATAAAAAGTGTAAAAGCTAGCGCCCCCAATTGATAATCCATATCGATCAAATTTCTTTCTCAGTTAATGATAGAAAATCAATCGGTCTTTCAAATTAACTTTGATTATGGATTAACTTTGGAATATTTTTTATTATGGAATTGAGTTTTTCAAATTAACTTTCATTGTGGATTAACTTTTGAATTTTTTTTTAATTATGAAATGATATAGTTTTGGATTAGTTGTTTAGTTGAAATTTTATTTTATGGATTTATTGGATTAATTAGTTAATAAGGTGGAGCCGTCTAGTACAACCCAATTCAACCGGTTGAATCATTTTTTAGTCTAACTCGGTATGATTTAAAAACCGGTTTTTAAAACTCAGTTTTGAATCATTGTGTATTCTCCAAACTCAGTTTATACATACAGAGGATAACGCAATGGCTAAAGCCTCTGTGTAAACCCTAGAAACCACCGATGACGACGGTTTCACTTTCAACCCTTGCCTCTACCTACCCTTCCCCCAAATCGATTTCATTTCATACTACAACATCACACTCAATCCACTGCTCCAAATTCTCAATACCAACTACCTTTCGAGCAACAAAATTGGGGGTTATTTCATACGGTACAAAAACTCTAGGGTTTGTTGTAAAATCCACATCCAGCAGTATAGAAGGAGAATCGTCAAAAGATGAAGCTGAAATGCAAGCACGAGGCGAGAGTACGATGCCCGAAAGGTTTAGATACTTGACCAAAGAAGTTCCTGAGCCTCCGGTCAGATGGCCTTATTTTATCGGTACTCTTTTTTTTATCTATGGATGAATTTATGTGACATTGAGCTTCATAATGTTGCCCTTATTAATATTTTACAATATTAGTTACAAACAAGTAGTGCTTAAAAAAATGGTTACTTTGGCTTTGTATAATGAACCAAACTGTTTATCAGTTAATCTGAGTTATCATATGAATCACACTGACCAAGAATTGGTAATAAACACGATAAGTGACCAGAAATACACACAATTTAGCGGATAAGTTGTATCTTGCTCATTACCAATAAATATAGCTAGAGGTGCACAAATCGGGTTCAAACCAGGTTGAGTTTCAAACTGGTTCGGGTTTTGTTGGTTTGTTGACCGTGTCTTTTGGCTGGTTTGGTTCGGTCTAACCAGTTTCAAAGGAGAGGGCTATAAACTGGTTACAAACCCACGGGACGGGTTGTACCTGTTTCAAGCCGGTTTCTATGTATACTGGTTGGTTTCAAACTAGTTTTGGTTTGGGTCCTGGTTTCAGTTCAAAAACGGGTTGTTTTGTGCATCTTTAAGAAGAGTTGAGGTTATGGTTAAAGCCGTTACTAGAAAACCGAAATAACTAGTGATGATAGTCATCAAAGAGCTTAATGAAATATGTTTGACTAAGCAGCTACTCCGTTAGCTGGAAGTTAAAAAAGTTTCAATTTTTTAGCACTAAGAGAGTAAGATCCAAGTCCAACTACTATATGTATTTGATAAATGGACCAAACAATAGATATATTCTTACGGATTTTTGTTAAAAGTCTGAAGAGCATGTTGTAACTCTTCATACTTGATGCTCCATTACAATGTTTATCATAATGAGCAGAGCATGTGTTTTTTATTATCATAAATTTAGACTATTATAGTCGTTCTGCATCTGACATTTCTGTTTTTTTATTTTTCAAAACATCAGCATTGGGTTTCCTCTTGTACGCATGGAGAACAGTCTTATGGGAACTTTACAACTGGAAAAAGGCCGCAACAGCAATTCTTCAGTTCTTCGGATACATTTCGAAACTAGCATTAGCCCTAGTATTCCATTTCATAGGCGATCCGATCACAGCCACAATTCGAGCCATCGAAACCATTTTTTACACCCTTCGAGCATTCTACTCACAAATAATAGCATACACTCCCATCCCCGAGCTTTCAACAATCATCATGCTGACATCAGCTATACTCGCCATTAGTAAAGTAGCATCTCCAAATTCAGTAGATAACCAATGGCATCTGTTAACGGTTTCGGGTCTCACCGGATACTTTGCTGTCAAAGGAATGATTGGAGACCTTGTGTTTTGGACCCTTCTTTTTGGGTTATTTTCGTTTTCACGTTTTATAAAGAAGAGAGATTACGTGCCCTCTGTCTTGCCTGTTGCCGCAGTGCTGGCAGGTGTAGGTGAGCCGTGGGTCAGGGTTGTAGTCATCGGTGGGTTCTTGGCTCTCGCTGTCGTTCAGTACTCCAAGAACCAGCCGCAAGAAGTGAAAGATGAAGTTTCTGTTACAACAACAGGGGGGCGAAGGGTTCCGGTTCCTTTGTTATGTGCAGCGTTAGCTATTGGTGTCCGGATTGCTGCTAGATGGGCTGGATATCGCCATTTGACATGGATGGTGGTCTGAAAGGTCTTCATGCGGTTTAGATCAGTTTTACTTGTGAGATATAAATGTATTTGAGTTGATCCTTTGAATCTGTTTAATCATTTTGTGGTAATGAGATTAAATTTGTTAATGTTTAACAATGCATATGGTTCTAAGATTTCATTTTGAGTTATATGCCATTTTAGTCCCTGTGGTTTGGGTCATTTTGCCAGTTTAGTCCAAAGGTTTCATTTTTCGCATGTGGGTCCAAAACGGTTTCACTGTTGCCATTTTAGTCCACTGGGTTAACTTCATTCATTTTTTCTGTTAACAAGAAGGGCAATTCGGTCATTTTATATGTAATTCTGTGAACTAGAAAGACAATTCGGTCATATAAAATGACCGAACCGACTTTCTCGTCAACAGAAATAATGGATGAAGTTGATCAAAATGGCAACGGTGAAACCTCTTTGGACCCACATGCGAAAAATAAAACCTTTGGACTAAACTGGCAAAATGGTCAAAACCACAGGGACTAAAATGACATTTAACTCTTTCATTTTTGTTACTATTTTGAAGTTTAAAATTGATTAAATGAAATTAAAGATGCCTTTGGAAAGTTTTATTTTTAATTAATAGTTAGCTATTAACTTTGCCTTTCAAAAAAAAAAAAGTTAGCTATTAACTTGAAAATTTTAATGGATTTGTGTAATATTTAACCCTTTTTCTCGCTTAATATTGTTGTTTGTTCATTGAAACCTTACAATCTTTTCTGTCATTCAAACACAAGATTTTAAAGGTTACTCTGAAAAATTCTTTCAACAGTAACTTTTAACTATAAAGTTTTCATCTCATGCATTATCAAAACGTTTAGTGGGTGTTTAAGATTTCTTATAAAACTTGTTGACTTATAGCTTTTTGAAGAAAAAAAAAAAACTTTTTAGAAAATGATTTTTTGGGTAATGAATTGAAAATGAGGTTTTAAGACTTTGAAAAGGAAAACAGTAAACTGCTAAAATGGTCACTGAGTTTTGGTCAATTTAGTCCAAAACTCAAACTTTTTCAATCTGGATCCCTGTGATTTCAATTTTGTTGATATTTTCATTCAAAAGCAAAATCTGATCAGATTTTTCACTTGACATCCTGTTTTTTGTCTTTTTTCTTTCTTTTAATGAAGGGCAAAATGGTTTTTTATAGTTTTATTATAACAAATTAAAAAAAGAAAAATTGACCTTAACCTTATAAATACAAACATCCATCACAATCAAAGAACATCATCTTCCCCAAAGACCTGCGATTTAGTAATAGAGCACTTAGGGTTTAATGCAGGTCTTTGGGGAAGATGATGTTCGTTGACTGTGAGGGACGTTTGTATTTATAAGGTCAAGGTCAATTTTTCTTTTTCTTTTTTTGTTTGTTATAATAAAACTTTAAAGACCATTTCGCCCTTCATTAAAAAGGAGAAAAAAGACAAAAAAGCAGGATGTTAAGTGAAAAAATTGACCAGATTTTGCTTTTGAATGAAAATGACAATAAAATTGAAACACAGGAACCCAGATTCAAAAGGTTTAAGTTTTGGACTAAAGTGACCAAATCTCAGGGACCATTTTGGCAGTTTACTCAAAAGGAGAAATTGAAAAGTTAGGAGGGGGTGACTTTTTAAAAAAAGAGATAAGATTGGAAAAGTCAATAAATTGTTTTTCATAAAAAATCCCAAACACCCCCTAAAACGCATTGCTAAGTGAGTCCATGGTCCATGTGAGTTTTACTTGAGGTTTGGTCCATGTGAGTTTTACATAAGCTTTCACGATCTCCCTTTTCTGAAACTTGTCTTATTGTTGATGAGGTTTGCATTATATCCTAAACAACAACAATGGCGTATCTAGAAAAGAAACGTTAAGGGGCAACGTTTCAAAAATTTCTTTTCCATAGGGGCAGCAAAATCGAAAAACGTCAAATATTTCTAAAATTTACACTACTGCCGGAACGTCAAAGTGTAGCGGTGGCTACCCCTTGTCTCAAGCTATATCCGCCCCCTGGATTGTGGTACCATTTGTAAACTCCAACCCGTTAGGGAGAATCCCGTTCTTGTTGATATTTGCCTCACCATTAGAAACGACACAAAAGTAACTTTGATGACATTTATAGCACATGACTTTTTATCCCAACTAATATTGTTTACTGAATAAAAGCTTAATTTACATTACCTGAATGGAACTCTCATCTCAACTAATATTGTTTACTGAACGACTTTTCATCCCAACTAATATTGTCTACTGAACGGTAAATGAATGTTTTGGTATTGTGTTTGCGGTTTGCACCTTAGTTCAAATCTTTATAAATGCAAAGTTTGGTGGAATTTAGACGTTAAAAATTGATCTAAACAAAAAGGTGAAGATTTTGGATCAATGATTCAAAGGAGTTCGAATGGTATTGTTAATCCAATGGGCCGGCCCAAGATGAAACCAGCCACAGAAAACGAACGTTATACTTCTAGTCTTCTAGGGTTTCAAAATCCTGCAAACTTGCCTATATAATCAAATCATCTGGTCCGATGTCAATATCACAGCCTCACCGATCTATATTGTCACAAAATCTCCATTTTTATGTTTTCTGTTCAAAGTTTATGATCTTTTCTATGTTTTTAATCTGCACGTAGCACCCCGGGCTTCCCTGAAACTGTTATTAAGATGACGGAAAAAGCCCCAATGCTCGTGCTAGATCAGATCTAACGCCGTCAAGTGTTGCAGTTCAGCCTTTTGTACCTTTTTTATGGCCGTTTCTGTGTCAAATCGACGGCCACATCATCAAATTCTTGTATATTTATTTTTGCCTCACCACACCTTAAGCTTTTTTCCCAAATAAATGAATTGGAAAGAGGTCTAGTCATGGAGGCATATAGTTAGCTCCAGGCGGTGTTAACGTGGGGGTTAAATTCTACATTTGTTTTTCCTCTAAAAACATCCGCTATATATTATGTTTTATATATTGATTGGCAATGATTTGATTGATTTATCCGCGCTTCTGAGAGAAATCAATGAAGTAAAGGATTAAAATGGTTGAATTTCTTAATATGAGCCTATCCTTTTATGATTTTTATTTTTTGATGATTAGATTAAATAGCAGTGATGATTGAATACCCAGCTTTAAGCCAGTTCTGCTTCAGAAAATTCTTGATTGATAGAGCTGTTATTTACCCTGAGCTATTAATAAACATCGGCAGCTTATTTGATTATTGCTTAATTCTTGTGCTAGAAAAGTTTTGTAGATCGCATTGGACACTAGCGGCCGATTATTGAGTTATGCTTAGAATTGGTTTATTGATCATGGTTTGAGAGTTTGTAGTATTTTGGACTGCATTTTATTTGTCATTTTAACAGCTGTTTATGGTACTGGAAATACAAGATGCAAAAGAGAACCAAAGTCACTAAACAAATCAAAAGCAGCAGCAATAAATCTGAGGCTTATATTACCATTTGACATCATGTAGATGTCTTTAAATCTGCAGGACCATAATTTTTAAGTTAGTAGATGGTTGTTTTCAAGGGTTGCGCTCACCGACCAAGGCTGACGCTTAGGGCATTTATGAATCCGCTAAGTTCTTGGCCTCTCAGAAATTATTGTCCTAATGAGCACATTTTGTATATTTATAGGCATTGATGAATCATGTATTAATATACGTAAAAATGTCTTCATCTGTCGTATGTGTAGCATGAGAAGCGAGTGCGAGGAAATCCTTAATTGTTTTTTTGTTCAGATTAGTAAGGCCGTATTTGCAATTGTTATTCTTCTAACAAATTCTAAACTGAGTGAATGAAGAAAAAAAAGGATGAAATTTTCAAGCAATTGGTTTAGACGTCTCCAAGTGCTGTTCAGGACATATCTATGATGTTTGCAATTGATGCTGCCAAATCTGAAATTAAGCAGATCAGAGCTATGCTTTTTTTCGGTATTGCAATATGTAATGTTATTTGTATTAAACAAAAAAAGAACCTTGGTTGCTGGTTCGCAGCCGCCAGCCTCCACCAGTTAAGTTCAACAACTATTACCGGCCATGTAATTGTACAAGTAGATGTAATGTTGTAAAATGTTGTTTTAAATATATTTGCTTTCTATGGAATTTGTATTGAACACCGCACAATTTATCAAAATATCTGCAATCTGAAAAATAGTGGAAATATACCGAAACATGTAAAGTACCCGTCAAAACCATGTTACGAGTAAAACGTAAGTCAATCTTCACGTGTTTAGTACGCTGATGAAACACCGGGTTAACTCCAAGTTATGTGGCCCTCAATATTGTCACACTAGAGAGAAGTGGACAAATCAATGTAATATTTAACTCGTGTAATATGTAAAGCACAGTAACTTAGTGGTGCATTTCTGTTATAAAACCCGAACCCGGAACCGGGTTTTTTTATACCCGTTTTCAACCCGGGTTTTACGAGTACCCGGTTTCAACCCGAACCCGGAACCAGGTTTTTTCAATACCCGATCCGGGTTTCCCAATAGGGTTCAGGTTTTTTCGTTTTTTTTTTTTGTGTTTTTTCGAGCTTTGTACCTTGGTAACGGCTATATAGCCGTAAGAAAGTCTATTATGATCATTTGTTTGTTTACATTGTATCTCTATACCCTATAAAAGGGGTCTTTGATGACGAACAATAAACGAAGACGATCAAGTTATTCGACGCTATCTATGTTCATCATCTTATTCGATCCGGTTCAATGATTATTTAGGTGTCATGTATTTCTATGTTTTATGAATAAAAAGGTTTTGCATTTTATATTTCTATGATTTATCCAAAAAAAAATGAATACATGAGGCATACCCGAACCCAACCCGATCCATACTCGACCCTATCCGAAACCGAAAATACGGTTTTATAATACCCGGGTATTAGAAAACCCGACCCGAACCCTACTCGAACCCGGGTATATAGGGTATACATTTTTTATATAAAACCCAGACCAGGACCCGACCCGAGTATTGTCAATACCCGATTTTGTAGAACCCG
The DNA here is from genome assembly GCA_030545235.1 of Helianthus tuberosus. Lineage (NCBI taxonomy): Eukaryota > Viridiplantae > Streptophyta > Magnoliopsida > Asterales > Asteraceae > Helianthus > Helianthus tuberosus. The sequence goes on from CM060385.1 coordinate 23,139,496, forward strand.
ATCGTACCCGAACCCGGTTCCATACCCGGAACCGAGTATTCAGAAAACCCGATTTGTGCACCACTACTGTAACTCAACAGTTAAGAAAGAGCAGCCTCAATACTCAACCTAGCAACCGTATGCTATTTCTTGGAGCTCCAACCGATGAGGTTGGGCCTAAGAAGAAGTACACAATAACTTGTGGTAGAACGTCGATCATCGGGACAACCAGCCCGGTCAACATCGTTATCAGCGTGTAAAATCACTCTCAACAAACATAACTGTCTCAATACATACTCAGTGCATATACACATATACTCTAATACACAGCGACGACTAAAATTGTGGTTGTGTTGACTAGGTTATGGTCCTTTGTCCACGTGGCTGCTTCTGATTTTCCCTGATGGGGTCCTTATTGTACTTGAGCATATCGATGTACGTTGGCTACCACTTAGCGGGCGTGTGATAACATATAGACAATAGAGATCCGAATCCGATTAGCCCTTTAGACCATGGGGTATGGTTTGGATAGTCCCCAAAGGGACCATCTGTCACACCCCCAAAATACCACATGCGGAAACCCCCGCGTGGCGTGTGACGTACCAGGATCTAGCCACCAATCACATTGAACTCATAACAGGATTTCAAATAAAAACTTTCATTCATTAACATAAAGTGTTATAAAACATTAAATGTAATTCATCGTGTTCAGCGGAAGCATAAAACATTTGTTAAGTGTTTCATAAACTATATGTACGAAAACCAATAGACTTGTCTCGGGATTCCATGTATCTCAACCCATAACCACTCCAGCCTCCCAGACAGCAAGTTCTAATGATATATACCTATAGACCTACAAGCATGCAGAAAAGTGTATCAGACAATGCTGGTGAGTTCACAGTTTTGTTTACAGAGAATCGTGTTACATGTTTTGCTGCCAAAAGTTTAGTTCAGTTCAAAAACATTTCCAAAAACAACAATGTTGATAATAACTCGATACCGCAGATGGCTCCAAATTATTTTGCCCTTTCCCCAATGCCCATATCAAAGCATTGGGCATGACTTAAGGTAATTAGTTCATGCCCGTCCTCCCCGGTACGGTGTGAGGGTGCCAAACCTAATAGCGCTATCAACTAAATACCCCGTTGCCTCCCCGGCAACTAATTCAGTAGATGATGGGACTTAAGGTGATAGGAGTGAGTGTATTATCCAACATTCCGGTTTAACATTCCAGTCAAACCCATTACCCAATATTCCTCCCCGGAATATTTACCAGATGTCCCTCCCCGGGACGCATGCTTGAAAAAGAGCAGTGAACTCACCTTAGATTTGCTCGGTATGTTACGTTACATTACCCGTTCCAAGTTGGTCAACCAAACCCTACCGTGGCAACCAAAGATGATCTGTTTCGTTAACATATATCCAAGTCACGTATTCAACTAGTCACATGTAATATCATTGTCACTTAACACATAGCAAATGTTTGGATTACATACACGTTTATAACACAAGTTCATGTTTCAAACAGTAGTTATCAATAACATCAGTTTCATAATAATCAAATCGCGTACTTTCACAGATTGCATTCACCTCATAGATCACCACATCACACATAGCAAGTACTCCATCGCATACAAGTACACATCCCAAGTGGATGTCACATAATAACATTCAACAGGCAAATTGGTTTCCCACACGAGTCAAGTCAAGTTCCTCTTTTCTAGTAAATATTGTCAACATGCAACACAAGTAGTCGCTTAAACAGAACCATTAATCATCTTATACATCTTACTATTAAACTATTCTGTCCATTTACAAGGCGAAGAACCTAGCGACGAAGTACCTAATCTTCGTCGAGATGAGGTGTGACGAAGTAACTAATCTTCGTCGAGATGAGATGTGACGAAGTACCTAATCTTCGTCGAGATGGGATGTGACGAAGTATCAAATCTTCGTCGAGGTGAGATGTAACGAAGAACCACAAAGGTTCGTAAAAATCAGTCAACGAACATAACAACAGTTAACACATTCTCAGTAGGATTAATGGATCAAACAATAGTTATTTCACAGGTTCAAACAACCCTATCTGCAGTTCATCATTAAAAATAGAACACCACATTAATAGCATCGTGCACATGCCCTAATCATATAATAACCATATACAAACAGAATCATCAACCCACTTTCAAATTAAATCGATCATCATCATTATGTCAATAATTTTTACTTGTTATACAAATCTAACTCATGAGCCAATCGTGGTTAATGATCATCGGTAACGAAGATTAATATTCTAAATCACTTTTATTCTTATCTTACTTTAATCCGTAAATCCCATCACTAGCGTACATCAACATGCATAACACAATCACGCACTATGACAACGAGAATCATGCAGACATTCATAATGACATGTTCACAGACCAATACATCTAGAAATTATCCCAATCTATGAGTGGGTTCACTAACCCTGATACCGGATTTGAAGGAGAGTGACCGAACAAAGGAGATGGAGCTTCAGATAGGAGGGGACTGCCGCCGAATTCGAAGGAGGGAGAGAGTGTCGCAACCCCCGCCCCCTTATCTGTCCCGGGAACGGACGACCGCGAACATTCGTTTGTGGTGGTATCAGGTATTTAATTATTAATTTGGCAGCGGAAATTACATCAGGACCGTAGTTAGGAAATGTTTATCACAATAAAACCACCATATTTTTTTTATTAATAACCACATGGGTAAACCCAAGTTTCTTTATTACAATACGTTTATAGGGATAAACCCTATTTTATTGAATTTAAACATCGTCTTTTTAGTAACTTTTATAGCCACATTTTTCCAAGCCGTCAATGCTCTTCAGCGGGCTTTTTACTAATTGGCTGTCACATTGTGTTACCTGAAACGCGTTTTAAAAACATTTGTCAGTGGGAAATACTGGTGAGTGAATCCCAGTTTAATCAAGAAACATTTTACCAATTAACACAGTATTGAGAGCGATCACATTGTTTATTTCTACACAATTACTCATTCAGTACTGTCAATCCTGACTGGTGGGTCATATTACACATTGGCTAACTCGTCGTCCAATGGTAACGTGTTCCACATTTTGTATACAAAACCCCAACATACCAGCAGTAATTGAAGAACTACAAAGACTCAATCACTGCTTAATCATATTGTAAAGCATTTAAGGTTTTGTAAAATAGTTCACAAAAAGGTTTACAAAAAGCGGATAAACTCACATTGCTGTTTTAGATTTCTTCTAGGGTTTCCTGGTGTTTAATCTATAATTTACACAAATGTACATATGTTAGTATAATAACCCTTTATTTATATTAACGATACCCTCCCCGAGACGGTATTCCAACAACTACGTCAGGTAGAACCGCGACAGTTGTTACGGAACCCTAGATCAATCGGGCAGCGTATCTAATACGTAACTGGGGTTATAATACTTACAACGGAGCAGAACCTCGCTAATTAGGGGGTATTATACTTGAAAATTATGCCTATTACTTCAGAAAGTCGAGATTTAGAAAAGAATTGAACGAGCAGACTGAAGATCCGATGCCCTCTATTTATAGGGCCTGTTTTTTACTTTTACTCGGCCCGCGTAAACAAAGACCACGGGCTACGCGGCCCGCGTAGTAGCACGAGTAGGGTTTATCTTGTCCGGGTCATTGTATAGGGTCGACGGGTGTTGGGCCACGTGGCGGCCTGGGTCGTGCCAGCCATCACCTTCTCGCGGCCCGCGTAAGCTTAAGGGGTGGCTTGCGCGGCCAGCCTAAACCCCATTTTTCTTCTTTTTTAATTATTTTTAATGATATTTTATATTTTGGGCTCGGTTTTCACATACGGGGTGTATTTTAAGACATATAGGGGTATTTAAAATATATTAGGGTGTCCGAAAAATATTCGGGAGGGTTGTTATAACCTCCCCACCTTGTTTTAGAGCTCGTCCTCGAGGTCTACTGGAACAGGTGTGGGTATTTCCTTTGCATCTCTGATTCAAGCTCCCATGTGTATTCTGGTCCTCTTTTGGAGTCCCATTTCACTTTGACCAGAACTAATCTTTTGTGCTTGAGATTCTTAACTTTCCTGTCCTCAATTTGTAGGGGTTTTTCTACAAATTTTAACTGTTCATTCACCTCTATATCTTTAAGAGGTACTATTAGTGATTCATCAGCTAAACATTTCTTGATATTTGATACATGAAATACATCATGTATTCCTGCCATTTCCTCTGGCAGTTGCAGTTGATAGGCTACATGTCCTATTCTTTTAATAATCTTGAAAGGTCCAACATACCTCGGACTTAGCTTTCCCCTTTTTATGAATCTTACCACTCCTTTCCAAGGAGAGACTTTTAATAACACTTTATCTCCTACTTGAAATTCCAACGGTTTTGGTCTGTTGTTAGCATAACTTTTCTGTCGATCACGTGCTGTTTTCAGTCGTTCCTTGACTTGAATAATTTTGTCTGTTGTTTCCTGTACTATCTCAGGTCCAGATAGTTGCTTTTCCCCAATTTCGGCCCAACAGACTGGGGTTTGACACTTTCCTCCATAAAGTGCTTCAAATGGTGCAACATTTATGCTTGTGTGATAACTATTATTATAATAAAATTCTATCAATGGTAAGTGATCGTCCCAATTACCTCCAAAATCAATTACACAAGCTCTAAGCATGTCCTCCATTGTCTGAATTGTCCTTTTGCTTTGTCCATCCGTTTGAGGATGATAATCTGTGCTTAGATTCAACTTAGTTCCCATTGCTTTTTGGAAACTTGTCCAAAAATGAGAGGTAAAATGACTATCTCTGTCAGAAACAATTGATAGAGGAATTCCATGTAAAGAAACTACTTCATTTACATACAATTTAGCTGATTGTTCCATACTAAAAGTTTCTTTCATTGATAGGAAATGAGCTGACTTGGTTAGTCTATCTACAATCACCCAGATTGTATCATTACCTTTCTTTGTTTTGGGTAATTTAGTAACAAAATCCATTGTTATCAATTCCCATTTCCAAACAGACATTTCTAACTGTTGCAATAAACCTGAAGGTTTCTGATGTTCAGCTTTAACTTGTGAACAGGTTAAACACTTAGAAACATAGGCTGCTATGTCCTTTTTCATTCCTATCCACCAGAAATTCTTTCTTAAATCTTGGTACATCTTATTGTTTCCTGGATGCATCGTATATTTAGACTTATGGGCTTCTTCTAATATGCGATGACGTAGGTTTCCTAATTTAGGTATCCACATCTTTTCTTATGGAATCTCCAAATCCCATCTGTTCCTTGTTCTAATTCCTTGATCATTCCTTTTAGTTTTTCACTATCATCCTTGATTACTGATTCTTGTGCTTTTCTAATATGCTCATTTAAATCTACTTGTAGATTTAATTTAAGAGAACGTATCCTTTTTGGCTGTTCGTGATATTTTCGGCTTAAAGCATCAGCAACTACATTAGCTTTTCCTGCATGATACTGAATATCACAATCATAATCACTAAGAAATTCTATCCAGCATCTTTGTCTCATATTCAATTCCTTTTGCCTGAAGACATACCTTAAAATTTTATGATCAGTGAAAATAGTAAACTTACTACCGTACAAGTAATGTCTCCAAATCTTAAGGGCGAAAATTATAGCTCCAAATTCTAAATCATGAGTTGAATAATTTTCTTCATGATTCTTAAGTTGTCTGGATGCATAGGCTATAACCTTTTGACATTCCATTAACACACATCCATAACCTAATTTGGAAGCGTCACAATAGATTACAAAATCTTCAGTTCCTTCTGGTAACGCTAGTATGAGTGCATGGGTTAATCTTTGTTTAAGGATTCTAAAGGCTTCTTCTTGTTTTGGTTCCCATTTAAACTTAACAGATTTACAAGTTAACTTAGTTAAGGGAATGGCTATTCTAGAAAAATCTTGAATAAATCTTCTATAATAACCGGCTAATCCTAAGAAACTTCTAACCTCAGTTGGTGATTCAGGGGTTTTCCACTTGGTTATTGCCTCGGTCTTGGTGGGATCCACATGAATTCCTTCATGATCAACTAGGTGTCCAAGAAATTGTACATGTTCTAACCAAAATTCGCACTTTGAAAACTTAGCATAAAGCTTTTCTTTTCTTAATAAACTTAAAAGTGCGTGCAAATGCTTTGCATGTTCCTCTTTACTCTTAGAGTAAATCAGAATATCATCTATAAAGACAATTATGAATTTATCCAAATATGGCTTACATATTCGGTTCATCATATCCATGAATGCAGCTGGGGCATTGGTTAAACCAAATGGCATGACAGTAAATTCATAATGGCCATACCTTGTTCTGAAAACGGTCTTAGTAATGTTATCTTCCTGTACCTTTAATTGATGATATCCTGACCTTAAATCGATTTTAGAGAAAAATTGTGCTCCTTGCAATTGATCAAACATATCATCTATTCTTGGTAATGGATACCGATTCTTAATTATGACTTTTTTCAATTCACAGTAGTCAATGCACATTCGCATTGATCCGTCCTTCTTTTTAACGAATAAAATCGGCGCTCCCCAGGGTGATGAACTGGGCTGTATGAATCCTTTCTCTAGCAATTCGTCTAATTGTTTCTTTAGTTCTTGCATTTCTGCAGGTGCCAAACTGTAACACCTCGAAAATTCACGTCCTATAATGTGTTGACACGTGTCATAAAGTTTGAACGTGTGAAAGAATGTTATAAAAGGACTAAAGTTGACAAACATGGAAAATACATGATTGTACGTATTCTAAGTGTCAACTATGAATAAATATACTTCATAATAACCCTACATGATGTTTATAACATCAAACGAATAAATCATGGATCATACGAAGCTAAAAGTGAGAGATTACAAACTACAGGGGTTAAATGTATCAACATGTTTAAAGATATACCTCTGAGTGACCTTTTGACAAACCCGAAGCTTTGTAAATGTTAACTATACTCACTTGGATGCACGATTAAAATTTCATTAAGTTTCGTTATCGTATGAAAAAGTTATGACCAAATTCGTATGCGAGGGGTTAAAGTGCATACATTGAAAGTTAAGACTTTTCGGGTTAACCGGAAGTGTTCAGGGACTTGGCAAAGTGGGTATAAGTCCTAAAGCCCTTGTGGGTAAAGATAAGGGGGTCAAATTGAAAGAAATAATGCTAGTTGACCTTCCGAAGAGCCAAGAGACAAGTTGTGGAAGCTTGAAAACGTTTTTGGACGATCAGAAGGGCCACGCGGCCCGCGTGGCATATAACCAAAACTGAGGCGGGCCGCCTCAGGCGCCCAGAACCAGAAAAACCTGCTACATCCCGTTTTGCACGATTCTGACCGATCTTGTTGGTATTTTCACTCTTGGGCGACCCCTAAAATGTTCCTAGACCCTAGAGACACATGTTGGATGGTTGTGGTCGATTATAGAGTTGTGTGTCAAGTTCTTGTGGTGAAAATTTCACTATATAAAGGCCATGACTTTCAATTCATTCCTCACACCTTCATCTGCCCATTTGGATCAATTCTGGAGCTCCCAAGCAGCCTCAACTGATCTTATCTCGTGCATAGGACTCTTGTAAGTCTACTAGTCCTTCTTTAATTGAGTTTAGCTTAGTATTTAGGCTAAAAGTCAAACCGTCGTAATCACGGTTTGACTTCAAGATTAGTCAATAATGGCTCAGTCAATTCTCGAATCAAAGGTAGATATAAGATGGTATTTATGTGGGTAATAAAACCTCAAAAGGGTTTCCCCTGATCATCACTCTAACCAGGTCAAAAGTCGGGTCAAACCTTTACTTAAAAAGTCAACAGGAAGTCTAAAATGCCATTTATGCATAATTAACATTGTAGATCATATACAACCTGTTGGATCATTGTTATAACTTAGTAATAAGTGTAAGAACATGTCTAAACATGTTCAACCCGACTATTTCCTGTTTAGACCCGATTCGGAACCGAAAGTCGCATAGTTTGACTTTCACTTTGACTTTCAGTTCTGACCCGTTTAGGCATGTTTTAGAAATGCCTCAGAGCTTAAATTGGATTAGGTTACATGTTAGAACAACCCTCTGTGATTATACACCTTGGTTCATTAGTTATCCAATTAATATGCATATTTCCGTTAATTGCTCATATGTTAACCGTTATGCCCTTATTACCTTAAAACATGATTTATGAAAATGTAAAAGTGTAGAAACCTTAGTTACTGATATATAAACTTGTATGCGAAGTTTGACATCAGTTTGACTTATAGATTAAGAGTTATGCTCAATATCGCAAAATTAAAGCTTTATGTTAATAAAACGGCGTAATTAGCATATAGCCTAGTTAAGCCTACTTTTTGGTATCAAACTTAATACCCACTGATGTAATATATTATTTTGGGATTTATAAAGATTTTTAATTAATTTTAGGCTGAGCATAACTAGTAGTCGTAGGCTTAATCCGGTAATTGTCGGTTTTGCCATTACGGGCCATAAAATGAGTTTTACATATCTAAACGAATCCAAACCTTTTGCTACTGATCACACATGATAAATAAATTATTTTAATCCTTCTGGAAATATAAAAATATCAGATTTAAGTATCGAACCCGGAAATGGCCTTTAATCGCCTTATTTAGCGTTTTTAACGCATAGTATGTATTAAAATTATATTAGTCATACCCGGGTTGATACCTACTGATATATGAGGCAAATTATGATATTTTAACAGTAAGCAAAGGTTGATAAACTCAGACTTCAGTTTTGAGCTTTTCGGCTTATGTGAAATTACCAAAATACCCCTTCAGTGCATAGTTTGGTTATAAATGATATATTTCACACATATACTTTACCCTACTGATACAACTTATCAAATTGAGTATGTTTTCTGTTTACATCAGACCTGTAACTCAGTTAAACATCTAAACTCTTTTACAACCTTTAAAATGACCAAACTACCCCTACGGGGCATAGTTTGTGTTTAAATTCGTTCCGGGCATAATGAAAGACATCTTACTGATGTCACAACATAGTTGAAGCATATTAACTTAGGATACCTGTATATGGCTCTTACGGATACCCGTTACGCTTATTTCGCGTTCGGTTTGGTTTATGTAACAAGTTTACATAAATTAGCCGAAACGGGTCAAACCTTATCGGTTTAATCTCAAAATCCAGAATGTGCATGAAGGACCCATATTAAAAAAGTCTCTGAACTTGTCGGATCTAAATCACATTCTATCCGGTCTTCGCTTAATCGTACGTACGAACCGTATCCTTGAAACTAGCCGGTCTAAGCTTAAGCTTAATAAAGGACCCGTTAGGATTCTAATAGGTTATTATAAACCTTCGTTCCAGATTAGGAGAACCAGTAAAAGCTACTTGCGTTTGCTTATTGTGATTTATACATTGCTCAGGTAAATACTTTTAACTTATTTTCCCTATACGGGCTTGGGTTACGGTATATAGCATACCGCTTGATCGAGCATCAAATCTCCATCATGAGTGGGTAGTTGACTAATTTGATCGGCTCGTTTAAACAGTCTTGTTTACTTAATGCCTTTGGGGGGTTAAGGACCATGTCCCGGATATCCTTGGCATCATCTTACGAGATTGGCCACGACTTGAGCACGGGGTGTAGGCGTACACCTGTCAGTGTATAACTCTATGATTGTGGTGTGTCTATTGATCTTTAACCTGGACAAGATCCGGGCGACTGAACGCACAAGTAACATGTAATTCGTTCACAAGATTATAATATTATATGATTCTCCCAAGTTAAAAATAAAATGTTTATGCCATGTGCATCCAAACAAATTTTCAATCATTTTTCAAAATGAGTCAGTTGATTGTATTTACCAGTGTAAACTGACGTATTTTCCCAAAAAGATTAAATGCAGGTACTAAGCGTAATTGGCTGTGATTTCTCCTTAGCATCATTAAAAGTCTCGCAAGCTTAGGATGCCGAAGTCTGTTGAACTATTGTTTCCATTTTATGTTCGATCCTTCTGTGGATAACCTTCCGAATATTCTGACATTTGTTATTACAATAATAAATTCGGTTGTATTATATTTTCAATTGCTTCCGCTGTGCATTATTAAATATTGTGTTGTTTGACTATTATGTTGCCAACCACGTCACGATACTCCCCCACCGGGCCCACCGGTGACACGTGGAAATTCGGGGTGTGACAGGTGGGTATCAGAGCCAACACTGAGTGAATTAAACACTAGCCTTTTGTGTTTAATCTCAGTTACACAATTGCACAATCTAAACTTCTGAGTCTAGACTTAACATAGGAATAATCTTAATCCTAATATGGAAATTTTGCTTCCAATTTTTATTATTATTCGATACGTCGCCAAGCGAGGAAGCTGAACTAGGGATTCTCCACACCCGGAGCCTCGAAATGCTGAGCTTCGTACAGCGACCAAGTTGAGACGTGCAACCAAGGGGAAAGCATTCAGGAATTGAATGAAGAAGAAACTCCTTTGCTAAAAATCGTTTCCTCAATAGTCCTTATAAGGACATATTTATTTTTGTCCCTTCGAGGACGACACTATTCCTCTCAAGTCCCGCTTAGGGCAACTTTATACTTTTATTTTTATATAGTGGAATGATTAAGTTTAAACTTTCATTCTAGCAATAAATATTAAATAAATGGAAAAATAACATTTTCTTTTGCAAGATCTACCATTATAGTAAAATGACAAAATCTAAAAAGGACAAGACCTAGCTTCGGGTCATATTAAGACCGGCCAAGATGGCAGTTCCTCAATTTAGATTCAGATCCTTATTAACATTTCAATTTAGAAATTGTTCTGCGATAAATATTAAAAGAATCTTGAGAGTGAAACCTAGCCTGAATGTCATTATAAAGACCTGGCCAAGATGGTAAGACCTGTTTAAAAGATTCGTATTCCAGTTAACATCTGAAAACATGTTAACACTCCCGTCAGATGTGATTCGTTGGAAATCACACACGTTATTAAGGATTCTTCAAAGGACTCCTAACCCAGTATAATGATTCCTGAATCCTGGGTTTACATCATCAATTAAGATGATCATATTTTAACCATACGTGGTAATATAGTGCCTACGGGCCTTGCTCATTTCCACATGAGCCAGAATACAGTGGTAGCTATGACTCCCTGTCAGAAAAAGGTAATGAACTAGGTTCAAACCTCAAATGCTTTGATTCTCTGAAATCATAAGCATATAATTTATATATGTCTTTGTGACTAAGCCTGTTGTGCTAATATAATTTAAAGGCCTTGATTCTCTGAAATCATGGCTTATAATTTAAAAAAAAATTGTCCTTGTGACTAGGCCTTTGGTGCTATTAAATAAAACTGTTATTGTTGCTTTGATTCTCTGAAATCATAAGCTTATAATTTATAAATGTCCATATGACCAGGCCATTGGGTGCCACTAATAAAACTGTTGATGTTTTATAATTAGGATAAATTATAATAGAAATCCTAAATAAATATATGATTAATAAATTAACCAAATATGGTCTCTGTTTACCATGGTTAATGAATTTCCCTAAGGGGCAATTCCGTAATAAACATCCCTTATAAGGGAAATGCCTACGGGCTATAGTTAATGTCCTTTGAGACTAAAGACAGTGGCAGCCTACAGCTCCCTGTCAGGAAAAGGTAATGAACTTTGATTCAAACCTTAATGCCGCGATTCTCTGAAACCATAACTTATAAATTAAACTTGTCTACGCGACTGGGCCAATTGTGCTATTATTAACTTATAAATTAGGATTTATGATAAAAATCCCGAATAAGATAAATATCATTCCTTCCTTGCCAGTATACATATTAAAAAGAATCTTAAAGGTACGACCTAGCCTATATGTCATTCCAGACGAGGCCAAGATGGTAGAACCTATCCAAAGGATTCAAATCCTTATAACATTGTAAATATGTTATCACTCCTGGCAACAGTGAGACGATAAAATCACACTTGTCGTCTTTTTATTAGGAATTGTCCAAACCCCTTGTTTAGCCTAAATGATCAAAAGGAATCATGGCTATAAACATCGAACATGATGAACACATCAAAACATCCATTAGGATGTATACCTACGGGCAAGGATGTATACATGAAAAGATAGTTTTATTTCAGAACTTCTTGTCAAGGCAATGACATATGAAATTTCCGATCCAAAGGAATCATTGATTTTGATTTAAAAATTTTCCCTAGTGACAAGGCCTATGAGCCATCAAAAGTCCTTCGGAACAAGCCCTTGTGCTATATATAAAAGATATCAGTATGACATTGGCAGTCGTGACTTATGTCCCCTGCCTAATAGATATGAAGGATTATATTCCGTTTAAACGCCAAAGATAGTTTATTTAAAAACTTAGGCAAAACATAACCAAATGAAGTTAATACTATCTATTCGCCTATATGGTTCATTTGTACCATGGCTAAATAATCATCAAATTTGACAATTCACCATATACTTAAACCAATTATTACTACTTGGTTTGTAGCCTTCAAAGCTTCATCATGGCCGACTCCTCTGAAGCTCACAATCATCCAGTTAATCAGGAGGATGATGCAAGACTGAAATTAATAAGCACCGGATTACAGGCTATGATCAAAATAGCCGTAAGCAACGCTGTGGACCGTGTGTTGAAGGATCTTAAGCGAAAGTGCGATAATACCCCAAATAAAGGTTACAAGAAGGGTAAGACCGGTTCGAGCTATAACCAGTCCAAACCAAGGAAGGCAAAACCCAAATGTAAAACCTGCAAAAGAAGACACTGGGGGCAGTGTCGATCAAACCCAAAGATAAAGCGATGTGGCATCTGTAAAAGAGATGGCCACCAGTCCCACGAATGTAGGGACATAAAGAATGCAAGCTGTTTCGGCTGCGGCGAAAAGGGCCACATCGGTACTAAATGCCCTAAGGCTGCCAAGGAAGGAGCAACTAAGTCTGGGAAGGATTTGAATGATAATCAGCAGACCGGTGAGAAGACTAGATGCAAAACCTGTAGGAAATACCACCTCGGGAAGTGCAGATTTGAATCTCAGTCTCTACCCTGTGGAATCTGCAAGTCCAAGGGGCATAAGACCATGGATTGCAAGAGATTGGGAGAAGCAACCTGCTATGGTTGCAATAAAAAGGGGCACATTAAGACCAACTGCCCTGAATACGCTAAAAAGCTTAAGGAAGCTAAGAAGACCGAAGCTGGAAGCTCTCGAATGGGCGCTCAGGAGGCTATTCAGGATGACAATGTCATAACAGGTAATTGTTATCAATGACGCTCATGCTAGAGTATTAGTTGATTCAGGTTCAGATAAGTCTTCTGTAGACAATAGATTTTGTAAATCATTAAATCTGCCTGCTAAAACTCTAAGTGTTAAATGTAAAGTAAAATTTACCGATAGTACCTCAGAGACGGCTTCAGAAATATTAAATGGATGTTTTATATCCATTAGGAATTTATTCCGATGTCCTAGTTCCGTTGAAATATAAGGACTCAATATAGTGATAAAAAAATCGATGGTTGCCTTAAAAATCAAGCCCATATTATGAGTGATAAGAAGCAATTAATTATCAAGACTCATTATGAGACAACCCTCATAATTACAAGTATCTGTACAATTAATTAATAAAAAGCAACAAAAAATGGTGGAATTGGCCGTCCCCGGAATCGAACCTGGGTCTAGGCCGCACCCTTTCGCGCGCCTAGCCAACTGAGCTAGGTGCCTAGTTTGTGAAACTTCTATTATTGATTAAATATAAGCACTTGTACAATAACTTCCTTATTCCTTCTATAAGTCACCTACTTATACTCATTCTTTTGACTAAGTATTAAAATCCAAGATTTTTACCTCTATGTTTGGTTACTCTTGGCTTGCTTATGTTGACCAAACACTAGAAAGGAACTTATTAGAAAAACCAAGTATCCGTTTCGCAAATAGGGGAAAAGACGGAATAAGAATTTTCCGACTCTCGCCATAAAAGTTCTAGACAGTCGACAGTATGTCGCAAATTTTGAATTCATTGGCTGAGATAGTACCCTATTCAGTATACCCAAAAATCTAAGCTTAAAACACATAATTATTAGTGGTTTGACTGCTAAGAGATACGTTTGGGTTCGGATGCTAATAAGCTTCTCATAAGATCTTAAGCTTAGCAAACCTTTATTATTATCCACAAGGTATAACTACCAAGGAAACCATAGTAACCGATTCTTCTAGATCGGCAAGGAATCCTTCCGAAAATCAGAGTACTCTTTCTTTGCATAGAGTACGACAACATATGCTATTTTAATTATTTTCTCATTGTTTTTCTATCGCCTGCGAATGCCAAACTATGTTTGATAAAAGTGTCATATGAGTATTGGCGTATCTTAGTGTGTCCCATAGATTATTTCCATGTCTGATCAGCATGGAGGTTTAATACATGGAACCCCTAAGATATCCCAACAGTCATATTGTACTAAAGTCGACTATTAGTATTCAAAGAAGATATCCATAATAGAATTATCCAAATAAATATTCCCTGGTAACGGAATATGAGGACTCATAACATGAATGTGTCACTTATTAGACACAAGCGTTGATGAGTGAACTGGAGCCTGAGATATGGAAAAATCTCTGTAACCTCCTTACATCTTGATTATCTCCTCATAAGTTTTTCCCTGCTTACCCCCTGGAAGGCAGGTATAATTAAGATTAGCATCCCGCTGTGGGCTGGAGTATTATGAAAACTCCATATTGATTCTGGAAAAATCGAAACCTTGATTAAGTAGGCTCATATAGCCTGACTCAATCTTCTGAGGGTTCTATATTATTAAAAAAGAAAGACGGTTCATTTTACTTATGCATTAGTTACCGCAACCCTAATTAGGCAACAATTAAGAAATTGCCATCAGTTGTTCTGAATCGGCGATTTGTTCAACTAACTTCAAGGATCAACTAATCCTTAAAATTTGTTAAGTAGTGGTTGGAATAACCATCTCACCTTAAGATAAGCTTGTCTATGATAGTTGGTATGTAAGCATCAAGGCTGCTCCCTTGGAAACCTTGTAAAGATAGACTGATAAACATCTACTGTAAGGGCAATAGATTGGTAAGTTCAATTACCAGGATCTAAGGGGAAAAATTATTGGTGGATAGACTTGAAGAAGTCTGTAGCCACCTATGTAGCTAAATGCTTGACTTGTGCGCAAGTCAAAGCTGAGCATCAGAAACCATCAGGTTTGCTACAACAGCTTGAACTTCCTACGTGGAAGTGGGAAATGGTAACTATGGATTTTATTACCAAGTTACCTAAGACAAGGAAAGGAAATGATACGATATGGGTTATAGTTGACAGACTGACTAAGTCAGCACATTTCTTACCCATCAAGGAGACTTATAGCTCCGACATGTTAGCCCAGTTATACGTGGATAAGATTGTAGCCTTACATGGCATACCTGTGTCTATTATCTCTGACAGAGATACTAGATACACATCACATTTTTGGAAGAGTTCCAACAATCTTTGGGCACACGTTTGAATTTTAGTACGGCCTATCATCCTCAGACTGACGGTCAGAGTGAGCGTACTATTCAAACGTTGGAAGACATGCTACGTGCATGTGCGATCGATTTGGGAGGTAGTTGGGATAAGAACCTACCGTTAATCGAATTCTCCTACAACAATAGCTACCATACCAGCATTAAGGCTGCGCCTTTTGAGGCATTATACGGTAGCAAGTGTAGATCGCCTATTTGTTGGGCGGAAATTGGAAATGTCCAGTTATCAGGACCAGAGGTAGTGTTCGAAACAACGGACAGGATTGTCCAGATTCGTGACCGTCTCAAAGCTGCCCGGGATAGGCAGGAGAGTTACGCTGATCCTAAGCGTAAGGATTTTCACTTCGAAGTAGGTGACAAAGTCCTACTTAAAGTGTCACCCTGGAGGAGTGATGTGGTTTGGTAAGAAAGGCAAGCTAAGACAGAGATACAAAGGACCTTTCGAGGTTATCAAACGTGTCGGGTCAGTTGCCTATAAGTTAAACTTACCGGTAGAGCTCAGTGGAATTCACAATGTGTTCCACATCTGCAATCTGAAGAAGTGCTTCGCTGAGGAATCACTGGTTATACCCATACAGATGTGCGTATGGATGAGAGCTTAAAATTTGTTGAAAAACCTTTGTCGATTGAAGATCGACAGGTAAGCAAGCTTCGAAGGAAGCATATACCTTTTGTAAAGGTCAAATGGGATGCCCGTAGAGGTCCCGAATTCACGTGAGAAGTTGAATCAACGATGAAAGAAAAGTACCCTTACTTATTTCAGTAAATCTCGGGTCGAGATTTATTTTAAGGGGGTGAGGATGTAACACCTCGAAAATTCACGTCCTATAATGTGTTGACACGTGTCATAAAGTTTGAACGTGTGAAAGAATGTTATAAAAGGACTAAAGTTGACAAACATGGAAAGTACATGATTGTACGTATTCTAAGTGTCAACTATGAATAAATATACTTCATAATAACCCTACATGATGTTTATAACATCAAACGAATAAATCATGGATCATACGAAGCTAAAAGTGAGAGATTACAAACTACAGGGGTTAAATGTGTCAACATATTTAAAGATATACCTCTGAGTGACCTTTTGACAAACCTGAAGCTTTGTAAATGTTAATTATACTCACTTGGATGCACGATTAAAATTTCATTAAGTTTCGTTATCGTATGAAAAAGTTATGACCAAATTCGTATGCAAGGGGTTAAAGTGCATACATTGAAAGTTAAGACTTTTCGGGTTAACCGGAAGTGTTCAGGGACTTGGCAAAGTGGGTATAAGTCCTAAAGCCCTTGTGGGTAAAGATAAGGGGGTCAAATTGCAAGAAATAATGCTAGTTGACCTTCCGAAGAGCCAAGAGACAAGTTGTGGAAGCTTGAAAACGTTTTTGGACGATCAGAAGGGCCACGCGGCCCACGTGGCATATAACCAAAACTGAGGCGGGCCGCCTCAGGCGCCCAGAACCAGAAAAACCTGCTACAGCCCGTTTTGCACGATTCTGACCAATCTTGTTGGTATTTTTCACTCTTGGGCGACCCCTAAAATGTTCCTAGACCCTAGAGACACATGTTGGATGGTTGTGGTCGATTATAGAGTTGTGTGTCAAGTTCTTGTGGTGAAAATTTCACTATATAAAGGCCATGACTTTCAATTCATTCCTCACACCTTCATCTGCCCATTTGGATCAATTCTGGAGCTCCCAAGCAGCCTCAACTGATCTTATCTCGTGCATAGGACTCTTGTAAGTCTACTAGTCCTTCTTTAATTGAGTTTAGCTTAGTATTTAGGCTAAAAGTCAAACCGTCGTAATCACGGTTTGACTTCAAGATTAGTCAATAATGGCTCAGTCAATTCTCGAATCAAAGGTAGATATAAGATGGTATTTATGTGGGTAATAAAACCTCAAAAGGGTTTCCCCTGATCATCACTCTAACCAGGTCAAAAGTCGGGTCAAACCTTTACTTAAAAAGTCAACAGGAAGTCTAAAATGCCATTTATGCATAATTAACATTGTAGATCATATACAACCTGTTGGATCATTGTTATAACTTAGTAATAAGTGTAAGAACATGTCTAAACATGTTCAACCCGACTATTTCCTGTTTAGACCCGATTCGGAACCGAAAGTCGCATAGTTTGACTTTCACTTTGACTTTCAGTTCTGACCCGTTTAGGCATGTTTTAGAAATGCCTCAGAGCTTAAATTGGATTAGGTTACATGTTAGAACAACCCTCTGTGATTATACACCTTGGTTCATTAGTTATCCAATTAATATGCATATTTCCGTTAATTGCTCATATGTTGACCGTTATGCCCTTATTACCTTAAAACATGATTTATGAAAATGTAAATGTGTAGAAACCTTAGTTACTGATATATAAACTTGTATGCGAAGTTTGACATCAGTTTGACTTATAGATTAAGAGTTATGCTCAATATCGCAAAATTAAAGCTTTATGTTAATAAAACGGCGTAATTAGCATATAGCCTAGTTAAGCCTACTTTTTGGTATCAAAATTAATACCCACTGATGTAATATATTATTTTGGGATTTTTAAAGATTTTTAATTAATTTTAGGCTGAGCATAACTAGTAGTCGTAGGCTTAATCCGGTAATTGTCGGTTTTGCCCTTACGGGCCATAAAATGAGTTTTACATATCTAAACGACTCCAAACCTTTTGCTACTGATCACACATGATAAATAAATTATTTTAAGCCTTCTGGAAATATAAAAATATCAGATTTAAGTATCGAACCCGGAAATGGCCTTTAATCGCCTTATTTAGCGTTTTTAACGCATAGTATGTATTGAAATTATATTAGACATACCCGGGTTGATACCTACTGATATATGAGGCAAATTATGATATTTTAACAGTAAGCAAAGGTTGATAAACTCAGACTTCAGTTTTGAGCTTTTCGGCTTATGTGAAATTACCAAAATGCCCCTTCGGTGCATAGTTTGGTTATAAATGATATATTTCACACATATACTTTACCCTACTGATACAACTTATCCAATTGAGTATGTTTTCTGTTTACATCAGACCTGTAACTCAGTTAAACATCTAAACTCTTTTACAACCTTTAAAATGACCAAACTACCCCTACGGGGCATAGTTTGTGTTTAAATTCGTTCCGGGCATAATGAAAGACATCTTACTGATGTCACAACATAGTTGAAGCATATTAACTTAGGAAACCTGTATATGGCTCTTACGGATACCCGTTACGCTTATTTCGCGTTCGGTTCGGTTTATGTAACAAGTTTACATAAATTAGCCGAAACGGGTCAAACCTTATCGGTTTAATCTCAAAATCCAGAATGTGCATGAAGGACCCATATTAAACAAGTCTCTGAACTTGTCGGGTCTAAATCACATTCTATCCGGTCTTCGCTTAATCGTGCGTACGAACCGTATCCTTGAAACTAGCCGGTCTAAGCTTAAGCTTAATAAAGGACCCGTTAGGATTCTAATAGGTTATTATAAACCTTCGTTCCAGATTAGGAGAACCAGTAAAAGCTTCTTGCGTTTGCTTATTGTGATTTATACATTGCTCAGGTAAATACTTTTAACTTATTTTCCCTATACGGGCTTGGGTTACGGTATATAGCATACCGCTTGATCGAGCATCAAATCTCCATCATGAGTGGGTAGTTGACTAATTTGATCGGCTCGTTTAAACAGTCTTGTTTACTTAATGCCTTTGGGGGGTTAATGACCATGTCCCGGATATCCTTGGCACCATCTTACGAGATTGGCCACGACTTGAGCACGGGGTGTAGGCGTACACTTGTCAGTGTATAACTCTATGATTGTGGTGTGTCTATTGATCTTTAACCTGGACAAGATCCGGGCGACTGAACGCACAAGTAACATGTAATTCGTTCACAAGATTATAATATTATATGATTCTCCCAAGTTAAAAATAAAATGTTTATGCCATGTGCATCCAAACAAATTTTCAATCATTTTTCAAAATGAGTCAGTTGATTGTATTTACCAGTGTAAACTGACGTATTTTCCCAAAAAGATTAAATGCAGGTACTAAGCGTAATTGGCTGTGATTTCTCCTTAGCATCATTAAAAGTCTCGCAAGCTTAGGATGCCGAAGTCTGTTGAACTATTGTTTCCATTTTATGTTCGATCCTTCTGTGGATAACCTTCCGAATATTCTGACATTTGTTATTACAATAATAAATTCGGTTGTATTATATTTTCAATTGCTTCCGCTGTGCATTATTAAATATTGTGTTGTTTGACTATTATGTTGCCAACCACGTCACGATACTCCCCCACCGGGCCCACCGGTGACATGTGGAAATTCGGGGTGTGACACAAACGGTAAGGTGCTTTGGCAATTGGTGCCGTTCCTGGTAATAAATGGATTCTGAATTCAACTTCTCTATCTGGAGGTTACCCTGGTAATTCTTCTGGAAATACATCTGAAAACTGAGATACTACTGGAATATCCCTCAATTCTTTTCCTTTAGTGTTAGTGATTATAGAAATCAAATACACTAATGATCCTTTTCTTATGTAACTTGTTGTTTTCATCACAGAGATGAATTTAGTGGATCTAGAGGTTTTATATCCTTTAATTGTGATCTTTTCACCCTTTGGTGAATTTACTTGTATTGACTTTTGATCACACAAAATACTGGCTTTATTGGCTATAAACCAATCCATTCCTAATACTACATCAAATCCTGCCAGATTCATTGGGTAAAGGTTTGCAATAAATTTTTGATTTAGAATTTCTATTCTTGCTCCCTGCAAGATTTCAGAAATTCTAATGGTTTCCCCATTTGCTGTCTCTACTAAACATTCTTGTGGAAGTTTAGTTAATGATTGATTGAGAAGTTTGCAAAATGAAGTATTAATAAAACTTTGGTTTGCACCAGAGTCGAATAATACTTTAGCAAAAATATCATTAACTAAAAACGTACCAGTGATCACATCCGGGATCATCTTTGCTTCTTCTGTAGTCAGAACAAATGCTCTAGCATTTTTGGTATTCTTGTTGTTCGTAGCCGGAGCTAATTTTGGGCAGTTAGGTTTGATATGACCTTGTTCTCCACAGTTGTAACATATCCTGTTATTAGCTTTCTTCCTGCAGTCTTCTTCCTCGTGTCCCGATATTTTGCAAAAGTTACAGTATATGGAGCATCTTCCTGAATGCTTCCTTTTTCAATTCTTACAGTAGGGTGTAGAGGTAGAACCTATATTTTTCCCACGATAGAATTTCCAGAACGAAATTCTTGTGTGAGCTTCTGGGTTAGGTTCCTCCTTTGATCCTCTTCTTGTGTACGAATTAATTCATCTGTCAAGGTATTGGCTAGTTCTACAGCTTCTTCTATGGTTTGAGGTCTAGCTGCCTTGACTACGTGTCTTATTTCCCCGATTAATCCCCAGATATAATGGGAGATTAACACTGGTTCAGGTGAAGCAAGGGTTGGCACTATTCTAGCATATTCAAAGAATTACTTAGTGTATCCCTTACTATCCACACCAGTCATTCTAAGGTTTAGGAATTTGTTTGCTATCTGCTCTTTTTCATTAGGAGGGCAGAATTTCCTTTCTACCATGTTTTTAAACTCCACCCATTCCATATTGTAAGTTCTATCACTTCCTCTAGACTGAAGGATAGTATTCCACCATTCTAGTGCTGAATTCTTAAATAGATTAGAAGCAAACATTATCTTATCTTCTTCTGCTCACTTGGTTATTCTTAAGACGGCCTCAGTCTTTTCTATACAACGTAGAGTTGCAATGGCCCCTTCGTTGCCCGAGAATTCCATTGGTTTACAAGACCATAATTCTTTATAAGAACAACCGTAAGACACAGTTCTTCTTCTTTTGGGAATAGGCATTTGAAGTACAGGTCCATTGTTTATGCTATTGTCAGGTTAGGAAGGTCGCTTGCTATCATGTTTACTTTTATTTTCTGCTTCCCTAACCGTTTGAAGAATATATGGCATCGCATCTATTATTCCTTGTGCCACTATGTGTTGGATGGCGCTGTTATCCACTTGGTTTCCATTGTTGTTGTTTGGATTTTCGTTACCCAATTTATTGTTACCCTGGTTATCATTATTCAGATTTCCCTGGTTTACTTCGTCGTTCATCTGAATTTTAAACATTTATCACATATTAATATCACAAGATAATTAAATAGTTTAGGTAACAACCACATAACACACATATTGGTCAAAAGCGTAGAGCATTGCGACTTTACTCTTTTTATATAGTATGCGTCAAATACACACTAAAATAGGAAAATTACAATACTATTATGCATCACTAACCACGAAATGGTCTATACTACCATATATTATTTTATTATTATTACCAACTCCACTTATCTTCTTTCATGGATATGGATTTCCCCCGAAATCCATCTGACGCTCGTCGTATTTCCAGACGAGTTGTTCTCCTACACACCTCATCCTCTCAGTACTCTCTAAGATTTCTTCTTCGAAAATTCGGAGTTCTTGCAAGTTCTCTACACTTATTGGGGGTGCAGGTGCTGGTACTGGATCTGGATACTGTGGCCTGGGATTTTCCTGAGGGTACGGATTCTCTAAAATCTCCCTGATGTATACGTCGTTTTCATAATAGGGATCTAGAGGGTCCAGACCTAGATACGCTGCTATGTTCGGCAAGGTTTTGTCATTTAGATGGTAGCGTGGCACATAATCCCTAAGATCATCAAACCATGGATCATAATTTGGGTCTAAAGGATTAGGGGCTGGTATCCTAGGTATCTCCTCAGGGTTGAAATCGTGCATTTCTACCTCCATCGGCTGCGTGGGAATTAAAGGTAAGGGTTGTGGGGCTACTAGTAGTTCCAGACTTGGGTCGGCAGCAGTTGTTGCTAGGATATGGAAATTGGCTAGGCTTCTATTAAGCATATCCTGTGTATGGGCATCTGACTCTCGCTTAGCGACTGCTAGGACTCTTTGCTGTTGCAACTTTCGCATTCTTTTTCTACGCTCAAAGGCTCCCTTACTGAACCATCCTCTCTTTTTCTGAGGGAATGGCTCTTCAGACTGAGCTTTAAAGGCAAATATCCCTTCTTCCTGATCAGCGGAATACTCAGAGAGGGTAGGCTGGGAAGAGATACCTTCACTCCTAGGTGAATCGGACAACTGACGATACACATCTGAGGGTCCTTGATCACTCATATTGTAAACTAACAAATAGTCAAATAACACATAACAATAAAATACAGATAGTCACGTATTTTCGAATTTTATTTCCTAACAATGTAGATAATATATTGATGTCAGCAGAACACTCCAGTGGCTGAATCAGTGGCTAAGCTCTGATACCACCTTCTGTCGCAACCCCCGCCCCCTTATCTGTCCCGGGAACGGACGACCGCGAACATTCGTTTGTAGTGGTATCAGGTATTTAATTATTAATTTGGCAGCGGAAATTACATCAGGACCGTAGTTAGGAAATGTTTATCAGAGTAAAACCACCATATTTTTTTTTATTAATAACCACATGGGTAAACCCAAGTTTCTTTATTATAATACATTTATAGGGATAAACCCTAGTTTATTGAATTTAAAACATCGTCTTTTTAGTAACTTTTATAGCCACATTTTTTCAAGCCGTCAGTGCTCTCCAGCGGGCTTTTTACTAATTGGCTGTCACATTGTGTTACCTGAAACGCGTTTTAAAAAAAATTGTCAGTGGGAAATACTGGTGAGTGAATCCTAGTTTAATTAAGAAACATTTTACCAATTAACACAGTATTGAGAGCGATCACATTGTTTATTTCTACACAATTACTCATTCAGTACTGTCAATCCTGACTGGTGGGTCATATTACACATTGGCTAACTCGTCATCCAATGGTAACGTGTTTCACATTTTGTATACAAAACCCCAACATACCGGCAGTAATTGAAGAACTACAAAGACTCAATCACTGCTTAATCATATTGTAAAGCATTTAAGGTTTTGTAAAATAATTTACAAAAAGGTTTACAAAAAGCGGATAAACTCACATTGCTGTTTTAGATTTCTTCTAGGGTTTCCTGGTGTTTAATCTATAATTTACACAAGTGTACATATGTTAGTATAATAACCCTTTATTTATATTAACGATACCCTCCCCGAGACGGTATTCCAACAACTACGTCGGGCAGAACCGCGACAGTTGTTACGGAACCTTGGATCAATCGGGCAGCGTATCTAATACGTAATTGGGGTTATAATACTTACAACGGAGCAGAACCTCGCTAATTAGGGGGTATTATACTTGAAAATTATGCCTATTACTTCAGAAAGTCGAGATTTAGAAAAGAATTGAACGAGCAGACTGAAGATCTGATGCCCTCTATTTATAGGGCCTGTTTTCGTCTTTTACGCGGCCAGCGTAAACAAAGACCACGGGCTACGCGGCCCGCGTAGTAGCCCGGATAGGGTTTAGCTTGTCTGGGTCATTGTATAGGGTCGACGGGTGTTGGGCCACATGGCGGCCTGGGGTCGTGCCAGCCATCACCTTCTCGCGGCCCGCGTAAGCTTAAGGGGTGGCTTACGCGGCCCGCCTAAACCCCATTTTTCTTGTTTTTAAATTATTTTTAATGATATTTTATATTTTGGGCTCGGTTTTCACATACGGGGTGGATTTTAAGACATATAGGGGTATTTAAAATATATTAGGGTGTAAGAAAAATATTCAGGAGGGTTGTTATAGAGAGAGAGGAAAGTGCTGCCGTCGAGCTTGGGAGGATTAGGGTTTTAGGCCGCATGTGTGTTTTGGAATTCTGGAAACCCTTATGCATATTTGCGATGTTAACTAGAGGTGACTGGGCCTTGATTTGGGCTTCGAGGAATAGACTGGGCCGGCGACGAAACTTCCTGAAGGACTCCCTTTGACGAAGAACCTTCTTCGTCATGAGAAACTTAGGGCGACGAACCTTGGTGGTTCGTCGACTTATGCCTGAGACGAAGGAGCCTGATTCTTCGTCGTCTTAGGTTTTGTTTGTGATTCAAGTGTGGTGCTAAGTTATATTATGTCTAAACATTAAACAACCAACATAAGAATACTTTAATCAATCATCAATTATGAACATGTTACAACGCAAAACAATTATGAATCAAAATTGTGAACAAGTGATGCGTAGACGAAAGACCTTGAAATCTCGGGTTGTCACATCATCCCCAACTTGAAAGAAATTTCATCCCGAAGTTTGATAAGTAACCCAAAAGCGGCAAGGTGTTAGATCAGGATGACTGTGTATTTTCCTCGGGTGCCACATCATCCCCAACTTGAAAGGGAATTTTGTCCCAAAATTCTCTAGTGACATCAGAAGTTGCTTCAACCGTTTGAACAATCAAGGATACTAGAGCTTTATCAAATCTTTGCGTTCCCACGTGGATTCCGGTCCACGTCTTGAGTTCCAACAAACTCTCACGATTGGAATTCGACTATGTTAACGAACCTTGACTTCCTGGCCCATGTTTTCGATAGATTCCTCGAAGACTGCAACTTGTCATTACCTTAGGCTCTAGTAAAGGTATCATAAGTGTTTTGTCAAACAAACACTACCTTAGATTCGAGACATAATGACATCGTGTACGTTATCCAATTCGTCGGGTAACTCGAGTTTGTAGGTCACGCTACCGATTCTTCCGAGAATTTTTGAATGGCCCAACATAACGTAATTTAAGCTTGCCACACTTCCCAAAGCGTACCACACCCTCCCAGGGTGAGACTTTCAATCATGACACGTTCGCCTGCAGTGAACTCCCAGCGTTTCCTAAGCTTATCAGCTTTCCTGGCGGTCACGCGTTGCCGCCCTACGATTCCTGATCTAAATAATCTTCTCAGAGGTTTCAAGTATAAGTCCTGGACCGGTGATTAGGTTGTCACCCACCTTAGTCCAACAAGGAGCTTGGCGTTATCGTCCATGCAATGCCTCAAACAGAGCTGTCTGAATACTAGAATGATAACGCCTGCAGTAGAACTTAACCCAAGGTAAGTGTCCTTCCAACTCTTACTAAAGTCAATCACACACATGCTCGCAGCGTGTCTTCGAGTGTCAGGATGGTTTGTTACTCCGACCGTTTGTCCTACGGTGATAAGCAATGCTCATGTCTAGACGTGAGCCAAGGGTGTTGTGTATGCCTGTCTTAAATCAGGTATAGATCAAAATAAGAGGTAACGGGAGTTGGCACCCCGTGCCTAAAAACCGTCCTTCACAGGTAATTATTCACAGGATACGAAGACTTGTCATTTTTTCCTTAATTGCAACAAAGTGTACTGGTTACATGAGATAATCAACGATCACCCATGTGATATTGTTTTCGTTTTGAGTTTTAGGTAGACCAGTGACAAAATCCATGGCAGTCTGTTCCCATTTCCAAATGGGTGTTTCTGATTGCTGACACAAACCAAAAGGTTTCTGATATTCCACCTTGACTTTCGCATAAGTCAAACATTGTTCACATACATTGCTATATGGATCATCATGCCTGGCTGCCAGTACCAGATTTATAGATCCTAATATCTCCTATCAAAATTCAGACGACTAGAATATCAAGGATGGTGTGCTTCGCTCAACACAAGTTCCCTTGAATTGCTCTATAGTGAGACCCATACTAGTTCCATGAAGTAGCGAATATCGTCCGACTTGCCAAAAGTTGCTCCTCCATGCCCTGCATGGTCTCAACTTAAAAATTCTATTCCTTCAGTGCTTCGGTTCGAACAAAACGGATCTGATCAGGTAGGTTAGAGTCGATGGCGTGCTGCGAGGCTCGTACACGTTTAGGTTTCATAGTTGAAATCATTCAAAAGTTCCATCCAGCGATGCCATCACATGTTTAGCTCTTTCGAAACAAGGGTACACGGGAGGCTCTTGTGATCGGTCTAAGTGCTGCATTCGGTACCGTCCAAGTAATGCCTCCAACTTAAATCCAAAGACCATGGCTTCCAACGCAGGTCGTGACTCTTGCAGTTTTTCTTGTGAATCCACCACGTAAGCCATAACCTTCTCGTGTTGCATCGGCGTGTAACTGGGACTCTGATTCGAACCATCATGGTATACCACTGGATCACCCGTACCCTCGGGTAAAGACGACGCTCAGTGCATTGTAATGTTTGGTTTCAAAAGCTAAAAAGACGTCCTCATGTTTTGTCTCCCACGAATACACAGCACCCTGTTGTGCTAAAGAGATTAAAGTTGCGCGTTCTTCAAAATTCTCGCAATGAATCTGCGATAGTATCTAGCGAAATCAAGAAATTGCTGTATCCCCGAAGGACTCTTTGGTGCCGATCAATTTCTAATAAAATGGATCTCATCGAGATCCACGTGTATCCCCACTTCGTTGACTACGAGACCAAGAAAGTGTACTTCCCAAATCCTGAAGTCACGCTTAGGTAGACTTCGCATGGAGTCGCTCCTCCCCTAGGAGCCCTAAGATAATATACAAGTGCCATTCATGGTGTTCCTTTCTCACGGAAGTGATTCAAAACGTCATTGGTAAACACGGTTGGCGAATCTGGCGAGATGGGTTGACACATACTACTCATGTGATCCCTAAGGCTGCTGGTGTGTTGGATAACTTAAACAACATGAAAAGAAAATCGTAATGGCCGTACTATGTCTGTAACGCCGTGTTAGGAATCATCCTCCCCTGGGTCTTCCATCAGGTGACAGTCCGATCTTAAGTCGGTTTCCGAATAGAAGCTTGATTATTGCAGTGGGTCAAGCAGGTCATCGATGCGAGATAGAGGGTGACGGTCTATGATTGCCACATTGTGGTAGTCTGTACACGTACGAAAGGACTCGTCCTTCATTTCCACAATAGAGCTCGGGTTCCCCAAAACGAGAAGCTAGTTCGATAAAACTCCCATCCAGTAGTTCCTGAAGTTGATTGGACAGTTCTTGCAACTCTCCAAGCGCAAGATGATGCAAGTGCCAGAAATCAGGACTGCTTCTGGTGTGATACACATCTGATATTCCTCCTGACAATGTGGGGAAAACCTGGAAGTTCTTCGGGCTGCGCACCGATAATCAATGATAGGGTAGCAGGGTAGGTGAAACACTTCTGGGCTCCCACCGCCGAGGTGATGCTGACAATCAGTGAATCTTCACGATGAAGGGATATATATGCGATTTCCTCCTTTCAGAAGATTTCTGCTTGAGGCTTGGACATCCGGTCCATACTATCGACTACACCAAAGTTTCCAACAGTAGTAGGGGAAAGGTCAATGTCGAATTCGTGACCTACCAGATTGGGTTGTACCTTAGGTAAACGTGTGAGACTTCAATTGGCTTGCCATCAGCCACTTCTACAACGTGTCTGTCCTCAAGAGGCATCAGGGTTAAGCAGAACAAAGATGAAGCGATTAGTTACCAAAAAACATACAAGCTACCATGTTGCTATAATCCTGGCATCGCCCACGCCAATCCTAAATGCCCATCCACGAGCACCACTTTCGGTGTTATTGTTACTGTTACGAGGATTCCCAATACTGTCATTGTTCCCTGGGTTGTTGACGTCTTGACTTAACAACGCCCAATCCTGGTCAAAGTCACCTTTGTTTCCATGCTGAAAGTTATGATTTGTGAGTATCTTGTTGTCGTCGTGGCCATTGCCTCAAATGTTGTTGCTTCGAAAACAGATCCTTGTGATCTTTTTCTTTTAGGGTCCACTTCCCCGTTGTTCTTGTCACGTCCTAGGGTACTGCCCATGGCGCTAGCAATTACACATCCCATAATCCAGTCGGTTTCCAGTGTTTATGCCCCGATTGAAGTCAACCTACTGATGTTCGTTGTCAGAGAGCAGAGTCCTCCTAACACTAGGGTTGGTAATGCATCACATTCATCTTCTTGTTCATCGGTCTTGCAAGTTGATTGAGTAATACAAGGTATGTTGCGAGAGTGTTGCAGAAGTGATCGCACTTCTGGATCTAAGGCGTCAATACGTTAAGTTCCAGCAAACGAAGAAAAGTGAGAAAGGTATAGACCAATCATTCGACGCTGCGACATCTAACTCAGAGACGTTCGTACTAGCACCTAACATTCAACACAGCTCGCTAGGCGTTCCGATGAGTGTTCAGGTGATACTCGATAGCATCGATGTCACACCCCCAAAATACCACATGCGGGAACACCGTAGGACGTGTGACGTACCAGGATCTAGCCACCAATCACATTGAACTCATAACTATATTTAAATAAAAACTTTCATTCATTAACATAAAGTGTTACAAACGTTAAATGTAATTCATTGTATACAGCGGGAGCATAAATTATTTTGTTAGGCCCTAAAGTGTGAGACTGACGCATCAAATTAACACAACGGGTTATGGTTACGAGCTGGGCCATACCGGGTTAGTTTATATTAGGTTGTGGACCTTTATAGGTCACTTGGGCTAAGCTTTAGGCCATGTGGGCCAAGCAGGCCCAAGGGGAGCCCATGTAGGGAAGTGGGCTTTAGTAGGTATATAAACAAGTTTCTAACTTGTTTTAGGGTTGGAACTTTATTGTTACAACTTCTAGAGAGCTAGAGAGAGAGGCGAGTTGGTGAAGAACATTTGTACTAGACGGTTTTGCTTTTCAAGTAATAGAATCGTGTGCAAGTGTTGAAAGTGATTCCGGTTTGTTCTTCGTTGTTCATATTTCTTGTTGATTTTCATTTAATTTCTTGAATCACATCAAGTTTGGATTCCGCACAAACTTGGTGTAGTTTGATATCATTGAAAGATCCATTTCACGGGACTTACAAGTGGTATCAGAGCCATTAGAACCTGTTCTAGGCTCAATTTTATATCAAAGATTCAAGTTTTTCGTTATTTTTTTTGGGTTGGTGTTCATCGCGTTCTTCGTGTTCTTCGGTTTTTATTGAAAAATCATAATATTTTGGTGTTTAATTTTCAAAAAAAATTGTTACAGGATTAAACATAATCTTTTAATTTTTGAAAAATATCTTCATTTAAAAGTTAATACCACAGATCTCGGAGATTGGTTGTTGACTTTCCATATATTTTATTAATCTCCTCATACAATTCACGGTTTCGAGTTGCCATCCAGCTTTCTCGGTTTCGAGTCCCATCATTTCTGAGGTCTCGAGTTATCATCTCAGCTGATTTCGACATCATCTCTTGAGGTTTCGAGTCACCACATACACACGTTTCCGATCCGAGTCACAACCACTTATCATCTACAATCTTCAGCACTGTCTCGACTCTTCAACACGGTCTCGACTCTTCATCATCTGAGTCACAACCTCTATTCATTGCTCACAAGGTCTCGAGTCGTCTTCATCAACGGTTCCGAGTCACGGTTTCGACAAACACTCATTCTCGAGTCATCATTCTTTACTGTCTCGACTCGCAATCTCCATTTCATCTTCTACAAGGTCTCGAGTCGCAACCATTTTGAGTTTCTGATTTCAAGTTGATAAGTCGCAATAACTGTCTCAGGTCATCGTTCTTCTCCACTTCATCTTTCATCATCGTTATTCTCCACTTAACGATCACCAAATTGTTCATCACCGTAACCACCATCGTCATCACGTGTTCTCCGATCAACCTCTCCGTTCACACTTAGCATCTTCGATCACCTTCTCCGTTTGTCTCCACCTGCAACTTTCTGCTACACATCACAACCATAAACAACCACCGCTGTCACGATCACCGTCTACACCATACTTCCGATCACCAATCACTAACATCATCTTCGAGTTCCACGTTTCGAGTTGATCTTTATCGTCATACTCGCTACCAGACGTCTTCTTCAACGTCATCAACTGTCATCTTCGACGCCGTTACCTGCAACAACCTGCGACCACCACCTCCGACCGCCACTCCAGTCACCGTCATCATAAATCGTTACTGGTGGTTGATTTTAAAAAAAATAGGGTTTTGGATATTCGGTTTAACGTAGAAGACGAAGTACTGTTATGATTTTAATGATATTTTAGGTTTTAAGATATTGATTATAATAATAATAATATTAAAATCATTTGGTAATCATTACCTAATCATTGTTTTTTAATAATAATAATAATAAATAGTTTTCTTATATATTAATTAAAAATAAAAAAAAAGGTTTGTTTGGGTGTGATAAGTTTTGATAGATTTTTGAGGCGCGGTTCAGAAAGCGGGTTCATTCGCGTGCAAAGGGTTTGAGTTAGCGAGTACACAGGTTCTCGTTTGGTTTGTGTTTTGAGGAGAAGAACAAAAGTAACAGCCACCCGCTGAAATTATGGCATTCATGTTTCACAAACCAGTGGCTCAAGAAATTACCAAAGAAGAGATACTTTCTGTTTTTTGTACTCCTGAATGTAGAGAACGAGTTGAAGCCTATAGAATACACAACGCTGAGCTAATCGAAGACTATAATGACATTAAAAGGAAAATTTTCACTTTGGCTAATAATGAAAAACTTTTTAAGGAGAAAATCGAAGCTCAGCGAAAAGACATTATCCAACTCAAGGATGATGTCAGTGTAACAACAGCCCAACTCTTCATGGTTAAAGAAAAACTATGCAATGTGATTAAAGAACTGGAGGATATCAGAGATAGATATCAAATAAATGAGCTAAATATTAAAAAATTTGATTCTTCCAGCAAATTAGTAAAAAACCTGTGTAATCAACAGCTAGCATACCAGGAAAGGAAAGGGTTGGGATTGGGTTTTAATCAGGCTCCTCCTCCTTATAATGACAATTATACTTACTTACCTGTGACTGAGGAGGAGATGATGAATGAAAGCAAAATGACTTATGGTCCCAAAAACTGTAAGCCATCAGTAAATGTCAGACCTGTTGAAAAACAGGTGGTTAAACCAGTTTGTTTTGTGTCCAATGGTACTTTTGATCCTAACGTTTCGTCATCATGTGCAGATGAAGTACCTGAAGTAAGATGGGGAGATATATTTGGGAATGAACAACCTTTAGATTCTGATTTTTCTAAATCTACTTTTGATAAAACTGATTCTGGTTGTGTGTTTGGACAATTTTTTTTGAACTCGTTTCATAGTTATGTTTCGGGCAAAACTGTGAATGCTTGTGATGAATCTTTGAATAATGTGTGTGATGATGGATGTTTTTCAGTAGCTGAAAATTGTGATTCTAATGTTTCTAACTCTTCAGCTGATGATAGTGTGACTGGTGAGGTCCCTCAGGATACATTCAGTGAAACCTCTGAAACTTCTTCTCAAGAAAATCAACAGTGTTCTGATTCTTCTTCTGAATCGGTCTCAGTGGACGTCCCTAATGTTGAACCTAGTGGGACCCCATTGGAAACCGAGGTTGAAAAGGAACCATTATCAAACTCAAACGAAAAATGTGTTGATGAAATTTCAACTTGTTCTAAAATTGAAACTGAATCTGAATCTATTAAAGAAGAAAAGGGAGTTGAAATAAATGAACAGTCACCGAAAAATGTTTCTGAAAATAAAGATGAAACTGAAACACCGGTTTTTCAAAATGATCATGATAAAAGTGAGAAGGATGAATCTCATCATCCGTCTACATCTCATGCTTGTGCTAGTTCTGATCAACAGGTACAGAAGAACTCAGATAAGGCACATGGAACACAGGCAACGCAAGCTCGGTCATCTAGAACCATCAAATCATCTAATGCTGCTCGCTCTCAGAATCTCCATACATTGAAACGACAGACATGTTTCAACTGTGGAATTCCTGGACACATTGCTAGAAATTGTGTTCATTGTCCAAAAGTGCAACGAAATGCCAACACTCACTCATGTGCTGATAACTCGTCTAATGATTCTGCTGAAGTTTATGGTGTTTCATCTGATAAACCAGAAGTCTCAGATCCTACCAGAGCTGATGAAGTGAAAACTGACGTGAACAAGGCTCCAAGTACGCAAGCTGAACAATCTGAGCCTTCTGTTAGTGATGAAAAGGTTCAGATCAAGCAACAAGAGCCGAAGCGAGCAGGTAAAGGACATGGAAATAAGAAGCCTAAACATCACAGACGATCAGGCTCTCCACAGTCCTCAACGGGCAACAATAGTCCTCAAAAGACCCGTGATGTGAAAAATGCTTTTGTTAAGCCAGTTAGTAATGGCAAATGTGAGAAATATGCATTTGACTGTGCTAACAAAGCTTTCGGAAAGACTGGTGAGATTTCTGAACAAGACTTGCAGTTTAAACAAAACAAGAAGAATCAAAAGAAATCTCCACCACAGAAGGCCCCTACAAACGATAAGTATAGACATCCAAATTCATCCTCGTTTGTCAGAAATGTGCAACAAAAACAAGCACAGAAAGGACCGGTTCGTCCTTCAGGGCCTGCAATAGCAAATCCAGCTGATCAGAATACTTTCTACATGAAGAGACAAACATGCTTCAATTGCGGCATTGCTGGTCACATTGCTCGGAACTGCACACATCGTCCCTATGCACCCTATTATAAGCAAAATCAGAGGGTTACACCAAAGGATAACTACCATTCTAAGCCAATGAAGGTATCATCACCTAAGGCAATGAAGAATGTGAATCCCAAGGTTAAACCTTCTGATGGGGATTGGAACGCTGCTAAAAACAAACGCAAAGCTTCTCAGGATCAAAAACGTTTTTCTAAAACAAATAAACCAAAAACAGCTAAAGTTGCTCAACCGAAGGCAACAAACACGTTTGTTAAATCGAAACATATTTGGAAACCCAAATCTAAAGCAGCAACGTCTCCAATTCTTGAAATTAAAGGGGACTTATGTTTAAAGGAAGTGTCTTATTTTGATGCTTCAGGAAATCCCAGGACCACGATGGCCTGGGTACCCATGTCTTACTAATCTCCATATTTTTCAGGAACAACTAAGGAGGAGCTGTTGACAATCTCTGGAATGTTGATAGCGGTTGTTCCAGAGATAAAAACGGGTAATATTTCACTGTTGCAAAAAGTTCAAATTTTTTTTACAGATGATATGTTTTCTTTGGAGGAGGTTAGAGAAATAAGAAATGATCAGCAAAAGGTACCGTTTAAATTCAGTACTTTGATTTGAATTTGATTAGTCTTCAATCTAATGACGGAACGGTTAAGCAAAAATATTTTTTCTCTTTCTTAGTTCATTACTTTGTATATGAAGTGTCCTTTCTCTAGTAAATGGTAAATTTGCGCAAAAATACAAGATTTATGCACAAATTTAGGGGGGGAGAGGAACATATAGATAGATATAGAGTTTAAGGGGGAGAAAACTCAGAAAAAGAAAAATACAAAAAAAGTTTGCTGTATATATATGCGCTGTTTTAGGGGGAGAAAATGAGAAAAATACAAAAACAATAGAAAAATGAAAAAGCCAAAAAGATAAATTGCATGATATGGGAAGTGAAATAAATGTTCGTGTTAAAGGGTTTTGACTAACACATGTAAGGTGCCATAGCTGAAAAGACTAGGATCTACTGCGATATGTCGATAGGCTTGAGGCTCAAAATGATAAAAGATACTAAGTGTTATAAACATAACGAACTATGTACCATGTGGGTAACATACCAACGGCGTATGATTTTATGGTATTAAATCTTGCGTTGATAGATAGCCAACATCTGAGGTTTCGTGTCTTTATATTGTTGAATCATCCGGGGATATCTTGGATGTCCTTCTGTTCAGAACTAAAATTGTACATGAACCCAGGAAAGAAAGTCACTTGGAATTAGCTCATTTCTATTTGAATGTCTGTATGTTGTCCCGATACACACAATTTTGATCTGATTCTGAAATCTTCTCTGAAAAAAGTCGTGTACCTCCTCTGCTGCATCCAGATATATGCTGACCTGGAGGTGCTAGGCAACGACAGCTTCTGCTGCATCCAGATACATGCTGACCTAGCTGTACGTTGTCGCGCTATAGATCTAATACACACGAAAGAGGCCCTCAAGTGCCCAAAAGAAACCCAAGAAACCTATATCAAACTGAGAAAAACTCATTTAATCTGTATATTATACCATCTCTGCTTAAGATCTATTCTGTTCTCTTCTCAACCTATTCCCAGTTAAGATTTCAGAAATCTGGATTGGACTTGTGAAATATGTGGTAGGGAAGATACTTGCATGATAGAGTGTGCTGTTTATATTTCCAGGATTTGATTAGTATTTGTTTGGGTGTTCATTGTTAAGAAATCAAAACATGATAAAACAGATTATATGCAGACCTAGACACAGTCAGGATATCTTAAAGGATGACATCAGTATACTCACCTGCTACGATGAATCGTTGTGCTTACCTTGATCGCGGGGGTATGCCTTGGAATGGGACACACGGGTATAATAGTATAATATTACCTAAAGCATATCACGAAGTTAAAAAATTGAAAGTTGAGCGTTAAAGTTTAAGTGGACAAACATATTGGCAATCGCATAGACCAGTTTGATTAGGCTCGTACTGAAAAGTGTTCCTTAGTCTGCCTGAGAACGAATTTTGATCCCATTGCAATTGTAATTGTATATTATGGTAGTTGTTTATATTTTGAGTTTTTATTTGTTTTTAGTTCTTAAAAAAATTGAAAAATTAAAAAATACAAAAATAGTGTCTTGTTTTTCTATAAAACCAAAAAATCCAAAAATAGAGTTTTTAATTGTTTTTCTTAAAATTAAAAATGTAACCGTTCTTGAAGATTTGACTGATCATAAAAAGTTGAAAGAATTTAAATTGTGAAATTTGAGTACAAATACTTGGATGTACCTAGTGTTCATGTGGTACGTTCCTCTGTTGCATAAGAAATGTTTGCTTATGAGTTTGTGAGCATGTGCAGAACTTGATTTCAATCAAGAACAGGGGTTGATGAAGACTGAGATGCTGTTAGTTGCTGAAGAAGTCTGAAGCAGCACAACAACAAGATGTACCTGAGTCAGAAGAACCGGATACGAAACGCCATCTGACAATGAAAGTACATTTGAAGAAGTACCGTGAACTTGCTTGAAAGACAAAGACTGAAGAAGAAAAGATTTGTTGAGAATCCTCCTCTCACATTCTTTTTGACAAGATTTTCAAGCAGATGCTGATCGAGATCCTGATATGAAGCTAACCACAAGAGCTGAAGAAAGAGACCCAGTGCTGAGAGTTCAGAAGTCAAGAACTTCCACAACATCTGCAGCATAGAGACAACCATAGACTTCGTTGAAGACGTTGCTGAATTCATGCTATGAAGACAATTTGATGGCATCAGTCTAGGGGGAGATTGTTAGGCCCTAAAGTGTGAGACTGACGCATCAAATTAACACAACGGGTTATGGTTACGAGCTGGGCCATACCGGGTTAGTTTATATTAGGTTGTGGACCTTTATAGGTCACTTGGGCTAAGCTTTAGGCCATGTGGGCCAAGCATGCCCAAGGGGAGCCCATGTAGGGATGTGGGCTTTAGTAGGTATATAAACAAGTTTCAAACTTGTGTTAGGGTTGGAACTTTATTGTTACAACTTCTAGAGAGCTAGAGAGAGAGGCGAGTTGGTGAAGAACATTTGTACTAGACGGTTTTGCTTTTCAAGTAATAGAATCGTGTGCAAGTGTTGAAAGTGATTCCGGTTTGTTCTTCGTTGTTCATATTTCTTGTTGATTTTCATTTAATTTCTTGAATCACATCAAGTTTGGATTCCGCACAAACTTGGTGTAGTTTGATATCATTGAAAGATCCGTTTCACGGGACTTTCATATTTGTTAAGTGTTTCATAAACCACATATACGAAAACTGTTAGACTTGTCTTACGAATCCATGTATCTCGACCCATGACCACTCCAACCTCCTAGACAGCAAGATCTAATGACATAACCCTATAGACCTGCAAGCATGCAGACAAGTGTGTCAGACGACGCTGGTGAGTTCAAAGTTTGTTAACACGTTTTAGTTACCAGATATGACTATAAAACATTTCAACGATGTGATGTTGTTAATAACTCGATTACCGCCGATGGCTCTAGATTATTTGCTCGCACCCCAATGCCTCTATCAAAGCAATGGTCAAGACTGGGATCATTAGTTCACTCCCGACCTCCCCGGTGCGGTGTGAGGTTGCCAAACCTAAATAGTGCAATTAACTAATACCCCGTTGCGTCCCCAGAAACAATCGGTAGAAGGGACTTGAGTGATAGATATGAGTGTATTAACCAACATCCCAATAAACCGACATTCCTCCCCGAAACGTTTACCAGATGTCCCTCCCCGGGACGCATGCTTGGAAAAAGAGCAGTGAACTCACCTTAGATTTGCTCGGTAGGATTAGTTACTTGTTCACACATAATCAGTCAAAGCCTATGATGTTCATGTACACAAAATCAGTTTACGTTCACGTTGTTCACGTATGTTCATAGTGTGTATTCGTAGCAAGGATCATCGCATAACAGATAACAATCATTCATGACACACGTAACAGACAAGTTCATTATTCATATGCATGTTCCGCAATAGTACTTAACAGTTAAGTGAGCTATTCATCATAAGCAAGTCATGTTTCCTTAATCATAGTTAACCTCATTAGCAGGCAGATAATAATCATTCAAGTTCCATGATAAACCACAGTCTGTTGATAAGGTTCCTTCCCAACGACGAACCTTCAGAGCGTCGAACTGTCACTGTTATTCGTCGGAATGTAAGTGATGAAACAGCATGGTATTTCGTCGGTAAGTAGGTGACGAATCATCAAGGTGTTTCGTCAATGAGGTAATTCGTCGACAAGGGTATTTCGTCATCATACTTAACAACTATGATTTCCTTTTCCTCTATAACTAATTATCCGTGATTTCAGCAAACACGTTTACCATTTCCCAAAACAGATTAAACAATAATATTCAATTAGTTATCAATAGCATTTATCATGGTAATCAACATTCAATTTAGATTAAATAATATAATCATCCACCATTGATCATCTTTATGCAAAACCTAACCAATCATAAGTTATCAGTTCACGGTTATCATCATTATGTAATCCTAGATCATGGACTCTAATTTTACTAATAGCCACATAACCAATCAGAATTATCGAACACCACATTAAGCAACTCAATCACCTATTAAACATCCTACATGTAGTCTCATGCGATTATGAACAACATCCTATTCCGATTACCGGTAACCCTCTATATCACCGACGCAATTCTTACAACCCTCTTTATGCCACCTGACCGTTCATTATTATTAACAACTCCTCATACATATTAACAGTTACATAAAACCCATGCAATCAAAACAATCCTTCCAACAATTCTGACTCAAACAAAGGAATTCAATCAATACGTGGAAGATATACTAACCAGGTTATGAGATGCATATTATGAGATGCTTGAAGGGTGCTAGAATCGAAGAGGGAGCCTCGAGAGGAAGGAGTCTGCCGTCGAGGGTTAGGAGAACTAGGGTTTGCTTTGTTGTGTTTTTGTGAGATAATACAAAAACCATCCACAAACTGATGTATGCTCGAATAGATAAGCCGGACCCAACCTGGGCTCCGCTACGGGCTCGGAAAGACTTGGGCCGAGGCCCTTCTATGGCGACGAAAAATCCATAATTCGTCGAGCATTGGTTGTGATGAAACTCCATGGTTCGTCGAGCATCAGTTGTGACGAAACTTCATAATTCGTCGAGCAGAGTTTCGTCGCAGAGGAGTTGACGAGAACATGAACCATAAACTAGTCCTAAGTAAATTTCATTAACAATCACATATAACACAAACTTAATCATATATCAAACTATGCACATGTTACAACACAAACAAATTACGAAGACAGGATTGTAAACAAGTAACGCGTGAAGGAAAGACCTTGAGATTTCAGGTTGTCACATCATCCCCAACTTGAAAGAAATTTCGTTCCGAAATTTGATAAGCATTCCAAAACAGCAAGGTGTTAACTCATGACTGTGGATTTTCCGCGGGTACCACATCATCCCCAACTTGAAAGAGAATTTCGTCCCAAAATTCACCAATGATATCAGAGGTTGATTCAACCGTTTGGACAACTGAGGATACTAGAGCGTATTCCGATCATTGCGTTCCCACGTGAACTCCAGCCCACGTTGTGAGTTCCAACGAACTCTCACGATTGGAATTCGACTATGCTAACGATTCTTGATGTCCTGGTCCATGATTTCAGTAGATTCCTCAACAACTGCTACTTGACATAACCTCAGACTCTAATAAGGGTATCACAAGTGTTTCATCGGACAAACACTACCTTAGATTCGAAACATAATTGACATCATGCACGTTATCCAATTCGTCGGGTAACTAGAGTTTGTAAGCGACGAGATCGCTTCTTTCCAGAATTCTAAATAACTTAATGTAACGTAAAATTAAGCTTGCCATGCTTCCCAAGCGTACCACACCCTCCCAGGGTGAGATTTTCAACATGATACTATCCCCTACATTGAACTCCTAGTGTTTCCTAAGCTTATCAACTTCCCTGGCTGTCACTTGTTGCCGCCAAACAATTTCCGATCCCAATAATCTTCCCAAGAGTTCCGAGTATAAGTCTTGGACCTGTGATTAGGTTGTCACCCACCTTATTCCAACAAGGAGATTAGCGTTACTGTCCATGCAATGCCTCAAACAGAGCTATCTGAATACTAGAATGGTAACTGCTACAGTAGAACCCAACCAAAGGTAAGTGTCCTTCTAACTCTTGCTAAAGTCAATCACACGCATGCTCGCAGCATGTCTTCGAGTGTCAGGATGGTTTGTTTACTCCGACCGTTTGTCCTACGGTGATAAGCAATGCCCATGACTAGACGTGAGCCCAGGGTATGGTGTATTGCCTGTCACAAATCAGGTATAGCTCAAAATCAGAAGTAACGGGAGTTGGCACCTCGTGCCTAAAAGCCGCCTCTCTTAGAGGAACATTCACAACTTGTGAAGACTCGTCAGTTTCCTTGATTGCAAGAGAGTGTGCTGGTAACGAGATGCAATCAACGATCACCCAGGTGATATTGTTTCCATTTCGAGTTCTAGGTAGCCGAGTGACAAAATCCATGGCAGTCTGTTCTCGTTTCCATATGGGTGTTTCTGATTACTGACACAAACCAGAAGGTTTCCGATGTTCCACCTTGACTTTCGCACAAGTCAAGCGTCGGTCACATGCTTCGCTGTGTAGGCCTTCAAGCCCAGTTGCTAGTACAAGATCCTTAGATCCTAATATATTCCATCAAAAAAATCCAGATGACTAGAATATCGAGGCTGGTGTGCTTTGCTCAACACAAGTTTCCCTTGGATTGCTGTACAGTGGAATCCATAGTCGTTCCATGAAGTAGCGAATATCGTCCAACTTACTAGAAGTTTCTCCTCCATGCCCCGCATAGACCCAACTTGAAAAAAATTCTCTACCTTCAGCGCTCCGGTTTAAACAGGGAGAATCTGATTCGGTGGGCTAGAGTC
Organism: Helianthus tuberosus; assembly: GCA_030545235.1. NCBI lineage: Eukaryota > Viridiplantae > Streptophyta > Magnoliopsida > Asterales > Asteraceae > Helianthus > Helianthus tuberosus. The sequence goes on from CM060385.1 coordinate 23,179,377, forward strand.
GATGGGGAGCTGCAAGCTCGCACGCGTTTAGGTTCCATAGTCGTAATCACTCGAGAGTTCCATCCAGTGGTGTCATTACATGTTTAGTTCCTTCGAACCAAAAGTACACGGGAGGCCCTTGTGATCGGTCTAAGTAGTGCATTCGGTACCATCCAAGTAATGCCTCCAACTTAAACCCAAAGACCATGGTTTCCACCGCAGGTTGTGTGTCGTGCAGTTCTTCTTTGTAACTTCATTACGTAAGTCATCACTCTCTCGTGTTGCATTGGTGTGTAGCTGGGACTCTCATTCGGAGCATCATGGTATACCACTAGATCACCCATACACTTAGGTAAAGACGATGCTAAGTGCATTGCAGAGTTGGGATTCGAAAGCTGAAAAGACGTCCTCCTGCTTTGTCTTTCACGAACACAGCACCCTGCTGTGCTAAAGAGATTTAAGCTGCGCGATCTTCGAAAATTCTGTGATGAATCCGCGATAGTATCTAGTGAGACCAAGAAATTGCTGTATCCTCGAAGGGATCTTTGGCGTCGATTAGTTTCTAACAAAATGGATCCTAGCGAGATCCACGTGTATTCCCACTTCATTGTTTATATGGCAAAAATGTACCTCTCGAAACCAGAAGTTACCTTTAACAGCAGGGTATTTCGTCGGTAAGTAGGTGACAAATCATCAAGGTGTTTCGTCGATGGGGTAATTCGTCGACAAGGGTATTTCGTCATCATACTTAACAGCTATGATTTCCTTTTCCTCTATAACTAATTATCCGTGATTTCAGCAAACACGTTTACCATTTCCCAAAACAGATTAAAAAATAATATTCAATTAGTTATCAATAGCATTTATCATGGTAATCAGCATTCAATTTAGATTAAATAATATAATCATCCACCATTGCTCATCTTTATGCAAAACCTAACCAATCACAAGTTATCAGTTCACGGTTATCATCATTATGTAATCCTAGATCATGGACTAGAATTTTACTAATAACCACATAACCAATCAGAATTATCGAACACCACATTAAGCAACTCAATCACCTATTAAACATCCTACATGTAGTCTCATGCGATTATGAACAACATCCTATTCCGATTACCGGTAACACTCTATATCACCGATGCAATTCTTACAACCCTCTTTATGCCACCTGACCGTTCATTGTTATTAACAACCTCATACATATTAACTATTACATAAAACCCATGCAATCAAAACGATCCTTCCAACAATTCTGACTCAACCAAAGGAATTCAATCAATACGAGGAAGATATACTAACCAGGTTATGAGATGCTGGAAGGGTGCTAGAATCGAAGAGGGAACCTCGAGAGGAAGGAGTTTGCCGTCGAGGGTTAGGAGAACTAGGGTTTGCTTTGTTGTGTTCTTGTGAGATAATACAAAAACCATCCACAAACTGATGTATGCTCGAATAGATAAGCCGGACCCAACCTGGGCTCCGCTACGGGCTCGGAAAGACTTGGGCCGAGGCCCTTCTATGGCGACAAAAAATCCATAATTCGTCGAGCATTGGTTGTGACGAAACTCCATGGTTCGTCGAGCATCGGTTGTGACGAAACTTCATAATTCGTCGAGCAGAGTTTCATCGCAGAGGAGTTGACGAGAACATGAACCATAAACTAGTCCTAAGTAAATTTCATTAACAATCACATATAACACAAACTTAATCATATATCAAACTATGCACATGTTACAACACAAACAAATTACGAAGAGAGGATTGTAAACAAGGAACGCGTGATGGAAAGACCTTAAGATTTCAGGTTGTCACAATCGAGATTCGTGGGGATTTAGAGAGGAGTGAAAAGATCACGTTCAAACATGAGACAATCATTACTTTGACCCCTATGGATCATTGTGTTTCACATCAGGTCAAATAATGGAATGGAACCCCTTTCACACTTGTTAGGCCTTGCTGTGAATCGCATGCATCCCATATTATTATTATGTGTGCACCCACAATAATAATATGATTTGCATGCTCGTCTCAGTTCCTCCTAACTTGTGTTACATGGTTCCTCAGACTCGAGTATCAAGACAAGGACATCACAAAACGTGGGTCATGAATGTCTAGGGAAACACCACACTATCAATCACATACAAAGGCAAGTAACACATGAATTCATATTGTTGTGCGAAACGTGCAATCACATGCAATATCATATGTAAGTGTTCACTAGTTATGCAGTACAATGAGTAAACGAGAGACGAACCTTACAGTCTGGAGCTGGTGTCATGGTCGTATTCAGAACTTGTTCGGTTATAGTTTGGTTTTATAAAAACATTTTAAAACCAAGTTCACTATAACCAGTGGCTCTGATACCAAACTGTCACACCCCTAAAATACCACATGCGGAAACCCCCGCGTGGCGTGTGACGTACCAGGATCTAGCCACCAATCACATTGAACTCATAACAGGATTTCAAATAAAAACTTTCATTCATTAACATAAAGTGTTACAAAACATTAAATGTAATTCATCGTGTTCAGCAGAAGCATAAAACATTTGTTAAGTGTTTCATAAACTATATGTACGAAAACCAATAGACTTGTCTCGCGATTCCATGTATCTCGACCCATGACCACTCCAGCCTCCCAGACAGCAAGTTCCAATGATATATACCTATAGACCTGCAAGCATGCAGGAAAGTGTATCAGACAACGCTGGTGAGTTCACAGTTTTATTTACCGAGAATCGTGTTACATGTTTTGCTGCCAAAAGTTTAGTTCAGTTCAAAAACATTTCCAAAAACAACAATGTTGATAATAACTCAATACCGCAGATGGCTCCAGATTATTTTGCCCTTTCCCCAATGCCCCTATCAAAGCATTGGGCATGACTTAAGGTAATTAGTTCACGCCCGTCCTCCCCGGTACGGTGTGAGGGTGCCAAACCTAATAGCGCTATAAACTAAATACCCCGTTGCCTCCCTGGCAACTAATTCGGTAGATGATGGGACTTAAGGTGATAGGAGTGAGTGTATTATCCAACATTCCGGATTAACATTCCAGTCAAACCCATTACCCAATATTCCTCCCCGGAATATTTACCAGATGTCCCTCCCCAGGACGCATGCTTGAAAAAGAGCAGTGAACTCACCTTAGATTTGCTTGGTATGTTACGTTACATTACCCGTTCCAAGTTGGTCAACCAAACCCTACCGTGGTTACCAAAGATGATCAGTTTCGTTAACATATATCCAAGTCACGTATTCAACGAGTCACATGTAATATCATTGTTACTTAACACATAGCAAATGTTTGGATTACATACACGTTTATAACACAAGTTCATGTTTCCAACAGTAGTTATCAATAACATCAGTTTCATAATAATCAAATCACGTACTTTCACAGATTGCATTCACCTCACAGATCACCACATCACACATAGCAAGTACTCCATCGCATACAAGTACACATCCCAAGTGGATGTCACATAATAACAATCAACAGGAAAATTGGTTTCCCACACGAGTCAAGTCAAGTTCCTCTTTTCTAGTAAATATTGTCAACATGCAACACAAGTAGTCGCTTAAACAGAACCATTCATCATCTTATACATCTTACTGTTAAACTATTCTGTCCATTTACACGACGAAGTACCTAATCTTCGTCGAGATGAGGTGTGACGAAGTACCTAATCTTCGTCGAGATGGGATGTGATGAAGTATCAAATCTTGGTCGAGGTGAGATGTAACGAAGAACCACAAAGGTTCGTCAAAATCAGTCAACAAACATAATAACAATTAACACATTCTCAGTAGGATTAATGGATCAAACAACAGCTATTTCATAGGTTCAAACAACCCTATCTGCAGTTCATCGTTAAAACTAGAACACCACATTAATAACATCGAGCACATGCCCTAGTCATATAATAACCATATACAAACAGAATCATCAACCCACTTTCAAATTAAATCGATCATCATCATTATGTCAATAATTTTTACTTGTTATACAAATCTAACTCATGAGCCAACCCTTGTTAATGATCATCGGTAACGAAGATTAATATTCTAAATCACTTTTATTCTTATCTTACTTTAATCCGTAAATCCCATCACTAGCGTACATCAACATGCACAACACAATCACGCACTATGACAACGAGAATCATGCAGACATTCATAATGACATGTTTACAGACCATTACATCTAGAAATTATCCCAATCTATGAGTGGGTTCACTAACCGTGATACCGGATTTGAAGGAGAGTGACCGAACAAAGGAGATGGAGCTTCGGATAGGAGGGGACTGCCGTCGACTTCAAAGGAGGGAGAGAAAGAGGAAAGTGCTGCCGTCGAGCTTGGGAGGATTAGGGTTTTAGGCCGCATGTGTGTTTTGGAATTCTAGAAACCCTTATGCATATTTGCGATGTTAACTAGAGGTGACTGGGCCTTGATTTGGGCTTCAAGGAATAGACTGAGCCGGCGACGAACCTTCCTGGCGAAGGACTCCCTTTGACGAAGAACCTTCTTCGTCATGAGAAACTTAGGGCGACGAACCTTTGTGGTTCGTCGACTTGTGCCTGAGACGAAGGACCCTGATTCTTCGTCGTCTTAGGTTTTGTTCGTGATTCAAGTGTGGTGCTAAGTTATATTGTGTCTAAACATTAAACAACCAACATAAGAATACTTTAATCAATCATCAATTATGCACATGTTACAACGAAAACAATTATGAAACAGAATTGTGAACAAGTGATGCGTAGAGGAAAAATCTTGAAATCTCGGGTTGTCACACCATCCGCCACGTAGGCGCCAACTCAGCAATGGTGGAGGACCATCCCCTTGGGGACTACCCAAGGGTGTGGAAGACTACCCATGACTACCCAACCCATAATATAATATTAATATATTAATAAAGAGGAGAGAGAGAAGTCAGATGGGGGGCCCACAATTTTTGCTCGTCTCCAACGTCTTGGAGGAGCCGTGAGAGACGCGACGACCCGCCGGGGAGCGGTGTGCGACGCCGGGGACGGAGCGGGACGGTTTGGGGAGGGACCCCATACCCTTTGGTCTTACTGATCTACCATGTCTATTTTGATTACTTTTCTAGTCAATATATCTATCTTTGATATTATACCCCATATTGATTGGGTCACGTCTATAACACTAGAAGGATCACAAGCCTTCCACAAGTTGGTCGCTTGGCTCCTTATGGACTCGCTACCTTTTTTTTTTAACCAGCTTGATCTAATATAAAATTGTTAGATCAACATAAATATTGTTAACAACTAATATTGTAAAATATATTTTGCTTTCTTGGAGAGGCCAATGGGACGTGAAGGTCCTCCAAATTAAGTGGAAGGGTATATAACTATAAAATAGTAAATTCTGGTGGTCATCTGTCCTCCACACCGCTTGTTATGTTGAAACACATACACACTCTAAAAATGGGCAGAAAACCACTCCAATACCATACATACTCCTTATTTATCCACACACATACACAACAACAAGCTTCTCCGTGGAACAATGAGAGGATCTTACTATACGTTTTACCGAAAAGCCTCTACCGCCTTTCATGATCATCATAAACTTATTGGCGTCTGCGCCATGATCAGGTCTCTTTTCCGCTTCCATTGTTTCTATCAGATATGCCCATGAAATATAGTTTGTTAGGTTTGTTAATGAATATATATATATGAGAGAGCATAGATTATTGTAGTTAGGTCTGTGAATGAACTAAACGAACACAAATAAAGCCATGTCCATGTTCATTCGTTTAACTTTAATTGAACATGAACATATAACCGACATATTTTTTTTGTTCATGTTCGTTTATTAACAAAATAGGCATGTTCGTTTTCGTTTATATTCGTTCGTTTAAAACCTAAACGAACGGTTCACGAACATAAACAAACAAACTTAAACAAACACAATTGAACAAACAAAAATGAACACAAATGATCGTAATTGATTAAACATAAACGAACATAAAGTAATTTTTATATAAATTTGTGATTAATCACGATTAATTCTATTGGAAAACACATTTTACTACTAGAAAGCCAATTAACAGTTATTTATATTTATATAAGTAGCTTCAAAGTTCCTTTTATGTTTAATCTTTATATAAATATAAATACTTATGCACTTAAACTGAAACGAACATAAACGAATGAACATTAATAACTCTATATAAACAAACATGAATGAACGAACATATATGAACGAACAACACGTGTGTTCATGTTCGTTCGTTTAATTAAATGAACAAAAAATTGTGTTCATATTCGTTCATTTATTAAATAAACAAACTTCCCGCTAAACAAGTTCACCAATAGTTCATGAACATTCAGTTCGTTTACATGCCTAATTTTAATAATATTTACCATAGGTATCGTTTGTAATTATCCTTATTGTATCCCTATATATAGTTCGATAATAATAACATATAGTGTTATTATGTTCGGTTAAGCCAGTAGTGGCGGACTAGTGGCATATTCGGATGTGAGGCCCTTTGGGAGCGTTTACGCGGATGCAGCTCAACCTACCACCAAGAAAACAAAAGTGGTGGTACTAGGTACCGGTTGGGCAGGCACAAGCTTCCTCAAAAACTTGAAAGATCCGTCATTGGATGTTCAGATCGTGTCCCCTTGTAACTACTTTGCGTTTACTCCCTTGTTACCTAGCGTTACAGTTGGCACTGTCGAAGCTCGCAGTGTGGTTGAGCCCATTCGCAACATTGTCAAGAAGGCACTCTTCTATCTTCATGACCCCTTATTTTAAATTTCTTGAAATGTGTATTTCACATGTGAAAAATGCGATTTTTGTATCGCAGAAAGACTTGGATGTTGGTTTCAAGGAAGCAGAATGTTTCAAGATCGATACAGTCAACCAGAAAGTCCATTGCAAATCCACTCAAATTACTAATATTGCCGGGAAAGCTGAAGAGTTCACGGTCGATTATGATTACTTGGTGATTGCTATGGGAGCATGCGCAAATACTTTTAACACCCCTGGTGTTGTTGAAAATGCACATTTCTTGAAGGTGAGATTTATTCGAGTTTTGTTGCTTCATAAACTAGTTGTGGCGTAGCTTGTTGCCTGTTTACCTGCCATTCTGCTGTAAATTTTCCTTGTTATATTATTATAAACAGGTTTATTAACACGCACTTAAATGGAATAATCCATGCAGGAAGTAGAAGATGCTTTAAGAATCCGGAGGAGTATCATCGACTGTTTTGAAAGGGCGAGTCTTCCAAGTTTAAGCGAGGAGGAAAAGAAAAGAGTATTGCATTTTGTGGTGGTTGGAGGCGGGCCAACAGGGGTCGAATTTGCGGCTGAGCTTCATGATTTTCTTCATGAAGATTTGTCAAAGTTGTACCCCGATCTCCAGAAATATATCACGGTAACACTGCTAGAGGCCAGTGATCACATACTGAACATGTAAGGAAGATTTAAGAATTCAAAACTCGAGATATAAGAAAGTGTTATATATAATGATGTGTTGGTTTGCAGGTTTGACAAAAGAATAACTGCTTTTGCTGAAGAGAAGTTTAAAAGAGATGGTATTCAGGTGAAAACCGGGTCAATGGTGGTCAAGGTGACCGACAAGGCGATATCTCTGAAAGAAAGATCAACTGGTGAAACTAGAACTTTACCATTTGGAATGGTGGTGTGGTCTACTGGCATTGGAACCCGCCCCGTTATCATGGATTTCATGAAGCAAATTGGCCAGGTTTATTGCATGCTTATTTCATTAATCACATCTTTTTTTTCTAGTTTTTGTCAGTCTTAATCAATCATCCATCATTTCTTGGATCATAGGGAAATAGGCGAGTTATGGCGACCGATGAATGGCTTAGGGTGGAAGGAGTGCCGAATGTGTATGCTCTTGGTGATTGTGCCACTATAAATCAACGTAGCGTAATGGTATGTTCTAGTTTTATTAAACAAAAACATAACATGAAGTAATGCACGGATGGAACCAAGGGGGGTCAAGAGGGTCTAATGACCCGTTCACCAGAATTTGTTGGATTTTTATGAGTTTTTTTAAACAAGAACATGAGTTGGACCCTATAGTTCGACCACTAAGAGTCATGTTATTCAAACTGTGACTTGGTTCACAGGAAGATATCGCATCTATATTCAGCAAGGCAGACAAGAACAAGACCGGGAAGTTGAACGTTGAAGATTTTAGTGAAGTAATCAACGACATTATCGAACGCTATCCTCAAGTGGAGCTCCATTTAAAGAGTCAAAAGCTCAAGAGTTTTGTCCAGTTGCTGCAGAGTAAACAAGATGGTTCTGCAAAACAAGCAACTATGGATATTGAGAAATTCAAGGCAGCACTTTCTGAAGTGGATAGTAAAATGAAGAGTCTCCCTCCAACTGCACAGGTTAGGTTAATCCAGCATTTCTAGATATGTTTAATATAGTATTCGATCTAATGTTGTCACTGTTTTACTTAGGTGGCGGCTCAACAAGGCGAGTACCTAGCGAAATGCTTCAACCGCATGAAGGAGTGTGGTGAGAATCCTGAAGGTCCACTTAGATTCAGAGATTCCGGTCGACATCGTTTCAAACCCTTCAGGTTGTTACTAAACTAAAATAACCTTAGCTTTGGCTAAACAATTGTTTTTCTTATTATGTGTAACTAATCATTTTATTACAATGAAGGTACAAGCATCTTGGCCAATTTGCTCCACTAGGTAGTGATCAAGCTGCCGCTCAACTCCCTGGCGATTGGGTTTCGATCGGTCACAGTACGCAGTGGCTTTGGTACTCCGTATATGCAAGGTACATTCTAGTTTTGTACTTGTTTAATGTTGTTTTAGTTAGTATCATGGTTGTAAAACAAGGTCTCGAAGGCCGAGTATTCCCCAAGTGCTCGCTACCAGGTAGGCTGCTGAGGCCCGAGTACTCTTGGTATAGGCCTAATACTCTCCCCAAGTACTCTAAGCCTAGGCCAAGTACTTCCGGAGTATTCTCAAATCTGACTAGGGAGCGCCTAGCGACTTTTGCAACTATGGTTAGTATCATGATTAACCGTTAATTGTTAATAAATGCAGCAAGCTAGTGAGTTGGCGTACAAGGTTCTTGGTGATTGGTGACTGGGGAAGGAGATATATTTTTGGAAGGGACTCAAGCAGAATCTAGCAAAATTGTCTTTGCTGATTCATTTTTAAAAAAATACAGATTTTTTGCTTTCTAGGAGTTATCATATGAACCAGTGGCGGAATCAGAACTACTTTATCGGGGTTGTCATAAGGCTCTCTTCTCTACCGGGTATAACTAGAGGGTTCAAATCATGTTTTTCTGGAAAGATATCGGATTTTATATATAAAAATATAACAAATTCCCGTGGCCTGACACGGTCAGCGGATTCTAAAGTATGATTGTTGTAAGAGAAACAGGAAACTACTTGTGTTTTGAACCTATATAACTGAGTTCACTTGACTTAGCCTTGCTTTATTTCAATTTTATTTGTTTCACAAGTTACTACTTTTCATAAAGTTCTTTTCTGTTTAGTAAATTTATACTTCCATATTCAATTTTTCAAGCCCATTTGATTAGGCCTCAAAAAATTTTGAAGCCCATTTAATTAGGCCCAAAGACTTCTATTGGTTTGGTTCACCATCAGCGAGCGATTAGGGCCCAAAGACAATTTCATTTTTCGAATCTTGGTTTTCCAATAATCACTTTTTTGGCGATTTGTGCAAGTATAATTATGAATTTTAAACTCTAATTTTGCATACTAGAAAACTCACTTTCGCTGACGGAAAAATCCGTCTGTGTTTAATGACAACTCAATGGTTAGAAAAAAGAATACATTTTAGTTGTCTTCGGATAATTTACTAACGGATTCACAAAATCCAAAAATAAACATTTTATTAATTTTCGTTGGCTACCAACAAATTCCACGAAATCTAAAAAAAAAATCGTCCTCAAAAAAAGACTAGTAAATCCGTTGATTATCGATGAATCTAACAGAATCACTAGGAATCTCTATGAAACAAACACTTTATGTATCAAGTAAAATAAATTAAAAAAAATGAGAACACCATGGTTTGGTTCCTATAATGTGTGTTTCTTTATCGGATGCAGCAAAAATAGTTCAAGGTTTGTTGCTAATTGCTGTAATTAATGGCAAATGACATTTTCCACTATGCACTCTTATAGGAAAATAACCAAAATGAAGTTGACCAACTTAACTTAAAATGAAAGCCTTCACTTAAAGAAACCCTGAGCAAATTCATGTATTTAATAATAATAATAATAATAATAATAATAATAATAATAATAATACATCCTGCTCCCAGGGGCGTTGCCCCCTTAGAACCCCCATTCGCGATTGCGCTTGAACACTTGGAATTATAACCACTCAAACAAAGCGTACGCTCCCGCACCTCCTAACTTGTTAGATGTATATTATAATTCCCTTTGATCACAAAGTTAATCCTGATTACACTAAAACATCTAACAGAGGGTTGGGTCCAAATAGCAAAATCATTGTAGTTAAAGTGTCGTTCCCCTTGAGGTCAACGGTTCGAGCTCTGCCATAGACAGATTTGATGTAATTTAAGTTGCTAAAAAAGGTGTGTGTATATAATGATGTTTCTACTCAAGTGGTTAAATTTTTAGTTCGATAGCGGACATATATGTAGATTTAGAATTACGATTAGAACGTGAGTAACTTCGCCATTCCCAAAAAGCGATGCTACTGAAAAACATCGCAATTATTAAAGAATTAGGATTCAACCACCTTGAAATTGTAATCAAAACCCTTTTGTTATCTTGTGTTAGTGGAGATAAAGATGGGGATGGGGGATAGGGATGGGGAGTAGGGATAGTGTGTGGTCCCCTCGTATGTTTCTGTTTTTTATATAAATTGAAAAGTAACTAGGTTTTGCGTCTCATTGATCAATGTTTGTTAAAAATACTAGTTTGATAATTATTTTTGTAAAGAATACACCCTTTAATTAAAAAAGTTAAAAATACTAGTTTGTTGATTATTTTTGTAAAGAATACACCCTTTAACTAAAAAAATAAAAATAAATTATTTTTGTATCCAAAGTACAAGGACAAATGAGGAGTACCTAGACAAGCCTAAGTTCGTGGTCCAGCGTAAGGGACCATAAATGGTGGTACCAGTTAGTGGTAAGGTAACAAATCTGTTGGCTAACTAGTAGTTACTATCCGATGACTAATGTTTTTGTGTCAGGATAAGTTTGACACGTTTTTTTAATGGTAAATTTGAATTACTGGTAGACTACGGGAGTATCCTCGTGTCACGAGTGGAACCACCCGATCCTATCTATCTCCACTAGGCTATAATGTTTATACATAAATCAATAAGGAAACCCAATAAATCTTGAAAAACCCCTTTATGAGAATCGAACCTAGAATCTTATGGTCCCTAAGCCTTATCTCATCCCTAAGATGTCACTAGCTTATAATGCCTTGGACATAAGTTTGACACGTGACACATCACCTGTAACATATCGTGACATTTTACTCAAACAATATGAATTCGTGTTTTCTTTATAGTTACTACTAACTAAATGTAGGCTATATGTTATTGGTTTCTGCTATAAAAGCGAGTTGTAAATATAGTTTCTTTACATGATAGAAGACAAGGAAGTTAGGTATGTGTAAATATCACAAACAAAATCTAACGATGTATATATGTTTATACAAAAAACACACTACGATGTCTACTCCAAAGAACAACGCACTAAAATCTCACGATATATATGCATATGGTGAAGAGATGAATATCTTAATAATTTGGTTAGCTCTTTGATAATGTGATATTATTTGGTTAACGAGACGGTATTATGGTGGTACAGTTTAATCTTAGGGTGCACGGGGCACATGCGGTGACCCCATACGGTGAGTGGTTTTACAGAGCGGGTACACCGCCACCATCCTTCATTTACCGTGCGGGGAGTTCACAGATCGGTGTGTGTTCACCGCTTGAGAGAGAGGAGAGAGAGAGGGGGTGATTGGTTGTTAATGTGGGTCCACCATTTTTCCACCAATCATATTTTTTCCTTCTTTTTTTATAAAAAAATAATTGTGTGAGTGGAGTGCCGCCATCAAATTGATGGTGTGATGGGAGTTAAGAGGGGAGTTGATGTGGCGCGTGCTGATTGGCCGTGCGTAAGAGAGGGGACTCCCCTAAGAGGGGAGTGCCCCTCTCACCCTTAAGAGGTGGTAGAAGGAGATCATTTAAAGTTTAGGAACTAATACTAAAACTAGTCTTATGTATGGACTTTTATTTTAATTAGATGTTAAGTAGGATTATATTTTTTAGTTTAATGTTTTCATGTTTTCCAAGTTGTTTACCTTTTTAAATAAGGTTGTTAGTGTTACTTTTATGCATTGTAATTTCTTCTTTGATTAATGACAAAAGGAGTCCAATCATTTTTACTGTTGGTGTGATATTCGCTTGATTAGTTCAACATTATCATGAAGACGGTTTAAGCGATTTTGGATTGATGAGTTGATGTATTTACAAATTCCAGAATTCGTGCTTCAGGTTCTGGATTTCATTGGCCGGACAGAAACGTTCCATTAGAATTACTTTAAGTTCCACCCATGCCATATTAGTTTATGCATTGTGATGTTGCATCATCTCAATTCTCAAACTTGTTAGATGAATCAATCATCTGTGATAGAGAATCAAATCCGTTCATCCTGTCCCTTAAACCCTTTAAACAATAAAATAATTACTATATAATGCCTCCCTCGTATCGTGCTTGTAGCTTTAATAATTGAATCTTGTCCTTAATAAATAATGCGCCATCTTAACAACACATAATTGAGTAAGTATATATTATATTAAATACAAGTGGCATCTTTATTAGGGTGAAGGGAGTGGCACGGCAAAGCAATCGGCAAAGCCGATTGCCGAGCGGCAACACCGCCGCCACCCCTTCATCCCGCGCGGCAAAGTGGTGAACTCGGCATAGCCTCACCGATCGGCAAAGTGGGGAACAAGACCTGCAGGGTGTGTGTATCTTTGACTTTACATATATATATATATATATTTTTTAAATGAAAAAAAAAAAGTTTACCACTTTCAAGTGTTTAACCACTGCCAACACTTTTCACCAAAGTTTAAACTTTTTACCCTCTCTGACGTGGCACACTCTGATTGGTCCATTTTAAAGTTTGCCACTTTCACCTGTTTAACCACTCCCTTAACCCTTAAAGCCAAATCAAATATCTCATAAATAAATAAAGATCTTTGTGAACAATCCGTCTCCCTCACTCACGTGCACCCCATGCCCATGCCCATATGGCCCTTTCTGGTTTATTTGTTTGCGGTGAATATTTTATTAATATATTATTTGCGACAATTTTTTAAAATTATATTAATGTGTACTTCCCTACAACAATAATATCTTTAGGTTATGCACTTGTTTTTGTACTTGGTTAGACGGTTAAGAGTGGCACTCCATCGGCCAACATGTATTTGAAACCTCATTCTTTCAGACCCCACTACGTTAACAGTGACGAAAGTAGTTTAGTTAGCCCGTTGTTGTGTGACACCAGTTAAGAACGTTTAATATATATTTTCTATTTAAAAATCAAGTAACACCGTACAGTTTTCGAAGAAAAGACCTATAAAAAGTCTAGGTGACACCATAAGCAACTTATGTTTTGAAAGTGTAAGAACACCCGTAGTGGGAGTGAAATTGGGCGTGGAATGCTCTAAAAACGCCCCATAAAGCCCACCACACCAGCCCCGGGGGCGTTTTTGCCTTTCTATAATGACGTTTCCTCAAACACGTCTGAGATGAATTTGAATGACCAATCAGATCATCCCACATCTATTTTGAACCCTTTTTTAGCTTAAAAAAAGAAATTAAAAATCAGATTTCCCCATATCTTCACATATCTCTACTACACCCCTTTTTAACTTCACCCCAATAATGCCCCATATACCACAAACTAAAAGCTCAATTTGTAGAAATTATAAGTAGTTATTTTTCTCTCGTTAGCTTATTTTTTTCTTTTTCAAAATTCCTTGTAATTATTTTTCTTTCTTCGCTTGTGTTTATTTACAAGTGGGTTACAAAATTCCTTATAATTATTTTATTTTTTCAAGGGGTGCGCCCGCCCACCTTAAAATACATGTGGGTACGCCCCTATACTAATTGGATTTAACCTAACTAATATGTTTATAACATGCATACCTGTTTAAGTAATCGTGTTAAATAGTTTAACATGTATCCATAATACCTTCAAAACTCATTTATCTAAACATAGTTTTTTGGATATTATCTTTAAGGATATTACAATTATCTAATAATTTTATGAATTGCAATTTTTATAATTTTTCTGTCGCTTTAATTATCTTTTGTTATTTGCTACTCCTGTTAAGAGAGTCATGTTAATAGTTGTAGGGGTTTTCAACGAATCGAATAACGAATTTTTGAATTGATCGAATTGAAATTTTGAATTTTTATATTTTCTACTTAATTCGGATTCGATTCGTATTTGAAACGCGAATTCAAATCGAATACATATAAGTTGGATTTAATTCAAATTCGCCCTAAACAATAAATTGTTTTACTTTCATTTTTTAAAACTACTACAAACTAATTATATTTAACATAAAAATATAATAATCTTCAAAATTAAATAACTATCAATATGTCAAAACACCAAAATTAAAAAGATAGGTTGGTTACTAGTAGCGATTTAAGTTAGGTAAAAAATATCATTAGGTTTAGTAATGTCATTAATAATAAACTTATCACTTATTGATGTAATTTTACTTTGGCCCAAATTTAGAAGTTATATGTGTGTATATGTGTTTCTGTTTTATATAAATTGAAAAGTAACTAGGTTTTGAGTCTCATTGATAAATGTTTGTTAAAAATACTAGTTTGATAATTATTTTTGTAAAGATTACACCCTTTACTTAAAAGAGTTAAAAATACTAGTTTGATAATTATTTTTGTAAAGAAGAGACTCTTTAATTAAAAAAAATAAAAATAAATTATTTTTGTATCCAAAGTACAAGGACAAATGATGAGTACCTAGACAAGGGGTATGGAGAGGATGAGTTTGGAGGGGATGAGCCGCTACGTAGGCGCCACGTAGGAATGGCTTGGAGGGGATGAACCTAAGGGGGTGGAGAGGGGTGGAGGATGAGGCCCCACAACAATAAAAAAATATAAAACTTTAGAGAGAGATAGAGAGAGAGGAGAGACAAAGATGAGAGAGAGAGAAGAAAGGAGGCCCGGCGCCGCCGGTTGTGGGGAGCCGTTTGGGACGAAGAGGGGCGGTGTGGGGGACCGGCGCCGGTCCTAGCCGGGCCTAGCCGGCCCCCATACCCTTTAGTCTAAGATTTGTCTATACCTACTGTGAATTTTACTGAAAACCAGTCTAAAAGTGGTCCTGCGTAAGGGACCATAAATGGGTGGGACCAATTAGTGGTAAGGTAACAAATCTGTAGGCTAAGTAGTAGTTACTATCCGATGATTCATGTTTTTGTGTCAGTATAAGTTTGACACGTTTTTTTTTCTTTTAACGGTAAATTTAGATCACTAACGGAATACGAGAATATCATCGTGTCACGAGTGGAACCACCCGACATATCTATTTCCACTAGGCTATAATGCCTATACCTCAATTCAGAAGAAACCTAATAAATCTGGGAAAAACCTCTTTATAAGATTGAACCCAGAACCTTATGATCCCTAAGCCTTATCTCACTCATAAGATGTCACTAGGCTATAATGCCTTGGACATAAGTTTGACACGTGACACATCACCTGTAACATATCATACCGTGGCATTTTGCTCAAACAATATGAATTCGTTTTTTCTTTGTTGTTACTATCAAACTAAATGTCGGCTATATGTTATTGGTTTCTTCTATAAAAGCGAGTTGTAAATATAGTTTCTTTACACGATAGAAGAGGAGAAAGTTAGGTATGTGTAAATATCACAAACAAAATATAACGATGTATATATCTTTATACAGAAAACATACTAGGATGTCTACTCCAAAGAACAACGCACCAAAATCTCACGATATATATGCATATGGTGAAGAGATAAATATCTTAATAATTTGGTTAGCTCTTTGATAATATGATATTATTGTAAGATTAAATATATTATGTTTAATATTTAATCTAGTAGCCATTATAATCATTTACATAATATAGATCAAAATATATAACAACCTATTAAATAATTAGTTGGTAATTGTTGATGGACCATATTACCCTTATTAACTAATTAGGTTTCCTCTTGGGTGCTTATATAAGGAGACTTATGCAGAGGTTAAAGGTTACACAGTTACACACTTAGACATAATCTAATAATTATAACATCATCGACCTCTACTCCATACCGAATCCCCTATTCGGTTTAATCATCACCATCATTAGTCAGCACCCTAAGGAGGAACCAGATCACTTTGACAAAGATGTCGAACTCCATGGCTTATTCCATCACTGGATTCTCTACTGCACTGTCTGCTGTGACAGGTATGTTTTCATGTTTTCCCTTACGCTTAAACAGAACCGTTCAACAATTATTTGATTAAGGAGACGGTATTATGGTGATACGATTTGATCTTAAGAGGTGGTAGAAGGATATCATCTAAAGTTTAGGAACTAATAGTAAAATTTGTCTTATATATGGAGTTTTATTTTAACTAGTTTTATACACCGCGCGCGTTGCGACGCGCTAAATCGAATAATTCTTGGTGTGAGAACATGCACGCGAGGCTCAGCCAAACCACCTAGAGTGTAGCAGGCGCACTGACCTATAAAAAACTTATCTCAACCAGCCAAAGACCAGCCTATATAAACACAAAGTGGCACTAAAACAATCGTACTCAAGACCAATTTTAAGTGTAGTCAAGTTAGGATAACACAAAACATTTTATTTACATTGTATACTTTCAAATAAAATGGTTTAACAGAAGTTAGCCGGAAAATGCTCTGAAGCTGCGCCTAAGAGCCTTAAACCACACCTTTCCGGGTGCAGCGCATATGGTATGCTGGGCTGCGTTTCAGTGCCTAGGCTCCCAGGCACACACCTTTGACAGCATAAGTGGCTATCCTTGGTAAGAAGTGTTAATTAAAGCACATATAAGGTAAACCTATTATAGCTAAAACTTGCTTTAACCCACGCCAAAGTAATACGTTATTTGAAACATCCCCTTTTAACCCAAGCCAATTTAGTCAGACCCGCTTTGACACATAACCAATTCACTAATTGGTGTTGACGCGCACACCGACATGATCAACTATTCTACAAATGACAAAAGGACTGAAACCATAGACCTTTCATTTTATAGGTAGAAAGAAGACCGATACAATAATATGTCAAAGTAGCTGATGTAATACATAACTCATACCAACCCAATGTTCGAGCATTACTTAGAAGAAACCAATTCTGTTCATACCCGCCACCTTGCTGCAATAAGGTCTACAAGGTGGATGAATATAAATCTGCTGCCGTCTCGGAACAGTAGCACCAATGCCCACGTGTGCCAACTTCTCAGCAGTCTCAGAAACACATCCGCCCTTTCCCGCTGCACACCAAATTTAAATGTTTCAGCCCAACAGTCGGCGCCATCATATTATCCCACCTTTGAAGTTTTTTTAACAAATCCATACCATTTTGAAGTTAAAATTCATAGTTTATATTTTTTTTTCAGGTTCTCGACAAGACCGTTAAAGGGCATTTGGTTTGGTGGCGGCGAGGGTCGCTGATGTATAGAACTTTGTGGTCGTTTTAGGATTTCCTATTTGGCGGCGAGGGTCGCTGATGTATAGAACTTTGTCCAACAACCATGATACATTTTGACTTTTGAAGTCAAACAAACTAGATTTTAACTTCAAAATGGTATGGATTTGTTAAACTAAATAAGGAACTGATTATTTTTGTTAATTTTGACACAATATAACTGTAATGTTTTGGGATTTTGAAAGTCTTAGGATTGACCTCAAAAGTCAAAGTATATAACAAAAGGCTTACAGAATCATCGCCTTGAGTCGGCTTCATTCTTGATCGGCCTGGTGTACCATGACTACTATCATAACTCTTTCCTTCCCAAGCAGGCGACGCGCTACCCTTCCCGGTGACCTTAGCCTGATAATGGGGATGCATTGGTGACCGGTCAAAGCTTTGGTCAGACCCGACACTATGCTTCGTGGAACGACCTACAGCTGGCCCTTGACCGCCACGTTGATGAGCTGAGCCACCCAAATTTCTCCTACCCGGGTTATCATTATACTCATGGTCAGGAGTGGGTCGGACAGCCCGTCTGTGGACGGGCTCGTCCGGCTCAGTGTAGGGTTTGGCCCGAGGCGCGGGTGGAGCAAACATTTCCGGGTTCTCTTGTGGGTCGTTTGGGTTGAACATCATCTTCACCCCAGTTGCTGAATTTCGGTACCGTTGGACGCTGCTACAAATAATTAAAGATGTTAAAGTCAGTGACGGAATTTGAGATCTTAATGTAAATTTTCCAAGATCAAAACCTTATCAAACTAAAAATTTTGAAATCATTTCTGAAAAGGGGTACCAAATTCAAGATTATTATCATGCAATTTGTGAAAAAAAAACACAATTCAAACAGATTTATCAGAAACTTACGTTAACTAATTGACTTTTCCAATAGCATGAATAATAAGAATTCCAGAAACACATTAATTAACTAATTGATAATATCATTTAAACAGCATACAAAAATATTCTTCAAAATTAAACTTACCGCCATGTATAATAATCAATCTTTCAGCAATTGAAAAAAAAAAAACCTCAGGAATTTGAGATCTTAATATAATTGTGTTGGGGAATGTTCAGAAAACGGATGATCAGAGAGGCGTGTAATCACTCTCAGATCAAATTATTTCGGTGGTTCACCCGAATAATTCAATCGGATACAACTCTGATTTCGAGAAATTGAACCTGAGTATGTGTTTTGCGTGAATTGATTGAACCAGAGAATTGTGACCAAAAACTGTGTTTTCGAGTTTGGGGGTGTTTGCAGATAACTGCCTCTGGCAGTTATCTTCTAATTTTTAATTAAAATTGCATTAAAACATGCCTTAATTTTTGTCTAAAAAATTAGGACGATTTTTCACAAAATATTTTTTCGGTGTTTTCGACCCCAGCCAGGGGCTCTGCCCCTTGGACCCCGCCAGGGGCTGCCGCCCCTTGGACCCTGCTCCCAGGGGCGCTGCCCCCTTGGAACCCCCGTAGGGTACGGGCTCCGCCCGTACACTCCGAATAATAATAACTCAAACAAGCGTGCACTCCCGCACCTCCTAAATTGCTTGATGTGTATTATTATTCGCTTTGATCACCAAGTCAATCCCCGATTACACTAAAATATCTAACATTCCTCCCCTATTTTAGCGTAATCCTTGATTAACTTAAACAAGTTCACAACAAATCAAACTTATGCATAAATGAAATATCGCGACGATTGAATTTCACATTAGTATATTACACATTCCAAATATTCGAATATAGGGGTGTCGCTAAGGATTGAACCCTTTCTATTAAGTGAATACATGAAGATAATATACACACAAGTTTACATACTCTAATGTTCTTTCTTGACACTATTTTTACTAGCCTGTGTCCCATCCTTCAATGAACATATCAAAGCCAAGTCCTAGCTTCTTGAAGCGGCTAAACTTCATGCTCATATAGGTAGTTCTTTATTCTTGCACCTGCATATGCAATTTTTCAAAGAACTATTAAGAAGAAAACCTTCAACCTCCTTTAACTTGCAGGTCTGAACACATACCTTGGGATGATGCTACTAATGTGTTCCAATTTCTAGATGTTAAGCTTTCCACATTGAATTCAGCACCTAACGTCATATTAGGTGGGAATTGGGTATCTTAACACGAGAAATCTCAGGTGGACTTTAATCCCATCCCTACAGCCGCCTTGTGCACAAGATCTCTACATAACTCGTTGGTTAAGTGGTCGGCTAAATTCTGTTGAGTTCTCACAAACTCCACCGATATCACCCCTTGCGTGATGAGCTCACGAATCATGCTGTGTCTAACACCTAAGTGTCTAGACTTCCCATTATACACTTGGCTATATGCCTTAGCCAAGGTAGCAGCACTATCACATCTAATAGATATAGGTGATATAGGTTTTGGCCACAATGGAATTTCATAAATCAAGTTTCTTAGCCACTCAGCTTCTTTGCCAGCTGCGGCTAATGCTACAAACTCAAACTCCATTGTTGAATCAGTTATGCAAGTCTGTTTCTTAGATGCCCAAGATATGGCACCTCCTCCGAGCAGAAAAGTCCATCCACTCGTGGATGAATGATCTTCCTTGTTTTTAATCCAGCTTGCATCCGAATAACCTTCTAAAACCGAAGGAAATCCAGTATACGTCAAACCATATTTCATGGTTCCTTTCAAGTACCTAAATACTCGATTCATTGCTTGCCAATGACTTGCACCTGGATTGCTAGTATACCTACTAAGCTTTCCAACAGCATAAGCTATATCCGGTCTAGTGCTAATCATGGCGTACATGAGAGATCCAATGGCCCTTGAATATTCAAGTTGGCTTACAGCTACACCTTCATTAGGTGAGAGCTTAAAAGCAGGATCCATTGGAGTGCTAACCGGAGAACTATCATGAAAATTGAACTTTTTCAATATCTTCTCAATATAATGAGACTGAGAGATAGATATGCCATTGTTCTCCCTTTTGATCCTTATACCAAGGATCACTTCAGCTTCCCCCAAGTCTTTCATATCAAAACAAGATGACAAAAATTTCTTTGTTTTATCAACTTGATCCTGGTCGGTACCGAAGATTATAATAAATTTGTAAGACCCAAGTGTCAAGTGTCTTTTTAAGTTATATTATAATAAAACTTTAGCGAATAAGCGTCCTATAAAACTAATGTTTTATGACTCAAATATCAAGTGTCCATTTATTGTGTATTATAATAATACCACAATGATTAAGCGTCCTATAAAGTTTAAAGTTACAAGACTCAAGTGTCAAGTGTCCTATTCAGTTAAGTTCTAATATGACTTCGACTAGAAAGTGTCATATAACACTGAACATTTATGACTTAACTGCAACGTGTCCTATTAAGTTATGTTATAATAGGACCCAGATGATCAAGTGTCCTAATACAGTACCACATAATGGGACACTAACAATTAAATGTCTTATAAAGTACTTTATTATGATCTACATTTTAAGTGTCCTATTAAATTATATGATAATAAGACCCAAAAAAATCATCCATCCTATTAAATAGTTTTTTAGGACACCGTTTTAGTAGAATATATAATAAAAGGACCCTAAAAGTTCATTAGTACTATTAAATAGTTTTTTAGAACCCTCTTTTACAAGCGTCCCACAGAAAATGTCCTAAAAAGCCATTTTTGTTGTAGTGTATGATTTTGAAAATGGTTATTGGTTATAATACGTTTACATAATTCCATACTACAAAAATAAAAAAAAGTTCATGCAGATGGTTCTAAGTTCTTAACCGAACCGATAAATTCGCCAAAAAGTTCATGTGATCACGGTGATTGTTAAATTTGAATATATTGTTGCTTTTGATGACTATAGTTTATCTTCGAATGTATCACATATAGCTTTTGATGACTATAGTTTTGTGATCAGGATGAACAACTCTCAGAGTGAAGCAGAACAGGCAACTGCCCAGGCTAAGGCCGAAGCTCAGGTTACTTTTATTATCATTCTTTCTCATAACCTCATATATGTACGCATCGTAGGATGTATTTATTTATCATTTTTAATAAATTTACACCCTTTTTAAATTTAATTTATATTATGGTAATTATTTTGCGCATATGGTGGAATTGTTTCCTGAATTCGTCACTGATGTTAAGCATCTTTTGCTGTCAGGAAAAGATCAGTCAGCTGATGGAGCAAGCCAGCAATGCTGCACAGTCCGCCCAAGAGTCGATGCAGCAGGTCCGTTTTTTTTAAGCTTATGTTTTCTTTTTTAAGTTTATATAATGTGTTTTTAATATTAATGAAAATATTTAGTTAATTTATTTGTTAAATGTTAAAAAAAGTAGAAGATTAAAAAAATAAAAAAACATAAAAGTGGTGGGGTTATCCTCCCATACCCTCTAGTTTTGTGGGATGGACCATCCTTAGAAGGACTATGATGTGGCGCCTACGTGGCGGATCATCCTCCCTTGGAGGACCATCACCATACACAGAAGACGGTAAATAACACGTCTCCCTCACTCACGTGCAACCCATACCCATGTGGTCCTTTCTGTTTTAATTGTGATATATATTTGCGGTTAATATTTTTACTAGGGGATGGTTTAAATGAAAACCACTTTTATTATGAAAACTCGAAAATTAACTAAAAAAAACCTAAAAAATACACCAATTTTTTTTTCAATTTTTTATAAAAATCGCAGGTTTTTTTATATAAAAAAAAATTTTTTTCAAATTTTTTTTTTTGTAGTACACATGTGTAATAATACACATGTGTAGTACACATGTGCACTACAAATTTTTTTTTTTTGAAAACTTTTTTTTATATATATTAAAAATGGCGAAAATTGGTATGCAAAAAAAAAAATTGGTATGTTTTTTTGGCTTTTTTAATTAGTTTTCGAGTTTTCACAATAACTAGTGGTTTTTATTTGAACCTTCCCCTATTTTACTAATATATCTATTTGCGACAATTTTTTAGAATTATGTGTACTTCCCTAAAATAATATCTTTTAGGTTATGCACTTGTTTCTGTACTTGGTTAGACGGTTAAGAGTGGCACTCCATTAGCCAACATGTATTTGAAATCTCATCCTTTCAGACCTCACTCCATCAATAGTGACGGAAATAGTTTAGTTAACCCATTGGGAAAATTACTAAAATGTCGTTTGACCAAGTGCATTTGCGAATTTGTCACGTTCCTGCGTCGTTGGAAAGACTACTCAGCCTCGGAAGCGTCCGAATGTTTTGTTGAAGCGTCCATGTCCTAGAAACTGACACGTGGCATTTTGCATGTGGGCACAGACGCATCCCAATGCGTCTTTTTCTCTCTCCTCTCTCTCTTCTCTTTCTCTTTATCTCTCCTCTCTCCCTCTTCTTTTTGGCCGACGCATCCCTTGAGCTTCACCTTTTCTTTGGTAATAGCTGTTGACAGCATAATTGCAGTGATCTTTGACAGTGTTGGGGTTGAAACAAGCAGCGTTTTGAAGGATTTGAGAACAATCAGCTCCATTTCCACATGCCCAATCTATGTTCTTTTGAAGAACTGTGTCACTTAATGCAGAGTTGCATATACAATATGATGCACCTGTTGATTGACGACCCACATAAAAAAATATGAAATTTAAGAGTTTTAAAGCAAACCCATTTGAGAATAAGCAAGAAAACTCAAGAATCATGGTGGGAAATAAAAGGATCTTACTTGAGTAGCCAAGCATGGCTAAGAGAACCACCATGGAAAGTGCAGAAACAGCCATGGTTGTAGCCAGATGGGTCAGATGGTTGCTTGATGATGACGGTTTGTGGTGTGTTAAAAGGTGTTTTGGTGCTAGAATTGAGAAGAGAAAGAGAGAGGAGAGAGAAAAGGATGCATTAGAAACTTGCCCGACTCATCCCGTACTCCAAGGACGCATCACGTGTTTGAAGGACGCATCCCGTGCTTGAAGGACGCATCCCGGAATGGTCCTTTCAAGGACGCATAAACATGTCGGACATGTGTCAGCTTCTAGGACATGGATGCTTAAACAAAACATAGGGACGCTTCCGAGGCTGAGTAGTCCTTCCAAGGACGCAGGAGGGTGACAAATTCGCAAATGCACTTGGTCAAACGACATTTTGGTAATTTTCCCTAACCCATTTTTGTGTGACACCAATATTTTCTATTCAAAAATCAAGTAACACCGTACAAAATCAAGTAACACCGTACAGTTTTCGAAGAAAGGACCTATAAAAAGTCCATGTGACATCGTAAGCAATTTATGTTTTGAAAGTGTAAGACCATTCGTAGTGGGGTGAAATTGGGCGTGGAATGCTCCAAAAACGCCCCATAAAACCCACCACACTACCCCCGGAGCGTTTTTTTACCTTTTTTTAATGGTGTTTCCTCAAATAC
The DNA here is from genome assembly GCA_030545235.1 of Helianthus tuberosus. NCBI lineage: Eukaryota > Viridiplantae > Streptophyta > Magnoliopsida > Asterales > Asteraceae > Helianthus > Helianthus tuberosus. Next base: position 23,203,489 of record CM060385.1, read on the forward strand.
GTCTCAGATAAATTGAATAGCCAATCAGATTCTCTCACATCTATTTTGAACCCTTTTTAGCTTAAAAAAAGAAAAATAAAAAACAGATTTCCCCACATCTAAACATATTTCTACTACACCCATTTTTAACTTCACCCCCCCCCCCCCCCCCCAATAATGTCCCATATGACACATGTCACTTCATGCACCCTCTACACATGCTCTAAGGGGCTGTTTTTTTACCTTTGTCTCTTAATGTTTCAGACATCTTACTGGTTCAGCACTTAATGGTTCAGACTGTTTGTTTCACGAGCAGATGTCTGAATGGTTCAGACATTTGCCTCTGAATGGTTAATATTTATACAGAGTCTGAATGTTTAAGACCTCTAATCTGAATTGGTCAGACATTTGACTCTGAACGGTTAAGCATTATACAGGCTCTTAATGGTTCAGACATTTTACTGGTTCAGCACTTAACCATTCAGATGTTGCCAAACAGCCCCTAAGACAAAAATATGTCATATTGTAGTAGTACATTGTCAAGCTCATTGCAAATTACAAACGAAAAGCTCAATTTCTGTAAAAGAATTTATAAGTAGTTATTTTTTTCTAGTTAGCTTATTTTTCTTTTCCAAAATTCCTTATAATTATTTTTCTTTCTTCGCTTGTGTTTATTTACAAGTGGGTTACAAAATAAAGATCTTTCTTAAAGCAAATAATACTGGAATTGTCATGCCTAAATCATACACCATTAATCAATTCCCAAATGCTTCCCCATATATTGTAATAGATCTAGCAGTATGACACGTACAGTGGCGAAGCTTGAAAATTTCCACCGGGGGGTCGAAAGTCACCGAACCTAAAAATTCTATATAAGTAATACTTTTTTTTATAAAACCGGGGGGTCAAAAACGTATATACCTAAAAAAATCTACACGAAACGTACATACATAACACTACTGAGCGAAAAGTTCGAGGGGTCAGGCACCCCTCCCGGCCCCTTGAAAGCTACGCCCTTGGACACGTACCTCTAGCATGCCATGACTGGATATGAAGTAAATGGATTTGGGATAAATAGATACATGTTTGCCATGGTTTACTATGTGTCTAAATGGATTTAACCTAACTAGTATGTTTATACTTTATAACATGCATAGTTGTTTAAGTAATCGTGTTAAGAGTATGTCTGGCATGGAGCTTTTAGAAGCTTTTAGGAGCTTCTAGCTTTAATCTTTTAAGAAAAAACTCATACTTAATAAAAAACCTTGTTTGGTTGAATGAGCTTGAAGCTTTTAGGATAAGAGCTTGAAGTTTTTGGTTGAACGCTCTTACTAGTAGCGTTTAGAAGGAGCTACAAGCTTTTAGGGAAAACATGACTATTTTAACCTCTAAAGATAATAAACTTTTTAATGCATAAACTTTTTAGATTTTTAGTTATGTCTATTTTGGTCATTTTAAACATTTTATTAAAAGCTCCAGCTAGCTGCCAAACATAGAATATATCTAAAAAGCTACAGATATCAGCTTCCAGCTACTTTTGCCAAACATACCCTAAATATGATTTAACCTGACTGATATGTTTATAACATGCATACATGTTTAAGTAATCGTGTTATATAGGTTAACATGTATCCATGATACCTTTAAAACTCATTTATCTAAACATAGTTTTTTGGATTTTATCTTTAAGGATACTACAGTTATCTAATAATTTTATGAATTGCAATTTTTATGATTTTTCTGCCATGTTAACTATCTTTTGTTATTTGTTACTCCTGTTAAGAGAGTCAGTTAATAGTTTGGGGTTTCTGCCATGTTAACTATCTTTTGTTATTTGTTACTCCTGTTAAGAGAGTCAGTTAATAGTTTGGGGTGTTCAACGAATCGAATAACGAATTTTTGAATTAATCGAATTGAAATTTTGAATTTTTATATTTTTTACTTGAATTCGTATTCAATTTGATTCGGTTCATATTTGAAACGCAAATTCGAAGCGAATACATATAAGTTGGATTTAATTCAAATTCACCCTAAACAATAAATTATTTTACTTTCATTTTTTAAAACTACTACAAACTAATTAAATTTAACATAAAATATAGAGTTAATTACATAGTTAGTCCCTGTGGTTTGCACAAAATAACATACTTAGGTACTAATAGAATGTGATTTTAAACCTTCAAATAACGTTAATACCTCCAAACGTTACAAAATGAAAAGTTAATACCCTAGAATGTGGTTTTAAACTATTAGTACCTAAGTATGTTACTTTGTGCAAACCACAGGGACTAACTATGTAATTAACTCTAAAATATAATAATCTTCAAAATTATTAACTATCAATATGTCAAAACACCAAAATTATGAAGATAGGTTGGTTGCTAGTAGCGATTTAAGTTAGGTAAAAAATATCATTAGGTTTAGTAATGTTATGAATAATAAACTTATCACTTATGGATGTAATTTATACTTTGGCCAAATTTAGAAGTTATATGTGTGTGTGTGCGTTTAAAAATTATATATAAATTGAATTCGAATTTCAAATCAAATCAAATTGAAAATCATAAATTCGTATTTGAATACTTGACTCAAATACGAATCAACTCGAATTCGAACCTTGATAATCGAATTCGAATCGAGTCCTGAATACCCCTAAATAGTTGTGGTAGAAATTTCATGCCATTTTTGTTATTAAATTATTTATACTTAAGCCCTATTAAATGAATCGTGTCATGTCATTCATGTTATTGAACATTTGAACTAGTTATACTAAATCGTGTAAAATGTGTCGTGTCATATAACCAGGTTATTAAACATAGGTAGATGATTCTGTAAAAAGTGCTCAAAGTGTGAGAAGTGTATTATAACACTATATATAATACTATATAATACCATATAAACACCGTATAACAATATGTAACACCATATAATACCATATAACACTATGTAACACTATATATCATTATATAACAAATATAACACTATAGGTTGTCTGATAGCATGTCTATGATAGACGTATAGTGTTATATTTGTTATATAATGTTATATAGTGTTACATAGTGTTATATGGTATTATATGGTGTTACATATTGTTATACGGTGTTTATATGGTGTTATATAGTATTATATATAGTGTTATAATACACTTCTCACACTTTTTACACTATCCTTACCCATTAAACATATACTGTTAGCGTTTAGCTAAAAATATCATGTTTGGATGACATAGCATGAATTAAACATGTTGAGTAGAACACATATAATCTATTGCAGGGGCGAAGTATAGAAGGGAAGGGGTGCCCGACCCCCGAACTTTTCGCTCAGTAGTGTTATACATGTAGTTTTCGTATAGAAAATTTTGGGTATATACGTTTTCGACCCCCTGATTCTATAGAATTTTTTGGGTATATACGTTTTCGATCTCCTTCTTATTCGGGTCAAGCTTCGCCACTTATTTATTGAACACACAAGTAGCTTTTGTGTAACTTGTAAAATGTAAATTGTAATGATAACAAGTGTCTTCTATTTTGTAGTCTTCTTATTAGTCATGTCTCCTTTAAAGTTAGTTTATTTTATTATTGTTTTAGATGAATTGTAAAATGTAAATTGTAATGGTAACAAGTGTCTTCTATTTTGTATTCTTCTTATTAGTCATGTCTCCTTTAAAGTTAGTTTATTTTATTAGGCTTATTCTATACACACCTCCCACTTTCCTGATTATACCCCCTTGTGAGAGGAAAACTGTCGGTCCCACGCAGGCCCCACATGTAAGTATGTGAGAGGAGGGGGTGAAAAAAGTAAATAGGAGGGGTGTAGAAAGTAGCACCCATTGTAAAATGTAAATTGTAATGGTAACAAGTGTCTTCTATTTTGTAGTCTTCTTATTAGTCATGTCTCCTTTAAAGTTTTTTTTTTTTTTTTTTTTTTTTTTTTTTGAACGGCAAACACTTTATATATATATATAAAGAGCCAGCAAGGGGCTGAAATTACATATCGAAAAGACCCCAAAAATCAGTCACAACTTAAACACAATCTGACACATCAAACTCCTTCCATTTATCCCATGTTGGATTGGGGATTTTAGACCTATAGCACACCCATAAATAAGCGTCTTCTTTAATGAAATCCACCGTCTTCCGCGGGTGGACAAACTTTCCTTCGAAGACTTTCTCGTTTCTCGCTTGCCATAACCTCCAAATAGTAGCGCAAGCCACCATGTTCACCAGCCGCTTCCAAATCTTAGAGCCCGGACTGTTGTACACAACCTCCAAAAGATCCTTCAAGCTATTAGCTCCAGCTGGAAAGGGAATGCGCATCCACACAAAAATCTCCCACCAGATCCCTTTGGCTAGTAAACAGTTTACAAAGATATGGTTGGAGTCTTCCCACCCGAACCCGCACCGATCACAAGTGGCGTTTATACCATTTATTCCTCTTGCAATAAGCTGATCCTTGGCTGCGATTTTCCCCATAACCGCTCTCCAACGCAGCAAATTGCACTTCGGAGGCACCCACGGATTCCATCGCACAGTTTCCTCCGGAGCATCCTTAGTAACAATGTCAAGTCATATACCTTTAACCGAAAAATCCTCTCCAAATCTGTTCGCCCATATCCACCTATCACTTCCAGCCTTGATCTTAACCTGATGCAGCATATTCATTAATAAGCTCAACTGCCTCCAATCATTGTCATTCGCTGGGCTTCCAGCCCACTCCCAGGCCCAAATGGTTGTGGCTCCCACAATCTTCTTACAGCTTGCAACGCTTCCGTCTTTATCAGCAGCAAGATTGAACAGGCTTGGGAATACCTCTTTAAGAGGTACATTGGTCAACCATGTTTCCTTCCAAAACCGTGTGTTAGCCCCATCCCCAATCTCAACTTTTAGGTGCTCATTAATATGAATCCCCAGCTTAAATAACGACCCCTCCACAGCACTTATATCCTTCCATATCCCAGGAATAGACTTTCTAACCGGGATTAACTTATTATTATTTTTTGTTTTGTGAATAGCTTCCACCACCGTCACCCAAAATTGATTCGGATCCTTTTTGAAACGCCACCACCATTTTGAGAGCATGGCCAAATTAAAGTCTTCGATGAATGTATCTAGAAGTGTGACCACTTATGTCAAACCCACCACTACACCTCCACTCTATAACTAACCCCTTTGGGTCTTCATTATCTCATCAACTACTAACACAAACATGAGTTACTTAAGCCGTGTATTCATGACAGTCGGTGTAGCCGTCGCTAATGGCCACACCGATCAAGGCCACAAACTTAAATCCGGAATCAAGTCCCTTCAGCAAGGCAAAAAGGCCTTCATTTCCTCAGTTTCCGGCACCGACCCAGCTGACCTCCGGCCACTTTCCGGCGTCCGGGGCGGCGGAGAAGAGAGGAGGGATCAGTCGGATGATACTCTCCGGCAAGTCATGTACTTGAACTGCTGGGGTCCTAGTTAAAGTCTTGATCTGAGTTATGCGACGGTGATCGGAGTTGAGTAATCGATGACGTGAGTTGACTCAGAGATGATTGTTTAGGACCGAGTTGTAAGTGTGGTTCTGGATGTGGATAATAATGTAAGTTTGATAGATGAGGGGTGTGTTTGTAGTTGTTGATAACTTTGGGACAACAATGTAAATATTTTTCTAGAACAATGAATATAACCTTTTCTTTAGAGTTAATTGCCCGGATAGTGTATGTGGTTTGCCATTTTTTCACATTTAATCTCCACCTTTTCAAAATAGCATGTATAGTCCTTGTGGTTTAACAAACTGTTACTCGGATAGTCCCTGTAATGGATGGGCGTTAAGTAATTCAGTTAAGTGAGTGTAAAATTACAAAAATACCATTGGTCCATCTCTCACTTTACTCTCTCTCTATCATCAGACACATCTCTGCAACTTCAATTGACAATAGAATCCAACCTCTGCAACTTCAACTGATGCTTGAACTTGTTAATGAAATCATTAGCCTTAGCATCAACTTCCACGTCATCATCCTCCGCCGCCTTTCGCTCTCTCACGGTGGCCGGCCGGCGAGCCTCCACAATCTTATCCTCCTCAAAATGTGCAAATGCAGACTTCAAACTCGTTGATTTCTTCATCTTCGCCGGTAACTTCACCGGAACTTCACGGACGCCGGTAGTGCATCCGACTTTGTCTGGGTAATCTTGCTGTAAACCTCATCCAAACTGTCAAAATTATCAGTTTCTTCATCTTGGGTCTCCACAAAATCCGCATCAAACTCCGGTGGGGATTCATTTTCCATCCGGGTCGGGTCAAACTCGAATCTTTTTAAGTTTGCAGAAACCGGTTGTGAATCTTGATCAGTGAAAGTCTCCTCATCCACCGGTGGGGTGCCCTTTTCAATATGGGTCGGGCAATTAACAGAAGTTGCAGAGGTTGCTCTTTTGTCAGGTATAAGGATGGTATAAGTGGTGATAGCAGTGGTGATAGTGGTGGTGGCTTTTTAAAGGAGAGAGGGAGTGGAGAGAGAGTGTAAAGTGAGAGATGGACCAAGGGTATTTTTGTAATTTTACACCCACTTAACTGAATAATTTAACGCCCATCCATTACAGGGACTATCCGAGTAACAGTTTGTTAAACCACAGGGACTATACATGCTATTTTGAAAAGATGGGGACTAAAGGTGAAAATATGGCAAAACACAGGGACTATCCAGGCAATTAACTCTTTTCTTTATTTTGATGAATGACGATGATAGAATTTTTAAGAAGGTAAAAGTAGTTAAAAATGTAATGAAAACTTTTTTGAGTTTTTAAGAAGGTAAAAGTAGTTAAAAATGTAATGAAAACTTTGAGATTTGTCACTTATTTTGACATTAACATAAAGAATACTAAATTATACTTGACTAATGTCTAATACACATTCAATTCAAATACATTGATAGTAGTTTCAATATATGTGCGAGGATAATAATTATACCAATATATACTAGGGGTACCATCAGGGATTCAGGGTAATTAACTAGAAAAATATGTAGTCATACTATTTACATCAATTAATTGATATGCCTTTATTTAATACTAGTTTATAGATCCGCGTATTACACAGATATTTTATATATATATATATATATATATAGATAGATATATATATATTCAAACACATTATAGGACTGAAACTATATTTTTACATTTGATAGTGGAAACGATCAATTAGAGTCATATTTTATAGGAAATATTCAACTGAGTAACATGTTTTATTTTTAACAAAGCAAAAAAAAAAGTGAAATGATTAAATATGTCAAAATTGAATGCTTAAAATGTTCTTAATCGTTTTATTAAAAAGAAATCTTATATCATACTTTTGATAATATATTTTTGTTACTCATAAACAATACATCAAACATTACAAAATGTATATAAAAAAATAAAATGTACAAAAGGTGTTGAAACGTTGGCCTAACATGACTCAAATTCTTTTGACCTATAAAAAATACTTGTTTTGAAATAAGCCCATTCGACCTTACAAGAAGGATAAATAAGATTCAAACATTTCTCATTAAAAAATAAATGAAAATCCTATTACAAATATGTGATTGACCTGAGTAGTTCATAGTATTCACCTTAAGCATAAATTATTGTGAAATATAAAAATAAATCGGAAACCATAACTAATATGTGGCAAATGAAAGTTATAGATCATATGAAAAAAAAACTTAAGCATAATTATCCATTTAAAAAATATTAAAATCATAGGTTTTAAAATTATAGATAACAGCCGTTAAAAGAAGTTGAAGTATTCTTTTAATAAAATCTTTAAGTATTTTTTAATCATTAATCTTGAATTTTAATTAATATTAATAGCATAATATTATTAATAATCATTATTAGAATTAGATATTAATTAAATAATATTATTAATGATTTGAATAAGAAAATGTCATGTGGAATTAGTTGAAATTTTAAATAAGAAAATGTCATGTGCCATTAGTTGGAGTTTTTATTAGAATTAGATATATTTCAGTTTTTTTATTAAATTTTTAATTTTTAATATATATTTACTAGAAAACGTATATGGCGTTGCTATTTTATTTTTATTTCGGTGTAAATTTTATAAGCTCTGAGACGTATTAAATATCCACCGATAATTTATATTACAAAATATTTTTCTTTTAAAAAATAAATGTCAAAATATAAATAAAAATAGACGCATCGTAACGTCGTAAACATTGCAATAAAATATTATATATCAGGGTGAAGGGAGTGGTTACCTATTTGAAATAAGTAAACTCTCCATTCACCCAATCAAACAGTGCCACGCCAATTTACCTATTTTATTTACTTAATGCTCAAAGACGTTAGCGGTGATTTACCTATCTTAGATTAGGTAAACTATTATTAAAAAAAAACATAAGTAAAACTTCACCCAATCATAGGAGGCAAAATGTCACGATCCGCCTAAATACAAAACTTTTTTCGCTAGTTCCGGAACACTAAAGAGGTATCTAGGGCTGCCCGGAAGTCTCCGGAACAGCCTACAAGTTGCTGGAACATTTTAGCACCATCGGAAGGGTCTAGATCAACCTTCAAGGGTCTAGGAAGGGCCTAGAACGTGCTGATATTTTCTACCAAAAGTTGCAGCCAAGAAACATCTAGAAAAGCCTTGAAAACTCTTGGAATGGCTGGATATTTTGCAAGAAAGATCTAGAAATCAGCTCTAAATATCTTGGATATTTTGTATAGTAGAGAATTCTCTAGAACTAGTAGATAGCAAGTATAAATAGGTGGAAGGGATCTCATTTGGAGATCACCCAACATCTTAGCAAGTTATCACACTTGTACTTGTAAATTCTCCTTTGTAAACATCTTGTAATAAATACAAAGTTGTTTCTTTGAAAGCAACACTTGCAATCATCACTTGATTCCCACAAAACCTAATAATCGTTGGGCACAAAAGCTTAACTTAGATCAAGTCTAAGTCGCTACACGTGAGTCAGAAGTTTACTCCATGACAAGTGGTATCAGAGCCGTGTCGGTTCATCAGGATGGCGAACAAGAAAAGCAAGAAGGGAGCAACGAACAAGAAAATCGTCTCTAGTAAAGAAGAGACATACAATCACAACCAGAATCAACAAGAAGTTGAAAGCGTGTCTATGGATTTGGCCGGATCCTTAGACAAAATGAAGACTAATGTCGAAGCATCAGTCACACAACTTGGAACTCTTGTTAATCGTTCCTTGGAAAAGCTAGACGTTTTGGGAAAATTGCGAGATGAGTTAAGAGGACTCAAAGAAGACTTCAAAACCGCTATCAACATCATACGCCTCGAGATGCAAGCCATGATCCAGGAGGAAATCGCAAGGCTGCAGAGTGAGGTAGACGAGAAGATCCAAAACCTTCACAAAAACTTTTTAGAAGCAAAAATGAACGACACCAACAAGACACAACCAGAAGCATGTCAGGGGTCCATGCAAGTAAGTCATCTTAATACTTTAAACACACAAGAAACTCCCAAAACACGAGAAAAACATAACATCAAAAAGCTCCCAAACAAGGGAAAGAAAAGATCCACAACCACAAAACCAGAAAAGAAGTCGGAAGCAGGACTTCAACTCCTCAACATGGTGGTAAACGGGAGACCCGTTAAGGCACTAGTTGACACAGGAGCAAGCCATAACTTCGTCTCAATAGATGAAGCAATAAGACTCGGTGTTCGAGTAACAAAACAAAACGCAACGATGAAGACCACAAACAGACCCATCCAACCAACACTAGGGATGGCCTACGGCGTCAAAACCACAATCGGCAAATGGAAAGGTAAGATTGACCTTTCCGTGGTGCCAATGAAAGAACACGACTTCGTGCTTGGCCAGGATTTCTTTGAAAAGGAACCGACCTTTCTTATTCCGTTTGCAAACAAATTTTGCATCATAGACGGAAACCAAGTTCACAAAATGAAGACAGAGACGGACACTGGCCGTCAAGGTATGTCAATAACATCAATACAAATGGAGGTTGGTTCAAAGACAAGATCAACCACACATTCATCACAACGAGGCATAACCCGAAATCGCAACGAGGACGTTGCGAATTTAGGTGGGGGAGGATGTCATGCCCCGCAAAATTTCAACTCAAAATTTCAGCATTCCGGAAGTTTTCGGAACACTAAGGAAGCGTCAAGGGCCACCCAGATGACTCCAGAACAACCCAGACAATACTGGAACGTTTTGGCACCCTTAGAAGGTCCTAGACCAGCCATGAAAGAGCTTGGAAGGGTCCGGAATAGGCTACATAAATCTGCCCAAAAGTTACAGCCAAAGAACACTCTAGAATCTTCATGAAGACACTTAGAATTACTTGATATTTTGAAGGAATACTCTAGAAATACCTTGATATTTTGTTGTCTAGATTTCTCTAGATTTAGAATAATCTAGAGGATCTTGTAGTAGTATAAATAGGGATGAGAGGCATCATTTGTAATCACCCCACATAACCCCCTCATAACTTATTCATAATCAACTTCTTGTAAACACTTTGTACTTGTAACTTTGTTCAAGTAATACATAACCATCTTTGGTGTAGTATTGCACTACAAAATCATACTTGTGATTTCACAAACAAAGACTTCCGCTGCGTAAACATAACCCAACACAACCAAAAGGCTTAACTTAGATCAAATCTAAGTGTTGCACGAGAGTTCGAGAATAACTCCGTGACAAGTGGTATCAAAGCCGGACGATTCATTCGGGATGGCAACCGAAACAAAGGGCGATGAAAGACGCACAACTAAGAAAGAACGAGATGCAACATTTGAAAAGCGCATTGGCGACACAGAGGAAGCGGTCACCGGATTGGGCACGCAACTGGACCATGCATTCCAACGATTACAAACGTTGGAAACTGATTTTGAAGCTTTCAAGGACGACGTCAAGTCTCTCATGAGCGTTTGGCGCCAAGAGCTTACGACATTATTCAAGGAGGAAATGTCGAAGCTACGGAACGAGGTGGAGAATAGCATTCGTGATTGTCACCGAAGCTTCTTGGACCTAGAAGCTAAAGTGAAGGAAAACAAGCAGGTAGTTGTGCATTCAGCCAACACCGATCTTTTCACCCCTAGGGTCGAGATCCCAAAACCATCTCCATTCCTTGGCAAAAGAGAAGCACGAGCAGTTGACGACTTCGTATGGGAGATGGAACAATACTTGGGTGGAGTGCAAATCAAGGACGATGCCACCAAAATCAAGACGGCCAGCATGTACCTAAAAGACACGGCAGCACTATGGTGGAGACGTCGATACACGGACATCATCAAAGGTACGTGCACTATTAACACTTGGGTTGAATTTGTCCAAGAACTAAAGAAACAATTTTACCCGGTCAATGCTGAGCACGAAGCTAGAAGCAAATTGAGAAAGCTCAAGCATACCGGGACCCTCAAGGACTATGTCAAAGAATTCACAACCTTGGTCCTTGAAATTGCCGATCTATCGGAAAAAGATTCCCTTTTCTACTTCCTCGACGGGTTACAATATTGGGCTAGAACAGAATTGGACCATCGCAATGTTCAAGATTTAGCTACAGCAATCGCCATTGCTGAAGGCTTGATCGATCTTAAAGAAAAACGCCCAAACAAACCCGTAGTCGAAGAATCTGATGACGTCATTGGTGGGGGAGCAAAACAAAGTTACACTCGGAGGATAGAAGGTCCAAAACCCCCAAGATACAATAACATCCAACCCGCGAGAAGAGGATGCTTCATTTGCGAAGGGCCGCACGATGCACGCGACTGTCCAAAGAAGTCTAAGTTAACAGCCCTTATCAGGACTGAAGACGATGAAGCCGAAGATAGCGGGGAGGCTTGTCTAGGAGCGATGCAACTCCAAGTCCTTAATGCTTTAAGGACACAACAAACAAAGCCGCTAAGAATAGCCCATGACCACTCGAGTAAGACCAAGGAAAATTCCACAAATGAGGACCCAAAAGGTCTTCGATTCATAACACTCGAGATTAACGGGCAACACGCAAAAGCATTAGTTGATACCGGAGCCAGTCACAATTTCATTACTAGGGACGAGGCCAAAAGACTTGGTTTACGGATCAGCACGCAAGAGGGACTAATGATGAAGGCTGTTGGCGGAGACCCCAAAGCAATCGAAGGAGTCACCTATAACGCTAAGGCTAAGGTCGGGACATGGAACGGCAAGGTCACTTTCTCGGTCGTTCCCATGGACGACTATAAGATCGTGCTCGGGATGGCATTCTTCCGAAGATCCAACGCTATTCCAGCACCTTTTCTCAACACCATGTACATCATTAAGGACAAAGAAGTTCATACGGCACCCTTGGAGACGGATACAAGGTACCAAGGCAAAGCATTATCCGCCATGTGGATCGTGAGAATAAGGCGTCAGCCACGCAAGTACCACGACGAGGACGTCGTGAATTTAGATGGGGGAGAATGTCACGATCCGCCTAAATACAAAACTTTTTTCGCTAGTTCCGGAACACTAAAGAGGTATCTAAGGCTGCCCGGAAGTCTCCGGAACAGCCTACAAGTTGTTGGAACATTTTAGCACCATCGGAAGGGTCTAGATCAACCTTCAAGGGTCTAGGAAGGGCCTAGAACGTGCTGATATTTTCTGCCAAAAGTTGCAGCCAAGAAACATCTAGAAATCAGCTCTAAATATCTTGGATATTTTGTATAGAATTCTCTAGTTAGAGAATTCTCTAGAACTAGTAGATAGCAAGTATAAATAGGTGGAAGGGATCTCATTTGGAGATCACCCAACATCTTAGCAAGTTATCACACTTGTAGTAGTAAACTCTCCTTTGTAAACATCTTGTAATAAATACAAAGGTGTTTCTTTGAAAGCAACACTTGCAATCATCACTTGATTCCCACAAAACCTAATAATCGTTTGGCACAAAAGCTTAACTTAGATCAAGTCTAAGTCGCTACACGTGAGTCAAAAGTTTACTCTGTGACAAAAAGCTGACAAACACCCCTTCCCCTGGCCCTCATCGGTAAAGCTTCACCGCTCACCCCCTTTCACTGATCGGTAAACACCATCGGCGGCGGTGTTACCGATCGGTAAACTGCTTACCGATGGTGTTTACCGCACCACTCCCGCTCACCCTCAAAGTTATATTATATATTTTTTTCAGATTATTTCAACCAAAAATATAGTACAAAATATAATTTTGGAAGTTAGGAATGATATGACTGTACAAAATATAATTTTGGAAGTTTAGGAATGATATGACTCGATAATAGCGTGCGTTGTCAACTCACATTAGTCACATTATAATGATTGAAAGTCACTCATGTCTCATATTATGTCTTTTGTCCAAGGTATAATCTATTTTTAAATATACAGAAATACCACAACATGACAAGAAACATTTCAAATACACAGAACGGCCAACGCACTAACACCTTTGAGTTAAAACATATCTTTTTAGTTAAAACCGGTTAAGTTGATCGCATCCTGTTAATTTTATCTAAGGGATGTTCACCAAGATAGATATTTATTTTAACCCCACTCACAAATAGACATATTGAAAAACAACTAATTAAAAAAGTCATATAAGCAAAGCCGGCTAAAAAACAAGAATTTACCCCGCAAACAAAATTAGTGCAAAGTATAATGGCGTTTACAAAAAACCAATAAAAAAACATGTTTCGTGAACGGTTATTATTTAGTCAGTGATTCAACAAACGATTAAAATTTATCGGCACTGTCAAAGGTAGCCGACTTATTAGTGCATTTCTTTGTAGATCTTGGGTTTGGAATTTTTGATGTTGTATGGAGATTAAATTGATAAGATTGTGATGTTGGTTTGATACTTATAGAGGTTTTTTTATATAAAGAAAAATATAGTTATAAAATGCATTTTATATATTTTAACTAGAATTTTACAGGTTAAAAAAAACATTGATTTGTGGAGGAGGGGGTGTCATAATTTTGCTGGCCGCAACTTAGAACCACCGGCTAAATCTTAGCCGGGTGGATAAAGGGAGGAGCCGCCTAAGGTATGGGTGGCTAAAATGGGCGAGTCTTAGTGCCATTAGCTTAAATGTTACGAGAACAAAGGCTGCTTGCTACAGGGGCGGATTTAGGAGGGGTTGAGGGGTGCATGGGCTAACCCTCAACTTTCTTGTCAAAGTGTAAAATTAGTGCAAAATTGTTTTTCTTCTAGTTCTTATGTGTCAGATACTCCTAGATAAAAAAAAATGGATACCTTTAAGTTTTCTTTTTAGATCTGCCACTGGCTTGCTATATCCTAGCCCACTTGTTTACGTGGTAGTGCCGATTAAATTCTAACCGTTTGTGGATACGCAGACGAAAGTTTAGCCGACCATGACATATATTTTGTTTTGATTAGTTTTGTTATGGATCCTGTTGTACTTTTTCACTTTTTTTTCTTGGATTCTTGTCTTCTTAGGCGACTCAATTTATGTGTGTGGCATTTATTTATTACTACCTCCGTCCCATTAAAAGTATCATATTTTGAATTTTCAAAGTCTTTATTTATAAATTATGACTTTAATTATATATTTTTTGTGTTATATAAAACTTGATGAAAATTAACCCGATAAAAACACTTGTAAAACACACTCAAATCATATAACTTTCATCAAGTATTATCTAACACAAAGAAAATTATTTAAAGTCAAAGTTTATAAATAAAGACTTTGAAAATTCAAAATAAGACACTTTTAACGGGACAGAGTGAGTATTTTTTTTATATGTGTATTTGTGAATGAGGTAAAATTCAATGTTTTTATTAAGACAAAAAAAAGAGAGAGAATAGGGATGACAATGGGTCGGGTTCGGGTTCGGGTCGGGTATTGGTAATCCCATATCCATACCCGATTGTAAATCGTATTCCATACACGGCCCAATACCCATCGGGTATTTGTCGGGTAATTAAACGTCGGGTATCGGGTATAACCCCGGTATCGGATATACCCACTAGTTTATTAAAAGATATAAGTTAGGATTTCCAAATACATTTCTTTGTGATTATAATTATTATATAATTTTATTTATACAACAACTATTATAACCAAAAAATGTACATCACATTCATATAAGTTATATCATAAATTAATAATAACTTTATAATAATTGTACACTTATATGTATACTTCACAACATATAAAATATAAATATAAACGCTATTATCAAATACAAATACTAAAAGAAAATTTAATTTTTCACATTATGAACATACTAAAATAAATAACTAGTAGACAAAGGTTAATAAAAAATAAAAATATCAATTAAAAAATCCAGGTATATGATCGGGTAAACGGGTATGTGGTTTTGGGTAATCGGGTCGGGTATCACCTAATCCCATACCCGACCCATACCTGCGAAATTTTTTAAAAATTCTCATACCCGGCCCAATACCTGTCGGGTATCGGGTATACCCGTCCCGTTTGTTAGGTTTCGAGTATACCCGTTCGGGCTCGAATATTTTTGCCATCCCTAAGAGAGAACAATAGCTCAAAGTAATTTTCCTCTTCTTTAATAACTTGTTACAAAACCAGTATAACTAAAAATGAAACTAAATTGTTATATAAAACATTTAAAAGGTTTCTCGATACATCTTACAAAGACTGTAAGGTCATGTTCTAAAGAGGACAATCATATACACATTACTAAGACTATCCGCATCAGTGAAAGGCTATCCTTTCTACAAACAGCCTAATCAGCATGCCACATCAGCTTTTCACTTATTCTTCCCACAAACACTTTTTACCCACAACAATAACATATATATCCTTCCCACAAACACTTCTTATTATAATTATTTTATTAAATTTAAACTAAATAAAAAAAAGAAAGGACCCACCATTCTTCCCCAAGAATCCTTAAGAATGAACACCCTCCATGTCATCCTCTACAACACCCACTAATCCATCCCTCTCACAAATGCCCTCCACATAGGCCAAGAATCACCTACAAACATCCTTGATGTGGATAGTCTAATACTCTTAAAATACAAAGTCAGTGGAAATCCAATCGGCTTTTGCCTACCTATCCTCCATACTTTTATAATTTTGCAATTTTAGCCCATTTGACTTTGGTACCATCAAAGTTTCATAAAATGAGAAATTTAGTCCCTAAACCACTACTTTATTTTACAAATATTTTGCTTTTGACACCCTAACTTTGTGGTAGTTTTCTTTTCAGCCCCACTTTGTTATAGTTTCCTTCTTACTCCAAACTTTATCAAATTTTATCTTTACCCTTTCTTAGCCCTTAAGTTTAGGAAATACAATTTTAACCACTTAACTTTTTATGAACTTTGTAAATGCCACTTTGACCCCCACGAGAGTTTTTGGCTTGACGATATAAATTCGAGTTAGTCGGGTCGCGTATAAAATGGTATGATTGTACGATATAAATTCGACTTACGTTACGTTTTGATCCAATCGCAATGCAATTATAGGATACACCGAGTTCATTGGGATACGTCAAAACGTACGTTTTAATATGGTTAACACATCACATATCGCTTGGACTAATCCGTTCGATATTTACGAAATACCCGCGCCGCAACGCGTGTGGCTCTTATTACTAGTATAGTCGTATACACAAATAGTCACATTTGTTCAAAAATTTTAATATATTGATTAATTAATATCTTAATTAATCAACCTCCACCACACACCTCCATCATCCATCACCGCCCACCTCGCACGAATAAAACAATCAGGGATTGGTAGATTTTTATTATATATAAAAATATTTTAAAAAAATTAAAGGTTTTTTTAATTTATATTAATTAATATTCTGTTTTTAAAAATTAAAGGTTTTTTTTATATATTAATATGTATTTTTAATTTTTTTAGTTTAAGGGTTTTTTAATTAAAGTTAGAGTAAATTACAAGTTTTGTCCTTTATGTATGTCCCAAATTGCAGGCGTTGTCCTTTGTCTTTAAAATTGATGAGTTTTGTCCTTAATGTTTGCAAATCTTGCACGTTATGTCCTTTAGGCCAAACTGTAACACCTCGAAAATTCACGTCCTATAATGTATTGACACGTGTCATAAGCTTGAACGTGTGAAAGAATACTCTAGAGGATTTAAAGTTGACAGACATGAAAAGTATATGAAAATACGAGTTCTAAATGTCAACAGTGAATAAATATATCGAACATTAATCCTACATAACGCTCATACCTTCAAACGAATAAATCATGGATCATACGAAGCTAAATACGAAAGAAAGTGAGAGATTACAAACTACAGGGGTAAAATGTGTCAACATGTTTAAGTTATACCTCTGAGTGACCTTTTAGCAAACCCGAAGCTTTGTAACGGTTAATTATGCTCACTAGAATGCAAGATATAAATTTCATAAAGTTTCGTTATCGTATGAGAAGGTTATGATCAAATTCGTATACAAGGGGTTAAAGCGTCAATGTTGAAAGTTATGACTTTTCGGGTAATAACAAAATGATCAAGGACTAGATAAATTGGGTATAAGTCCTAAAGCCCTTGTAGGTAAATATGGAGGACTCAAAGTGCAAAATATAAGTTAGTTGACCTTTCGGAAGGGCCAAGAGACATATATGCAAAAACTAGAAATTTTGAAGTCTGATCAGAAGGCTTGCGCACCGCAAGACTTATGCTTACGGTGCGCAAGGAATGCCCAGTTCCAACAGATTCGCCTGTTTGCTGTTTAAACGCACTAAACGACCTTTAAACGATTTTCCTCATCTTGCTTGACCCCTAAACAACCCCTAGACACTTAGGGACACTTGTGGATGAGTTGTGGTCAGTTGTAGACTTGTGTGTCAACAATCTATGGTGAGTTAAACACTATGGTGAGTTAAACACTATAAAAGGGCATGAAGTTGCAACCATTTGATCATTCACTTCTTGTGTAATTCTGGAGCTTTTGGGAGCTTAAGAGCAGACACAAGACCTTCCTAATCAAGCATAGGACTTCAGTAAGTTTGCTTAACCCTTCTTAGTTAAGTTTTTGCTTAGTTTAAGCTTAAAAGTCAAACAGTCGTAATTAACGATTGACTTTAAGATTAATCACTAATGGTCCAGTGATTAGTCGAATCAAAAGTAGTTATAAGTTGGTAATTATGTGGGTAATAAACCCTTAAAAGGGTTCCCCCTGATTCCCACTCTAACTAGGTCAAATGTCGGGTCAAACTTGTTAATAAAAAGTCAACAGGATACTTAATTTCTAATTTATGCATGATTAGCAATGTAGAACACATACAACCTGTTTGATCATTAATATAACTTGGTAATTAGTGTAAGAACATGTCTAAACATGTTCAACCCGACAATTTACTGTTAGACCCGGTTCGGAACCGAAAGTCGCAAAGCTTTGACTTTTGCTTTGACTTCAGTTCTGACCCGTTTTGGTATGATTTAGAAATACCTAAGAGCTTCATTTGGACCAGGTTACATGCTAGTATAACCCTCTGTGATTATACACCATGGTTCATTAGTTAACCAATTAATACGCATGATTCCGTTAATTGCTCATATGTTGACCATTATGCCCTTTTCACCTTAAAACGTGATTTGTGAAAATGTAGAAGTGTAGAAACCTTAGTTACTAATATATAAACTTGTATGAAAAGTTTGACATCAGTTTGAGGTGTAGATTGAGAGTTATGCTCATTAGCGTAAATTGAAAGCTTTTTGTTAATTAAACGGCGTAATTAGCGTATAGCCTAATTAAACCTACTTTTTGATATCAAACTTATTACCCACTGATGTAATATATTATTTTGGGATTTTTAAAGATTTTTAATAAATTTTAGGCTGAGCATAACTTGTAGTCGTAGGCTTAATCCGGTAATTGTCGGTTTTGCCCTTACGGGCTATAAAATGAGTTTTATATATCTAATTAACTCCAAACCTTTTGCTACTGATTACATATGATAAATAAATTATTTTAAACCTCCTGGAATAATAAAAATATCAGATTTCTATATAGAACCCGGAAACGGCTTCTAATCGCCTAATTAAGCGTTTTTAACGCCTAGTATGTACTAGAACTATTTTAAACATACAAAGGGTGATACCTACTGATATTTGAGGTAAATTATAATATTTTAACAGTAAGCAAAGGTTGTTAAACTCAGACTTCAGTTTTGAGCTTTTCGGCTTATGTGAAATTACCAAAATGCCCCCACGATGCATAGTTTGGTTATATTTGATAAATTTCACATATCTACTTTACCCTACTGTTATAACTTATCAAACTAAGTATTTTTGCTGATTATATCAGACCTGTAACACAGGTTAATACTTAAACTCTTATATAACCTTATAAATGACCAAACTACCCCTACGGGGCATAGTTTGTGTTTAAATTCGTTCCGGGCATAATGAAAGACATCTTACTGATGTCACAACATAATTGAGGCATATTAACTTAGGAAACCAGTATATGGCTCTCATGATTACCCGTTACGCCTCTTACGCGTTCGGTTCGGCTTATGTAACTAGTTTACATAAATTAGCCGAAACGGGTCAAACCTTATCGGTTTTATCTCAAAATCCAGAGTGTGTATGAAATACCCATATTAACCAAGTCTCCGAACTTTTCGGGTCAAAACCACATTCTAAACCGGTCTTCGCTTCTTCATGCGTTGAACCGTGTCTTCTTTTAAAAAAAAACTAACCGGTCTAAGCTAAGGCTTAATTAAAGACCCGTTAGAAATCTAATAGGTTACTATAAACCTTCGTTCCAGATTAGGAGCCCAGTAAAAGTACTTGCATTTGCTGTAATTGATTGATACTTTGCTCAGGTAAATATTCTTAACTTATTTTCCCTATACGGGCTTGGGATACGGTACTATAAAAGTACCGCTTGGTCGGGTATGTAGTCATTTAAATCGGATTGTGATTAATGTATTTACATAACTCGCTTTGTTCTGTATTATTTGATGTATGGCCCTTGGGGGTTAAATGACCATGCCCCGGATATCCTTGGTATCATTTTACGAAATGGCCACGACCTAAGCACGGGGTGTAGGAGTACACCTGACAGATGCATTATGTAAAAACTGGTAATCCACGTAAAGGAATCAACCTTGTGGGCATTATACCTGTGGCGTGTCAGTTAACTTAAACCGGCTCTTCTAACCGGTGCTAATGGACGGCAAATAAGTAAAACTGTATACAAGATTATCTACAAATAATTGTCCCAAGTTATAAAAGACATTTTTGCCGAAGTGCATTCAAATCAATTTTCAAACTCTTTTCTAAATGAGTCAGTTGAGTTGTATTTACCAGTGTAAACTGACGTATTTTCCAAAAAGGCTAAGTGCAGGTGCTAGACGAAATAGGCTGGCTACTCCAGGCATCATTACTCAAGTCTCGCAAGCTCTAGATGTCAAAGTCTGTTGAACAGTTTTTCCTTTTTATATTGATCCGCCTGTGGATCCTTTACTTTCCGTTGTAATACTTGGATATTACTTTATATTCGGATTATAATATATTTACCTTTTGCTTCCGCTGTGCATTTATATACTGTGTTGTTTGACTATTATGTTGCCAACCACGTCACGATACTCCCCACCGGGCCCGCCGGTCAACCGTGTGGAAATCGGGGTGTGACACAAACCCAGTTAGATTTTTCTGTTAAATTAGATTACACAAGGGTAATTTGGTCTTTTTACCTATTTATTTAATATTATCTATAAAATAAAACAAAATATTCTTAAAAATCTCTCTTTAAACACACTTGACATTTCTCTTTCTCTCTCTAAAACAAAAGTCACCAGGCATACTTACCTTCTCTCTCTAAGACATCACTACAACCCACCTGCCGTCGCTGACCACCAGCCACCACCGCACCTACCTAAGACAACCACCTCTCTCTATCTTCATCTACCACCATCATATGCCGCCACCACCACCACCATATGCTGCTACCACTATCGTCTTCACCTCCTCCCCTGCAACCAAGACTGTGACCTGTCTTCACCACCACCACCGCCGTCTTCATCATCCAACCACCACCTCCTCCACTACAAACACCAACTCCACCACCGCCTCCCCCATCGGAACCCTAACCCCAAATAGATCCGACAACACCAACATCTTCTCCGACATTCCTTCTTCACCGTATACTGCCACCACCCACCGCCGTCTCCACCATCCAACCACCACCTCCTCCACTGCCGCCTCCCCCATCGGCACCCTAACCCGAAATAGATCCGACAACAGCAACATCACAGGAAAGATCAACTGTGGAAGCTTGTTTGATAATTTTGAATATTTGATTGAATTTGCTGAGGGTAAAGTTAATTCTGATGTGAAGGTATGAGGGTTTTGTTTTTGTTTTGTTTTGTTTTTTTTTTTTTTTTTTTGAAGTTAAAAATGTAAAAGATGCAAACAGTTCTTGAATTTTAGTACATTGAAAGTAAAAAGAGGATTTCATTTGCTGAGTTCTTGTTGTTGGTGGGGGTGAAGTGGTTATGGTGGGTGGATGATGATGGTGATTATAACAGAGAGGTGGGTTTAAATGGTGATTATAGCAGAGAGAGGGGATTTCATTTTAATGGTAATCGTATAATAATCTCACAGGGAGTTTTCCCAGTACTTTTGGTGGGTCGGATATTCAGAATCTGTGGTTGAATAATCAAAATTCTGGGCTTTCGGGTGATGTTAGTGTGTTGGCTTCCATGATAGAGTTGTCGCAAGTTTGGTTACAAGCTAATAATTTCACCGGTGCTATACCGGATCTGTCGAATTGTACTAGTTCGTAGTATTTGCACCATCACGATCCTCACCGAAAATCCCAAACAACCTGCAACAAGAGAGACAGAAAGAGGGCATATTTTTTATATTTATAAATCTTTTTATTTTTTATAACCTAGTCCCCCAAACATAAGTTATTTTACAGAATAGCCCCTGAAGAGATGAAATGACAAGAATACCCTCATGTGCAAGGCACATGACCAGATTTAACAAAAAAAACTAACTGGGTTTGGCCTAAAGGACATAACGTGCAAGATTTGCAAACATTAAGGACAAAACTCATCAATTTTAAAGACAAAGGACAGCGCCTGCAATTTGGGACATACATAAAAGACAAAACTTGTAATTTACTCTTAAAGTTATATACATATAAAGATATATACATATATATAGAGAGAGAACTGAATAAATGAAAAAATAGGTTTTGGATGAAAATGACAACTACCAAACTATCTAGTGTGAGTTAACTGACATTTTTTAACGAAGTTAGTGGGTTAGAACAAAATGACAGAAAATGAAAAACTTAAGGACCTAGGGGAGAAAAAAAAAACTATTTGGATTAAAATGGTAGTTCAATACAAACCTCAAGGAATAAAATGACAATTTACTCTAAGAATTTAGGTAGCGTTCGTTTCATGGAATGGAATGGAATGGAATTAGGAAGTTTTTCTTTGTAAAATTGATCTTGGTTGGGGGAGGGAGGAATTTGAAATCCTTCACTCTAATGAAATTTGTGACTATTTCAACATTCCTTAGAAATCCTTCACTCTAATGAAGGAATGGAATGGAATGTTGAAATAGTCACAAATTTCATTGATTAAAGAAATTCATTGGATTTCAAATTCCTCCCTCCCCTAACCAAGATCAATTTTACAAAGAAAAGCTTCCCAATTCCATCCCATTCCATTCCATGAAACGAACGCTACCTTAGTATTATATAAATCTAGATCAAGGATTTATAACACGTCAAAATGAAATACAAAAACACATAGATATGAAATCCAAATTATTACATCAACAAGTCCTACAAGTCACAAACTTGAACGGTTGTGACAAGGCTGGCCCGGAGGAAGTGCGGGGTGGTTGACGGCACAATACCCAAACCCTTTCGGGGCCTAATTTTTTTAAATTTTGTATAGAATTTACGTTGTATAAGCTAAAATATATATGCAATGAATCGATAGATGACACAAACAAGCTCATGTTGGCAGTGGCGGATCTTGCCCGTTGAACGTGTCAGGGCCGAAAGACACGGGCACTAAAAAAAACCCGGGCAAGCCCGGGCCAAACATAGTATATATAAAAAATTTCGATCGAAATGCGGAAAATTAGCACTACAACCGAAAAACTTGCCCGGGCCTTGGCCCTGCCATAGGGCTTCTAAGAACCGCCCCTGCATGTTGGGGTGGTTACTGTCTTGCTTAAACAAGAACGAGATGCGGATTCTAAACCCGGAGTCTCCGAATTCTCTATTTTAGCTTATTTTTTGGTTTTTTTGTTAGTTGCATTTAATTTCTTATTTTGTCAAGAACATTTTTCACTTTAATTAATAAATTAGTACCTAAACTTAGCTAAAAATAACTATTTAAATTACCTTCACATAAATTTTAGTGATTAAATAATTGATGAGTTTATAATATATTTGCGAATAGGACCCAAAATTTTTATATTGCCTAAGGCCATTTTTTTTTGTGATTTCGAAGACGGCTTGAGTTGTGATGATAACCAAATTTTATTTGATTAACAAACAATAAGGGTGTATATATGTACATCAGATAGATAGATACAGCTAAACGGATCAGTTGGGACCCCAACAATTCAAGTACATAACATTTCTCAATGACTCCTCTGAATGTTCAATGCCTCTGGTTGAAGCCATGGCTGCCGGAGAAGAGAGCTTCTTGGTTTGGGAGAGTGATCGAAGATTGGCCTTGGCGTGGTGGTGGATGGTTCTGATGGTGTAGTTCCACCGTGCAAACCCTTGATCTTTGAGAGCCTCCACCAATCCGACGGTTCCAGCCACCATCCATGCTCTGGTTGTTGAACTCATTGTGTGGTCTGTTGAAATGGTTAAGATGAAGTGTGTTTTGTTTTGTTTTGTTTTGAATGCAATGAAATGTATGATGTGGTGTTTGTTGAGGAATGGGATGGGATGGGGGTATATATAGATGTACAGGTAGGAGAGAAGTTCAGAGAACCAAGATTTTTGGTGGAGAAAACAGTAGGCGGGTGGTTGTAAATGCCAATGGTTTTAAAGGAGCAATTTGTCGAAAATGCCCTTCGGATTCTTTTTAGTTTTTAATTAGATTAATGAGTAAATTACAAGTTTTGTCCTTTATGTTTGTACCAAATTACAGGCGGTGTCCTTTTCCTTTAAAATTGATGAGTTTTGTCCTTAATGTTGCAAAATCCAGCACGTTTTATCCTTTAGGCCAAATCTAGTTAGATTTTTTGGTTAACTATGGTCATGTGCCTTGCACATGAGGGTATCTTATCATTTTACATATCTAATACTATTGAGTAAATAACTTATATCAAGGGACTAAACGTGTAAAAAGATTAAAAAATAAAATATAAATAAAAAAAGAGTAAATTTCAAAGTTCGTCCTTTATGTATGTCTAATATATCAAAGTATGTCCTTTATCTTTAATAACCTCAGAAAACATCATTAATGTTTGAAAAACCAATCAGGTTATGTCATTTACCCTAAACCTTGTTTGTTTTCTCAGTTAAGTCAGGTCATGTGAGAAGCACATGAGGGCATTAATGTCATTCTACCTACCAAGCCCTTTCACAATTTCATTTCTCTACATCACCCATCCATCTTCTTCATACTCTGCAACTTATAAACAACATACACACACAATCATAGCCCAAATCCAACACAGAGAAATCACACACTCACACAAATCCACTGCCAAACACCCCCACCTCTCGATCTCCACTCCCCTCCTCGGTTCCCCAATCCGGGGGTGGCACCCCCCTCCGATTTCCGATTGACGACAGCCACCACCATATGGCGGCGACGGTACGGAAAGAGAGAGAGAGAGACGTCAGTTGGGGGGGAGGAGAACAGCGGTTCGGTGGTGGTGAGCGGCGGTTTCGGAAGCAGAGAGACGAGGGAGAAAGACTAATCGAGTTTGAAGATTACATGTTTGAAGAGAACGATGACGTCACGAGTTTGAAGAAACGCGAGTTCCAGGTTTTTCGGAAACCCTAGGTTCGATTACTGCTGGTTATTATTGGAGATTTGTGTGTTTACTGTTTTGTTTTTGTTTCGGAAACCCTAGGTTCGCTCGCCGGAGCTCAATCGGAGCCAAATTTCACCGGAAATGAACCGTTACAGTCACATCCACAGCCACAGTTACAACCTCCGATTCAAGTGATCTGTTTTGAGATTTGTAGTTGTATCAAGGATACATAATATGTTGAGACAGTTGAATTTGCAAGTGATCTGTTTTGAGATTTGTAGTTGTATCAAGTGGAGAATCAACCGCGAGTAGGAGGAAGAGGAAGAAAGGGGAAGATGAGTGAGTCGACTCAGCACGTGAAGGCTCATCGTCACGACCAGATGCATAGCAACAGAAGTTACAGAGGTAGAATGACATTAATGCCCTCATGTGCTTCTCACATGACCTGACTTAACTGGGAAAACAAACAAGGTTTAGGGTAAAGGACATAACCTGATTGGTTTTTCAAACATTAAGGATGTTTTCTGAGGTTATTAAAGATAAAGGACATACTTTGATATATTAGACATACATAAAGGACGAACTTTGAAATTTACTCATAAAAAAACCTAATTATAAAAATTCACTCTCTCTCAAGTCTCAAATGCCTCCCCACTATCTCTCTCTCTCTCTCTAACCCTGCAACTCCAGATGCAGATAAACTCCCGGAGCTCCACCAGAAAATTTAATCACTAATCAGACAACATAAATCTCAGAAACATAGTATATATATATTATCAGTAACTGTTCTTATTTACGTATCGATCTTCAATTTCTATAAAATTGCAACAAACTAAACAATTAACCAATCGGCAATCGCACCTAAAAACCTTCCGGTTTAACTAGGAAAATATCTCAAAAACAGAGTAAAATATCAGTAACTATTGTTATTCACATATGAATCTTCAGTTTCAATAAAATTGTGAAATAACCTAAACAATTAAATAATCACTGACCTAAAAAGTAAAATATCTCAAAAAACAGAGGTTTCTTCTCCGCCGTCTCCGGTGGCGATTGAAATACCGGCGTCTCCGGTGGCAATTGAAATACCGGCGTCTTCGATCTCAGTATTTGTGTTTGGTATCTTTACTACATTACTAGAATCATACATGGTTGCAAACACCCACCCGCCACTGCCGCCCCTAACACCCACCCGCCACCGCCGCCCATAACACCCACTTGCCTGCAACCAAACCCACAACCACAACCCGTCACATCCACCCTTAGAGATCGTGTGATATAAAGAGAGAACAGAGATGGAGAGGATGATTTTAGAGAGAGAGGGAGTGAGTTCAGATCTTGTGAGAGGGATAGAGAAAGAGGGATAGTTTCTTTTAATTACCCTTTTAATTATTTATCTTTTTTACTTTTACAAAATAGACCCTGAATATAATTTATTTACATAATAACCCTAAAAAGATGAAATGACAAGAATGTCCTCATGTGCAAGGCACATGACCATAGTTAACTAAAAAATATAACTGGGTTTGGTCTAAAGGATAGAACATGCAAGATTTTGGAACATTAAGGACAAAACTCGTCAATTTTAAAGGCAAAGGACACCGCCTGCAATTTGGTATAAACATAAAGGACAAAACTTGTAATTTACTCTAGATTAATTAATTATTTTATCATGCTTTCCAATTAAGAGACATTTGATTTTTTTTTTGAATTGGGTGACAATGTGATATTAGGTTAGATGGTGTGGTTTAAAGCTTTATTACGTCATGTAAGTGTTACGTATTTGACACATAAGTAGGGGGCTTTATCGTTTACTTACAGAGTGTGAAATAACGCCTCTTATAAAACCCCTTTTAACTATATTAAAAAAATATAAAATCTGATTGTTTGATGAAGGTTGGCCCCTTGATTTCTTCCTCTCACGCCCGCTATTCCTTTGGCGGAAGCCAAGGATAGCAACCCCTTTAACGGAGGCGGGGTGGTGTAGGGCGCCATAAGGCGCTAAAGTTGATGAGGTGGCAGGGGGCGCGAAGCCACACCACACCACCTGGCCTTATAACATGGGCGCTAATTTATTATCTGTTAGTATGTTTACTCAAATTTGTTTAACTTTTCAACCCGTTTTTTCCATGGTCGGAGAAATCAAAAATTTATTACAACTAGTTAGGGGTTGTTTGGCTAAGCTTATTTAACTTAAAAAGAATTTTTTGTTAAAAGATTTATTAACTTATGAATTTTTGAAAAAAAAGTTTTTAAAATAGTGTTTGGATTAGCTTATGTGATAGGAAAAGCCAATAAGTCAATAAGTTGTTTTTTAAAAAAGTGTTTGCCTTAGCTTATACATGTAAAATGACTAAGGAGTTTCAAAAATGCCCAATGTTCTATGAAAAGTTATAATGAACTTCAAAAAGAAGGTGTGAAAAAGCTTAGCCAAACACCCCCTTAAAAGGCCCTATACATCTGGTTCACATCTGCGATATTGTTTTAGTCAAATTTTAATTTAACGTTACTCAATCCCCAAAATCCAAAGAAATAAGGAATGATAAGAGCATTTACAATGAAAACCTTAAAAATATGTGAGAGAGTTTAGTTATATTATAAGGAATAGTTGTTAGTGGTTGTGAGTGGAGGAAAGAGAAAATATATGGGAAATTACTGTTCATCTGTAAATATATTGGAAAAAAATCTAGAGAGAAAAAACCTTATAAATTTTTTAATATATTTAGAAATGGTCGTGAGTGAAGAAAGTCTAAAAGGTAATGATAAAGTTATAAAGATATTATTTAATTGAAAAGTGGATAGAAAAAGTAGTTGTTTTTAGTGGAAATATGTGGATATGGATAGAGAATTCATTTCGAATGCTCCAATTAGTTGATTCGTGTAACATAATTTGTCTTAGCCATCACGGAACCAATTTGCTTTACTGTTTTTTTGGAATTATTAGCCCTGCATATGGCCCTTATTTTAGCCGTTGAATCACGAGTCACCGATTACTCGATTGAATGCCTATTTTGATCAGCAGAAATTTTGGATGTCCCATATTGTGTGCTTTGTATCAACTGATCTCCCATGAACTCCATGTTCGATCGCCCTTATCCCCGAAATCTTGAATGTTCGATTTTGTCGCTGGTTAGTTTTGTTTTAATTAGGATAAATGTTTAACCCTTTTAGTGAGTTAATGGTAAATGGTTTTTGATTAGCTAAAACTAAAAACATTATTGGGTTTCTTTAAATGAGTTAGTTTTTGGGTTTAAAAATGGTGTTGGTTTTTAAACTTGAATGGTTTTTTTAATAATATATGTATGAAACATATTAAAACTTTAAAATTTTGGCCCTTGAGATAACGGGTTTTGTGCGGTTGCACCTTTCACAAATGCCTATGAGTGGGCCCTGATTTTGCTCATTTGTCAAAATCCACTACCATGTATAACATGTTTATACCTAGATTATGACATGGTTATAGCCATGTATAACATGTTTATACCTAGATTATGATATGGTTATAGTCGTTTGGATAAATAGCTTAAACGGTTGTGGTTAGGCTACAACAGTTTATATATATTAGCAACATCCAGGTTCAACAATTCAACATGTCAATATGCCAACCAGACACTATTGATCATACCTTGACGTCCATTCCATCCTCAGAATAATTATTTCTTTCATATTATGCTTAAATTTATGCTACCCATCTTCCGTTGGCTTTGTTCGTATTCTCCTCCCCTCCGCATAAATGATCTTTCTTATGTATAATGTTAGTAAGGCCACTCGGTGCAGGGCAGCGTCCCGTTCCTTTTAGGGATAATGGCCCCAACAACGATTCCACAGCGCCATAAAGGGGGCACCATCCATGGTCGCATGGTCAGCCTGGCGAGTGCCAAGGCTTGGAAAGTGGTGAATTGAATGGCGATGACAGTTGGCAATGCTCAATTTAAAAAAAATTAGATAAACAAAACATTATATATGTTACACAAATCATTCAACCAAATCACATACAACCCAATCACAACTCACAAAACATTCTAAATCCTCAAACACATTAAGTTCTCTCCACTTCTTGTGAATAATGTCTTCTGACTCATTTCGTGGAGACGCAAGGATGCTCGACGACTTACTTATCCAAGTCGCAAATAAGACGATTCAACTTTTAAGAGACGAAGCTGAATTGTCCCTGGCACGTACAAGACAAGGACCCCTCGAACAAGATCGGTTAGGTGCTCATCAATGTTTGGTAGATGATTAGTTTGTTCAAAACCCTGTGTATGATGATTCACACTTTCGGCGTCGCTTTCGTATGAGTCGTCGAATTTTTTTTGGGAATTTCAGGCGTTTTATAACATGAGTATACATATTTCAAACAAAGAGAAGATGCTAGACGTAAACTTGGATTCTCTGGTTTACAAAAATGTGCAGCCAGAATTCATCAACTAGCGTACGACATGGCAAAGGATGCATGAGACGAGTATTTACGAATGTCAGAATGAGTATGCCGAGATTGTCTTAATAATTTATGTGAAGGTATTTTTTTAATTACTTATTATTTTATTTTTATGAGTTAAATGCCCGGATAGTCCCTGTGGTTTGCCATTTTTTCACTTTAGTCCCTAACTTTCTAAAATTACAACTATAGCCCCCAACTTTTTAATTTTCGTTCCCGGATAGTCCCTGTGTCTAACATCAGTTAGTTTTCTCTGTTAAGAGGGTGTGAAATGACTAAAATACCATTTCCTTAAAAAGGGCAAACCACAGGAACTATCCGAACATTTAATAAATAAAAAAAATAAAAATATAATTAATAATTCCAATTTCAAGTGGGCCCCACAACCTACCCCACCCTCACCCTACCCCTATCATCATCACCCACCTTCAAGTTCCATAAACTAAATAATAACAACTAAGAGCATTCACATCCACTCCATCAAAGCAACCACTATCTCTAAAGTATAAAAAAATCTTCTAAAAACTTACTCCAACCAGTCCATTATATGTATACCCTAACCTTAAATATTAAAAAAGAGGTACAGTAACTTTTTATACATAAAAAGCTCCTGTACGCTCCCCCATCTCCAACAACCACACCTTCTCCCGCCCCTCTTTCTTCTGCACATCGACTACCATCAACAAATTAAGCAAAACTTGTTGGGTTTCCGTGGTGATCGGTTAAAATTTTATTTATCAAAAACCCGGTTCAATAAATAATAGATAATTAATTAAGCAAGTTAATTAATAAAAACGCAGCGGAAATATAAACTAATGATCAACAAAACGAAACCCGACAGGATCCGGTTACATGCAAATACGAGCACAGTAAAAAGATTTAACTACCGATAAGAAATATATACCTCGGTTAATGACTAACCGGTCGAGACACCGAGGTTCAACGAACAAGTGCTAGTAAACGAACCAACGAAACGCGACGAAGGAGGCGGCGCCAAGCGGCAGCCAACCGCGGTGGCAGCCGGCTGAAACAGCGGCGGCAGGTGGCGACTGGCAGCGGCTGGCAGTGGCGGAGACGGGGCGGCGGCGGCGGGGCGGCGATGGCGGCCCGCGGCTGGCTTGGTGGCCGGTTGTTTAGTGGGTGTGGTTGAGAGCATTTCATCTTGTTGCAACAACTCATTTTGTTCATCTCTTACTTACCAAAATGCAAGACCCAACAATTTAAAGCCATGGAACCTTGTGCATGCTTGCCAAGTGGCACACATGCATAATGCATGTGTTGCAATTGGCCAAAAGGTAGGTGCATGACAAGTGGCGGTGGGTGAGTATTTTCGTGTCACCCGGTCCATGTACCCGTCTCTCAGTTAATACCCGCTTATGATCATAAATATAATTATGATCTGTCTCGTATGTGGTTCGTAATTACCAGTTAAACAGGTTAAGTGGATTTTAGTTCGTTGTCCA
The DNA here is from genome assembly GCA_030545235.1 of Helianthus tuberosus. Classification (NCBI taxonomy): domain Eukaryota; kingdom Viridiplantae; phylum Streptophyta; class Magnoliopsida; order Asterales; family Asteraceae; genus Helianthus; species Helianthus tuberosus. The sequence goes on from CM060385.1 coordinate 23,234,284, forward strand.
AGGTGTAACTCTTACGGGTCAAGACCCGGTCGGCAGCGTTGACTTATCGAACCAGACATAATATCCAACAGCTCCCACTTGGACGGTCTCTGATAAGATCTCAACGCAGACAGCCAGCGGTGTTCTAGCTACACATAGCTGCCCCCAACAGGTCATGACACTTTAAAGTCATTAACCAAGGTATCTTCTCTTTAGCAACGGCTTCCTACATGAAGAAAGTAGACTTATGGCAATTCTCATCATCTATCCTTTCTGTAAAAGACATCAATTGAACAATTAGACATGGATCAGATTCAATCTCATATGGCGTTCAATCATTATCGTTCTCGTTCACAGAATCAAAGTGGTCAAATCAAACACACAGTAAGTTTGGGTAAGGCCTTACACTTCACCAGTTTGAATCAACGAGGGCGCCCAGATGTCTAACTGTTACATATAATGTAAGAGTACAGAATCCCATCTTAACTACATACAACTCCCACTGAACTTCAGAACCACTCCCAACCAATGCCTTTATGACTGGCAGTTACGCAACAGCGTTGGACACTGATCAAAGAATAGTCTTTAGTAAACGAAAGTTCTAGTATGTATCTCAGGTCAGAGGATACTAAATGAGTATACCTAAATCCAATACATCTTATGACCATGATCCATGAAGATGATTTGATGCGAGTTACATCCAGCGTCATTCATAATGAGGTTTGTGAGTCTGGAAGTCAACTCCTTGAGTCCAAAGTCAGAATAGTCTTAATTCAGAGTCGTTCCCACGAGTCTGACCGACTACGGATAATTTAGAATACAAGATTCATGGATTAAACGTACAAAAATTGAACATAGTTGTAAGATTCAAACTTTGCATTTAGCCAGTAAATCAAAGGTGAATTCAAAAGGTACAACTGTTTGAATATTCATACATCCAAATACTAAATCAAAACAAATGGTTACCTAATCTAAGACTGATAGCATTCTCATGCTTGTCATGAGACATCGGTTTAGTGAACGGGTCTGCTAAGTTTTGATCTATGTCTATTTTGCTTATTAAGATGTCTCCTCGTTCCAGTATTTCCCGTATATAGTGGAACTTTCTTAGAATGTGCTTAACCATGTGATCTGGGCTCCTTGGTTTGAGCAATGATTCCTGTGTTATCACAGAACACCTAGATTGGTTTCTGAACACTTGAAACCACATCGAGGTCGTTGATGAACTACTTCATCCAAGCAGATTCTTTCGCAACATTTGATGCAGCTATTCATTCGGATTCGGTGGCTGAATCCGCCACTACACTCTGTTTGGAGGTTTTCCAATAGACAGTTCCTCCATTGAGAGTGAATACGAATCCTAATTGTGAACGAGAATTATCTCGGTCACTTTGGAAGCCAGCATCAGTGTAACACCTTACAGTGAGCTCCTCTTCCACTCCTCCAAACACCAAGAACATATCTTTGGTTCTTCTCAAGTACCTCAGAATGTTCTTTACTGCAGTCCAATGGGCAATGCCAGGACTGTGCTGAAAACGACTGGTCATGCTTAAAGCATACGAGACATTAAGTCTAGTACATAGTATACATGATTGAACCAATCGCTAAAGCCTATGGAACTGCTTCCATTTGCTTATTTCAATGTTCGTTGAAGGAGATTGCGATTTGTTCAACACGGTTCCTTTTAGTCATAGGAACACCTCCTTTCTTGGAGTTTTCATCCTGAAGCTTGTCATCATTTTGTCTATGTACGTTCTTTGACTTAGCCCTAGATTCCACATAGATCTATCCCTATAGATCTTCATTCCCAGAATGTAAGCAGCTTCTCCAAGATCTTTCATTGCGAAGCAAGATCCCAAATAGTGTTTAACTTCGTTAAGCATAGGGATGTTATTTCCAATGATTTGTATATCATCCACATACAGGATGAGGAATGATATGGTGCTCCCACTAACCTTTCTGTAAACACAAGCCTCATCTTCATTCTTGACAAAACCAAATGGTTTGATCTTCTGGTCAAAATGAAGATTCCAGCTACAAGATGCTTGCTTGAGTCTATAAATGGACTTATTGGGTTTGCACACCTTAGTTGGATATTTAGGATTGACGAAACCTTCAGGCCTAACCATATAGACATCTTCAGAGAGATGTCTATTAAGAAGGGTGGTTTTGACATTCTTTTGCCATATTTCGTAATCACAATACGCAATTATGGCAAGCAATATCCTGATTGATTTAACCATAGCAACGGGCGAGAAGGTCTCATTATAGTCAATACTTTGAGTTCGAATGAAACCCTTCACAACTAGCCGTGCTTTATAGGTGTGCACATTTCCATGCATATCGTTTTTTCTCTTGAAAATCCATTTTCTCCCTACTGCCCAAGATTCGGGGGGTAGCTCAACCAAGTCTCATACTTGATTGTCATGCATAGATTGCATCTCGACGTTCATGGCTTCTTGCCATTTCTCAGATTCCGGATCTAAGATTGCAGATCTGTAGTTAGCAGGTTTGTCTTTAGACTCAGCTACTAATAAGACTTCGGGACCTTTTAGACGCCATAGACATCTATCAGATTCTTGCGAATTCTACTACTTCTGCAAATGCTTGTGTTTTATGTCTGATTCATTGGCAACAACTACTTGTTGATCAGACAGTCCGACTACATCAGCGGTTGTTTGTGGTTCTTGAATTTCTCCAAGATCAACCACATTATTTCCAATTTCTCAATTAAGTAGTTCTTTCTCGAGAAAATGTCCCTACCGTTTGATGGAAATCACAATTGCATCAGGATGGTAGAAATAATATCCGCTTCTTTTATAGTATCTGACGAAAACAACCTTTTCGCCTTGAGGATCGAGCTTATCATCAGAATCACTTGTGATATATGCATCACATCCCCATACTCTAAGGTATTCTAAATCCGGTTTATACCCATGCCATATCTCATATGGCGGTTTTGTTTACCTTTTAGTCGGAGCTAAATTAACAATGCGGGAAGCGATCATAAGAGCTTGTCCCAAAAGGAGTGAGGCAAGTTAGTTATACACATCATCAAGATCGAACCATATCAAGTAGAATTCGATTTCACCTTTCACTCACGCCCTTAAGTTGGGGTGTGCCAGGTGGAGAGGGTTGTGAAACTATTCCACACTCTTTCAGATGATTGAGAAATTCAAAGCTGAGATATTCACTACCTCGATCTGATCGAAGTACTTTTATCTTTCTATCAAGCTGGTTTTAGTCATGGTTTCTAGTCATGGTTCTGAAAGGGCCATATACATCATGTGAATGAGTTCTAAAAAACCATTGATCCGTTCACCAACATCGGTGAAGGGGTGCTTTGTGAGTTTGCTAGCTAAGCAAGATTCGCAATCATCAAAGGAGTCCTGTCTAGTGGCTTCAAGAATCCTCTTGGACTGGAGCCATTTTATGCGTGTCTTACTTATGTGGCCAAGTCTGCAATGCCATAAATATGTTTTATTTATGCCAGCTTTGTTATGCTTCGAAAAATGATATATGTTACTACTTGTTAGAACATCAATCTCATAAATACCATTTCGAGGTTTAACCTCAAAATAAAAGAAATCATTCAAGTAGGCTATAATAGAAGAACCATTTAAAACGTACTTGAATTGAATCCTTGTTCAAACAGTGAAGAAACTGAAATAATGTTTCTGGTCAAACCAGATGCATATAAACAGTTATTTAAAGTAACTACAAGGCCAGGGGAACATGAAATACAAAAAAAAAAAAAATGTTCCAGTTGCCAGAACTGGAATTCTCTTTCCATTACCAACTATGAGTTCCAGGTGGCCTTGTTTCAATTTCTTCCACTTTTCAGGCTCCTGCAAGACATTAACGATGTGGTAACCACATCCGGTATCAAATACCCATGTGTTGCTAGAAACAGTGAAAAGTTCGATAACATAAATGAGAATATCAGAAGAAGTGCCAATGTTATTGGCCTTGTTCATCTTCAGCTTGGCTAGATACTACGGGCAGTTTCTCTTCCAGTGCCTTATTTGGTTGCATTCAAAACACTGATGCTCCTCAGGAGGGTGTGGTTTTGCAACATGCTTGTTGTTGGTGGCATTTCTAGCAGCAACAACAACTTTTCTCTTGCCTTTGCTCTTATGTTTCCTTTTCTTGTTATTGGGCTTCTTAACATCACCAGACTTGACCATTAGAACTTGGTTGGTTTTTGTGGAATAACCAAGTTTGTTTATCTGGTCAATGTATCCTTTCATCTTTAGCACATGAGTACTGATACATGATCCTTCCAGCATTTTACAACTTATGAGCTGTTTCATGGTGTTATATCGCTCCTGTCGGGATTGTTTCTGGAACATGCCTTTTAGTTGCTGGATCATGTCATAAGCATCCTTATCTTCCATGGTCTTCTGAAGTTCAGGAGACATGGTGGCTTTCATAAGGTAGGCTACCTCAACGGCATCCTCGTTATGTTTTTCCAGTGCCTTGCGAGCAATAATAGAATTACTTTCAGGCTCGGTAGGGACTGGGCCATCTAAGATATACAGCTTTTCCTCCATCTTGAGAACTATTCTTAGATTGCGGTGCCATTCGAGAAGGTTGGTGTTATTCAATTTTTTATTTCCTTTCAAGTATAGACTTGAGAATGAAAGAGTTTGTTTTCATTAGACATCTTTTATATAAGCAAGGTGATATTAATTAGTATTTTTGATGTATATCTCCTTATATCGTGAGGTGAGACGATAAGGAATGAGAATCCGGTTAGAAGCTCTTTCCAAAGGAGGCTGGGGCACGCAACGTCAGCAAGAGGTTCAAGCGGACTGACAACGATTGTCAATTGTGAGAAAAGCACAACTCCCGAGGTTTATGAGGTTGAGAGGATAACCTGTTGTCCTTGCATTGATACGTTTGGCCTCATCTATGCCACTTTTGTTCTCGAGACAGCTGGGGCATGTGTGACATCTGTGTATTTTAACCCTTGTACTGTTCCGAACAACTTTGTATTTAATAAAATATGGTGTTTTAATTTCAATATTTGTTTAATTATTTGTGACATTAGTACGTTTTCAATCATTGTTCAATTCCGAACTCTCAAACCTGTTCTGGAAGTGAAATCATAAACCGTTACGTAAACATAATCAGTTTAATGCGACGTACACTCCGGAACTGTGACATAAGCCAAACATACCCTAAAATACCCTTTACATAACTTAGAAATAATTTTTGAAGGATTCGGTAAGGCAAAAACATGTTTATTCGAACTTTAGAACTATTTACGACAAAACTGCGAAACGAACGTTGGTGACCGCCCGGATAATATTTAAATCCCAAAAATATTCTGTTATGATTAAAATTTTATTTTTAATCATGTTCGTGTTGAAAAATAAATTAAAACACTTAAAAACGTTATTTTTCAAGTTTAGGCGCGTACCGCGTGTTACTGCGAAACACAGTGCTTATACTGCAAAACGCAGAAAACGCAGCCAGTCTCGGCAACTGAAATTTATTTCAGTAATAATTTGGCGAGTTTATTTTTATAGAATAATAAAAATACTTTAGAACGCCATAAACCGGGATTTAAACGCTAGATAAAATACCCGGTATCCAGTTAAATACTTGTTTTTATCTATTTTTACCATTCAAAATTTACATTTAACCCCCCCCCCCCTTGCTTTTCATGGTCACTAGGACCCACCAAGATCACCCATATCTCCAAGATCTTGATTCTTATTTCATTTGATCTTTACTAGATTTTATGGACAAGTGTATGCATGCTATCTTATATATATCTTCTTCCATATCTTCAAGATCACAACTTCACTCAATCTTCCTCTCTCTCCTCCCTCCCAAAACCGTAAACACCCCATCACCACCATTATCATCTTCTTCAACATTGTTCTTCAAAATCAAACCCCATTCCAAGCAAATTTCAAGTTGGTGTGAAGATCCAAAGGAGTTTCCAAGGTGTTTTCAAGTGATTTCAAGCCCCATATCATCAATATCTCATCCAAAAACTTACTTGAATCTTGAAGGTATAAAGTTTATGTTTAAATCATACACTTGATTCTTTGTTGTTCTTGATGATTTGAAATTTCTCTTGAATCTTGGAATTTTTCACAAACTTGAAATCTAAAAAGAAATGGGTCTTGATACAAAATAAAAATGGTGATATATATATGTGTGTGTATAAAACCGTATATATAGGGCCAGGATCATTTCAGAACCATAAATATTTACAGAACTCGCAGAACTCCAAATAAACAATCTTTTTATTTATATATTTTTATGTTTAGGATAATTTTATCATTTATTATGTGTATTTTTACGATTATATACATGTTAAGAGTAATTTTATCATTTTTATATGTAATTTTATACTTACACTTATGTAAACTAGTTTTTTTTACATATATGTAATTAGTTATGACACATATATATAATTTTGGCAATTAAACATATGTAAACTACTTTTAACATGTATGTAATCAAAGAAATACATATAATAGATGATAAAAAGATCCTAAATACAAAAACTTATATATAAAATGATTGTTTATTAGGAGTTCTGAAAGTTCTGTAGTTATTTAGAGTTCTGAAATGAACCCAACCCTATATATATATATATATGTATGTGTATGAGATTTGAGCTTGATCTTTGGTAAATACTTGTTTAAGATGTTTGCTTGCATAAACAAGATTATGTGCAAATATGTTAGAGATATAAAGGAGTGTTTGAATTATGAGTTATAAATTTGAAATAATGTTAGTATTTTGACATATAAATGGCCAAAAATTTATTAGACATATTTGGGAATTTTTAAGTTGTTGCTTGTTCTTGAATGATAGTTAAAATGCAAGTGTTTGATGATTTGTACATAATATGATGAATGTTCAATTAAATAAGTAAATAAACATGAATAAATCACATGTTTGATGCATTTAAATTCATATGAAATGATGATGATATGATAGTGTGCTTTAGATACTTGTACATAAGAATACATGTTGATTTAAATCTCAAGAAATGATAAAAAATTGATTGTATGACAAAAATGTTTTAGAAAAGATTATAAACACTAAAAATAACATTATTTGGTATATTATAATGGCATGAAACTTTTTCATAGGTTTGATAGCTTTGCATGTTGTACATATAACTTAGAAAGTGGTAAAATATGTGAAATTTGCATGATTTATGTGCTTTATGTGAGACTTGCACTATCATGAGTATAACCATTATTTTATTCAGTAAATAACATGGGTTATGTTAAAATATCAAGTCGTTTCGATTTGGGATGGTTAGGGTAACATTTGATGCAAAACTATGCGGTAAAACGGTTAAAAATCGGCTTTTCGGAGGATTTTTATAAAACTGTTTTAGATCAGTAAGCAAACTGATATTTTTGATATAAAAATAAGTATTTTAACTTATATTAAGTTTACTTGGTGTTTGGTTAGTCATACGTGACTTCCGGCGCCCAAAAACGTTACCGAATCGCAAAAAACGTGTTTTTCAATATACACTAGAATGAGTTGTTCATGGGTTAATTTTATGTGTTACAAGATGTTATGTGATTTATAATATGTGTATGATGACATGTTTATAGTTGACAAGATTATGTGTGTTACGATATTTATTTTATGTCATAATAAGTATATATATTACGACGCGCAAATCGTAGATATATTGCTTATAACATGATGAGGGTCACCAATAAAATCGTTCAAGTCGCAAAGTTTCTAAAATATATATATGAACTCATATATATATATAAATACACCAATATAATAAAAAATAATAACTTTTCGAGAAATCTCAAAGTTATGTGAAAATTCTAAGTATCGGAGAAACTTATGTATTTTTGTGGGTTTTGATTATTAAAGCGTTCTTATTTAATTTAGGACGAATAAACAATTTGAGGGATTGTGTTAACATATAAAAACGCACCCAAAGGTGAGTACATAGTTCCCCTATTTTACGTTTTCAAATGTTTTGGGGTGAAGCATATGTGCATAACTTTACTTTTCGTTTTCATGACATTATACATGTTTTATTACAAATTACATATAATACATTATTTCAAAGACATTTTTATGGTATATTGACTTAGTATACCTAACATTTTGTTTCAAAGACATTTTATTGGCATATTGACTTAGTATGCCTATTACATGGTTTTACAAAGACATTTTCATGACATGCTTACATTGAAAAAGACATTTGGTATGTTTAACAGAGTAGTGCATTCATTAACATTGATCACGCCGCTCGGTAGTATGTAATAGCGCTATAGGACTTGATAAATCCCGTTCCCGCTTTCTAGGTATTTCGTTAGGGGAATGACAGAATCCGAATACATTTTTTTGATAAACCTTGATCCTGATAAGGGTTTATCCGACAGTCTCAAGGCTTGAGTGTATGCGATAGACAAACCACATAAATGTTCATATCAATAAAAGCAATGGTTTTCAAAACATAACTTTTGTTTTAAACTTTGGTTTATTCAAAGACTTTGTTTTGTACATGACATTTGATTACATAAGCCATTTGTTTATACACGACATTATGCATTTGGCTTGAGTAAATACTATTTATTCGCCATACAAGACATGGTTTATACTGGACATTTGACATTGGACATTGGTTATACATGACATTGACATATTTTAGACATATTATTTTCATTTGGTTATTTAGTTAACTATACATCATTCTTTTATATCATTTGATTTCCATATGATTTTATAAAAGAAGACATTTTTATAAGGTTCATAACTACTTTTCGTTTAACATTCCTTTTAACCTTTAAAGTCATGAATCTTCAACACTAAACCTATGTTACTCACAGGCATTTTTATGCTGACGTATTTACTTTCACATATGTTTCAGGAGCGATTGTTTGATGTGAGCAAGCTACACTTAGGGCAACTTGGGCCTTAGCAATCTAAAATCAAGAAAGTTATCATCTTTCATGTCATGTGTTTTGTTTGAACTAAGTCAATGTAATAATTTAAGCTTGTAAAACTTAACTTTAATTATCATGTGTTTTTTTAAACAATAATTCTGCCACAGCACTCCCCGACGCTTCCGCCGCGGTTTGTTGTTTTACACGGTCGGCGTGTGACAGCATGTAACACGAGAAGAAAAGTAATAGTCGTCCTAAAACGGTCACATGTGGAAGGGTCGGATGTGTCGACGAAGCCCTTGCACATTGGAAGGATAAACTAGACACCAAGTGTCGTGCTGTGGCTCCAACACTGATGGTTCGCATTATGCCCCAAGTGTTACTAGTAGTAGGAAGGCATAGACTATTGATTTTAATTTTTACCAAATAGGGTCGTTATAGTCGGTTTTAATTAAGATATTAAATTTGCGACATAACCAAAAAACCCTTTCACCTCTCGGGACAATTAGTTTTAGATAACCTATAAAACTAAGTTTGTCGCGACTTGGAATAACCAATTTTAAGTTAATAGAAAACTATTAAGTTGATAGTTTTGAAAAATAAAAACTAGTTTAATTTGCAAAACTTAATTGGTTATTACTTGTTTCAAAAACAACCTTTGTTTTATAACAAAAACTTTAACAAGTTATAAAAACAATTTAGAACTTATTTTAATGTGATTGTTTTTAATATTTTAAAACTCCTTTTAAAATCATGTTGGTATGTGGGTTGGTTACGTTATAACAATTTATAAAATAAAAGCAACCACAATAGCAAGATAAATATGTAAATCCATATGGCCAAAATTGTTCGATCTTGCTAGAGCCTAATAGCAAGATCAAACGAGTCACGGGGTCACAACACACAAATAACCACAAGGATGGACTTGAGTGCATCTTGTTGTCTTGAGCAACTCCCACTAACTCCAAGACTCCTCTTGGCATTCGGTTTTGCTTCGGGTCTTTGTATCAACAATATTTAACAAGTAAATACAACAAAGACAAAAAGCCTATCTATTACAACTTTGAACCACAAGATGGGCCAAAACCATAAACTAATCTATTACAACTTTGAACCATCTCGGTGGCCAAAAATAATAATTACAAAACCGAATAAAATATACAACCAAAAAATGAGGTCGGGCCGGATTTACACATCGCACAACAATCATAAACTAAACCGGGCAATGTTTTGGTCAAGCAAAAACAAATAAAATATTGTCCAAAATAAAAGTGCCCTTAAAAAAATACTTAGATCAGAAACTTTAAATAAATAAAGTTTGTGTTCTAATTCCGGTTAAAAGACTGGTACCGACTCGTATGTTGTAACCAAGGCTCTGATACCACTGTTGGGTTTCCGTGGTGATCGGTTAAAATTTTATTTATCAAAAACCCGGTTCAATAAATAATAGATAATTAATTAAGCAAGTTAATTAATAAAAACGCCGCGGAAATATAAACTAATGGTCAACAAAACGAAACACGACAGGATCCGGTTACATGCAAATACGAGCACAGTAAAAAGATTTAACTATCGATGAGAAATATATACCTCGGTTAATGACTAACCGGTCGAGACACCGAGGTTCAACGAACAAGTGCTAGTAAACGAACCAACGAAATGCGACGAAGGAGGCGGCGCCAAGCGGCAGCCAACCGCGGCAAAACGCGGTGGCAGCCGGCTGCAACAGCGGCGGCAGGTGGCGGCTGGCAGCGGCTGGCAGTGGCGGAGACGGGGCGGCGGCGAGGGGGGGGGGGGGGGCGGGGCGGCGATGGCGGCCCTCGGCTGGCGTGGTGGCCGGTTGTTTAGTGGGTGTGGTTGAGAGCATTTCACCTTGTTGCAACAACTCATTTTGTTCATCTCTTACTTACCAAAATGCAAGACCCAACAATTTAAAGCCATGGAACCTTGTGCATGCTTGCCAAGTGGCACACATGCATAATGCATGTGTTGCAATTGGCCAAAAGGTAGGTGCATGACAAGTGGCGGTGGGTGAGTATTTTCGTGTCACCCGGTCCATGTACCCGTCTCTCAGTTAATACCCGCTTATGATCATAAATATAATTATGATCTGTCTCGTATGTGGTTCGTAATTACCAGTTAAACATGTTAAGTGGATTTTAGTTCGTTGTCCAAGGTGTAACTCTTACGGGTCAAGACCCGGTCGGCAGCGTTGACTTATCGAACCAGACATAATATACAACAAAACTACCATCAAGTTCTCACTTCCCAGGTTCTGATTTGTAAAGTGTGGAGGGTTCCGAGTTCGATTTGTAAACATAGGCAATGATGCGGCTTCTATTGGAAACTAGGGTTCCGATTTGAAAATGATTTTTCTATCGGTGGAAATATCAATTGATTCATCCTTCACATCTCCATCCATCTGCGTTCTGTAAGCTTATTTTATTCAATCTTTTGTTGGATTTTGAGTTTTGATTGTTAATTCATGAAATGTATAAAATGTAGGTTTTGGATTTCGAAGGGCTGCGTTCTGTAAGCTTATTTTATTCAAACAGGTATGATTCTTTTTTTTTTGTGTTATTGTATACAAATATGGTAGAGTTTGTCATGTGAATGTTGGGAAAACTAGGTGTAAGTAAGTATTAGGGGTGAGCAATAAACGCTTCCGGCCCGCGAGACCCACGGAACCGACTCTTTAGAACCGAGGGTTAGAACCATTTTGGCAACAGGGTTGGTTCATGGTTCTTATATTTCGTGAATATACGGTTCCCATTCCGGTTCCGACCTATCGAAAATCATACATAACCGTGAGAATCGTTTGCATTTAAATTAAAAGAACTAGTCTTTTAGGCAATTTAATTTCTTATACAGACTAACTTTATACCCTGTGCGCGTTGCGGCGTACTAAAAGAGTGTGACTATCAATAATTACTGCAAGCTACTACCATCTAGCAGCAGCATGTACTCGCCAGTCCAAAAAACCGGTCCCAAAAAACTGCACAATGCTGCTGTTGTTGCTGTTTTCGCCGGTCCAAAACGCAGTCCAAAAAACCTGCAGCAACACTGCTGCTGGTTGGTTTTTCCCCTAAACCCACCTAACTAAGTGAATTTTGATGTTACTATATATGTGGACCAGCTTTGATATATTATGATATTTGTTTTGTTTAATGAGTATGTGTGAATGGATACAGTGAGTCAAAAACAACCTTCACTACTGGGTACTGACTGAAGGTTGCACCAATCAAACAGGCCCACTTTGGATTATTAAAGATGTAAGTGTATTTTTTTATATTATTAATAACTTGATATGATCATGTTTAGGGTGTTGTAATGATTCATAGATACTTAGACCGTGGGTATGGTGGGGCGTGGGTTGGGGGCATGGTGCGACACGTGGAGTAGGGGGCACCCAAGACCAAAAGCCAATTTCAAAGGGGTATGGTGGGGCGTGGCTAGTGCTCTTGGCCAATGAGGTTTCACCATGTCATGTGGGTAGCCCCGCCCCACGTCCGGGCTGAATCCCATGCCAATGGGGCCACGCCCAAACCCAAGCCCACCCGGGGTGGTGACTTGGGCGTTTCTCTCCAACCCACGCCCCATACCCCATAGTCTTATTTGCTTTAATTTGTTCTAAAGTTTCAAAAGGTTTCTTATTTCCAGATCTGGCTACCTGTAAAGAGGTGCACTTTTTTATGACTTTTTTCTTTTTACATCATAATATCTTTTTTACAAAACATATTTGAATATATATAATATGATACGATTACAAACTAATGACAGGCAGACGGGCAACAAGCTGCGCCGCTACCCCCTTCTGAATGGCAAACCCTATCCTGCTAAACACATAATTTTGCCCCTTAACAAGTGTGGTGTTACTGCTTAGCACCTGTTGAACCCGCTTTAGGAACCGCACCGCGTCATGGGCGAGAGCGCCAAATGTATTGAAGGCGAACGGAACGAACACGTGCTGATTCTCGATACAAGCTTTTTCGTGTTTAGCTACTTTCCCCTAATATCTTCTATCTGTTCGTGACAGTGGAAGAAAATCAGAAAGCAAAAAAAAAAAAACCATCATCTTTGATTCTTTTCAACAAGTTTATGGAATTGTGGGTTGTTGACTTGTTATTCTTGATACAAGACATCAATGTGGTTGAACTTGAATAGAGTGGATGGTGATCATAAAAAAGAAACAGTGGTTAGGCATTGAGAAAGTCAAACTTTTGCATTTATCTTGTGCTTTCTTATTACACAAAATCAACTTTTAAAGTTAACTGTATAAATATCAAACTACTTAAAATATTACCATTTTGTTATAACTCAGTTAGCTTAGTGTACTAATCTTTTTGAGAAGGAGTATATAACATGTATATGGACAGTGAGATTTCGGTACAGTTTGGGTTTTCTTTCGTTCTCGTTCATCTCTCAACCTTTTTTGACGTTTTTCACTGAAAAACCGGCACTTTTTGGCGTTTATAACATTTTTTGACATATAACATGTATGATGTCAGGTTGAGTTAATTGCACGTTTGATCAAATTGTTCGTACATTCTTTCGCAAGTTGTTGAGATACCTATCTTCGGAAGATGATAGCGATGATGATCTTGATGAGGATGTCGAAGAACAATGTACTCGCAAACGTCGTAAATTTATTCGACGCAATCATATTCAAGGACATGAGCGTTTATATCGTGATTATTTTGCAGAAAATCCAGTATATCCCTCGAATCTATTTCGACGGAGATTTCGGATGAGTCGTCCTCTATTTCTCCGTATTCTAAATGAGGTAGTGGCTAACGAGCCATACTTCGTCCAAAGAAGAGATAATATCGGAAGACTCAGTTTATCTTCTATGCAAAAGATAACGGCGGCGCTTAGAATGTTGGCCTATGGGGTTAGTGCTGATTTTATGGATGAATACATACGCATCGGTGAAAGCACAGCAATGGAGAGTCTCAAAAAATTATGTGAGACGAGAGTAAGTATTTTTTCAACTGAATATCTACGGTCACCAAACACCAATGATATTACCAGATTACTTGCTGTTGCGGACCAACGAGGATTCCCTGGAATGCTCGGAAGCATTGACTACATGCATTGGAAGTGAAAAAATTGTCCCACAGCCTGGAAAGGTATGTACTCTGGCCACATTCGTGAACCTACTATTATTTTGGAGGCGGTTGCTTCATATGATCTCTGGATATGGCATGCATTTTTTGGTATGCCCGGTTCACATAACGACATTAACGTGTTAGAGAGATCTTCTGTTTTCACGGAACTTGCACAAGGGCGTGCTCCACCAGTCAATTACACATTCAACGGCCACGACTATACTATGGGGTATTACCTTGTAGATGGTATTTATCCTAAGTGGTAAACTTTTGTAAAAACGATTCCATCACCAAGAGGGAACAAGAATAAACATTTTGCAAAAGCACAAGAATCTGCAAGAAAAGATGTCGAGCGAGCATTTGGTGTACTTCAACAACGATTTGCAATCATTCGAGGACCTTCACGAATGTTCAAATTGAAGGTACTAACAAATATAATGAAAGCATGTGTTATTCTTCATAACATGATCATTGAAGACGAACGTGATGATGGTGATAGTCTTAACGTTGAGTATGATCAACTTGCCGATGATCTCCCTGAATTGTCGCGCACTCAAACAAATGAGTTTATGCACTTCATCCAACGTCGTCTTCATATTAAAGATAGCCCGGCACATCATTAGCTTCAAGAAGATCTAATTGAACATCAATGGCTACTCTATTCCTAACAATAAATGATGTCGCGTTATATTAGATTGTTTTGTGAATGTTATGAGTTGGGTTTAGAAATATCTTATGTGATGTTCATTAGAATTATATATGTATATCTAGAACTTATTAGCTCAACTTTTGTTAAATGTGAAGGCTTATGTTTATCGACTGTTCTGTATTTTGAGTAGGATCTCTCTTTCTCATGGTATGGTAATATTAACCTTGTTCATCAGTTCATGCGTAAAGTTTAAATTTATGGAGCTCGACTGTTGATGTGAATGAATATAGGTTCTCTGATCTATCTGGAACAGACTATGTGAATGAATAAAGTTTAACTTTTCTTGTTGGTTTATGATGATATAATTAGTATTTAAAGTAACCGACCCAAAAAACCCAAAAATAATAATTAGTAGTATAATTTATATAAACAAAGTTATTAGAATCAATTTTAGAAGAAAAAATATAATAAGACAAAATAGATAGTAGTTAAAATTGTAAATGGAAAAAAGAGAAGAAATAATAATAAAAAAAGAATAAAGAGATAGGTATGAGGAGTTGGATGTAGGAGGTTTTTTAAAATGTGAGATAAATTTTAAAAAGTTGTGGTTTTGAGTTAAATTATAGGGTTAAAGATGATGGAGTGGATGAGAATGCTCTAACACCATAAGCTGCATATTTACATAACACTAGTTAAATTCAAACAACTTGCAACCATTCCTCTTCAATTGATAAACTCTCAACAAAATCACATAATAATTCAGAAATTTGACAGTCGATTATAATCAATAGAGATTAACAACGCCATACCTATAAAACAATCTCTAAAACTCTAAGCATATTCCATCATTCACAGCACTATAAGTTGCATATCCACATAACACTAATTAAATTCTAACAACTTACAACAATTCCTCTTCAATTCGATGATTCTCAACAAAATCACATAACAATTCAAAAATTTCAGAGTTAATCATAATCATAACCTGAATTCTGAAACAACTATTAATTAAACAAAACACTCACAAGCTCGTAAGAAATTCCGTCAAATTCAAACACCTTATAATGATTTGAGCTTCGATGTCCCCTTGCCGGAAACCCTAACCACCACACCAACCGGCTTCGCGTCCGGAGGTTCTTCCTCCTCCTCCTCATCTACCGGCGGTGAAGCTTCTTTCTCTTCATCTTCGAAAATTGAAAAGTTGGTCGAATGTCGATTTCAGTCAAACCACCACCACAATTTATCACAAAACCGATTTATAACAACGATTAATCACAAACCGCCGGCGATCTGAAACACATTAGTCATCTGATGACCATCATCTCCTTGTTTTAGGTTTCAAACGATGGGGTTGAAGATCGATTTTCACAGAGCAGATGCGAAGAAGGTGTATGGTGTGATTTTCAAAGAGCAGATGCGGGAGGCGGTGTGGTTTCTGCCGGCGAAACGAACGAATGGGGTTTGGGGCCTTGGTGGCGGCTGGAAAAACACGGTGGTTTGGTGGGTTTTTTGGTATGTAGCTGTTGTGGTGGTGGAGGAGGAGTTATGGTGGTGTTAGAGTTATGGTGTGGAGGTAGTTGCAGAGATAAGGAGAGAGACAATGGGAGAAGGGGTGGGGATGGCCTCACTTTCTTTTAATATTATACAATTATTAAATAGATAATAATAATATTTTATTATTTTTTATTAGTAAGGGTATTTTAGTCATTTCACACCCTTTTAACTGAGAAAACTAACTGATATTAGGCACATGGACTATCCGGGAACGAAAATTAAAAAGTTGGGGAATATAGCTGTAATTTTAGAAAGTTAGGGAATAAAGGTGAAAAAAGGGCAAATCACAGGGACTATTCGAGCATTTAACTCTATTTTTATTTATGCCTTAATTTATAATACTTTATAGGCAAAATTGCACTTTTCGTCCTTTATGTTTCAGGGTTTTACAGGCGCTGTCCTTTAAGTTTAAAAATTACACTCTATGTCCTTTATGTTTGCAACCTATAACAGGCGGTGTCCTTTCTCATAAACCCAGTTACCTTTTAATGTTAAAATCCCTTGTCTCTCTCAACTTCAAACATGAGGGACCTTTTATGTAAATAGTTATAGTTAATCGAATTAAACAATAATTTGAGAAGTTCATGATTCAGTCTTTGATTAAATGGATCAAAATAAAGAATTTATCCTTCCCCTTTTCCATTTTCTTTCTTTTTCCAGAAAAATATACATCAAAGCAATGGCAATTTAGGCATAATACCCAACAATTGTACCAGACCATCTTCTTCATTATAGCAAGCCGCACTCACTCCTTTTCTCCTTTCTCTTCCTATCACTGTTCACCAATAGCAGCCTATATATAACATCACATATATATATACACATAGATACACAATTTGATACACACATAGACAAATATGTGGCGGTGCGTATCATGTGGTCTTCGCATTCCGTCCCGGAGATCCACCTCCGGCGGCTCTTTTTCACACAGCTTCTTCTCGTCTGAATCGGTAATCTATTACTACCTCCGTTTGTTGTGGAACTCACATGGATCTGCGAGATAAAGTTTAATTATTTAGGGTTTATCGTGGTGTATATATATGAAGAAGAAAGGGTGTGAAAGTGAATTTCAAGGTTCCGGGTTCCGACTCAAAGACGAAGACGAAGTTCCTGCGTAAACCGATCTAGAACCAAGCTATTGGCTGGCCAGAATTTGTGATAAATCAGAGAGAGCGTGATCTGCAGCGTGAAGTTGGCTGTTGTTGGCTTGATCAGAACAGGGGTTTAACGGGATCTGGTTTGTGTGGCGAAGAAGAAGGTGGAACAGAGAGGAATGGTGCTTTACCAGATATATTAAGGAGAAGATGTGGGGTTTTAAAAATTACACATATGGTCCCTGTTGTTAAAGAGTTTTACAAAGAGGGGTTTTAACATCAAAAGTTAACTGGGTTGACAAGAAAGGACACCGCTTGTTATAGGTTGCAAACATAAAGGACATAGAGTGTAATTTTTAAACTTAAAGGACAGCGCCTGTAGAAACCCTGAAACATAAAGGACGAAAAGTGCAATTTTGCCTACTTTATATTATTAAGTGTTATTAACCTCTACGAAGGCGATATTTGTGGAATCCAATGTCTACCGACATCCAGTTTTATATGAAATCTACCAACGAATACACAAGTTGGTGGATTAGAAGTAGAAGCATGATGGTCCAACCCTAATACTACAAAAAGTCGCATCTTAAGATCTATGAATTTGGCGTGCGTTTTTTATATGGCCGGTGCAAACAATATTATCCAAGTTTTACAATCATCAAATTTGTTTGATGATGTCATAAACGGGGTTGCACCAGATTCATCATTTTATGCAAATGATGTGGAGTACAAATATAGATATTATCTTGTTGATGATACTTATCTGGGGTGGGTTGCGTTGGTGAAAAGTCTTTCCTGTTCGAATTACGTCAAACAGGTGTATTAGAAGTAGAAGCATGAGTTGGCAAGAAAATATGTCGAACGGGCATTCAGAGTGTTAAAGAAACGATAAACTATCATTGTTCAACTCTTACATATAATTGAAAAGAGAAAAATAAGAAACATAATGTATACGTGTATTATCTTGCATAACATGATTTTGGAGGACACGAGGATAGCCTTTTGTGCCGACTTTGACGATACCTTTCAATCGACACACCACTACTTAACTAGGCCTGGAAAAAAAACCTATCTGAATGAAGATATGTGACAAGGAAACACACTTGAATCTTCGATCGGATTTGAATGAATATCTATGGAGTAAGCGTGTGGCGGCGAAGACATACACAAGTAGTAATAATATTTTTTAGTGCTTAACTTTCGTGTTTTAATTTTAATATTTATTTTATTTGTTGTTTAATTTTAATGTAAAGCTAAATTAAATTATAAATCTATATAAAAAAATTGAGCACTGATGATATGGGCTTTATGGGTTAGTTTTATCCTACTCAAAGGGAGTTAACCATTGAGCCCATTTGTCCTGTTGGCGCTAATGTGCCGCTTTACATAAGATTATCTCACACCATTTAACCTAAAAAACATTCAATATTTAGTGATGTTTATAGGTTTTACCTGTAAATAGGGGTGCAAACGAGCCGAACCCGAGCCCGAGCCTTACCTTAATCGAGCTAGGCTCGTTACAACTTTCTGAAGCTCGAGCTCGGCTCGATTCGAGCATTGGATTTTGGGCCCGAGCTGGGCTTGTTAGTAAAACTTAAAACTCGAGCTCGGCTCGAAAGCTCGAGCTAAGCATCTATGGTGCGAGTTAAAACAAGCTAAAGCTCGACTCGAGCTCGTTTTTGACTGTTAATGAGCCAAGGCTCGGCTCGAGCTCGATAGTTTGAAAACTCAATTAAAAAGAACATCTAGATTATTCAAAAAGTTATAAATAGCTTAAACGTATACTAAGCTCGATAAGGCTCGTTGAGCCTAAACAAGCTACACATAAAAGGCTCGAGCTCGGGCTCGATAACGCTCGGCTCGTTCGAGCTTTTTATCGAGCCGATCTCGAGTAGCTAGCGAGCCGCTCGACTCGTTTGCACCCCTACGTGTAAACAATAGGAGTGTAAACGAGCCGAACCGAGCCGGCCTAGGCCCGAGCTCGGGCTCGAAGAACAACAAGCCGAGCTAGCTTGGATCGAAGAATTTTAACAAGCTTATTGTATAGGCTCGAGCTTGACTCAAAAAAATCTGGAGCCAGCTCAAAGCTAGTTAAGCTAGCTCGAAAATTGTTTAATTTTACTTTAACCTAAGATGGCCATAAGAATAATGGTCAGTTTGAACTACTAACTTTTAACTGAGAGGATATGATAGTCACCCCTCTTATAATTTTTGTTCAAGTAGCTATGTGGGACTTTTACATATATTAGTTCAACTGTTCAAGGTCGATGTGGGGACTTCTTTTTAAGCCAATCCTTACAAAACCTGCATATTAATTTGTGAGACATCCATGAATGTGCAAGGTTGACCTTTCTTATGTTTGGCTATATGCAAGCTAAGATTTATTAGTACCAAATAGAGATTTGTTAGTAAATTTTTCATATAACTTACTCTTAAACCTTGCTGTAAAAATTTTGGCCACCGATATGTGTATCCATAGCCATACAACTTAGTCTTAAACTTAAATAAAGGCCAGAATAGCATATCTACCAAAAGCTGCCAATGCTAGAAAAAAAGCTATTAATGTGGAAAAATATCGTCGAAGAGTAGGTGAAGCCGTGAAAGTTATTACAAAGATAAACGGTAATTAAATAAAGAAATCACAACTTTCATTTTTAAACTTGATTCTACTATATGATGTTTATATAATTAGCAATGAGCCCAAACGAGCAAGCCAACGAGTCACCTAGCGAGCGAGCCACGAACCAAACCTACTTTGGCTCGGGATCTGCCCGTTTACAAATCGAGTTGTGCCGAGCCGGCTCATTTAAAACCGAGCCAATTTCGAACCAAGCTTTTTTCGAGCGAACTGCGAGCTTTTTGAACAACCCTACTAGAAAATATGTAAAAAAATAGGTACGAAGTATATAAAAACCACGCAGTAATTCAAGAAGTACTGAGCTTGCTTGATTAAAAAAAATGAACATTCATGTATGGTCGGTATAAACTTTTGAGGATCTATGAAGTCGGTAGCACGTTACGAATATTCAATTTTAATAATAAAGTTAATTAATAACTACACAAGTAGACATGATATTTTAGAAAGACGTTCATTTATCGTCTGGGAAACCGTATCAAAGAGTTTTACAAGTCACAAGGGTTAAAAACATTTACAATTTGGGCCCTCTTCTTCCATAATATGGTATTCCCAGCCTACACATTTTACAAATTATTCCCAAACACCTAGACTCGACTCACATCATCTATCGAGACAACTCCCACCACCAAACAAACCACTCTCTTCAGCTTGGGCCCCAACAGTTCATGTACATCACTTGCCGGAGAGAATCATCAGAATGTGTAGTCTTCTTACCATGTCGGACGGAGTTGATGAGTGATCTAAGTTTGTAACCTTGATCGGTATGTTCGTTAACAACTGCGATGCCAGCGGCCATCCAAGCACGGCTTACTGAACTCATAGTTCTTTATGTAGTGATTTAGTTTATGTTATGTTATGCTATGTTACTGAGCTGTGGGTTATGTTCACAAATGCAAGAAAGTGGGTATTTATGGAGTTGTGGTCACTCACAACTTATGAAGTTTTGGATTATACATTAAAGTGGTGCATGAGTCATAATAATGTGGAGACAGACCTATGGGTTTATGAGAGTGTTGAGTCACCATTTGGCGACCAATAGGTAACCAACAGGTTTCTTGACATGCACATGAGCTTTCATGAAGAGGGACACCTAGAATACACGTACCTCATGTATTATTTTTTTGGTAATTTATTAAGGGTTGGATGATTGCTACGTTTTCTCCTTATGTCGTTTAGTGGTAAGGTTATTATTGGATATGGATACACAAAATGACATAGGAGAGGCACGTGAGTTCACATGGAGGTAGCTTATAATTATTATAGGGGGATTTGTTTATTAACCGTAATTTGATATTAACCTCATTGTCCCATCTGGTGTATATTTTAACACTATTTTCAACAAAAAGCTACGAGTACACGGTTTAAATGTTACTAAAAACATGAACACTGCATTTGGTCTTGTATCATTTGCTTCAAGTCGTGTTAAAAATGAAAACAGTGTAGTATTTTGAAAGATGTTACCTTTTCTCCTTAGTTATATATCTCATCTCTTAAATAACATGACACATATCTATATCTCTCCCCTCACTCAATCACAGACTATAACATTCATCTCTAAGTCGCGACACAACCAAACACTAAACATGTGTCGGCCTATCACAAATGTTGTCACTTGGTTGGGGTTTGTAGAAAAGTGTATCCCATCTTTGAGTTGGGTGATTATGAGTTGAAAGCGAATGAAGGATCTTGGGGTTAGACATGAGGCTAGAGTCCTGGGGAATAACTCTTGACGGTTAAGTCGGTCATGGATGGATTGTAAGTCTAAACATCAAAAGTGGAAGAGAATATTGTGCATTGGTTTTAATAAGAGTGTCAGACAATTCTGTTATCAGAAAGTCTTGCCTGCTGAAACAGATCATATAGATTTTATCTGAGAAAGGAGGAATCCCTTCTAAGACTGAGCCACATCAATACATAAAATATATCGTAGCAGACCCAAGCAGGGCCGGCTCAAAATTTTTTAAATTTTTTTAGGCCCAAAGCAGATAGCAAAATTGGGGCCCTTTTGTAAACGAAAAAAATTGCTATGGATCCTATTATTCATATATCATCTTTGTATACGCATAATTAAAGATCATAAACATCAATGTTAACAATCTCAAAGCGAAAATTACCAACATATAATATATTTTGTTAGAATTTGGGGCCCTAGAAAAATGGAGGCCTAAATATCTTGCTTTATTTTACTCCCCCTTGAGCCGGCCCTGGACCCAAGTCCTTCATGGCAAAACAGTGAGCCAAATCACGCTTCAAGGACTCAATACCATAATCATCTCATGTAATAATCATATCATCCACATATAAAGACAGAAGAATGCGTCTTGCACCCGTACATTAAAGAAATAATGTTAAATCATGATTACTAGGAACAAAACCAATGGAAGTAATTAATGCAGCGAATTTCTCAAAGGGGGCAGTTTTAGGCCATATAAAGCTTTCCGAAGCCGATAGATTTCACTGGATTATTAGCACTTTTTGGGGGAGGAATCATGTAAACCTCCTTATGGAGATCACCATTCAGAAAGACACTCTTAACCAGTGGCGGACCCAGGATTTTTTTTTTCATTGGGATCCATTTTTTTGTGTTAGAATTTTTCACAACCAAACATTAAAATTTTCGGGTCGGTCATCTTAGTCGGGTCGGGGCGGGGCTAGGAAATAATGTAGAAGCATTTAGTGGACATGAAACCAACACATTATTAAGAACCATTTTTAAGAATCAAGTTATCAAATTGTGGTGATTAATAAGTTGCTTGAAACTAAAAGCTACTTAAACAGCATAACTACTACACATAACTTCAAAATTTTGTTTAAGCTTTTTTTTTTTTGAAAACCACTGTTGGGATTGAACCCTACCAAAGGAGCAGATAATTAAATCCAAAACTGGATCAGAGCAGTGGATCCAGAATAAGCAGATGTTATGCATACAAGTCTCTCCCCTTGAAAGTGGTTTCAACATCTGCTGACCTCCTATCTACTGATCGTACAAACTGCTGACCTACAAACTGCTGATCTAGTAAAAGACTGATGGAAGACTAAGGCTCTACTGTTCAATCTACTGCCTTGAGTCAAGCTCTGTTGATCCGGACAAGTACTGCTGGTTTCACATCAGTGGAAGGATGCAGCAGTAGTTTAGATGTCTTTTTGTAACGAAATGTAATAACAGTAGTTAGCATAGCAGAGGTTGTATAGATCACATGTTAGAGTTTGTTAGGAGGTTAGATGTCACTTTCATGGTGACGTCAGCTTAGATGCTTCAGTGGTTTGCTCGTGCCTATAAATAGAACAGTGCTTTGTACTGTTCTATTAGCTCTTTGCAAAATATTCTTCCTGCACGAACAAACACTGTGAGCTCAGGCTGAGGGGGGGTTTGTATTCAGACATTGCATTGTAATCGTTATTGAAATAAATTCAATCTTTTGGTTCTTTGTGGAAAATGTTTGATTAAAGCAATTCTCTCGTTTTATTGTGTGCAAAGTTTGTTTCCATCTTAATTCCGCTGCACAACTCATCCATCTTCATCTTAATTCAAACGTAAAAACACAATCAAAACCAAACTCAGATCCTAACAATTGGTATCAGAGCTTGGACAGTCAAATTTGATTTAACAATCATTTTGACGTAAATATTCAGCTCATAAAAGTTGATACTGGTAGTTTGTTCGTTTGTGTTGAAAAACAGAGTGAGGTTTAATCACCATCAAAGTTGATTAATCAGTGCCTGTAAAACAACCAGGATGACGTCACAATCACAAGATGATAAGAATAACATTGGCTCGCTTTTTAAACCACCCATGCTTAAACGTAATGAATACAACATCTGGGAGAGAAGGATGGGTCACATCCTTGCTCAACAGAACACTGGATGTTGGAGGTCTGTTGTTTTTGGTCCCCATGTTCCTATGGTGCCAAGTGCTGAGGATGCAAAGAAGTTCGTTCCTAAACCAACTGAAAACTATACTGAAACTGATTTTCAAAAGTTCGAACTCGATGCCAAAGCATTTAGCATCATAGCATCTGCATTACCCAATGAGATCTATGCTGGACTGTTACATTGTAACAGTGCCAAAGAGCTATGGGATGCACTGAAGGAACAGTTTGGGGGAACAGAAGAAGTCATTGAAAACAATAGGGAAATTCTGAATCAGCAGTATGAAACATTTTGTCACATCAAGGGTGAATCACTGACTCAACAATTTGAGCGATTCAGTTGTCTCATTAGTGAACTAAGGCTTGTTAAAGTAACATTCCCAAATTCAACTCAAAATAGCAGGTTCCTTAGGTCACTACCAGAAAAATGGGATACCATAGCTTTTGTCACTAGAAACTCTGCTGAGTTCAAAGATCTGACCCTGACCCAACTTCATGGCAGACTCCTGACCTATGAAAGGGAGTTGAACCAGAAAAAGAAGTTGCAAGAGTCTGGCAAAGTTGCTGATGATTATTCATTCGGTAGCACATCTCTTTTTAGCCAGGAAGAATCTGGTAGCAGTGGTAAGGATCAGGGTTATGATCACTTCATTGATATAACTGCTGGTGGAAATTTTAACAACCCTGATCCTCACTCTGCAAATTATGCTTTTACTGCAAATTGTGAAAACCAGATGTCAGATAATTTGTGCTTTGAACTCAATGATTTGCAACACTTTGATCCCACTGACTTAGAAGAGATGGACATCTTGCATCAATTGGCTTTGCTTAGTGTAAGAACAAGCAAATTCTACAAAAGAACAGGGAGAAAATTCTCAGGGTTACATGGGAATTTAAGGGTGGGGTTGGATAAATCAAAAATCAAGTGTTACAAGTGCAATAGGCTGGGTCATTTTGCTAGGGAATGCAGGAGTCAAACTACTGGTCCTATAATCACTCATCCCAGCTCAAACCCTAGACCACAAAATCAAAGCACTATTCACTATACCCAATATACCCCTGCATCCCATGTTAACACTGCTCACTATGCTGCAACTCCTGTGCCTGTGCATTATGTCCAAACCACTGTTCCACAAATTCAGTATGTTCAAACCCCTGTCCCTCAGGCACAAGTGCAACCTGTTGCACCTCAAACAGCTGCTCCAGCAGTGGTACAACCAGATCAGCAAAGCTTCTTCACTCAAGGCTTTGTTGACTGGAGCAGCATGCCTGATGAGCTTGGTGATGAAAATTTTGCACTCTATGCTTTTAATGAACCTTCTAATGATGAATTTTGTTTAGTGGCATTAGAGTCAATACCAGAGGGGGGTAGAAACTGAAGGTGAATAGCTAAGTGATGAAACAGTGGATAAAGAAGCTGAAGCAGTGGTTACTGCAGTTGCTGGTGAACTACTGCTGGGAGAAAATTCAGAAACCCTGATTGAACCACTGTCTGACCCCTGGTCCGAAGATGACAAAGAAGAAAAGGAAGAGAAGAAAGCAGGTGAGAAAGAAGATAGAACTGATGAAGAAGGTGATTTTAAATGTGATTGTGCCATGATGGCTGCTGCTAAGGTAACACCTCAAGTTCTTGAAAAACTGTGTTCAGACCAATGCATTATTGCATTTGCTAACATCAAAGAGGTAAATGAAAACCTTAGGGATAAAGTCTTGTCTGATGAAGCCAAATTTGAAAAGTCATTAAAAGAACTTAGAAACAAATTGGCTGAAAAGGATAAAGAAATCAGTGGTCTCAAAGAAGAGCAAAGCATAACCAAAACTCAACTCCAAACTATGGTAGAAAAATACCAAGTTTGCAAAAAGGAGTTAGAGTCCACCCAAATCACATGTGAGATATGGGTGGAATCTTGTAAAGGGTATGAGGTTATGCTTGAGAAACAGCTTGAAAGCAATGTCAAGTTTGGTGTAGGATATAGAAAATATGATGATCTTGTAAACACTGCTGGTAAACAAGCTGGTTCATCTGAAATTAAACCAACAAACAAGAATGGCCAAGAAGTGAAAATCACTGATAAACTTGGTAACAAAATCACACTTGAGAGACCAGTGGGATCCTCTACTTTTGAGGAAATTGAGAAATACCAATTTAAACCCACTTGGTCTGATGAGTGTGACATTCTTGAAAATTTTAAACCCATGGATTTCTCAACCACTAATGGTGTTAAAGCTCCAAAAGAAAAAGTCATTCCTCTCAAGGACATCCCAGCAGAGGTTAAAAACTCTGTTGCAAAGGAGTCTGAAAAGAGAAAGAAGAGAGAAAAGATAAATAACTTGTTTTGTGAATTTTGTGAAAAAAGGAATCATCTAACAAAAGATTGTTTCCATTTAAAAGCTTATGATTTAAACAAAACAAGTGTCATTGTTCCTGCTAAAAGCTACACCATCTGTGGTAAAACAAACCACAAAACTCAAGCATGTGTGTATCTCAAAAACTTTGATGTTAAAAAGAATGAGTACATTGCTAAAACATCCTTGAGTCCATCAACATCATCTGTCAAATTCACCAAGAATCAACCACTGTTTGTGCCGGTCCAAACAGCTGTTACAAAACAGCTGAATCAAACATCTGTCCAAAGAGATGTTCAAGTGACTGATGCACCCCCTGCCAACCAATTCAGAAAAGGCAAGGGACAATCATCTTACCAAAGGATTCCACACGTTTATGAGACCTACAAAAGGCCCTCTAAACCAAGAGTGAACAGGTATCCTTTTGGTTACCAGCAGGTGATTGGTCAAAACCCACAACAATGGTTAGAGAGAAACAGTCCTAAAACTGTCCAAACCCCTGACCTAACCACTGTCCATCAATCTGCATCCATCCCACACACTGTTGAGACCCCATTCAAAGCCTTATTTGCTTTGGAGACCCTAATGAACTAATCTTTTTACTTCATGTGCAGGGAGCTTCTGCATGCTTAGATAGTCTTTGGTATGTAGATAGTGGAGGCTCCAGGCACATGACAGGATGTAAAGCCCTTCTCAAAGATTTCAAAACTCATGGAGGGGGTGATATATCCTTTGGGAATAATAGTAAAGGAAAAGTTCTGGGGTCTGGTACAGTGCAGTTTGGAAATGTAAAATTTGAAAATGTCAATCTGATAGACAATCTGAAATTCAATCTCCTGAGTGTTTCCCAAATGAGTGATAAGGGGTATGGGTCATTCTTCACAAAGGAGTGTTGTAGGATTGTTGGACCAGAAATGGTTGAAAAGATTGAAGTAATAATGAAAACTGGAAAAACAAAACTTGTTGCTCAAAGAAGCGGCAATGTTTATGTTGTTGATATGTCAAAAGAGTGTCCCAGAGCTGATGCCTGTCTGTTCTCAGCTGCCTCTAACAAAGAGACAGAACTTTGGCACAGGAGACTAGGGCACACTAATCTCAAGACAATAACTGAAATTTCAAAAAATGGCCTTGTAAGAGGCTTGCCACAAAAATTGTTTTCATGTCCTGAGCATTGTGTTTCCTGTTTAAAAGGAAAACAACATAAAAGCTCCTTTAAGTCCATTGAAGAGTCCAAAACAACCCAGTGTTTGCAAATGCTGCACATGGATTTGTTTGGCCCAGTTCAAGTCATGAGTCTCAAAAAGAAGAGATATTGTTTGGTTATTATTGATGACTTCTCTAGGTTTACATGGACTTTCTTTTTACACTCAAAAGATGAGACTGCAGGCATTTTGCAAGACATTGTGACACAGGTAGAAAAGCAATTTGACCTTCCAGTAAAAGTCTTCAGTAGTGACAATGGCACAGAATTCAAAAATAAGGAGTTGGATGCCTTCTGTGTGAAGAAAGGGATTGTAAGGTAGTACAACATCCCCAGAACACCAGAGCAAAATGGGGTAGTTGAAAGAAAGAACAGAACCTTGATTGAGGCTGCCAGAACCATGCTTGCTGATTCAGGTTTGCCATTAACTTTTTAGGCAGAGGCAGTAAACACTGCTTGCTATGTCCAAAACAGAGTTTTAATAAACCCCAGGCATCAAAAGACTGCTTATGAAATTCTGTATAAAATCAAACCACTGATCTCATACTTCAAGGTATTTGGCTGCCCATGCTTTATTTTGAACTTAAAAGATTCCATCTCAAAATTTGCAGCCAAAGTTGATTGTGGTTATCATCTGGGATACTCAACCACTGCCAAGGCCTACAAAGTGTTTAATACACGGACCAAAGCAGTGGAGGAGACCTTAAATGTAAAGTTCAATGAACTTTCATCAATGAAAATCCCAGCAAATCCTGCAGATTTGTTTGATCTTGATAAATTCACTTTTGAAAATACTGCTGTCAAGACTAACAGTGCAGGTCCATCAGATGATTCATCACCAGACTATGGGTATGAGATCATCATTCCACAACAAAAGTCTGCCACTATGGGAAAAGCATCAGTTGTACAAAACAGCTGTCAAAGCTCAACCACTGCTACCTCAACAGTTGTTGACCAAAGTAGCCCATCAACCACTGCTTCCACATCATCAAACACTGCTGACAAAAGTCCCCAAACAGTGGATAAAAGTCAGCATGTGTCCACACCATTACCTCCTATTCCACCACCTTTTGAAGCCACTGCTGGATCATCAAAGTCACCAGCAGTGGTTAGCTCAGATGATACACATTTGCAGCCTTCACCAACAAATGCCATCATACCATACCAAGGAGATTTAATCTTCTTGAGATCTCATCCACCTGATCAAATCATTGGCAACATCAATGAAGGGGTGCTCACAAGAAGCCAAACCCCAAACATTTGTCTTTTTGCTGGTTTTCTATCACTCCATCAGCCAGTCAAGTACCAAGAGGCACTGAAAGACAACAACTGGGTAGAAGCCATGCAAGAGGAGCTCCAACAGTTCAAAAGACAACAAGTATGGGAGCTTGTACCACTGCCAAAAGATGTGAGTCCCATCGGCACAAAGTGAGTCTTCAAAAACAAAACTGATGAAAGGGGCATTGTTGTCAAGAATAAAGCCAGGCTTGTGGTTCAAGGTTACAGACAGGAAGAGGGGAACATTTGCCCCTGTAGCAAGATTGGAAGCTATAAGACTGTTCATGGCCTTTGCTGTCAACCACAACATGAAGGTGTTCCAAATGGATATCAAAAGTGCTTTCCTCTATGGTACAATTCAAGAAGAGGTGTATGTCTGTCAACCTCTAGGTTTTGAGGATCCATTTTATCCATATCATGTCTACAGGCTAAACAAAGCTTTGTTTGGCCCGAAACAAGCACCTAGAGCCTGGTATGAAACTCTTTCCACCTTTCTACTCTCAAATGGTTTCAAAAGAGGTACCATTGATAAAACACTGTTTCTAAAATGGAGAGGAAAGGATTTAATGATTGTCCAAATTTATGTGGATGACATTATTTTTGGAAGCACATGTAATAAAATGTGTGAAGAGTTTAGAGAACTCATGACAGCTGAGTTTGAAATGAGTGCAATGGGTGAACTGCAATGCTTTCTTGGTATCTAAGTTCAGCAAATGCAAAATGGAACTTTCATTCATCAAAGCAAGTATGCTAAAGAACTTTTAAATAAATTTGATATGAATGATTGTAAACCATGCAGCACACCCATGGCAACAAATAAGCTTGTCATGTCTGATGAAAAGGATGAGCTGATTGACCAAACTCTATATAGAAGCATGATTGGGTCTCTTTTGTACCTAACTGCATCTAGGCCAGACATCATGTTTGCAACATGTGTCTGTGCAAGGAGTCAATCAGCCCCTAGAAAATCCAACCTTATTGCTGTAAAAAGGATATTCAGGTACATAAAAAGTGCTCCCACACTTGGTATCTGGTATCCAGCTAATGGGAATATCAAGCTTTCAGGATTTTCAGATAGTGACTTTGCTGGATGTAACACCACAAGGAAGTCCACATCAGGAGGGTGCCAGTTTCTAGGTGATTGCTTAGTTTCATGGCAAAGCAAAAAGCAAGCAGCTGTTTCAACATCCACTGCTGAAGCTGAATACATTGCTGCTGCAAGCTGTACAGCCATACTCCTGTGGCTTCAAAATCAGTTACTGGATTTTGGTATCACTGCCTTAAAGACACCACTCATGTTGGATAGCCAGGTAGCAGAAAATATCATCAAAAACCCAGTTTCCCATTCAACCACCAAGCACATCGACATCAGACATCACTTTGTGAGGGATTGCTATGAAAAATGTTTGATTTCTCTGCATCATGTTCCAACTAAAGACCAGCTGGCAGATGCGCTCACAAAATCATTAGATACAACCACCTTTGAAAGCTTGGTCAATAGGATTGGCATGCTAAACATGGAATAACAAGCAACATCTTGTTTTTCTATGAATAAAAACATTAAAATGTTTTCAGAAAATAAAAAATTCATCCTTAAAAATAGTTAAAAATGAAGTTTTCATTAAAATCCTTAAAAGTCTGGCATAACCACTGCTTGTTCAAAAGTCTGCTCTACTTCAAAGTCTGTCCACTGCTGAAAGTCAACTCCTGTTCTCTCATTTCCTTGATAAACACTGTTGTTCAAAAGCAGTGTCTTATCCACTGATATGTTATCCACTGATAGTGAATATCTTCCACTGCTTCCATTTGTTACCATTGTAACCACTGCCTTCATCAGTAACTTTCATAAAAATATTGTCCTTCATTTCATCAGGGGTTGGCATGTGGGCAGTACATAGTGGTCAGTCCTTTTGTAACCGCTGCCACGTCAGCATTCATTTTTTCTCTATAAAACCCCCATTCAACACCCAAACAGGGTTTTTACTGTCGAATTGAATTCTTAAAAATTCTCTTCTCAAAGCAGTTTTCATCACACTTCCTCAAATTTCCTCACAAATTTCTTCGATCGTGTTCTCCAAAATGACTAAATCGAAGTCTTCCACAAAATCCACCTCAAAATCATCCTCCAAAGAAGCCTCTCAAAAGGATAAACTCACCGAAATTCCACACAAACTTTCTCACAACCTTCTGGGTCTTCTCACAAAACCCGGCACCACAGATGCTTTCGACTCCATCATTGCTATCATATCTGCATCAAAGTACAAAACTTTGTTAACAGCAGATGCACCAATTTACCTGCAAACCCAGAGAGAGTTTTGGAAAAATTGTACCCTTGACAAACAAGGCGACGATGTCATAGCCATTAATTCTACTCTACAGGGAAAAGCAGTCCAAATTACACCAAAATCCATATCAGAAGTCTTTCAGCTCGATGATCAACAAGGTAAAACTTGCTTCACTAAAAACGAGTTAAAAACTGACTTTATTGAAAGAGGGTATGCAGACACAATGATGAAGAGGGATACCTTACAAAAAGGTTTCTTCCCTCCGGCAACAAGGTTTTTATTTCATACCCTTCTAATGTGTGTTTCAAACAAAACCACTGCTTTTAATGAAATACCAATAAAAATTCAAAATCTGGGATATGCTATTCTTCAAGAAGAAAATTTTAATTACTCCCGGGAAATTTTTAATGATCTGGTTAAAAATGTTGAAACAAAATCATTCTTACTGTTTCCAAGATTTTTAAGTTATTATTTTGAAAAGAAATTCAATAAGAATGATATTTCTGCAATAAAACAAGGTGACTCTTTACAAATGCACAGCTTAACTGCTGAAACTTTTACAAGAATGTCAACACCTTGCAAAACACAAGCAGAGGTGCCTGAGCAGAATTTAGCAGCTACCACTGCTCCTCAGGTATCTGCTGCTGAGCCCACTGCTCAAGGTGATCAAAGTAGCAAAACAACTGCTTTGAAACCCACACCTACAATCACCAAAAATCCAACAAAAAGAAAAACTCAAAAACCCCCCAAACCCATCAAAAAGGCAACTCTGGAGGATGAGATACCAGAGCAACTGCCAGTGACAACACAAAAGTCACAAGAAACCACTGCTGCTACTTCCTCACAGCAGTTGGTACAAATATCTAAACCCATAACCGAAACTCCTCCTGTTTCTTCTAAAAAAGAACAGGTTGTACACATAGGGACTCCACAATATGATGCTCTGGAATCACTCGCTTCCATCATCCACAAACCAATGCCCGGGGCAAATTATTTTTCTACACCAACCATCACATCCACAATTCCCCCACCAACTAAACTTTTTTTGGATGCAATTGATTTGAACCAAGCACAAACCAGTCCTTCTCAATCACCTATCAATGAGAACATGACTCAACAAATGACTGGGTCTGATGTATCAATCTTTGCTAACCCACCAACACAACCTGAGGAGGTTACACCCCTTGAGTTACAAGTAACTCTTGGTAGTAATCCAAGTGAAGCAGCCACTACAAGTGCTGAACCCACTGGTTTGTATTTGGACAGTGGTTACATCAATAAGACTTCCTTGGAGGCAATTCCTTCCATAGCACCTCTGACATCCACCAGTGGATTTGTTTTAACCACTGGCAACATCAAAAGGCTGTCAAGTGTTGAAGGAAGAAGACCCCAGTACCAAGAAAAAGGGGGCATCAGTGGTTAATGTTTGGAGTACACTCCCTACGTCAACCACTGATAAAACCATTGCTAGTGGGAAATCAGATGATCCCATTAAATTGGGTGATGGTTTAAAATATCTGGAATTGACGGAACGAGTTGACAAACTGGATACAGCTGTTGCAGATATCAAAGATATGCTACAACAGTTGTTGAAAGTACAAGAGATGCAATCCACTGTTGTTCCACCTCAAGCACCTGCTACAAATGAGCTCTGGAATCTATTTCAACCTTTTCTCCAACAACAAAAACAAATGACTGATCAGCAACATGAAATACATGTACAAGAGCTGAGAAACATCATGGAGTCTAGGTTCAAGAACACATAAGCAGACATCAAGGCTCTCAAGGCCCATTTATTGAAAACCACTGGCACTGCTCCTCCAACTGTTCTCTTCATTGATCAATTACCCCCAGATAATGCCAAAAAGGGGGAGAAAATTAAAGAATGGAAGAAAAAGGGAGTAGATGATGGTCTCTACATAGAACCAGAAATGGAGAATATGACCAAGCAGATACCTTTTCCAGATGGTAGCAAAAAGGTTGATGTTACCCAAAATGCACTTGATGAAGCTATAGCGAGTGTAAAAAGGGACAGAGCGGCAAAGGATATGTTAAGGTGGAATAAGGAGAATAGAGCTTACATGGAGCTGAATGCGCAGGGTTGTTCTGGGCTAAAGGATGTTCAAAATCCTCAGCTAAAAAGAAATCCCACTAGAAAAGTGAGGAAACCCAAGTCCACACCATCCAGACTCACAAAGCATACTCCAAAACCACCATCCAAAAGCCCCCAACATCAAACCTCCATCCAAACAGCTGTTGTAACTCCTTCTGTATCAACATCTGCTGGTACTTCAGTTGTTTCAACATCTGCCAGCACTTCAACACACACCACAACCACTGCCTTACCACCACCACCATCGCCTCCTGCCAAAAAGCAGAAGACAACAGATGTTAGTCAAACACAAATCACTACCACTCAAATCACCACCACTGATCCACCCAAAACATCATCTGCTTCTCCTAAAATAAAAAGGAGAAGGATTTTCATACCAGATGATGATTCACCATCACCACCACCAACATCTTCAAAATCTCTATCACTTGTTACAATACCCAAACCTGTCCCTCTCTCATCAGCTCAAATTCAAAAGCCCTTAGCTCCTGCAGGTGTTCAATTCCCTCTTGAACTTATAGCAGTCAGAGAAGAAGTCAAATCTTTCTACTATGAGGATGACCCTGTTAAAAGGAAATTGCCATCTGTTGAAGGATATCCCAGGCCTAACAATATTGAAG
Organism: Helianthus tuberosus; assembly: GCA_030545235.1. NCBI lineage: Eukaryota > Viridiplantae > Streptophyta > Magnoliopsida > Asterales > Asteraceae > Helianthus > Helianthus tuberosus. Next base: position 23,267,918 of record CM060385.1, read on the forward strand.
AATATTTGAAAATCAAGGCTAAGCAAGTAGAGGATATCTCAAAAAGAAATACACATGGGAAATCTGATAGAGAAATTCAGCAGAATTATCAATACTTGCTCACACAAGTCAGATCTTTAGAGCAGTTTGCAAAAAATGTTTGTCATCAAATCTCAGAGAGAGCAGATGAAACTCTGAGAAAAGACTACATTGAAAGCATCATGGCAACCAAGAAGTACAAAGGAGAAAAACACTTGTACAAAGAGTGGACCATTCCTGAGCTTGAAAAAGAAGCAGCCAGGATTCAAGATATGATCAAGAATAAGGTCAAACACACTCCTCCAGATTGGGCAAAATTAAAAAACAATGTACCTGATAAACAGGTAGAACTGAGGAGAATGAAAGAGGAATTGGTTACTGCTGATTATGGGTCCAAAAATAAAGTGATGAGATGGAAAGAAGATAAAGTCAGGGCTACTTACAAAAGCTTGGAGAAATTAAGAAAGACAGATCCTACTGCTCCACAAAAGCCTGACTATCCTGAAGCAGAGGTTTCAAAAAGACCATCAAAGCTGCAAATCAGGAGAGCCACTGCTCCAGCTGGTGCAACCATCTTTAAAAGAAGGCCACAAAAACGGTTGGATACTGAAACAGTGGCAGAACTAATGGCAGGAGATGAGCTTGTAAAAGAAGGTATTAAAGAAATGATAGCTGAAACTCTTGGCTTGACTCAACCTGGAAACACTGCTCAAACAGTCATGAATAGGCCTGCATCTCCAAACACGTCATCCAATAAAAATCTCCCAAGAAACCCACCAGGCTCAAAAGTACTAAAGTGGGAAATTGACAAACAGACCCATGTACTGACTATGTTCATGTCTAGTGGAGAAGTGAAGAAAATAACAAGGGAACAAGCACTTGGCCTAAGTCTTGAAGATATGCAGGATCTCCTTGATCTTCCACTTGGTAGGGATGAAGATGACACAGATGCCCTAGACTTTGAGTTACAACTTAAAGGTCAGATAAGGGAATTGTTGATGAGGCAATAAAGTTCCACAATAATGAAGGGTTTTGGCATTATCTGTTCCAGGGGGAGATTGTTGGGATTGAACCCTACCAAAGGAACAGATAATTAAAGCCAAAACTGGATCAGAGCAGTGGATCCAGAATAAGCAGATGTTATGCATACAAGTCTCTCCCCTTGAAAGTGGTTTCAACATCTGCTGACCTCCTATCTACTGATCGTACAAACTGCTGACCTACAAACTGCTGATCTAGTAAAAGACTGATGGAAGACTAAGGCTCTGTTGTTCAACCTATTGCCTTGAGTCAAGCTCTGCTGATCCGGACAAGTACTGCTGGGTTCACATCAGTGGAAGGATGCAGCAGTAGTTTAGATGTCTTTTTGTAATGAAATATAATAATAGTAGTTAGCATAGCAGAGGTTGTATAGTTCAGAGGTTAGAGTTTGTTAGGAGGTTAGATCACTTTCATGGTGACGTCAGCTTAGATGCTTCAGTGGTTTGCCCGTGCCTATAAATAGAACAGTGCTCTGTACTGTTCTATTAGCTCTTTGCAAAATATTCTTCCTGCACGAACAAACACTGTGAGCTTAGGCTGAGGGGGAGTTTGTATTCAGACATTGCATTGTAATCGTTATTGAAATAAATTCAATCTTTCGGTTCTTTGCGGAAAATGTTTAATTAAAGCAATTCTCTCGTTTGATTGTGTGCAAAGTTTGTTTCCATCTTAATTCCACTGCACAACTCATCCATCTTCATCTTAATTCAAACGTAAAAACACAATCAAAACCAAACTCAGATCCTAACAACCACTATATGTTGGAAGTCTTATTTGGTAATCAAATGTGAAATAAAATCATCCGGAGACATTAAATTTATCATTTTAAAGAAGCAAATTATAGGGTCAATGGGTTGTTGTGCTGTTTTAAAACACTAGTTTAATTTTGATGGAAAAAATAAACTAAAAAACAAGAGATGTAAAACTTAAACTTGAGGCCCATTTGTTGGAACACAAGGGATTTACCACCATACCATCTTTGCTTTTAATATTATGGGATCCAACTAATTTATTTTATGAGGTCCTTGAAAAATTTAACATACCGGTTCTACTATTTTTTTAAAAAACATTGGGGTCCGTGGACCTCGACCCGCACCATATAGGTCCGCCCCTGCTCTTAACATCCATTTGACTAATTTTACACTGACGAATGGATGCAACATTTATGAGAGTACCAACTATAGTCACTTTTATCGTTCAACAAACCCATACGACTTCATTTTAATCTTATATACTCAACAACCAATTGCATGTTTACCAAGTGTAGTGGAACCAAATCCCATGTATGGGTCTGATGAAGAGTGGTGAACTCTTCGGCCATAGTATTCTGGCAAAGAGGATTAAAGACAACCTCTTTATACGACATAAGATCAGATAGATGAGGTATATTTACGATAAAAATACAAATTAAGCCGAGTAAGTAGAGTAGGCAAAATCTGGTAGCTTGGTGGAGTTACATTCCTGAGTGGACCTCCTCGAAGATGGAGTTCTCTCGGCAAACAAAGGAGCTATCTTAGGTATAGTCGGACCTAAAGTTGTGACTAACAAAGTATGGGTGTCTTAAACGGACCCATCAAGTTCTACTGACCTATGCGGTGCTACTGGCCCATCAGGTTCAGTAGATGTAGCTAAAACATTATACGATGCTGATGCATCAATGTCTCAAGCAAATGGATCAATATTTAGAAAACTTAAGTTTGTTACATTGTGCGATTAGGATGTAATCGAGTAGAAAGGAATAGGCCCGAGGAAGACATCGTGCCTCGAAACAAATAACTTCTTACTTACAGTGTCAAAGCAACGATATCCTTTCTGGCCCAGTGCCATAACCTTTCGGACCACTGACATAACCCAAGAATACACATAAGCCTAACTTATTTGACAATTTATCTCGTTTAACATGAGGACGAAGAACAAAAAAAGTGCATCCAAAAACCCTTGATTCGTCTTAATCTTGGAGTTCGATATATAGTTTTTCAAAAGGAGGCATCTCAAAATTATGAGAAGTAGGAATCCGATCAATCATATGTTAAACAATTAGGAGGGCTTTTCTCTATAAAGAAGAAATGAGTGAGTAGTTTTCATAAAATGACAGTGTTTCTTTCAGAAACACCATTCTACTAAAGGATGTTGATACAAGACGCTTGATGTATTGTACCATATGACGCTAGTAATTGGGTAAAATCATTTGAAATATATTCACCAAGTCACACCGAAAGCAGTCACACCGCTTTATCATAGACGAATGTTACATCTTAATATAGGCTCTAAAGAATTAGGGCACATTCTATTCAACTAGTGACCCACTTAGCATTCACTACAAGAAAACACTACTTTTAGCGGCGACATCTAAAAAGTCGCCGCTAAAGGTCTTGATCCGTGACACCCACATTTAACATCATCTGGGCCGTTGATTGATGTTAGATCAAATGGACAGGGAATAAAACAACAATGGACTCTTATCTTTCATTTTAGCGGGCATTTTCCCTCCACCACTGGTCTCTCTCACCCCGCACCACACGCCACTGCCGGAGCACCTCCTTCACTCCACCGTCGTACCACCATCACTCTGGCAGAGTACTCCCGCACCATCACTCTCCCAGGTTAGTTTTGTTTCCTGTGTTTGATTTAGGGGAAATTAGGGATTTTTTGGTGAAGAAATTTGCTTTAAGGCTTCTTCTTTAAGTGAATTTCTAAGGATTTGGGCTTCTGGGGTGATGGAATGATCCATATTGTGTATTGATTGTAGAAATTTGGAGGGTTTCTTTAAGGCATTTGTAAGGACCTTCAAAAATGTCCCAAAACAACCCGTAAGTGAAAACCCGGACCCCTGAAACCCTAATCCATAACAAAAATCAAGAAAAACAAATTTTATGGTTTCACGCGGGCCGCGTAAACCTTAAGGGAAGGTTACGCGGGCCGCGACAGTTCATCAAAACTCCGGAGCAGCAAACAAGCCACGTGGCAGACCTAGGTGTGACACGCTAGCCCTAGTCTACGATTAGGAAGCCCTCGCGGGCAGCGTAAGATCAAGAGGGGGCTTACGCGGGCCGCGTAAACCCCAAAAATCAGCTATAAATTGCTTGGGTCATGAGTAGTTCAGTTCTGTCGAAAACTTTTCTCAAAAACGAAGATACACTGCTCAAAATTATAATTTCCATTAGGGAGGTGCTGCTACGATACAGGGTATTAACTCGATCACTGCTACGATTCAATGTCTGATCGATTGAAACTATCCGATGGATGTTTAAGTGCTGCCCAAATTAGGGCTATACTTTGTCATTCGTCGTGAATACGATGGATGTTTAAGTATTGCACTTTGTCATTCATTGTGAGGGTTTTAATAATCTCGTGAGTTATCGTAAATGCTGTATTAGTTACTAACCTAGTTCGTGTGCATTGTTAAATTAGGTTATCAGGCTTATCAGTAGGCTAAACTCTACCCGTTAAACTTGCAATGTGAGTCCTTCTCGTTTTATCAACAATGTTTTATAATACTCCAATAATTTTCAAAAGTTATAATTACAGGGATTAAGTCGTGGTTATCTTGAATCACTGGCTAGTGGGGTATTGTGCACATTACTAATTTCTCACGGTTAGGCTAATAAATCCTAACAGTGATAATCATCACTACTTGGGTGAAATGACCCAATAGTGGTATGACCATCGTCACCAGGAGGTGACACGGCGCCAGATAAAAATAAGATAGAAGCCATTGTAATCGCTCTTATGCTGTAATTTATAACTATGTGTCATTTTATCAAATTGAGTGACTCGCCAGTATTTCCCCGCTGATAAAATATTTTTAAAACATGTTTCAGGTGACTACTGTGAACCAAGGAAAAGTGCTACGGAGCACTAAATAAAGCTTGAAGTAGTGGCTCAGTTAAACAAATAAACATGTTTTGTAAATCAGGGAATTTCCTTGTGAAATTCCTCTATTGTAAATTACGGGGTTTATCCCAAATTATAAAATAAAATAATCTGGCATTTCAAGTTTTAAAAAGATCATGTTAAATCTTTCGCTGTCAACTCAATTAATAAATACCACGGGTTTCTGGCCCGCTGCTCCTCGACCGGGTAAAACCGGGACAGGGGCCGTGACAGAAAAAGGTGGTATTAGAGCCACTGATTTAAGCCAATTAAGTATTTAGAAATACTTAATTTTCTGATTTGCCATCCTGTGATTATGTGTCTTTTTGTTAACTGATTACTTGTTAGTTACAGTATGGGTAAGCAAAAACTTTCGGACATCTATCGTCAATTAGATAGTTCACCAAAAGATAAGGGAACTTCATCTCAATCAAATTCCTCAAAATACTCAGCAGATACTGAGGAAGGAATATTTGTTCGTAAGGCACAATTTGAGAAACCACTTACCATTAAGAAAAGAAGTTGGATTATTAGAAAAAGTCAAGAGAAAATAAAGAAGTCACAACCAAAAGGAGTGGTGAGTAATAAGGAAACTCAGGAAATAGGCAATAATCTACCGGGGGGAAATGAATTAGATGAACAATGGGCAAATCTCTATATGTTAGCCACTACAGCAGCAAATGTTAACTTTTAATTAAGTTAAACTGCCAACACTCTGACCCAGTACTAGCACCCATATCATCCATAAGCCAGAAACTTTGCCCATTAGATAAACAACCTAGTAAGAAAAGATAGACTAAAATGCATAATCTCTAGTATATTTTAAATTTCAGTTGTAATTTGTAATAAATATATATATATATATATATATATAAGTCGCAATGTTTGCCATTTTTCTGTATGAAAAATGATACTTGAATGATTATACTAAATATTAGCTTGTAAAAATTTAACTTACAATGTTGTGTGTTTTCTCTATATCTGCTAAACAGCATGAATGAGTTATCTGAAGCTCTTCAGAATCTCAATCTCTATTCTGTGAATGTGGAAGTTTCCAGAGACTTTACCGGTTATTGTGCCGACATCGAGGAACCTATGGAATTTCAAGCTCAATCTCTGGAGAAACCAAAGCCTAAGAAAAGAAGAAGAATTGTGGGCTGAAGGCGTGTACGCAGGAGGAAACCAGCAACTAAGAAAGTTGCCAAGCCGAAGGATCCCATGGATAAAGGAAAATGAATAGAAATCGGGGAAAGCTCCAAGCAAGCCGAGGAAATACCATTGTGGGAAGAATTGGACCGCAAGCTGGCAGACTGTGATATCCTTAAGCCTATCAATGAAAACCACTTTACTTATCCTGCTGAAACCCAACTCCAAGTGAATTTGGAACCGGCCATCCCAGATCCCCTTGTCAACACCCAACCTCTAGGAGAGATGGAAGAATGGTGGACCAATGACTGGCAATTCCAGAATCTTTTAAATAACCCTTATACCTTTTTCCCTCAGTTTGACCCAGAGCCTGCACCCAACCCACCGATGAGCAACGAGAACCTAGTTGAACTCCGCCATTTTGGCGAGGAGCTGGTGGATGCAGGGAATCGAATCCGGGAGGTGGGAGAACAGATCTCCTGGAAGTACGACGAGAGGGAACGTCGTTTCTAAAAATGCCAGCTGATGGGATAGTATGGGATGGTGGAAGCATGTGTGTAACAATAATATAATAATCAAAATATAATTATGTGAAGTAACCTAAAAATAAAACTTTTGTAAGATAACAGGTGTGTACGGAAGCATATTATAATATATAAAAATGGAAGTCGAGAAATCGACAATTTTGGCTATACGTGTTGGTATAATTATGTGCGATTATTTTGTTATGTTTGGTTATTAATTATTTCTGCTAATCACTTATATATATATTACCAGATGGAACACGCTGATAATGAACCCGTTAACGAAGTTAATCAATCTGAACAAAACCATGAAGATCAATTTCTGAATAGGCAAGATCTCGAGAATATCGTTGCTCAGGGAATAACCAATGCTATTCCAGCAATCCTGGCTGCTAACCGAAATCCAGTTGAACCTCAACAAATTATTCCTAGCAAACGTACACACGGCGATAATTTCAGTAATAGTGTAAATGGAGGCGGCAACCATACTAATAACAACGATGGGATGCAAGCCCCACTCCTTAAGAAAATGAAAGCTGCAACGCCTGGTTGCACCTACAAGGAGTTTCTTGCCTGTAAACCGGCTGAATTTGCAGGCAACGAAGGGGCAACTGCTTCACTACGTTGGTTAGAGAAAACCGAGGCGGTGATTAAAATAAGTAAATGTGCCGAGGAAGACAAGGTCATGTACGCGTCGCATCTTTTTAACGAAGGGGCGCTAGAATGGTGGAATACGGTACTTCAAGCCAAGGGAAGCGATGTAGCCTATGCCATAAGTTGGGAAGAATTCAAGCGACTGGTGGAAAGAAAATTTTGTCCCGAGTATGAAAAGGAACAAATGGCAAATAAATTCTTGAACCACCGAATGGTGGATGTAGACTGTCGAGGGTATACTTCGACATTCTTCGAGTATGCTAGAGTTGTACCAACCCTGGCTTCGCCAGAACCGGTGCTCATTTCCCGTTATATTTGGGGTTTAATTGGCGAAATCCATGATATCATTAAAGCTGCAAGACCTCGCACTATTGACGATGCTGTGGAATTAGCTAACACCCTAACTGACGGGCTGGTACGCACAAGAGAGGAAAACCGGAAAAAGGAAGTGGCACAAAAGATTACCCAAGGATTCCGTATGGGTAACCGTAGTAATTTCAAGAAAAAGGGAATTGGGCAATCTTCCACTGTTCCATTTTTGCAATATCTGCAAAAGAAAGCATTTTGGAAGATGCAAAGGGTATTGCAATTTCTGCAAAATTCCGGGGCATCAAGAGGAAGATTGCAGGAAGAAGAAAGCAACAATCTGCTACAACTGCGGAGAAGCTGGACATTTTAGGCCAGACTGCCCGAAATTTGTCAAACCAGCTGATAACAAAGCCAAACCTGCAGAAGGAACTACCAAGAAAAACGTAAGAGCTTTCCAGTTAACTACTCAGGAAGCAGAGCTAATCCCTGACGTTATAGCTGGTACGTTCCTAGTTCACGACGTTTATGCAAAAGTATTATTTGACTCTGGTGCAAACCAAAGTTTTATAAATACTTCATTCTGCCAAGCTCTTAACTTACCCTTAACCGACCTTAGGCGGATTTTTACAGTCGAAACGGCCGATGGGAATTCTGTTAACATAGATAAAGTTTTGCGAGAAGGAAGGATAAAACTCTTAGGCCATAAATTTTCTGCAAACCTGTTACCTATGAATTTAGCTGGATTCGATGTAGTGTTAGGAATGGATTGGTTAGTAGCCAACCATGCTCGAATTCTCTATGATAAAAATTCCATAGAAATTCATACACCCACAGGAGAATTAGTGGTGATTACATGAGATAAGCCACGAAAACCACTTAAATTCATTTCAGTAATGAAGTTGACCAGTTATTCAAGAAAACAAGAAATAATGTATGTGATCTCAGTTATCATTAACACTAAAGATAAGGAACTTACGGAAATTCCTATAGTAGCAGAATACCCAGATGTATTCCCAGAAGAACTACCAGGATTACCACCCAATAGGGAAGTCGAATTTAGAATTCATCTAATTCCTTGAACTACACCGATAGCCAAGGCACCTTATCGGTTAGCACCCACCGAAATGTTAGAACTGAAAAAGCAATTAGATGAATTATTAAGTAAAGGATTCATACAACCTAGTTCATCCCCGTGGGGAGCACCAGTGTTGTTTGTAAAGAAGAAAGATGGGTCGAAGCGAATGTGTATCGATTATAGGGAATTAAATAAGGTTACAATTAAGAATCGATACCCATTACCTAGGATCGATGATCTTTTTGATCAACTTCAAGGAGCTAGATACTTTTCTAAAATATATTTACGCTCCGGATACCATCAGTTAAAAGTACAAGAAGAAGACATACCTAAAACTGCTTTCAGAACTAGGTATGGTCATTACGAGTTTACAGTCATGCCTTTTGGACTAACAAATGCTCCTGCAGCATTTATGGACATGATGAATAGGATCTGTAAACCGTATTTGGATAAATTTGTAATTGTCTTCATTGACGATATACTCATTTATTCCAAAAGTCAGGATGAGCATTGTCAGCACCTGCATTGTAACACCCCGAAAACGGGTTTGGTAATTAACCCACGTTAATACTAAAAGACGGGTAAAGTACCGTTAGTGGTAAAAGTAACCCGGTGAATATTAGGATTTTAAATAAATAAACCTAATATTAAATAAAATTAGTATAAAGGCTTTGAGGAAATAAAGTTTATAGAAGGCCCGGTCTAACGGGACTTAAAATAAACTTAGTTATAAATTCCCCCAAACCCACTAATTTAACTAGGAATGTTTAACCTAGTTAATAGATGGGAATATTGTTAGGAATAAGTAGGTTGTGGCCTACTTAATAACGAACCAAACACGAGGGGTTAAAATGGGATAACTTAACAAAGTTAACGGGTTTGGTAATTAACCCACGTTAATACTAAAAGACGGGTAAAGTACCGTTAGTGGTAAAAGTAACCCGGTGAATATTAGGATTTTAAATAAATAAACCTAATATTAAATAAAATTAGTATAAAGGCTTTGAGGAAATAAAGTTTATAGAAGGCCCGGTCTAACGGGACTTAAAATAAACTTAGTTATAAATTCCCCCAAACCCACTAATTTAACTAGGAATGTTTAACCTAGTTAATAGATGGGAATATTGTTAGGAATAAGTAGGTTGTGGCCTACTTAATAACGAACCAAACACGAGGGGTTAAAATGGGATAACTTAACAAAGTTATTTAATAAAGGAAAATCAAAATAAAACACACACTTCAAGTGTGTGTTCTGGATCGACATCAGGGAGCTCCCCATGGAGCCAAACCCTAACCTTCAATAAATCCAGCAAATTGAAGGTCAAAATGAAGCTCAAATTCACAACCAAACATGAATAAACGATTACCAAGTCAAGGGGATCGTAAGGTATGTCGAATTTCTAACATTCATGAAGTTGTGAAAATTAGTTAATCTTGCATGATACGATCTATGCATGAATCATAGAAGTTATGGCTGAATTTGAGATATAGGATTGCTTAGGAACTAACCCTAAGTGAAGATTTAGAATAAATTGCTATGATTTAGGTGTTTGGTTGAATCACCACACCTAGCTAAGTGGGTTTTATTGTTATGATGAAATTGATGATAAGACTATGTTTAGAATCATCATGCATGAGAATGAATGGAAGGTGTTTGATTAAATCATGAAAATTGGGTACATGATCATACTTTCATGAAAGGGGTTTAGTATATTATGATGAAATTAGTGATTTGGGTTCATATAAATAGGGTTTGGAATCATGATGTCTACTAATTAATATGTAGAACTTGATTATATTGATGTTCGGATGAATGTCTAATGCTATGATGAAACGGGTTTTTACATGGAGATGGAAACCTTTAGTTCTTTGCTTAACAAATGAATAATTAACTTTGATAATCAAGAGCTAAGTTAAATTGGTATTAATAATAGCATGAACTTAGATTTGAAAAGTAGTTAAAACGGTGGCGTAAGAATAATGCCAATCGGATACTTGACAAAGTGCTTAAATGAATTGTCGGGGTTTATGATATAATCACTTATGTTAATAGGCAGTGTGACCTTTAAAAGTCAAACTGGCCAAAATGAAATCAAATGGTGAATTTTGATGTAAAACCTGTAAGATGGAATAGTCATAATTAATGATGGCTAATCTAACCGTCTTACGAATTATGATGATAGTTTGACGCTTGACAAGCTAGGTGGAGGCTTGGAAAGGAAGCTGGTCAAACAAAGCAAGAATGAAGGAAAAACGTAATTCGGATGCAAGGTAAGTATATCTTACACTAGTCATATATTTTAGAATATCATTTGTCATATTACGTAAAAGATAATTTATGACGTACGCCATAGTAGGCCAAAAAGTGTTAAGAAATGGAATTATAAGTAAGTGACCGCACGGTGTAAATCGGAGCGAGTCATATATATACGAGGTGGTAATAAATATCATCTCGCTAATATAATCGGTCAATTCAGCCAAACGGGTCAAAAGGTGAAATTATCACCCTTTGACAATATCGACTAATGGGTTGTCAAGATGCATGATTTTAGGAAATAAATAGCACATGGATGCTTACATCGCTATCACTTAGCAGCCACTAAGGAAAGGTATTGAAACGGGTCAATTTATGGATCTGAGCCAGGTATGTATAATAATACAACTCATCATGTAGAGTTTGGAGTTTTATAACAGTTAGACAAGGTTAAAATAAGATATTCGGTTATCTTTTAGGTAAAGCGAATAAATTGAGTTATGATTATGGTGTTTTAGAAACATATTGGTTTCTAAACAAGAATATGGTTAAAAGGTCGGATTTGGGGTTCAAATAAGCACTAATAGTCCTTCGTCGTAAAAGAATGACTAAAATTGACTAAAACGCCCTTGTCGGCTAATTCGAATAAACAACCTTTAAAAGTAGTTTTGAAACGAGTTTTATGATCAAATAAATAATTGGAATAAGTGTAAGAAGCGAAAGATGTAAACCTTCGGTCAAATAACTCTATATGAGTCTTTGTCGTAAATTAGAAATCAGACGAGAAAAACTCGGATTATATAGATCACCTCATTAAGTCCACCACAATTATAGTTATGGTGGAAGATTACTTGATAAGAATGTTGTATATAACGCTAGAAATGAATAAAGGCGACTTTAAGCTTTAAAGTGCTTAAATACCCTTAACGGGTCAAAATAAGCACTTGAACATAAACGGTTTCTAACTAAGTAAGAAACCCATGATTTATGATTTATTTGATAGGAAATATTGAAATTATGATTTTCATGACTTTATAGATCAAGTAAACATGTTCGTTTGATAAAATCGCGAACGGGTCAAAATTTGGTAAAAATGGTAATAAGCCGAAGACTTAAAAGTCTTAAATTTTGTTAATTCGGATGTTGGATTTTGACTCCATATGATGAAGGGTCAAATTACAATCATGTAGGAAGAAACGGTGGGTCAAACGGATAAGCGGTTTGAAAGATACGAAAGTTTTCGTGTCAATAAACGGCAAAATAGGAAAGCTGGAATACAGGGGCCACCGTAACTTACGGTGGAGCTGAAGGCTTTACGGCAGCCCCCTACTGATTTACGGTAGGGGCATGTCACACCAGAGGCCACCGTAACTTACGGTGCCACCGTAAGTTACGGTGGAGGCCAGTTGGAAATCCATGTTTTGAGATCAAGAGTTTAACGTTGGGATTCTTTTTCCTTCCTTTATCTTTACCGGATTTGTTTAGACACATTTTAATCCCCATATGACTAAAACATTTCATGTTTATGAAATGTAGGTACATTTTGGATGCCGAAAGACGATCAAGCTCAACGAAGAACCGAACACAATAAAGACTCATGCTTCCGCACATTGCCTTGTCGTAAACCTATACGATGAATCTGATTACGTTATGTCAAATAACTTATGATTTGTAAAAGTTTTAATAAACTCGTGTTTTTATAATATGTGCAGTCTTAACTACACATCTAATTGTTGGTATTTACATGTAAAACCGTTAAATAGAAACTAGGGTGTTACAAGTTGGTATCAGAGCCTTGGTTTAAGAGATTCGAGTATGGTGGGGAGGAACCATGCTTGGACTTAAACCTTATGCTCTTGACAAAGAATATTGTTCGGTTCGAGGCTTGATCGCAAATCCGGTAAGTGCATGTATGCTAATGGTCTAGCGTATTAAAGTGTTGTAGACAACACATAGGGTTACCGTGTAATACACGTTACCCCAATTAAATGATTGATATAGTTGACAAAAATACGCGCGTTGACGCGTATAGTAGAAAAAGCCTTATATTATAATACAGACGATTATTGAAGTTGATATTACTAACTTTTGTGAATATCTTGATTGAAGGACACTTGCATTTAAAGATGACAAGAGTTGAACAAATTAAGGATATGATAGAGGAACGGTCCGAAGTATGACGATAGGAGCATGCTCACTAAGGACTAAATCGCGTAACGACCGCGAACAAGGTTAATGGCAAGAAACGCCCGTCGGGGCAAGCATTACCAGGTGCGTGTTTTTAAATATAATCGCACAATTAGCAATATGCAACAAACATGTAGAGAATGATCGTTGCATAGGTAAATTAGAAACTTGGAAAAACCTGAACAGAAATACATATCCAGGATATAATTTCCAAGAAAACTGAATAGAGGCGTTACTTACATAGGGCGTGATGTGAAAACTATAAAAAGGTCGTGCATGTCATGTGTTAAATCGCTTACTCTGGCCAAGTAAGTAGTGGCATATGATACCACGAGTTTCTTATAGCGGACACATTTACATCCGATGTAGTAAGGGCGGAGTGAATGGGACTAATTAAAAAGTACCCAAATGAATCAGATAAGCAAAATATTTGATAATAATGTAAACGCACAACCGAGTGACGGAAGCGTATTACATCAGGATAATGAGCCCGAGTGAAGGGACAAAGAAGCATGTAAGATGATTTAGACAAGTATTGGGAGGGAGTGTACTTACACTCGAACCCAGAAAACGCAAGCATGAAAAATGATTTAGACAAGTATTGGGAGGGAGTGTACTTACACTCGAACCCAGAAAATGCAAACATGTAAAATGATTTAGACAAGTATTGGGAGGGAGTGTACTTACACTCGAACCCAGAAAATGCAAACATGTAAAATGATTTAGACAAGCATTGGGAGGGAGTGTACTTACACTCGAACCCGGAAAATGCAAATATGTCCCTTAACGGGTCGTTTTTGTAAAACGTCAAACTTAAAGACAAAGTCGGAATATAAAAATGAAGCGAGGTCTTAATGCATACCGGGAGGGTTGCAATAATAACGACTTCGGTAAGACACTCGGTTGATGGGTAAGAATTAAACACATGTGTAAACCAAGAGACGTGAACGCGGGTTTAAAAATCAAAGGACTTGGATTACGAGTTATGGCTATAAAATCTCGTATATAGAAATTGTGAGTAAATATGTTCAACTATTCGAAGTCGAATGGGTTGAATAAAGAATAAAGTTGATTGTTTATAAGTGATGGATTTCACATTAATAGGTCAAACATGTTGAATACAATATAACGCCGATTGGCACAAATGAGCGCTAGCCAGATAAAGGTAGCGTTAAATGCAAGAGAATAATGAGCCCGGTATTGGGATATAACCCATTTAGAATAAATTATGGACTGTCAATATCCTGGTATGGATAATTGACAAGAGTTAAAGAGAAGATCCTAAAACTAAAACTTCGGTTTTAATAAGAAATAATGTTTTTACAAACATAAATTCTGATAGGAATTTAAATAGTAAGCATGAAAGATACAAGTCTTGACACTGATAGGCGCAAGACGATATATTCGAAAAGTGATATTTTCGAAAATGAAATTTTGATATAAATTAAACATGATGTAACATAATCACGGTCAAGAAATGTAATGTGAAGTAGAATCACATTATAACCAAGCAAGCGGTAAAAAGTAACTGGACTAATAAGTCTAATTAGTGAGACCCGTCAAGGTCATTTAAATAAATTTGGTTTGCTTGTAAGCGGTAGGTTCGGTATGACTGAACCGAATAAATAAATTTGAAGACAAAAGAAATTGCTGCTAAAAGTGAAAGATTTCATTAAAGACCTTTAAACGGGTCAAAATAACGGATTCATAAAGAATTCGATAGTATATGAAAGCGATGGATATCGCTAAGCTAACTAAACTAGAGGAAATAACGAGATTACGTTATTTTAAGTTGCACTATGTCGTATGAGATACGTAGACAATTAGTGACCAAAAAGATGTTACCATACTTATCTGGTAATACTAACAATTGGTTAAAAGTATAATTAATGTTTAAATGATATCTCGGATCAAATACATTGAGTTTAAACTCAATGAATTAAGTAAGAAAGGGTTTCGAGGACGAAACCTCTTTAAGGGGGGTAGACTTGTAACACCCCGAAAACGGGTTTGGTAATTAACCCACGTTAATACTAAAAGACGGGTAAAGTACCGTTAGTGGTAAAAGTAACCCGGTGAATATTAGGATTTTAAATAAATAAACCTAATATTAAATAAAATTAGTATAAAGGCTTTGAGGAAATAAAGTTTATAGAAGGCCCGGTCTAACGGGACTTAAAATAAACTTAGTTATAAATTCCCCCAAACCCACTAATTTAACTAGGAATGTTTAACCTAGTTAATAGATGGGAATATTGTTAGGAATAAGTAGGTTGTGGCCTACTTAATAACGAACCAAACACGAGGGGTTAAAATGGGATAACTTAACAAAGTTATTAATAAAAGAAAATCAAAATAAAACACACACTTCAAGTGTGTGTTCTGGATCGACATCAGGGAGCTCCCCATGGAGCCAAACCCTAACCTTCAACAAATCCAGCAAATTGAAGGTCAAAATGAAGCTCAAATTCACAACCAAACATGAATAAACGATTACCAAGTCAAGGGGATCGTAAGGTATGTCGAATTTCTAACATTCATGAAGTTGTGAAAATTAGTTAATCTTGCATGATACGATCTATGCATGAATCATAGAAGTTATGGCTGAATTTGAGATATAGGATTGCTTAGGAACTAACCCTAAGTGAAGATTTAGAATAAATTGCTATGATTTAGGTGTTTGGTTGAATCACCACACCTAGCTAAGTGGGTTTTATTGTTATGATGAAATTGATGATAAGACTATGTTTAGAATCATCATGCATGAGAATGAATGGAAGGTGTTTGATTAAATCATGAAAATTGGGTACATGATCATACTTTCATGAAAGGGGTTTAGTATATTATGATGAAATTAGTGATTTGGGTTCATATAAATAGGGTTTGGAATCATGATGTCTACTAATTAATATGTAGAACTTGATTATATTGATGTTCGGATGAATGTCTAATGCTATGATGAAACGGGTTTTTACATGGAGATGGAAACCTTTAGTTCTTTGCTTAACAAATGAATAATTAACTTTGATAATCAAGAGCTAAGTTAAATTGGTATTAATAATAGCATGAACTTAGATTTGAAAAGTAGTTAAAACGGTGGCGTAAGAATAATGCCAATCGGATACTTGACAAAGTGCTTAAATGAATTGTCGGGGTTTATGATATAATCACTTATGTTAATAGGCAGTTTGACCTTTAAAAGTCAAACTGACCAAATTGAAATCAAATGGTGAATTTTGATGTAAAACCCGTAAGATGGAATAGTCATAATTAATGATGGCTAATCTAACCGTCTTACGAATTATGATGATAGTTTGACGCTTGACAAGCTAGGTGGAGGCTTGGAAAGGAAGCTGGTCAAACAAAGCAAGAATGAAGGAAAAAAGTAATTCGGATGCAAGGTAAGTATATCTTACACTAGTCATATATTTTAGAATATCCTTTGTCGTATTACGAAAAAGATAATTTATGACGTAAGCCATAGTAGGCCAAAAAGTGTTAAGAAATGGAATTATAAGTAAGTGACCACACGGTGTAAATCAGAGCGAGTCATATATATACGAGGTGGTAATAAATATCATCTCGCTAATATAATCGGTCAATTCATCCAAACGGGTCAAAAGGTGAAATTATCACCCTTTGACAATATCGACTAATGGGTTGTCAAGATGCATGATTTTAGGAAATAAATAGCACATGGATGCTTACATCGCTATCACTTAGCAGCCACTAAGGAAAGGTATTGAAACGGGTCAATTTATGGATCTGAGCCAGGTATGTATAATAATACAACTCATCATGTAGAGTTTGGAGTTTTATAACAGTTAGTGTAACACCCGTTCTTAATAATTGAGGTTTTACGTATCATTTATGAAAAACAATCATGTAATTAAGATTACATATGCATTGGAAAATTTCAAGTTTATTAAAACTTTTTACAATTTAAAAGTATACAACATATCACGTGTACGTTCGTCATTTAACATAATAACGATACATAGTACGGAAGCTTATTTCGTGATCGTGTTCGGTTCTTGCTCGTCGCTTGATCTTCATCCGTGCACTCATGGCATTCACCTATGATCAAAACCAACTTAAAAGTTAGTTTTGATAGTCAAATATTAAGTTCAAACAAGTACAGGGGCTAAAAATGACAAAAAAAAATAACAATTTTCGGAGTTTGGGGGCTAGGTGTGACGCTAAGGGCCTAGGCGTCACGCCTAGCCCCTGTTTTCACAGCCTTTTGCTTCAGCTGATGCTGTACATACTCAGCACGATCTGATTTCACGGAAACGGCCATAACTTCTTCGTTATTGATCCGTTTTACCCGATTCTTTTTCCTACGCGTCTGTAATTTAATCCTCCATATTATGGAGTTAAAATCCTACATCCAACATAAGAAATTTTGAGACTTATAAGCCTTTGACTCGTTACCTTTTTACCGAATTTTAACCCGTTTATGCATTTTATCAAACAAACGTATTTGTTTGATTCCTATATTACATACACTTCTACAAATTAATGTTACCTACCATATTAGGTTCTAATCATAGGTTTATTACACAATTTAAACCCGTTTTCGCTTGTATGCTTATTTTGACCCGTTAAGGGTATTTAAGTACTTTCGAGCCTAAAATCGCTCTCGATTGTTTCTAGCATTTCATCACCACATTTCTTATCCTATAATCTCCCACCACAATTGTGTTTATGGCGGGTTTGATGTGGTAATCTATATAAACCAAATTTTACCTCTCGAATCATTATTTTACGGCAAAAACTCAAATAGTACCGTTTGACTAATATAATACCTCTTTCAACTTCTATACTTAATCTAAGTATTTACTTAATCATAAAACTTGTTTCCAAACAACCTTTAAAGGTTGTTTGTTCGAATTAGCTAACAAGGGCGTTTTGGTCCTTTTTAGTCTTTCAATTACGACAAGGTCTTTTGAGAGCATGTTTGACCCATGATTCTTCTTTTGAATTATGATCTTGCTCGAAAAGTTAATATGCTTTTCAAAACGCCACTACCCTCTTTTAAAACATTCGGTTTACCCACTTAAGTAACCATTGTCTATCTAAGACTTCATTAAATACTCATTGAACCTTACGTTCTCAATGAATCATTACTCTATTACACATACCTGGCTCGGCTCAATGTATTGACCTGATTTAATGCCTTGCTATAATATTCGCTAAATAGTAGCGATGCAAATATCATTTCTACATTTATTCCTGAAATCATATAACTCGATAAGAATCATTAGTCGCTATTATCAAAAGGTGGTATCTTCACCCTTTGACCCGTTTGGTCTAAATGACCGATTATATTGGCGAGATGACATGTATTTTCATCTCGACTATATGACTCGCTCCGATTTACATCGTGCGGTCGCTTTACTTATAATTCATTTCTTAACACTTTTCGGCCTATTAAGGCTTACTTCATGAGTGTCTTTTAAAGCTAATAGTTATGGTCGATGCATGACCAATTTACCGTTTTACCCTTATTGTTTGTTTTGGTTTACCCTATAAGGCAACCATTCAAAAATTTATTTTCCATTTGTCATAAAATGATCAAATTACCGATTTAACTCCTTTTAAACCATCAACATGGTTTCTTGTCATACTCGACTATCTTGTTCCGTACGTTTACACGCCGGAACATCATACCTCAATTATGTATTTATCTTATTCGTAACTAATACAATAAGAGAATACTCTAAAATATAAGACTAGTGTAAGTTATACTTACCTTACTTCCAAATTATGCTTTTTCCGTCATTCTTTCTTCATTTGACCCGCTTTGTTCCCAAGCTTTCACCTAGCTTGTTAATCGTCAAACTATCATTGCAAATTGTAAGATGGTTAGATTAGTCATAATTATTCACGACTATTCCATCTCACTTATTTCATACGTCGAAACTACTATTCGACTTCATGATTAGTTAACTTAGCTTATTAAAGTTAACCACTTCAAATTACAAGGTTCACAACATTAAGTCTAAATCAACATTATATTTAGAACCCTTCTCACTTCATATTACGCGTAATCACCATATCATTCAAATGCGCGTTTTCGCTCTAATTTCAACACTTTAGTTTTCACTTAGGCATTTTAACAAACACCTAGTGTGCATACATTTTTACACATTTACAACTAGTTCATAACTAGTTATTTTTACCAAGATTAACATCAAAATTCACCACTATCACTTATGATCAAATACTCAAACTTGCAAATTGTTTAAGTATTTCCCGATTACTAACATGCATGATGATCCTAATCACAATCATATCATCAAATTCATCATATGATTAAAACCCACTTAACCTAGTGTGGTAAATCATTCAATCATTCAATCCATAGCATATTATGTATGATTTTCACTTAGGGTTTTGTTCCTAAGCAAATATACATCACTAATCTAGCCATAGCTTCTCTAATCCATGCCTAATTCGCGATTAGGATGATTATCCAATTTTTACAACTTCAATATTGTTAGAAATTCGACATACCTTACGATCCTCTTGACTTGGTGACCATTTCTATGTGTTCAAATCCGAATTTGACCCTTGTTTGATCCTCCAATTTGAGGGTTTTGTTGAAGTTTAGGGTTGAGCTCCATGGGAGCTTTCCTGAGATCGATCCAGAACACACATTTGTGTGTGTGTTTGTGTTTTGTGTAGTTAAATAACTTTTCTAGTTATCCCACTTTAACCCCTCGTGTTTGGTTCGTTATTAAGTAGGCCACAACCTACTTATTTTTAACCATATTCCCACTTATTAACTAGGTTTAATATTCCTAGTTAACTTAGCGGGTTCAGGAATATTTATGGCTAAGTTTATTTTAAGTCCCGTTAGGTCGGCCTTCTATAAACTTTATTTCCTCAAAAGCCTTTATTCTACTTTTATTTAATATTAGGTTTATTTATTTAAAATCCTAATATTCACCGGGTTACTTTTACCACTAACGGTATTTTACCCGTCTTTTAGTATTAACATGGGTTAATTACCAAACCCATTTTCGGGTTGTTTCAGTTAGACAAGGTTAAAATAAGATATTCGGTTATCTTTTAGGTAAAGCGAATAAATTGAGTTATGATTATGGTGTTTTAGAAACATATTGGTTTCTAAACAAGAATATGGTTAAAAGGTCGGATTTGGGGTTCAAATAAGCACTAATAGTCCTTCGTCGTAAAAGAATGACTAAAATTGACTAAAACGCCCTTGTCGGCTAATTCGAATAAACAACCTTTAAAAGTAGTTTTGAAACGAGTTTTATGATCAAATAAATAATTGGAATAAGTGTAAGAAGCGAAAGATGTAAACCTTCGGTCAAATAACTCTATATGAGACTTTGTCGTAAATTAGAAATCAGATGAGAAAAACTCGGATTATATAGATCACCTCATTAAGTCCACCACAATTATAGTTGTGGTGGAAGATTACTTGATAAGAATGTTGTATATAACGCTAGAAATGAATAAAGGCGACTTTAAGCTTTAAAGTGCTTAAATACCCTTAACGGGTCAAAATAAGCACTTGAACGTAAACGGTTTCTAACTAAGTAAGAAACCCATGATTTATGATTTATTTGATAGGAAATATTGAAATTATGATTTTCATGAGTTTATAGATCAAGTAAACATGTTTGTTTGATAAAATCGCGAACGGGTCAAAATTCGGTAAAAATGGTAATAAGCCGAAGACTTAAAAGTCTTAAATTTTGTTAATTTGGATGTTGGATTTTGACTCCATATGATGAAGGGTCAAATTACAATCATGTAGGAAGAAACGGTGGGTCAAACGGATAAGCGGTTTGAAAGATACGAAAGTTTTCGTGTCAATAAACGGCAAAATAGGAAAGCTGGAATACAGGGGCAACTGTAACTTACGGTGCCACCGTAAGTTACGGTGGAGCTGAAGGCTTTACGGCAGCCCCCTACTGATTTACGGTAGGGGCATGTCACACCAGAGGCCACCGTAACTTACGGTGCCACCGTAACTTACGGTGCCACCATAAGTTACGGTGGAGGCCAGTTGGAAATCCATGTTTTGAGATCAAGAGTTTAACGTTGGGATTCTTTTTCCTTCCATTATCTTTACCGAATTTGTTTAGACACATTTTAATCCCCATATGACTAAAACATTTCATGTTTATGAAATGTAGGTACATTTTGGATGCCGAAAGACGATCAAGCTCAACGAAGAACCGAACACAATAAAGACTCATGCTTCCGCACATTGCCTTGTCGTAAACCTATACGATGAATCTGATTACGTTATGTCAAATAACTTATGATTTGTAAAAGTTTTAATAAACTCGTGTTTTTATAATATGTGCAGTCTTAACTACACATCTAATTGTTGGAATTTACATGTAAAACCGTTAAATAGAAACTAGGGTGTTACATGCATGCACTCTTAACTTTGTTAAGAAAGGAGAAACTTTATGCAAATTCTCGAAATGTGAATTTTGGCTACAGAAGGTGCAATTTTTAGGACACATGGTGAATCACGAAGGTATTCACGTAGATTCCTCCAAAATAGAAGCAATCACCAAGTGGAAGGTCCCGCAATCAGCTTTGGAAATTAGAAGCTTTCTAGGATTAGCTGGATACTATAGACGATTCATTAAGGATTTTTCCAAAATAGTTGTGCCATTAACTAAGTTAACATGTAAAGCAACTAAGTTTGAATGGGGACCTAGACAAGAAGAGGCCTTTAGGATTTTGAAGCAAAAGCTAACAAACGCCCAAATTTTTGTCTTACCAGAAGGAACAGAAGATTTTGAAGTTTACTGCGATGCTTCTAAGCTAGGATTAGGATGTGTGCTAATGCAACGCAAGAAGGTAATTGCGTATGCCTCAAGGCAATTGAAGAAGCACGAAGAAAATTATACGACACATGATTTAGAATTAGGATCCATAATTTTTGCCCTTAAAATTTGGAGACACTCTCTGTATGGAAGTAAGTTTACTGTCTATACAGATCATAAGAGCTTACGATACATATTTGGGCAAAAAGAATTAAACATGAGGCAAAGAAGATGGATGGAAATTCTAAGTGACTACGACTGTGATATTCAATATCACGAAGGAAAGGCGAACGTAGTTGCAGATACCTTAAGTCGGAACTTTCATGAAAAGAAAAGCGAGTTCGTGCTCTTAGATTAAATCTACAGTTAGATTCAATGGAACAACTGAAAAATATTCAAGAAACAGCAATCAAGGATGATGCTGAAGGAATGAAGGGACGAGTAAAAGAATTAGAGCAAGGAAGTGATGGAATTTGGAGATTCCACAAGAAAAGGATTTGGGTACCTAAGCAAGGAGAATTAAGAAATAAGATTTTAGAGGAAGCCCATAAATCTAGGTATACTATGCACCCGGGAAACAATAAGATGTACCAAGATTTAAGGAATAATTTATGGTGGATAGGAATGAAAAAGGACATAGCTAGGTATGTTTCTAAATGTCTTACTTGCTCACAAGTTAAAGCAGAACACCAGAGACCTTCAGGTCTACTACAGCAATTAGAAATGCCTGTACAGAAATGGGAACTTATAACTATGGACTTTGTTACTAAGTTGCCCAAAACCAGAAAGGGTAATGATGCGATTTGGGTAATTGTGGATCGATTAACCAGATCAGCTCATTTTCTACCCATGAAAGAAACCTTTAGCATGGAAAGGTTGGCCAAGTTGTATGTAGATGAAGTAGTATCCTTACATGGAGTTCCACTCTCCATTGTATCGGACAGGGATAGTCGTTTCACTTCCCATTTCTGGACAAGTTTCCAAGAAGCTATGGGGACTAAACTGAACTTGAGCACTGCATATCATCCTCAAACAGACGGACAAAGTGAAAGGACGATTCAAACCCTGGAAGACATGCTTAGGGCATGTTTGATAGATTTTGGTGGAAACTGGGATGACCACCTACCCTTAATTGAATTCTCCTATAATAATTATCATGCAAGCATCGAAGCTGCCCTATTCGAAGCACTATATGGACGAAAATGCAGAACTCTAGTCTGTTGGGCAGAAATAGGAGAAAGTCAATTATCAGGTCCTAAAATTGTGCAAGAGACCACCGATAAGATCACTCAAATCAAGGAAAGATTGAAAACAACTCGAGATCGCCAAAAGAGTTTTGCCGATAATCGACGCAAGCCACTAGAATTTCAAGTTGGAGACAAGGTACTCTTGAAAGTTTCTCCTTGGAAAGGAGTAGTTCGATTCGGAAAGAAGGGAAAGCTAAGTCCAAGATACGTAGGACCATTCCCAATAATCCAGCGAATAGGACTAGTTGCCTACCGCTTGCAACTACCAGAAGAGTTAGCCGGGGTACATGATGTATTTCATGTATCCAATCTTAAGAAATGTCTATCTGACGAATCCCTGGTAGTACCTCTCCAAGACATAGAGGTAAATGAGAAATTGAAGTTCATAGAGAAACCACTTCAAATAGAAGACAGAAAGATCAAGTTTCTCAAGCACAAAAGATTGGTACTAGTTAAAGTCAAGTGGGAGTCAAAAAGAGGACCCGAATACACCTGGGAGCTGGAATCAGAGATGAAGCGAAAGTATCCTCACTTATTCAAATAAATCTTGAGGACGAGATTTTAAATAAGGTGGGGAGGATGTAAGGACCTTCAAAAATGTCCCAAAACAACCCGTAAGTGAAAACCCGGACCCCTGGAACCCTAATCCACAACAAAAATCAAGAAAAACAAATTTTATGGTTTCACGCGGGCCGCGTAAACCTTAAGGGAAGGTTACGCGGGCCGCGACAGTTCATCAAAACTCCGGAGCAGCAAACAGGCCACGTGGCAGCCACGTGGCAGACCTAGGTGTGACACGCTAGCCCTAGTCTACGATTAGGAAGCCCTCGCGGGCCGCGTAAGATCAAGAGGGGGCTTACGCGGGCCGCGTAAACCCAAAAAATCAGCTATAAATTGCTTGGGTCATGAGCAGTTCAGTTCTGTCGAAAACTTTTCTCAAAAACGAAGATACACTGCTCAAAATTATAATTTCCATTAGGGAGGTGCTGCTACGATACAGGGTATTAACTCGATCCCTGCTACGATTCAATGTCCGATCGATTGAAACTATCCAATGGATGTTTAAGTGCTGCCCAAATTAGGGCTATACTTTGTCATTCGTCGTGAATACGATGGATGTTTAAGTATTGCACTTTGTCATTCATTGTGAGGGTTTTAATCTCGTGAGTTATCGTAAATGTTGTATTAGTTACTAACCTAGTTCGTGTGCATTGTTAAATTAGGTTATCAGGCTTATCAGTAGGCTAAACTCTACCCGTTAAACTTGCAATGTGAGTCATTCTCTTTTTATCAACAATGTTTTACAATACTCCAATCATTTTCAAAAGTTATAATTACAGGGATTAAGTCGTGGTTATCTTGAATCACTGGCTAGTGGGGTATTGTGCACATTACTAATTTCTCACGGTTAGGCTAATAAATCCTAACAGTGATAATCATCACTACTTGGGTGAAAGGACCCAACAGTGGTATGACCATCGTCACCAAGAGGTGACACGGCGCCAGATAAAAATAAGATAGAAGCCATTGTAATCGCTCTTATGCTGTAATTTATAACTATGTGTCATTTTATCAAATTGGGTGACTCGCCAGTATTTCCCCGCTGATAAAATATTTTTAAAACATGTTTCAGGTGACTACTGTGAACCAAGGAAAAGTGCTACGGAGCAATAAATAAAGCTTGAAGTAGTGGCTCAGTTAAACAAATAAACATGTTTTGTAAATCAGGGAATTTCCTTGTGAAATTCCTCTATTGTAAATTACGGGGTTTATCCCGAATTATGAAATAAAATAATCGGATTTCAAGTTTTAAAAAGATCCTGTTAAATCTTCTGCTGTCAACTCAATTAATAAATACCACGGGTTTCTGTCCCGCGGCTCCTGGACCAGTTAAACCGGGACGGGGGCCGTGACAGCATTCAAAAAGTGTTTTGGGTAGGACGTTTAGGGTTTAGGGCTGCTACGTAATACAGATGGACGTTATAAGCGGGTCATCGAAACGGGTCGATACCGTGTTTTGGATGGATGGGTCAAAAGGGCTTTTGAATGGTTAATTTAATAGGAATCTTGAACCATAACAATGAGTATGTACCCCTAAATCCCAAAGAAGGCAGCTTTTCATGGATGGAAATAGTATTGTTTATTGGTTTTGTAAAGCTTAGATTTTTACAGATTCAACAGTTTGAATTTTTTAGTTCACAGGTCAACTGACAAACTATCATTAAAATCGCTGTTAATAACCAAAAAAACTATAACTAATCTCTAGTTTTGGGGCACTTTCTCTTGTATTATTCAAGAGATAAAAAAGTAGTAAAGTACTACTAATACCAATATAGAATTTATTAAATGCCACAAGAAAGGTATAAGTCTTATAAGGGGAGGGGTGGTCACTATTGATAAAGTTTCATCACTCACAATATCCAATCATGTTTCGCTATGTCAGCAACCATTTTTCCATCATTCACAAACTTTTTTTAGTGGGGGTGGTCATCACTCACCACCACACCCAACAATTTCCCCCCAACCAACAATTATACTAAAAAAAAAACCATCACGGCGTTGTAAAAATAACGAAATCATATAACGCGTTATACTTGGAGGTGGGGGTGGGATTTTTGATGTTCCACGCTTTAATCTTTCTATCACTGGTTATATAACGAGGTGCCTCTGTGGCCTAAATGTGGGGTTACTATATAATAGGAGACATGCTACAAACAACAATCAAAGTCAATGGCAGTTAATCTTGTCGATTAAAATCGCGATTTTATTATAAACGGACAAGAATAGTTTATAGTTTTCTCTAGAATGAAATTTTAAAACATTATTCTTTCTATAAAAATTTTCAAAAATGGGTCTTAAAATCTTGTAATTATAAAAAGACATGTACAAGTAGTTATTTTTCCCATTTTTATTATTTCTTACTCATAATGGATCTGTAGATCAGAGGATTATATTGAATTTACACGCGTGTAAATGCTTTATAATACATGAAGATTATACACAAGCTTATTTGAACGCATGCTTTTTATTATTC
Source organism: Helianthus tuberosus (assembly GCA_030545235.1). Lineage (NCBI taxonomy): Eukaryota > Viridiplantae > Streptophyta > Magnoliopsida > Asterales > Asteraceae > Helianthus > Helianthus tuberosus. Next base: position 23,294,102 of record CM060385.1, read on the forward strand.
GAATTCCATACCACTTGCAGTTTATGCCTTTCGAACCATTTTTGTACAAAACGAACCATTCGAATTCCATACTACTTGCAGTTTATGCCTTTTAATAACATTAAGTGCTCCGGCAAGCGTTTAAATTGTTAAACTAATAATGTGTATCTTATTTTGTAGGAATATTTTGACGAATTGTTTGAAGACCCGAGATTTATGGAACAACTGTACCGAGCTATGGATCAAAAGGAATCAAGAAATGGCAACGAAAATGACACGGACGAGGAGGGAGAATGATGTATTTTGTATTGAACTTAGGGGTTTCAAAACTTTAACTTAATCAAACAAAATACTTTTGTTGTAGATTTATGTTTAAAACTTGGTTTGTTTGAAGAATTGTTTGAATTATTGTTTGCGTATGGAAAATTAAAATCAACAGCAGGTTACGGTTATTTGCAAAAACTGGGATTAAGCGAGAAAAAAAAAAGAATTTATTGGTTTTGGACTTTTAGCGGCGATATTTGTCGTCGCTAATGATATTTGCTGACATGTCACATATGTCTCTAGCGACCATAGGTGTCGTCGCTAAAAATAGAAGTCGTCGCTAAAAACTTAACGGAAGTAGCGGCAACAAATACTATTAGCGGCGACATGACAAGCATTAGCGACGGCGGCGACAAGTCGCGGCTAATACTGTTAGCGGCGACAAATGCCGCTATTGCCAGAATTCTTTGTAGTGATTGTTGACTTACGAATCAGATAATCCCGATGGAAAAAAAAGATATGATATTATATTATCAAAATTCAAAAGATTGATTTAAGACTTAACCCTACACTCGATTGATTTAAGACTTAACCCTACACTCGTTTTTTTTCTAATAGTTGATATTAAATTGTTAGTTTGATGTTTATATTAACCTATTTTTTGGTTTAGGTCGATTTGTATGTATGTGTCAAATTGTACCTTTTTTAACCTAATTTGCCCTCCGTACCCAAAATTTATGGATTTATTTTGATCGACTTTGGTACCCAAAATATATGGGTTTGCTATGGTACCCAACATATATGGCTTTAGTGTGTGTTAAGCCTTTAAAAAAATACACATAGAATGCTACTCCATGTGCATGTCATAGTTTAATTTATAAACGCCTGCCCAGTTGGTCTTATCCATATGATATTATATTATTTCAATCTAGTGTCAGGATATTTTTAGTCTTTTCAAATAGATAAATCTTGTTGAGTTGTGACACTTAACAAACACCTTCGGATCGTGTTTGATTTTCTTGGGTGAGTGACCCATGGATTTTCTTTACAGTACTCACATGTTGAGATCCAACAATTTTTCAACTGCTAGTCTGCTACAAGACCTGTAAAGTTACCCTAAGTTCTCAATCTGGCCTCATATTTCATCAGGTTTAAGAATCTTTTGAAACTATTATTCAGCGCCACTGAATATCATAACTTGTTGAATTAAGCATCATCGTGATTAATATGTATAAAGTGTAGATAAAAGAAGCCAAAGATGTTGGTGCTAACTGATAAAAAAAATAGAGAATTCATATGTGATAATAATTCATATGTGATAATAATACAACTGAATGAACAGTTGTTTTAATATACTATATTAATATATATAGTAATATAATTATTATTATTATTATTATTATTATTTCTTTTGCTTTCTCAATTGGATAAGTTTGGTGTTAACCAATACTGGTATCGAAAATACAGGTACGGTCTGGTTCATTATCGGTGCATTAAGGTAAAAATCGGTACCAGCCTGATACAGAAAACGGCAAAAGTCGGTACCAGATTAAGTTTGAATATCTTTTATTTCGATAAATTCGGTACTGCTACACGGTACTATTTGCTCATCCCTGATCACGGGTGCCATACAAACAACAACGGTATCGTACAACTTTTTATTGTTGATTTTCTTCAACTTTTAATGATTTCTTTTTTTAGTTTCAGGGGTAGGGATGAGCTCGGTGACAACCGATACTGAAAATACCGATTACGGTACCGGCATATGAAAGTAAAAATCGGTAGCGAACCGGTACTAGGAACGTCAAAAGTCGGTACCCAATTGGTACTTAGGATCCTTCGGTTTGAGAAATTTGGTACCGGTACCCAGTATTCTTTGCTCATCTCTGACCATGGGTTTCATACGAATAACATCATTAACATACAACTTTTTTGGTTGATTTTCTTTCGATTATGTTTTACTGTTTTTTACATTTTCTTTTTATTTTTGTTAGTGGCTCCGCGTGTAACACGCTCATAGTGATTTCAAAACACATGTAAAAACAAACTAAATAACAAAAGAAGTTTGCCGCAACGCGGCTAGGGTGATAAACCTAGTTACAAGTTAAAAAAGGAAGTCTCTTCCATATATTATGAAGGTTGGACTTGTACATGCATTATTACATACACATATTTCTCTATATCTATCTACCTAATTAAACAACAAAGGGTTTGATCAGTTGGGACCCCAACAGCTCAAGTACATGACTTTTCTCAATGACTCCTCAGATTGTTCAATGCCTCTGCTTGAAGCCATGGCTGCCGGAGAAGACAGCTTCTTGGTTTGGGAGAGTGATCGGAGATTGGCTTTGGCGTGGTGGTGGATGGCCCTGATGGTGTAGTTCCACCGTGCAAAGCCTTGATCTTTGAGTGCCTCCACCAGTCCTACAGTTCCGGCTACCATCCAAGCTCTGGTTGCTGAACTCATCTTGTAATCCAAGTGTGTTGTGATGATTTTGTAATCAAAAGTGAAGTGACTAAGTGAGTGATGAGGAATAAGAAGAGTTGGATAGAGTATAAATAGATGTAAACCTCACCGCCCCAGGTTTTAGCTAGGGAACAAAACAGTGGGAATGGCATGTGGTTTAGGGTTATATGAATTTACAACAATGTCCCTGTTCAATAGTAAGATGACAAAAATAACAATATGATATAAAAAAATAGAGTAAATTGCATGAATCGCTTCGATGTTACTAAAATTAAAGATAACACCTTTCCTGAAATTATCAGGAATCTTTTTCTTTATTTTATTACTAGGTTTTTACTCGGGATTGCTTCTCGGGCTCGAGAAACTTAGTTATATTAATTACTATTTGTTATTAATACAACCACATTACATCAACCATCTCATTCGATTCAACAACAATGTTCTCAAATCACCGTATTAGATAATGAACCCATAATAGAGGTTGTTAGGATCTGAGTTTCTTTTTTATTGTGTTTTTGTTTAAGAATTAAGAAGATGAACAAGTAATGCAGCGGAATTAAAATGGAAATAAACTTTGCACACAATCAAACAGGAGAAATGCTTTCAACACACATTTTAACATAGAACCGAATGATTGAATTTATTTCAAGATTCAAGTGTTTCTTCAATCATCCGTTTAACCCCTACTTTCACAAGGTAATCCTCTGCTTCTTTATCTGCTGCTGTTATTTTATCCATCTGCTTTTGATTCCTTCTTTGGTTAAGGATGGCAGCAGGTGGAGCAGTGGATATCCTGAAATGTTGCTTTTGTGGCTCAGCTGAAACCACTGCTTCAGGATAATCAAGCTTTTGTGGAATATTATGATTTTTCTTCCTTAGTTCTTCCAGTCTTTTGTAAGATGCAAACACTTTATCCTCTTTCCATCTTAACACTTGATTCCTTGACCCCAAAAGCAGCTGTAATCAGCTCTTCTTTCATCATCTGAAGCTGCTGAGTCCTTTCTGGTACATTTTTCTTAAACTTTGCCCAGATAGGAGGAGTCTGCTTCACCTTGTTTTTTATCATATCTTGAATTCTGGCTGCTTCACTTTCAAGCTCACTAATGGTCCATTATTTGTACATGTACCTTTCTCCTTTATACGTTTTGTAAGCCATGATGTTATCAAGATAATCTTTTCTCAAGGTTTCATCTGCTCTTTCTGATAGTTGCTGACAAATATTTTTTGCAAACTGCTCCAATGTTCTGACCTGAGTTAGCAGGAATTGATAGTATCTTTGTATTTCCTTATCAGAGTTACCATGTGAATTCTTTTAGAGATATCCTCTGCTTGTTGAGCTTTTAACCTCATATATTCTTCAATGTTGTTTGGCCTAGGATATCCTTCAAGAGATGGCAAACTACTTTTAGCAGGGTTATCTTCAGTGTAAAAGGATTTGATCTCCTCTCTAACTGCTATAAGCTCTAAAGGGTACTGAGCACCTGCAGGAGTGATGGCAGTGTTTGGTTTTTGAACTTGAGCTGAAGAAAGAGGAACAGGGTTTGGAATAGGTACAAGTGGCAGTGATTGTATGGTTGTTTGTGGTGGTGAAGTGTTATCATCTAGGACAACATTGGTTACCCTTCTCCTTTTGGGTTTAGGAGAGGTTGGTGGTGTTTTGATGGATTGAGTGGTAGTCATTTGAGTGGAAGGTTGCTGACTAACAATTGTTAGAACAACTGGTGTTTCAACCACTGTTGTGATTACAACAGATGATGTGTCATCTGAAGTCTTTTGCTTTTTAGCAGGAGATGATGGTGGTGATGAAGTTGTTTTTGGTGTTGTGGTGATTCTTGGTGGTGATGATGTTTTTGGTGAGGCAGTGGTTGAAGTGGGAGCAGTAGTTGTAGTGTGTGTTGAAGTGGTGGCACTTGTTTGGGTAACAGCTGTTGAAACCACTGAAGTACCAACAGTTGTTGATACAACAGGAGTTTTAACCTCTGTTGGTTTGGGAGATTGATGTGTGGAGTTTTTAGGATTTTCTTCATCCTTTGGTTCTGAAATACCATGCTCATTCATTTCCATAAAAACTATCTTCTCCTGTTCAAACCTTGCCTTATCCTTTGCCTCCATATCCTTTTTTACCCTTGCTTTTGCATCAGTAATGTCATTTGTGGTTACATCAATCTTTTTAGTACCATCTGGCAAGGGGGTTACATCAATTTTTTTTTTTTGTACCACCAACGCTTTCTTTTAATAGGCTATATTATGTAAACAAAATCATGTTTATACCTAAATCATTTATCATGTATTTCAAAATGCTTCATTTATTTAAACGTACCTCTTATTCTATAATCTATTTTCACATCACTCGCATACAAAAAAAAAATTAATGTTACCATAACCGCGTGTTCCTCGATTCTCAAAATTTCACGAAATACTACTTGTCAGCCTAGTCGGTTTAATAAATCCGTTGCCCACAAATTCACCAATCAACGTAAACATTGAAACACGCTCCTCTCACACCATTAAACTAGAGATTGTTATTCTCAATTGAGAATCAAATCAATTTTTTCGCACACACCTATAAAATCTTACCAATATTATTTAATCATTTACTAAAATTCCTTTTCAAAACCAACGAAACATTTTTCAACAATCACTAAGTTCATGTACCAAATTCCTTTTTCTAAGGATCAACTTTTTCACAAGAAGCTGTAAGTTTCAAAATTTTCTAACACAAAGTTGCTTAAAATGATGCAAACTTATTAATCTCTAGAACTTTCCAAAACCTCACTCGATACGTCAATTAAATTCAAAACACGTGGGCAAGGAAACTTCATAAGAACCGACAAATTTTCAACTTATGCAAACCCTTTTAAAACCGCAGTAGCATTTCCATTCCTTTACAAAGTACTTTCCACATAACCAATAGACGTTTTATACTCTCTTACATTCACAAACTAGAGTCTATATCTCGTGACAACTCAATCTATTTTAACTTCACGTTTTGCGCAAACAACTATATATGCATATCATATTGCACGTTTTCGTCAATATCTCACGACAATCTCACGCGCGTCACTCGTTCCCTTTTCTTTCATACTTAAAATTTTAATCTTTTACGCGCACAAACTCGTGTATTTTGATCTATACTATAAACAAAATCATTATTTTCTACATCCATGCTTATACATTTTATGCCTTCACTTATGTTCACACTTACACATTTATGTTATACTCATGATTCAAAATTCGTACGTTTTACGTTAATACATACACTCACAATTATACACTTACGTTGTCCTTACAATCATGTCTATACTACATTTGTAATCATATTCATATTCATACGCTTTATGTTTTCATTTGCACTTACACAACTTTGTTACACTTATATTCATACACATATATTTTATTCATACTTAACCTTCATGTTTTACACCTATATTCACATTCATATTCGTATCTATGCTCATACATCTTATGTTCACACTGATACTTGTATTTATACTCATACGCCTTGTGATTACGCTTATACTCATGTTTGTACTCGCATTTATACTCATTTTTCATACGTTTTATGCTTATGCTTATCCACATACTACTTACACGTTTTATGTTTATGCTCATACATACATGCATATTCGTACTTAAACTCATGATTCATACATTCGTACCCATACGCGAGCGTAATCCGAGTGATTTGCTTACGTGGGTCTCATACATACTTAAGCATGGACTTGCTTACATACTACATTCTTACACGTACACATTCTTAATTTTTAAATTATGTATACCCTGACTCATACACGACTAGTACAAGCTATGCGGATCATGCGACGATCAATATAATCGCGGGTGCACACGGGATTATAGTGATAGGCGTATGAGAACCATAGAGTGTACTACTGTGTATGGTAAGACACGGAACGTAACATGACACCGAATGCGAAACGGACGTAACGTGGTCAAAACATGGTGGATACGCCGCTGGTACTTCCTATATATAAGTGTTTTCACCGTGCTACCAAACTTTCGTAAAACGTGCCATGAGAAATTCGGTGTTTTGCAGACCTTTTTGACCTAAATCAAACTTTAAACAACTCACAAACGCATCGTATCCGATTATCCACGACGAGACCTCATTCTTAACACGCTACGTTCATCTATCCGATGCTTATGCCATCCTTATGCTCACATTCGTTCGTTCACCTTTACACCCCCATTATTCTCCGTTATTCTTTGTCTTTTATACGAACCCCGTTCGCTTTCGAGTCTGCCTCTTGAATAAATTTCGGGACGAAATTTCCTAAAGGAGGGGATACTGTAACATCCGTAAAAAATGGATATCCATAAGTTCTAACCATTTTGAAACTCGGATCTGAATCATTTGTAAACCAGAATTTAATTATTTAATTATTTTTTTTAACATATTATAACCGAATATATTAATTATGTCGATCTTAAACAAATTAAATACATTGTATATTTGGGTAAACGAGTATTGTGTTTGATCAACTATGGTACCCAAAATGTATGCCTTTGCTATGGTACCCAACATACATGGCTTTAGTGTGTGTGAAGCCTTTAAAAAAAATATATATACACGTAGAATGCAACTCCATGTGCAGTTCATAGTTTAATTTATAAACGCCTACCCAATTGGTCTTATCCATATGATATTATTTCAATCTAGTGTTAGGATTTTTTTTTAATCTTTTCAAATGAGTAAATCTTGTTGAGTGGTGACATTTAACAAATTAGACCTTCTGATCACTACAACTTCCGGTATACATGTTACATAGTAAAGATTGTCTAAAGATATTGTTATCATTTTTAAAAGTTAGATAATTAAATAAATAGAGTAATAGTTAACAGTAACATTTATTCTGTGTAAGTAAAACTAAACATAAAGGTTTGTTTGTAAAATGGCTAATACTCTAGGGTAGAAATTGAAAAGTAAAATTTAATAAATCACTCATCTTCTCCATTGAGATGCGTCCCTTCATAACCTATCACAATTGCCGCCGACATCTAGGCTCCCTTTTATTTGCCATGCCGATATGTCGGGATTAAGTCTGATTACACGCTCTCAACACCCAAATACTTCACCATCAAATAAACCACTCTCTCGTGCTAACCACAATACACCGGAGTTTCGCCGGAGAATCGGAGAAGACGGCCGGTTGCCGCGACCAAAGTTACACTACCATCACAACCCGTTCACATTCCTACTCTCGAAGCACCTTTTTCCCCGTAATTGACGGAGTTTCGTCGGAGCAGAAAAAGCTTACGGAATAACGAAGGACATTGCCGGAGATTGGAGTTCCGTCGGAAACGCCCGAGTTCACGACGAGAATGTTCGTCAACGTTTCGGTATATTTTTCTTACTATTACTTGATGTTCCTCGTAGAACCTTGTTGTTTCGTCACTATTAGTCATTAAAACAAGAACTGAGTTTTAGAATTTTTTTTAAACCTTCTGTCGATCTCCATGCGAAAGAGATGAAATACTTTAGTTTCATATCTTTCAATACAGTAAAATGGGGACACACTCTTTTCATTAAAACTTAAAACTTATAATAATACTAGAGTTATCTTACTTTAAATGAGTTATATATTTATTAATAGTTTTAATACTATTTATTTTCCACAACTATAAATCCATGACTTTGGGTGTTTCAACTTTTTAATGAAGTTTCATAATTTCATTAACAACTACATACAGTTTACTCAAATTAAATGATTAGAACATCTTGTCTCTTAATTAAGCCATGGTGATTACAGTGGTGGTGAAGGAGTTCAAAATATATTTACTTTTACATATATTTTCTTTTAGTGAGAAGGGTTGTCATCGAATGCATGGTAACCCCAAATTTAAGTTGTTTTATATAACATACACTAGTATTGTTATTATTATTATTATTTTATTTACTAACAGTTTATGTTTTCTTTTTTTTACACTTGAAAACCCTTAACAACAGTTAACTTTTGTTCTTTGTTTTCCTTAATAAGGATTAAGAAACTTATTTAATTCTTTTCCTTTTTAAATAAAAACTTTAAACCTAGTAAAACATAAATAAACGACAATTATTATAATTCTTTTATGACAATTAAGTGTAATAAGGAGATCAATTATAATATCCAAAATAATCGATGTGTAAACCATAAATCTTATGAAATATATTTTACCTATGAACAATAACGAAATCGTTACGTATCTAGGTTACACGCTTTGTTCATTCGGAATCATTTTCCCTATCTCTTACTCGTGCGTTACTTTACAAGGAATCGAAAGACTTAGCAATTATGTGAGTATACTCGTATTTTCCCCTTTTTACTTTTACCACTTTTTGGGGGTGTAACATGTTTACTTATCAACAACTTACACATGAACATTTTGCTTAAACACATGAACATTCCTATAACATGCTTGTATACGTGATTGCTTGATACTTTAAACTTGGGTGAAACTTTATGTGTTGAACTTATCATTAACTTCGTACGAGCCTAACCGTGACATATGTAGCGCTATAGGATTGACGACCCGCCGCCCGTAACTTGTGGTTATGTCATGAGCATCTTGCGTCTCTTTTGGTTTGATATGTTAGACACATGCCATATTTATTGTTTATCTTGAATCACATGCTTGCTATGAGGAATTGTTTAAAACTTATTTTTTGTTATGTACGTACCAAACTTGTATACTCGCCTTTGCTTTTGCATTGAATTGTATTTTGAACATGTTACAGGTTGATGATGACGATGCTATGAAAAGGAGTAGCGTTGATGCCTAGATACACATATAGACGTTTAGGTTTAATATGTCGTATCAATTTTGCTTATGTTATTATGTATTTCTTTTGAACTTGTTATTACTTGAGTTTATGTAATGTTGACAATTTGAAGTTATGAATTGAAATGGGAATTATTTAATTATCGTCACAAATAGTGTTATGATGTCTCGAGCAATCTTCACACTTCGTCTCATCCCGATGTTTCCGCCATTGGTTGGGGTGTGACACCTTGCTTCCATGAGATTTCTGATCTTTTGAACTTGTATCTTATGTTGCTGATCAGCTAATTCTCTTTGGTGGTGTAGCAGAGGTTGAAACAAACTCCACAGCTCATTTGGATTGGGAGCAGATAATGGAGCAGCTGTTGGAGTTGGTGCAGCATGGGATGGTACCTTTTGTGCTTTCAACAACTGTTGCAGCATGTCTTTGATTTCTGCAACAGATGTATCAAGCTTGTCAACTCTATCCGTAAATTCTCGGTACATTAAACCATCACCCAACTTAATGGGATCATCTGATTTCCCACTAACAGTGGTTGTATCAGTGGCTGCCTTAGGAATTTTTTCCCAAAAGTCATCCAATGATGCCCCTTGTTCTCGGTACTGGGGACTTCTTTCCTCAGCAATTGATAACCTTTTAAATGTACCAGTGGTTGGAATAAACACACCAGTGGTTATCAGAGTTGCTGGAGAGGAAATTGCCTTCAAGGAAGTCTGATTTATGAAACAACTGGCCAGGTGTAAATTAGTGGATCCAACACATGTAGTTGCTGCTTCGCTTGAACTACTGACAGGAAGTAGTTGTACATCCTGCAGTGTAACCTCCTCTGGTGTTGTTGGTGGGTTAGCAATGATAGGGAGTTTTGTTTGTGCAGTATCAACTGCATCCAACAAAAGTTTTGTTTGTGCAGGAATTTGAGAGGTGAGTATGGGTGTGGAAAGAGAATTTGCCCCGGGCAGTGGGCTGTGGATGATAGGTGTAACACCCCGGCCGGAGGCGGAAAAGCCAAAGGTGTCACGAAACTTGATAGAATGCAATTGAGCACATGGAGATTAGATTAAGTTGAAATATAGTTTAAGTTCAATTCAATAGATTGCATTCACATCTGAAAATATAAGAGTACATATACAAATACAACATAAATTGTTTTACAAATGATAAATTTGGATTTAATCTAAGGCATAAGTCTTGATCAATCCTATGTAAAATATTCTTGCAAATCATGTCATCAAACATTGTCACCTGAAACATATGTTAGGGAAAATATTTGGGTCAACAAACGGTTGAGTGAATTCATAGGTTTTGTTAGGCAAAAATAACAATGTGATATGAAAATGAGTTAACACTGTGGCATGCGATATGTCTTAAGCAAAAGAGTAATACAAGTAGTTACTTAATGGTACATTCAAACCTATGACGATACTCGGAAATATCATCCATCCTTCCTTGTATGTATGTATGAGTGGTTCCAAACAAAAACAACAAAATTGCAAAGTTGGAAGTTTGGATGGGGTGTCAATCCTATAGCGCTATAATACAACCGATGGGCTTATGCAAGTTGATGAACGTAAACTTCTTAAAGCAACAACAACAAGTATTAAGCAAATGCAAAGGCAATCGGGGGAAACCACAAAATAGCAAATAGTTTGTATCACATTGTAACATATGTATCATCCCAAAATAATGTAAAAAGGGACTATGAACTCACTTTGATTTCGGGTAAGTCCAAACAAGTAAGCAAAGTGTGAGAGTTCTTGGAAATAAGATTCCACGTCACTCTAATTGATTGAACATGCAACAATATGAAATATTTATCAACAATAATGTTTAATTGGATAATTGGAAATCCTAAATCTATAGGATTCGGTAGTGTTTTGTTTAAATGGTAATTATGTGGTTTGGATAGCCTAACAAGAGGACTCGAAAAATGGATATGATGTAAAGGAATTATTTATGAAAAATATTAATTAACATAAATAATATAATTGTAAAAATATATAATATAACATTTGTAATAATAAATCAAATATATTTAACTAGTGTAATTAAATAACATAATTAAACATAATGATTATTGGCAAAATATTGTACAAGTGATATAATTATTTTATAAAAATTATAAGTTAATTTAGATGATTTAAAATATATATTATTTGATAAATGAATAGTATTTTGTTTAAAAGGAATAATATGATAATTATATAATTTAATTATCAAAATAATTATATTAAATCTAAATAATTAAAAATAACATTTTTAATTATTGATCTTGAATATTACTGATTTAAAATAATTATTATGGCCTTGGAATCATTTTAAATAAATAAAATGAATTAAAATGATTAAAATAACAATAAATAAGTTTATATAAATTTAATTATCTAAATAATTAAATATAATAAAAATTCAGATTCTAAATTTATATGAACTCAGTATAACGTATATTTTGTCATGAAAATAATTTTGGATAAAATTTATATAGTTATATAATTTAAATATATTAAATTAAACTATATTTATAAGTATAAATACTGATTTATTTATATAAATATCAAAATTATATAAAATATCAGTAACAATATTATTTTTGTAAAGTTTATCACTTAAAATAATTAATCTGAAAATTTCAGTATTTATTTCTTAAAAATCGGTTTATTATGAATTAAATATGTATTAAACTGCTTTAATATAAAATAAATAGTTTTATAAATAATATAACAGTTTTTGTATTTTTTTTATAAAATGTAGTAATGAGTATTAATGAAATAAAAATTATTGCATTTGTTAAAATAATAAAAATAAATGAAATAAAACGGTTGCAGACCCCTGGATTCGAACCCGGTTCTGTGTTGAAGACAAACACACAAACAACCACTGGGCTAGCCTGGCAGTTTGTGTTTAATTTTAGTTTAAATAAAATAAATATAGATTTGAAATTTGGTCATCTTCCCCAAATATTCAGAACAAGTCAAACAAGAAAGTCAGCTCTTGTAATTCTACGGGTAACCTATGTTATAATTAAATTAACTTTAGGGAATCATTGTACAAGCATAAATGAACTAATTGATCAAACAAAAACTAACCGGTATCGTTTGAACCGATGAAACGGCTAATTCCGGCGAGTATAAACTTCGGCGAAGGTTGCGGGTTGAACAGACGGCTTGATTCGAAGTGTTAGTTAATTGTGAGAGGTGTAAGAGGTTCGTGGTGATCTAAGGAACTTATATACACGAAATTTGGATCTCAGATTCGACACAAATTAGTGGATTAGATCTACTTTTTATTTTTAGAGTAAATTACAAGTTTTGTTCTTTATGTTTGTCCCAAATTTCAGGCGCTGTCCTTTACCTTTAAAATTGACGAGTTTTGTCCTTAATGTTTCAAAATCCTGCACGTTATGTCCTTTAGGCCAAACCCAGTTGGATTTTTTGGAGTATTGTCATCTGCCTTGCACATGAGGGTAATCTTGTCATTTCATTATCCAGGGGTTATTGTGCAAATAACATATATCTAAGGATTGATGTGTAAAAAAATTAAAAACATTAAAATTAAACAATTTGTCAACCCTCTTACCATTCCCTCTGGAATATTGTCTTCCCCAATTCTCACCCAAATCAACCTAAACCCTAATTTCACAAACTTTTTTTTCTCAATTGAGTGTCCCCTTAAATTCCTCACGATCTACCAATGATTTCTCCCTAAACCCCTCTTCAATTTAAACCCAAATCACTCACGATGATGGAACGTCGAGGAAGATCAAAAGACAGTAACTCACGATGATGTCTGTAAATTATATATTGCAAAATTACAATAAAATATTAAGATTCTAAACAGAAACAGATACCTTTTATCCCAAATGGGCTCCATGAGAAAGACATGCGTCACAAAAATCAGATCAAGACTAAGCGCTGCACTTACGTCCATCAGAAGAGCCAGACACTCATCATCATGCTGGAAGGTAGCCAGTGATTTCACCTACATACATGCAACTCACTTTGTATTCAATATATAACTCCATTAAATAATGCATTAAATAATTAGATTATTACCTTGTTAACATAATGCATTGGACTGTACATTCCCACGAATTTGATGCCAGCAACCATCAACTGAAGAATGATTTAAAAACATGATAAACATCACATTGAAGAGGGGTTTAGGGACAAATCATTGGTAGATCGTCGGGAATTTAAGGGTACACTCAATTGAGAAAAAAAAGTTTGTGAAATTAGGGTTTAGGTTGATTTGGGTGAGAATTGGGGAAGACAATGTTCCAGAGGGAAGGGTAAGAGGGTTGACAAATTGTTTTATTTTAATGTTTTTAATTTTTTTACACATCAATCCTTAGACATATGTTATTTGCACAATAATCCCTGGATAATGAAATGACAAGACTACCCTCATGTGCAAGGCACATGACCATACTTAACCAAAAAAATTAACTGGGTTTGGCCTAAAGGACATAACGTGCAGGATTTTGAAACATTAAGGACAAAACTCGTCAATTTTAAAGGTAAAGGACAACGCCTGAAATTTGGGACAAACATAAAGGACAAAACTTGCAATTTACTCTGATTTTTATAACAATTCTTTTTTTTTTGAGTGTTTTAGCAGTAAAATGTGTCGTTTGAATGATTGGAACGAGTTGGGATGGGTTGGGGATCATGTGGGTAAGCTTTACAGGTCAAAAGAATGGATTAAAATCGGTTTTGGTGATGATTTGGTCGAAATCCGCGACCTGCGGATCTGTGTATATATTTTCAGATCTGATTTAAAGTGCGTATATATATATAATACAGTTCATGTTCTATCACATTCCAACTGATAGATCAGTTGGTTTGTGCGCTTGTTGTTGTGCGGGTATTCCCGGGTCCGAATCCTGGATGTAGCCGGTTCGATTGAATTAAACCCTTTTTAAATCCTGAATTTATTTAATTAAAATATTAAAATCCTAAATAGTATATAAATGAATTTAAGTTCTATATCTTTCAGCTCCGGTACAGGAGGATAAACTGGTTAAGGTGTTGCGGTTGTAACGGAGAGGTCGCGAGTTCGAACCATGCAAGGGCCTGTTCTCATCATAGGAGACCCCCTTTTATCCGATGTTTTGACAATTTACACTTAGGTCCCTGTAGTTTCATTTTTTACAAAAATGGTCCCTCAACTTTCGAAAAGTTACAAAAACAGTCCCTCAACATTCGTATAAAATACATGTTTGGTCCCTGAAGTTTCAGGAATTGACATAAATGGTCCCTGAACTGTTCAGTTAAATAAGTTAACTGAGTTAGTGTTTAAAGAAGAATTCTTTATATAAAAGTTAACCAAGTTAGGATTTTCAGTTAAAATGAGTTTATAAAAGTCAGTTTTAGTCCCTAGAGTTTAAGTTTGAGAAAATGATCAAATGAACCTTGGACTTTTATTTCAAAAATATCTATTTATTTTTTTATAAGTTTCAAAAATTACCAAAAGAACCCTAAACTTGTAGTTTGAAATAATTGCACTTTAACCCTTGTATTTCTATAGTTTCAAAAACAAAAATTTAGTCCCTAAACTTTGTACATTCAAATAATGACGGTTTTAGTCCTCGAAATTAAAAGTAATAATTTCAAGCAAGTTTCCAAGAATGTCAAATAGGTCCTTATAGTTTATGTGGTATTGTTTAATAGCATAAATAACAACAAATTTTGAAATTATCCACGTGTTCGTGTCGGTATAAGTACGTATGAGTATAAAGCAAGTATGTTCAAATACATTCCATTTTAAAATACGGTAATTGTTACGATGTAAGCCAAACAATTACAAGTGTGAAAACCAGGGTGGTTACAATAGGATCAAGTGATTCTAGAGCATCATAATTTGGTGTCCCGGTTCTTAAAACCTGTTCTTTTTTAGAAGAAGCAGGAGGAGTTTGAGGCTCGGGTTGAGATATTTCTACCATCTGCTATGAGGAAGTAGCAGCAGTGGTTTCTGGTGACTTTAGTGTTGTCACTGGCAGTTGCTCTGGGATCTCATCTTCCAGAGTTGCCTTTGTTTTAGGTTTGGGGGGCTTTTGTGTTTTCTTTTGTCTTGGCCTTTTGGTGGATATAGGTGTGGGTTTCACAGCAGTTGTTTTGCTGCTGTGATCAGCTTGAGTAGTGGGCTCAGCAGCAGGTGCTTGAGGAGCAGTGGTAGCTGCTAAAGTCTGCTCAGGAGCCTCTGCTTGTGTTTTGGACACTTTTGATAGCCTTGTAAATGTTTCAGGTGTAAGACCATTTATTTGAAAATGTTCACCCTGGATGAGTACATGAGCATCATCCTTTCCAAATTTCTTTTGAAAATAAAAGCTTAAGAACCTTGGAAATAGTAAAAATGATTTGCTAGTAACATTTTTGACCAAGTCATCAAATATCTCCTGTGAATAGTTAAAGTTTTCCCCATGCAAGATAGCATAACCCAGGTATTGGATCTTTAATGGAATTTCATTGAAAGCAGTGGTCTTATTAGAAACACACATTAAGAGGGTATGAAACAAAAACCTTGTGGCAGTGGGAAAACTGCCTTTTTGCAAAGTATCTTTTTTTCATTTCCTTTGCATACCATCTTTCTAAAAAATCTGTTTGATACTCTGTTTTAGGGAAAGAAGTTTTACCTTGAAGATCATTGAGTTCAAACACTTCAGAGATGGTTTGTGGTGTGATTTTAACTTTAACACCCTTTATGGAGGAATTGATGGCTATGGGTGTTTCACCTTGAGATTCAAGTTTTGCATTTTTCCAAAATTCCCTCTGGGTTGCCAAGTAAATCGGAGCATCAGAAGTCAACAAAGTTTTGTACTTTGAAGACGAAAGAGCATCTATGAGGGAATTGAAGGTCTGAGTGTTACTTGGTTTTGTCAACAGACCCAAGTAGTTATGGGGAGCTTTGTATGGAATTTCTAAGGCCTTTTGAGTGGATTTCTCAGATGATGAAGAGGGTGATTTTGCCATTTGAGGAAGAAGGACGATGAGGAATTTTGAGAGAAATGGATGATAACTGCTTTGAGAAAGGAATTTTGAATTTGATTCGACAGTAAAAACCCTGTTTGGGGGTTTTGATCAGGGTTTTATAGGGGAAAAAGTGAACGCTGACGTGGCAGCGGTTACAAAATATCTGACCGCTATGTTCTGTCCACGAGCCAACCCCTGATGAGTAATGGAAGACAGTTGTTTTATGAAGCCACTGATGGAATGATATCAGTGGTTGCAATGGTTACAATGAAAACAGTGGGAGACTTTAAGCTATCAGTGGATAGCCTATCAGTCCTGATGGTGCAATGTTGAGATTATTAAAATAAACTATTACAATGGATTTTTGATTTCCTGAAAACATTTTAATGCTTATATTTCATGAAAAATTTTCATTTTAACTATTTTTAAGATGCATGTTGAGATTATTAAAATAAAGTATTACATAGAAATATAGAAATTTAATGAAATATTTATAAACTATTACACGCTAAAGTTAACACTTGTTAGGATTTCGTAGATAAAATTGTAACGATTAGGTAAAATTGTAATTTCATTGTAATTCTATTTTTTAACTATCAGTGGATAGCCAACAGTGATTGAAACACAGGTGTTTGGTCACTCAGTGGTCAACATGAAAAATGAAGAAACAGAGGTTGTCTTTCAACAGTGGATAACATTTAACAATCAGATCATCATCATCATCATCATCATACTCAGTTAATCCCACCAATAGCAAAGCAAAGGTAGGGTCTGAGGAGGGTAAGATGTAGACAGCCTTACCTCTACCCCGTAGGAATAGAGAGGCTGCTTCCAGTGAGACCCCCGGCTCGATAGTAGTTTTGCATCAAGCCTTGGACATAAGGCACATAACACTCAGCACTCGGGACAAAGACCGATTAGTGAATGTACCCTTTTGTCTCTCAGCTATCAACGCCACCACATGATGCAAAATTAACCGTCCTCAGCTTTTAACGTTATTTTCACGAAGTTAGTAAAATAACGTTAAAATAACGTTATTTAACAATCAGATGTTTGAACCAAAACAGTGGTTGTAACAGACTTTTAAGGATTAATGAAAACTATCATTTTTAACTATTTTGAGGATGTTTGAAGTTAAACAGATATTTGACCTTAAACATCTGTTTGGAGATAAACAGATGTTTGCGCTTAAACAAATGTTTGACCTTAAAAAAAAGTTGGCCCATAAACAACTGTTTGCAAAAAAAGACCAATTTCAAAAATTCTATACCCAAACAATGAAAATGAGGAGCTTAATAATCAGTTAGCATGCTAGGGTGATGTGATAAATATCGTTACATATAAACATCTCAAAGATATGAAATTTAACAATATAACAGAGTATAAAACACTGATGTGATAAATACTGTTACATATAAATACTGTTAACATAAACAAAGGTAGAATATCTACTTTGATGCTGAATCACTTTTGTTGTTGGGCAGTGGTTCGTCTTTGAGTTTGTATATGGTTTGACTCGAGAGATAAACTATAGCGAACCACTGCTACACTAAACACTGTTACATAAGAAACACCGATACATAAATACTAAAGTTGAATCCGCTGTAGATCTTGAAGCACTGCTGCTACTGAGCAGTGGTTTTCCTTTCGTTGATCAGGCTTTAGGTACATAAGTGCTTGTCTTTAACAGGGCTTTGTCTTCAACAGTGGATAGGCCTCATCAGTCTTTAAGTCCATCAGTCTTTATAAGGAGCAGTGGTTAATTATAACAGTCCTTAGCATGACCAGCTGTTATAACCACACCATAACCCTTTGAATGGAAGCAAGTGTCCGTCTATTCATTTGAGAGGACTCATTGCATTACATCTTTGTTGAAAAACAGAATCCATAAATTTAGGGAAAATTGATTTGAAAGATGATAACCCAACAGTAGAGGATCTCATTCTACAGCTCAGATAAATTCAGGGGTATTCTCAAATAATGGTTCCTAGATGTTTGAAGAACGACAAAGACAGACAAATGTCCACAGTGCTACTTCTTTGAACATTTGTCGGTCTTCAAACATCTACGAATCTACGAAGCATTATCTCATTGGAATGTAACGATTAGGAAAATTTGTAATTTCATTTTAATTCTAGTTTTCATTTGATAATTTCATTCTATAATTAATTAACCACATCAACAATAAACATGTGAGTAGTGGATGTTTTTTAGGAAAACCAATGATTGTCAACATCAGTGGATGTCAACAATAAAAATGTGAGCCGTGACTATTTTTTAACTATCAGTGGATAGCCAACAGTGATTGAAACACAGATGTTTGGACAGTGAGTGGTCAACATGAAGAATGAAGAAACAAAGGTTGACCATCAACCCAATCCTTAACACTATTAAACCTCTGTTGACTTACCAAACAGATGTTCAGACACAATTCAACATCAACATAATCTAAATCTTACTCAAACACTAAATAAAAAATAAAAATAAAAATAAAACACAACGATTAGGAAAAATTGTAATTTCATTTTAAAACTAAAAGTCCAATAATTACATCACATACTGAACAATATTAAAGTTCAAATCTAAGAATAATAGCAAGAATAGAAACTTTAGTTTCAACTCCATCGATTGCTGAACCTCTCGATGTATGTCCTTCAGCATTGCCATGAACTACACGTCTCTATCACCGCACTCTATAAAGAAACAAACCTAAAATGCAAAGGTCTCTTCTCAACTGTTGTAGCACATCTAAGTTTTCACGATATTGCGCGAATCTATATTTCTATAAAAGAAGAAAATCTTCCTGGCGCAAGAAAACCTGACTTTCGATTTAACGAAAATAGAACAATGCAACTCTCCCATCAAAGAAGATAGCACATGCAACTTTTCAAGATAGAAGATACATATCGTCCGTTGAAGTTGCATCTCTGCCATCAAAGAAGGTAGCACATGCAACTTTTCACGATGTTGCAACAATGATATTGCAACATCGATATTGAAAGGTTGATGTGGGATGCGGATTTTCATTGAAACGGCGATGTTGGAACAATGATACTGGAACGATAACATGTAAACATAATCAACAAACATTCGAAGAAAGAAGTGTAATCGGAGATTAGCGGCTGAATCACGAGAAAGATGCATTTGAGAGAGAGAGATACGCTCACATATATGAGCGAGCGAGATTTGAATGTGAAACCAAATAATTATATCTTATTTATAACATTAGAATATATGGTTTGAATTTTGAATTTCAAAGTTACTGATATTATCAGTAATTACTGATCTGATTTGAAAGCAATTGTCATGATGTTTATTGGGAACTGATGTTTATTGAGAACTGATGTTTATTGGGAACTGAAAGGTAAATAGTGTATATCCTTATATCCTGGTTTATTAAAGTAATTAAATATTAGAAATGATATGCAAAGTAGGAACAAAAAGAGAGAGAACATCAATTTTAAATTACCATTTTGCATATTTTGAATTTCAAAATTACTGATATTATCAGTAATTACTGATCTGATTTGAAAGCAATTGTCTTGATCACTTTTCTAATTTTTATTTTAACTTTAATTAAGAGATAATAACCGTCAGTTTGAAATTCACATTTTGCATATTTTAAATGTCCAAAGCTAAAGAAATTAGCATTAATTACTGATTAGATTTGCAACAAATAGTCATCAAGAATTTTTTTTTATTTTTTAATTTAACTTTAAATTTTATCACGAAAACAATGTTGGAGGAACTCTTATCTCATTGGAATGTAATAATTAAGTAAAATGGTAATTTCATTGTAATTCTAGTTTTTATTTGATAATTTCAATCTATCACCAATTAACACCATCAATAATAAAAATGTGAGCAGTGGTTGTTTTTTAGGAAAACCGCTGATGGTCAATATCAATGGATGTCAACAAAAAAAAAGTGAGCAGTGGCTATTTTTCCTATCAGTGGATACCCAACAGTTTTTTAAACACTGATGTTTGGTCAGTCAGCGGTCAACACAAAGATTGAAGAAACAGAGGTTGTATTTCAACAGTGGATAACTTTTAACAATCAAATGTTTCAACCAATACAGTGGTTGTAACAGGCTTTTAAACAGAAATTGCTTTAATAAAAATGCATCAGAAAATTTAATTTTCTGTAAATTGCCTCTGGAAAACTGCATTCATAAACTGCATTGGTTTAGACAATTCACAGCTCAGACAATTCACAGCACAGACAAAACTATTGTCATGGTTCAATGCGTTTTAGAGAGAACACTTTCTTTGGTGTTTTTAGGCAATTGTGTTTTAGAACTAAAACATTTTTATGTGTTTTCTGGCCATTGTGTTTTAGAAAAACACATTCTTGAAGTGTTTTTAGTCATTGCGTTTTAGGTAAAACACATTTTTAGGTGTTTTCAGTCCATTGCGTTTTACAGAGAACACTTTCTTTTGTTTTTTTAGGCAATTGCGTTTTAGAATGAGACATTTTTAAGTGTTTTCTGGCCATTGCGTTTTACAAATAAGACATTTCTTTGTGTTTTTGGTGCATTGCGTTTTAGGTAAAACACTTTTTTATGTGTTTTCAGTCCATTGCGTTTTAGAAAACAGACATTTTAAGTGTTTTCTGGCCATTGCGTTTTAGAAATAAGACATTTGTTTGTGTTTTTGGTGCATTGCGTTTTAGGTAAAACACATTTTTATGTGTTTTTAGTCCATTGCGTTTTAGAAAGTACACTTTCTTTTGAGTTTTTAGGCTATTGCGTTTTAGAAATAAGACATTTTTTGTGTTTTCTGGCCATTGCGTTTTACAAATTAGACATTTCTTTGTGTTTTTGGTGCATTGCGTTTTAGAAAAATGTTATTTTTTAGGTTTTTTTCCATTGTGTTTTACGCAACTAGGTTTTAGAAAAAAAATTCGAAATATAGCAATAGTATACTCGTTTTAAAGATAAAAAACGCTCGTTTTTTTGGTGAATTTTTTATAAAAAAATAATGTCGTATGAAAGAGTTATTAACGTTTAAAAAATGGGGGGGAATTGGAGGAGAGAGAAACTATTGCCTTGGATTGACTAGAATACCCCTAAACAAACTCACGCGCCTCTTTTCTTCGTTTCAATTTCCCTGATTTAATCTTAGCCATTGATTAACTAAATGGATGGTCAAGATCACTTCCTAGCCTTCTTAGCCAAATAAACTTCCTATTATATCTCCACCCTATATAACAAAACTACCCATTATATAAAAAGCTAGAGTTAAATGCCATTTTAGTTTTTGTGGTTTAATATATTTTGCCAGTTTGTTCTAAAGGTTTTATTTTTCGCCTGTGAAACCAAAAATGTTTCACTGTTGCAATTTTAGTCCATTGGGTTAACTTCATCCATTGTTCTATTAAGACCGTGGGGTATGGTGAGGCGTGGGTTGGGGGCATGGTGCGACACGTGGAGTATGGGGCACCAAAGACCAAAAGCCAATTTCAAAGGGGTATGGTGGGGCGTGGCTGGGGTGGCGTGAAAAAAAAAAGCCAATTTCAAAGGGCTAGTTCTCTTGGCCAATGAGCTTCCGC
Organism: Helianthus tuberosus; assembly: GCA_030545235.1. NCBI lineage: Eukaryota > Viridiplantae > Streptophyta > Magnoliopsida > Asterales > Asteraceae > Helianthus > Helianthus tuberosus. Next base: position 23,316,108 of record CM060385.1, read on the forward strand.
CTAGTCATGTGGGTAGCCCGTAGCCCCGCCCAACGCCCGGGCTGAAACCCCCGCCTAAGGGGCCACACCGAAACTCAAGCCCACCCGGGGTGGTGACGTGGGCGTTTGTACCCAACCCACGCCCCATACCCCATAGTCTAACGAGTAAGGCAATTCGGTCATTTTATATGGCCGACTTGTCCTTCTAGTTAACATAATTACATATAAAATGACCGAATTGCCCTTCTCTTTTACAGAAAAAATAGATGAAGTTAACACAGTGGACTAAAATGACAACGGTGAAACCTTTTTGGACCCACATGATAAAAATGAAACCTTTGGACTAAACTAGCAAAATGACCCAAACCACATGGACTAAAATGGTATTTAACTCAAAGAGTTATTAAGTAATTGAAACAAACGAAAACTAATACATGGGTGAATACAACTCTATCTTCGACTAAACTTATACCAATTATGAATGAGTGAATTCCAAATTTTGTCATTTATCTTTATACCTAATTTCAAGGGATGTCATTTACCTTTAAAATTTATGAGTTTTGTACTTTATTTTTCAGAATATTGCACGTTTATCCTTTTGGCCAAACCTACTTAATTTTTTTGGTTAAATCAGATAACAAAAGGGTAGTTTAGTTTTTTCATCAATTCATTTAAAAATATTATAATAAATAAAAGAAAACTAAATTTAAAAACTTAATTTTCTTTTTTGAAAGACAATTTAAAAACTTAAGAATCGTATATATCAGAGATACACTCTCTCTATTTTCTCAACCCCCCCCCCCTCTTTCTAGCCTTACCCACCGACCACCACCAATCCACCACTGCTAGCCCACCACCACCACCACCCACCCTCTTCTTACCCATCAGCCACCACTGCCACCACCCTCTTTTTCCCATATTCTCTCTCATCCCTCTCTTTCTCTACCGATCTCACTACCCCCTCTCTCCCTAGCCGTCACCACTATGTGGTACTGGTTCTGTGTACAAATTGCAACGAAAAGGGGCACAAGGACGAAGACAGTGGTGGTTTTGCAGGTTGGGTTTAGATTCTTAGTGGTTTTATACGACGGATCCAGCGGGTCTGATAGTAATTTTGATGGTGTCCGATGAGTATACTATGAGTTATTTATACGAGTTAGTAATTTTGATGTTGTCTGATGCGTATGGGTTTACAGGTGGTGTCGTTTTCTAACGACTCTGATAGTTTTTGCGTGTTGGGGTTAGGGTTTTGACGTAAGCCATAGTAGGCCAAAAAGTGTTAAGAGATGAGATTATAAGTAAAGTGACCGCACGGTGTAAATCGGAGCGAGTCATATATACGAGGTGGTAATAAATGTCATATCGCTAATATAATTGGTCATTTAGACCAAACGGGTCAAAAGGTGAAATTATCACCCTTGACAATATCGACTAATGGTTTGTCGAGTTGTATGATTTCAGGAATAAATATCAAATGGATACTTACATCGCTATTACTTAGCGGTTACTAAGGCAAGGTATCGAAACGGGTCAATATATACATTGATCCGAGCCAGGTATGTATAATATAGCTTAACCACTCAATAGGAATTAGAGGCTCCTTGATAGTTAAATGCAGTCATATAGACATTTGGTTACCTTAATAAGCAAACCAAATGATTCATATGATAATCGTTGGGTTTTGAAAACATAATGACTTTTGAATCAAATGCATAGTTTAAAACAGGGCCCTTGGGTCGAAAATGCTTTTAAAAGTCCTTTATATTAATGAAAGGACTAAATGGACCAAAATGCCCTTGTAAGCTAAATCGAGCGAACGACCCATAAAGGTTGTTCGGAAAAGAGTAGTATGCATAATTAAACACTTAGAATGAGTAAACAAAAGCGAAAGATGTGAATCCTTAGTCATTTGACTCTATAATAGTCTTTGCCGTAAAATAATGATTCGAGGGGTAAAACTCGGAGTTTAGGAATTTCCACACTTAATACAACACAAATATAGTTGTGAAGAAAGATTATTTGACAAGAAATGTGGTAGTATAATGCTTGATGTGAGTGAAAGAGATTCATGCTTAAAATAGGCTTAATTACCCTTAACGGGTCAAAATAAGCGTACGAGCGAAAACGGGTTTAAATTGTGTAAGAAACCTGTGATTAGAACCTAACATGGTAGATAACATTAAATTGAAGAGGACATGTGAAATGAGGATCAAACAAATATGTTTGTTTGATAAAATGCATAAACGGGTTAAAATTTGGTAAAAAGGTAAAGAGTCGAAGGCTTAGAAGTCTCAAATTTATTATGTCGGATGTTGGATTTTAACTCCATAAGATGGAGAATTAAATTACGGACGCGTAGGAAAAAGAATCGGGTAAAACGGATCGATAACGAAGAAGTTATGGCCGTTTCCGTAAAAACTGGACGTGCTGGGAATATGCAGGTCCCAGATACGAACCTGCTGGAAAATGGTCTCCCTCGCGCCACGCGAGGGAGCAAGTGGGTTCCGTCGCGTGGCATGACGGAGTCAATTTTTAAAAAAGTTGTTTTTTTTCAATTATTTTGCCTCGCGAACTCGTTTAAACATGTTCTAAGCTACGTATGACTAATTCAATTCATGTTTTATGAATTGTAGGTATTATATACAATACCGGGGGACGATCAAGCTCAACAAAGAACCGAACACGATCAAGTTCAAGCTTCCGCATATTATTACGTTGTCGTTTTGAACGACGAATTCAATAACATTTTGTTGTATTGATTTAATGCTAAGTAAAGTTTAAATAAACCCGTATTATGATTAGTATGTGTGATCATTAATACACATTTTTAGTTCTTGATTTATAAGAAATACGTTAAATATCGGTAAGGGTGTTACAAATTGGGAGGAGTCATTGCATTACATCTCTGTTGAAAAATAGAATTGATAAATTTAGGGAAAGTGAGGTTGAAAGATGTTAACCCAACAGTGGAGATCTCATTCTACAGTTTCGATAAATTAAGGGTATTCTCATATAATTCTTTCTAGATGTTTCCAATGAAGCGGCACTTTGGACATCTGTTGTCTTCAAACATCTATTATCTATTATCTATTATATAATAGATAATAGATAATAGATGTTTGAAGAACAACAGATGTCCAAAGTGCTGATTCTTTGGAAGCATCCAAGAACCATTATATGAGAATATCCTTAATTTATCGAAGCTGTAGAATGAGATCTCCACTGTTGGGTTAACATCTTTCAACCTCACTTTCCCTAAATTTATCAATTCTATTTTTCAATAGGGATGTAATGCAATTATTACCTTATTTAAGATACCTTCAACTGCATCTTCAATCATGAACTATCTAAAGAAATGGATGAAATCATCAAAAAATACCCAAAATAAAACTATGTAAACCATCCAATATTCTTGAGTACTCACCATTAATGTGATGACCAATATAAAATCAAACTAAGTAAACCGTCCAATATTCTTGAGTACTCACCATTAATGTGATGACCAATAAAAAATCAAACCCTTAAAGCATACAAATCATAATGAAATATGAAAGAAACAAACCAAAAAACTTGTTGGGCGATTAAAATTAAAATGATATCATACGCAATATTCAGGTAATTAGAATGGTCATTTTTACCTTACTTGACAACAATAGCAAACAACACCAAACAATAATAGCAAACAACACCAAACAATAATAGCAAACAACATCAAACAACAATAGCAAACAACATCAAACAATAATAGCAAACAACATCAAACAACAATAGCAAACAACATCAAACAATAATAGCAAACAACATCAAACAACAATAGCAAACAACATCAAACAATAATAACAAACAACATCAAACAACAAAAGCAAACAACATCAAACAATAATGGCATACAACATCAAACAATAATAGCAAGTGACCAATCAATCAACCTCAAAATCATATAGAAGCGTAAAAATAAAATGAAAATTAGATAAGTGAACATCAAAACTGAACAGGAAACCTGACCAAAAATTAACCAAACACCTGATGTTGAATCCACTGTAGATGTTGAATCCACTGTAGATGCTGAACCACTGCTGTTACAAACAGATAATACCTCGGGAACTGGAAATTTAAAAGGATCGGCTTCAAAGGCTTGAACAATCGGAAGATTCAAATCTCAAGCAAATGAAACCCTAATTTCAAAAGAATAATCGGTGAACATATTCACAGATCAATAATCAATAGATGTTGTACTGATATCATCACAGTTAAGAAAAAAACACTTAGTTTCTGAACATATTCAAACATACCAGTTCATGGCGGAAATCTAGCCGCAGGTAAGCGGATCTCAACTTTGATGACAATCGATGAGAACAACCCTGGAACCATATGATGAGATTAGGAGTAGAAATTAGGGTTTAATTAGAAACTTTGTACTGAAATAAATGAAGATATAGGGCTTACATGGTGACGCTTGGAATGATTCATGATGAGATGATTTGGTTTGATCTTTGATTCAGAAGGGAGAAGAGTACAGGAGAAGGAGAAGGAGAAGAAGATTCAGATCTAGGGTTTTGAAAAGGAAAAAAGAAGACGGAAGGAGTATAAAAGGGACGGAAGTGTGGTACTGTTGGGCGGGAAAAAAGAATTGAGGATGCCCTAATTAAGTGACACGTTGCCCAAATCACTTTCATTTATTATATATAATAGATTGCATACACCTTCAGTTAATTATCAAAGAATTTATCAAACTATTGTTTTCATTTTTATTTTAAAATTTAAATAGGTTTATATTCTATGATAGTATTTAGGCCACCCATTGTAGGCTAACGCCCTTTATGGGGCTGGAGGGGGCTTCGTTATTTGCTTCGCGAGCGCTAATGATCAATTGTCGAGTCATTTAATGTTTTTTACCGTGTTGAACAACGGTTCGATTAAAAAAAAGTTATTATTTTTTTTGTTTTTTGTTCTAGTTTTAAGACCTGATAAATACCCACTTAAACCACGACTCATTCAAAAACAATCAAGGTTTTCCGTTCTAGAATTAGAAAAACGAAAATTAAACAAAAATCTTTTGTGGCTTTTAGCATAGTTAATATTACTTTTGCACGCTTCATCTTGGATGACTTCTATTTCCTTTTAATCAAGTTTTTCCGTTCTAGAAAACGACCTATGAAACTTTACTCATACTTCAATGGCTGAGATTTATCTTCCTCTCTCCATGTCCTAAAAGAGCAATTTTATCCACCATTGATATACTCTTATGGCTGAAGGCGATGAGCACCAAATTCTAATACTCCTATTTCGATCCCTTAATTATTTACATTTATTAACTTGTTAATATGAAATGATCAAAATGCTCGTATAGTTAACGAATGAAACTAACATTGTTAAACCAATGGATAGCTTATGAAAGCAAATATTGTAAAAAGTTGAAATATAAGACCAAATTTGTAATTTGTCCCAAACCTCATGACTCAAAGGCGGAATTTACTCTTACTCTTAAAATAATAGGTAGTTACAAATAATCGAAGGAGTCAAGCTAAAGTTTCTTGAATTAAGTAAAGATAAATTCATTACTCAAATAGCTAGCACCTTTTGGTGTTTCATAATTCAAATCGGTTTACTCATTTTTATAAATTTATCCTTTCATTATTTAACAATTTAACATAAAACTTGCTCATGGAACTTAATAAGAATCGATATTATATAGTTCTATTTGAGAGTTGTTAAAAACATAAAATTCGATATACGATAAACTTTGTACGGAATTTCTGGACTTATACAACTTCGATATATGATAAACTTTTTTTTATCTCAATCGGAATTCTCTTCGATTATGAAGGATGAACTTATACATGATGCATACTTACATATATACATATATAATCCGGTTTCTCTATATCTATCTAATCTACCTAGTTAAACAGCAAAGGGTTTGATCAGTTGGGACCCCAACAACTCAAGTACATAACTTTTCTCAAAGACTCCTCTGATTCTTGTATGCTTCTGGTTGAAGCCATTGCTGCCGGAGAAGAGAGCTTCTTGGTTTGGGAAAGTGATCAGAGATTGGCCTTGGCGTGATGGTGGATGGTTCTGATGGTGTAGTTCCACCGTGCAAACCCTTGGTCTTTGAGAGCCTCCACCAAACCAACAGTTCCGGCCACCATCCAAGCTCTGCTTGTAGAACTCATCTTGTTATCCAAGTTGGTTGTGACTTGTTTGTTTGTAATCAAAAGTGAAGTGATTGATGAGGAATCATAGGAGTTGAATGAATGGGGTATAAATAGATAGATGCAATCTCACCACCTCACAATAAGCCCAGGTTTTAGGAACAAAACAGTGGGAATAATAGCCTGTGGTTTTTTGGTACTTGATTTCTCAATAATGCCCTTTGCACATGAAAAAATAGAATAGTATTTGTCTAGTTTCCATGAATCTGTTTTAGTTTGTCACTGTTCAAAATTATTTATGAATCTCGTCTTCGATTTATCATTTGTCGACACCCTTGGTCATTTGTCAAAGTAAGTTGCTAAATTTTCACTTACAGTTTATTTTTCAATTATTAAATATTTTTAATTATTATTCTTTAAAAACGAATCAAAAAGTGAAAATTTCATTTATATTTAAAAAAATTCCAATTAACATATACCCATAACCAGAATCTATTATTTATTATATATAATAAACTAGGTTATCACCCGAAAATTTTCCGGGTAGGAAAATTTAATTTACAACAAATAAAAGTATAAAAATAATATTTTATGGAATACAATGTTGAATTCACATTATTTCAAGAGCATCCATGGAACCTATATGTGGAAGTGAACCCGTATCGAAGCCATTAAGATACCTACAAAATGTACATTAAAGTATAACCTTATCAGAATTCCTTTGCATATATGACATAACTTTAGCACTTATCTCACCATTTTTCTAGAAAAATAATCTTATGTGTAGAGTCTAAATTGAACATACATAGAAAGAGGGTGATACCTCTGGGACTACAAATCATATAAAAATTGGTAAGTAGAGACATGTTGGTTCATTTCCCGGTGTACTGCATAATGAAACATGTTCATCACATTAAAATCATGCAATTGGTAAGTAGAGACATGTTGGTTCATAAAAAAATCATATAAAAATTGGTGATAATAACAAAAATCATAATATGTTCATATATGGTGTCATGGCCACAGTTTAATATTTAAAGATTGCTAAAATACATTATTAACACTTATAACTTGGCTTATAAAATCTTAACTTAGCATGAAATCTTCATCGAGTCGGCTCTCACTTTATTCGGTTATTTGAACTTGGTAATTTGAAAACTGATTTCAAATTCAAATAAGAATCAGAAAACCGATTCAAATTTGAATAAGATAATAAGATGATTTTGAATAAAGTTATATGAATATGTGTCTATTCGAATTAACTGAATTAGCAAAGGAAAATACAAAGTTGGAAAATATAACAAAAAACATGTTCAAACACATTAGTTTGAAATAATGAATATCATTCTGCCTATTGAACAGCTTATTTCGCCTCTAAATAGAGAGCACTTTTCTTCATCCAAACACTCAAAAGTGATTATCTACTTATAAAAGCCTCAATAATCATATAAGCTGTTAAATAATCAGTTTCAAATCCCCTAACAGGCCACTTTGCTGAATATGTTAGTGAATTAAGTATCCCAACTTTACCTCCATATGTATTCAAAGTTTTTATGTATAAGAATGTTTTAGTGAAAAATAGAAAGTATACTGGTTTTATAGGGTATTAACACAAAAGTTTATTCTGTGGAGTTGATTTCAAAACACCACTGACCTGATAATCCCGATAGCAATAGAGACAAGCCACAATTGCCAACTCAGCCTTACAGTTGAGGTGAATTTCCCAAGAAACATGACTATACTATTATGACCTGAGAACGGAGCCGAAGGCTCTTTGGGTGAAGTAAATAGGAGCTATCCATCTCATCGACAACTTCGTGGATGAAATTAAAGCTACCGGGTTGGTATAGGTCCGTGGGCTCATTTTATAAATGTTGAAGCAGGTCTGGAGAAGGGTCTTGGTTTGGTCGAATTGTGATTTCACATGGAGGGAGAATCTGGAGCAGCTTCGGTTACTTTTAGAGGAGGCGGATTCTGCGTTACATCATAAGTTTCTGTTGGGGATCGCCTACTTGGTCCTATGGAGCTTATCGAAAGCGAGAAACAATAGGATATTTAAGGGGATTAACCGTTCGGTGGAAGCGATCACGGAAGAGGTAGTATCATCTCTTTTCAACTGGATTAAATTTTGGTCCAACAACATGACTTGTGGATGGGAGGAGTGGGCTGAGAACCCTTGTTCCTTTTTTTTTGTAATTTAGTTTGCTTGTTCTAGACCTTCTGTGGTCCTTACCTTTGTTCTTTTGTTTATGTGTTGTTGCTAGGTGTTTTTTCTTCTTTTCCCTTAAGACTATGTATGGGGCGGGGTTTGGGGCGTGGGTTAAAGAGAAACGCCCAAGTCACCACCCCGGGTGGGCTTGGGTTTGGGTGTGGCCCCTTGGGCGTGAGTTTAACGCCGGGCGTGGGGCATGCTAGCGATCCTATGTGGCAGGCTCTTATTGGCTTGTTGGCTAGGGCATAGCGGGCCATGTTTAAATTTTAGATTTTTTTATGTTTTATTTTAATACACCTGGCTAGCCACGTCCCGCCATACCCCTTTGAAATTGGCTTTTGAACTTGGGTGCCCCATAGTCCACGTGTCGCACCATGCCCCCAACCCACGCCCGACCATACCCCACGTTCTAATGCAAGCTGCTGCTAAAAAAAAAAGTTGGGCAATTTACTCCATTATTTTTAATCATATTGTTATTTATGTGATGTGGGTCCAGGGGCATTATTGAGAAATCAAGTACCACAAAACCATTGGCACTTCCCACTGTTTAGTCCCCTAAAACCTGGGTTTGTGTCATTGTGTGCGGTTAGATAGATTGCATCTATCTATTTATACCACATTCAACTCCTCTGATTCATCACCAATCGCTTCACTTTTGATTACAAAACAAAATCACCACAACCCCCTCTTAGATTACTGAAACATGAGTTCAACAAGCAGAGCTTGGATGGTGGCCGGAACTGTTGGTTTAGTGGAGGCACTCAAAGATCAAGGCTTTGCACGGTGGAACTACACCATCAGAACCATCCACCATCACGCCAAGGCCAATCTCCGATCACTCTCCCAAACCAAAAAGCTTTCTTCTCCGGCAGCCATGGCTTCAAGCAGAGGCAATGAACAATCAGAGGAGTCATTGAGAAAAGTCATGTACTTGAGTTGTTGGGGTCCCAACTGATCAAACCCTTTGTTGTTTAATTAGGTAGGTAGATAGATATAGAGAAACATGATTATATATGTATATGTAAGTATGCATCATGTACAAGTCCACCCTTCATACTGGAAGAGAATTCTGATTCAGATCAAAACTGTTATCAAGTTGTAAAGTAGGTGGTTTCGCGGTTTTGTTTAATGAAGTTTACTTTTCAAAAAAAAATCTATAGAAGTTGTATAATGCCATTTTGACTTCTTATTCAGTTCCATGTGCAAGTTTTATGTTATTACTAGGGGGCTGTTTGGCTAAGCTTATTTACTTATTTACTTTTTTGAAAAGTTAAAAGGTGTTTGGGTTAGCTTATTATGTGAGAGGAATAAGTAAATAAGTCATTCCATTATGACTTATTTGCTTTTCAAATAAGCAAATAAGTAAATAAGTCAAAAAAATAATCTTAGCCAAACAGCCCCTATATAACGAAAGGATAAATTACCCTAAAACCTTAAAGCACAAAGTCAGTGTATTTTCCATAATATATTGTTCGCATGTTTTCCTCCTTTTTACTCTTCGCTTCCACGTGTATTGCCAACGTGGCTATCAACTTTAATGCTTGCTTCCTTAACTTTCATCTCAGATGAGAACAATTCGAAGTTTCTTAGTGTGAGATTGAGAAGATTAAATTCGTCTGAAATCGTTCACCAGGACCTTTCAGGTGACTACTTCTTAGCGTATTCCTTTTAATTGACAATCTAGGGTCTCTAAGATTGCTTTGTTTTCACTTGCTGAAGATTCCTGGGATGTTATAAATGTTATGAAACTGCTCAATCCATTGGCTTAATGAAATTTTGGTGGGATGTTATAAATGTTTCTAAACTGTCAAAAAATTGGTGCGGTGTGTTTTACCCAAAATTTGAATACTTGAATAGTTATGTTCCATGTGAGTTCTATGAATTTGTGTTAGTAAATTTTGAAACCAAATTTCAACAGTTGAATACTTATGTTCTGGTAATGTACAAGTTAACTTCAATTTTTTTAACGATCCTTTTCGCTTTAATAACTTAAATAGTTAACCAATAATCATACCAATAATAACAATAATTGAGTAAAAATTCTCGACGAAATGTACATGCGTAACACTACTGAGCGAAAAATTTGGGGGGTCGTGCGCCCCTCCCGGCCCCTTGAAAGCTGCCTCACTATGCATTAATACAACTGCGGAGGTGCTCGCTCCGACTGCGCTCGATACGGCGGCTACGCTCGATGTGCCGGCTACGCTCGATGTGGTGCTACAGCTGCGCTCGCTACTGCGATGTTGCGGTTGTGATCACGACTGCGCTAGATACGGCGTTGTGGCTGCGCTCGCGGCACGTTGCGGCTGCGCTTGATGCAGCGTATACGGCAATGTGTGTATAAATTGTCTATAGACCTGATATTTCTACCCTGAACATCTGATTTTGGGCTGTTATGGGTCAATTTTAAGACCTACAGGGTCATTATGGGCATGGCTAATGTGAAGAACGGGTTGAAATAGGTGTAATTTAGTTTGATAAGTTTAATTGAACCAATATTAGAGTAGACTTTGTTCAAGTAGGTATATTTGAATCTTTTTTTAACAGCAAACTTTTCATTGTTTATTCTTAACTTTTGAGCGACCTTAATAATTCACCTTTTCTTTCCGTTTAAAATAATTTTATATAGGTTCGGTAGCTAGGTACTTTACCCTAATAATATAGAAAAATTGTTTTTTCTCTTAATTATAAACAAAATTAAAAAATAGTGTCCTAAAAAAGTTCAACTGTTTAAGTTGACAAAAAGTAAGTTTGAACGGTAAAAACTACAAAGCCGTAACATTAACTAATAAAGTACTAAACCGTGGAATTGTTACCAAGTGCAGTGTAGTTGTGATCAGTTTGCTTGCTGGACACAGAAAGCTGCAGGGGCGTAGCGCTTAATGCAGCGTATACAGCCATTGAGGCGCTGCACTCAATGGAACGTATATGGCGGCGCTGCGTTCGCCTTACGTTGCGACTGCTTAGCGAAAAATTCGGGTGGTCGGGCGCCCCTCCCAGCCCCTTGAAAGCTACGTCACTGTGCATTAATACAGCTACGGAAGTGCTCGCTCCGACTACGCTCTATACAGCGGCTACACTCGATGTGCCGGCTATGCTCGATGTGGCGCTACGGTTGCGCTCGCTACTGCGATGTTGCGGTTGTCATCGCGACTGCGCTAGATACGGCGTTGTGGCTGCGCTCACGGCACGTTGTGGCTGTGCTTGATGCAGCGTGTACGGCAACGTATGTGTAAATTGTCTACAGACCTGATATTTCTACCTTGAACATATGATTTTGGGTTGTTATGGGTCAATTTTAAGACCTACAGGGTCATTATGGGCATGGCTAATGTGAAGAACGGGTTGAAATAGGTGTAATTTAGTTTGTGTGATATATATACATGCATATAAAATTTTATATTACAAAAATACTTATTAAATAGTAATTATTATATAAGTTTGCGTGAACCAATATTAGAGTTAAGCTTTGTTCAGGTAGGTATATTTGAATCTTTTTTTAACAGCAAACTTTTCATTTTATCTTGAGAGCAGCTATGTGAATTTTGAATTGTCTATTCTTAACCTTGAAGATCAATATAGTTATTAGATCCATTTCAAAAGATGACAGATAGCTGCTAGCATTCTGACCTAAGCCCATTATGACGGCGCTGCGCTCGCCCGTACGTTGCGGCTGCGCTTAATGCAGCGTATACAGCCATTGCGCCGCTACACTCAATGGAACGTATATGGCGGCGCTGCACTCGCCTTACGTTACGACTGCGCTCTATGCAGCGTATACGTCCGTTGTTGGATATGGCGGCGCTGCGCTCGCCTTTCTAATTGAATTTCATGTTCTGCCATCATGGATTTATAAGGCCAATTGGGAAACTGCCGACTTTTTGTTTAATTCCCACAGCCATTTTCCTTCATTTGTGATGGCCTAGTCCAAAAAAATAATTTACCCCATACTGTTTCAGCTAAGCCTTAATTTAGCTCATAATTTATTTCAGTTAAGCCTATAATGCATCCCATTTGTGATGGTGGGCCAGGTCCAAAAAAATAATTTAGTCCATAGTTTTACTTAATAATTGATCTCTATCAACTGAGTAACTGATTACTATGTGAAGTTAGAGGTGCATATACCGGGGTTTTTTGTTTTTAATACCCAGTTTAGGATATGGAACCGAGTTAAAATCCATTATTCCAAAAAAATTTAAAATAATAATCAAATACGTATCTTGCTTGGTTGATAAGTTTTATTAAAAAAAAATTATTTGGTGAAACCTCCCATCTCTTCATCAACATTTTACTCATTCACTTCTCATAACCCTAATGAATACAGGAAAACCGATATAATATATTTTAATTTCTTTTTATTTAAGTACGCCTTTTTTTTCTCGGTCTTGCACCTTTTTTTCGCCTTTCGCCTATGCCCTAGGCGGAGTCTAAGCGCCTTGAGTGCGCCTCGCGCTTTTGATAACTATGACCGAAACCGTAATCGAAATATTCGGTTTTCGGTTATTCAAAACCGTTCGGTTTCGGTTTTAACAATGGTTCGGTTTTCCAGTTTTTTTTTCTTGATTAGTACTTTTACAAAACGAATGAATACTCACCGAACAACATCAATGTTGTTAGAACCGGTATTAATAATCACTTTTATAGCTTTCTATTGCTGTACAGCCTAAACAAATAAAAATGAACATAATAGTTTACACTTACTCAGTATGATGTAGGCATGTTTTATTAGTTTCATTCATGCTTTTCTTAGGTTTTGCTTGCTATGTTGTTTTTTACGGTTAAAAAAATTAACTTACATAAAACTTTTTCTTCAGTCAGTATTACATAGCTGAATGTTTATGCCTCTTATCGTTGTTTCATATTTGTTTAATGATTATGTGTGTGTACGGCTACCTACTGGTTTTTACCAATGATTTTTGCTTTGCTTCTCCAGTTCTTTTGGTTGGTACCGTCCGTTCAGGTTAGTTTGTAATTTGCTTTGTATATGCTTACCTGTTTATTTTATTTTCTTAATTGTTGTTCTCTTAGTATATTAGAAAACGTTATTGTTAACTATGTCTAATTCTCAAAAACGGCGTCGTACGTTTACTAAATCTCTTTCTTCTCCTGATGCGTCCACTTCAGTATCTATACATCCGTCTTTTGCGTCATGTAGCAATGAGATCTCTAATTCCATGTACATAGATAACGGTGATTGTACCTGTATATGTGAACACTGCAACGCCTTATTTTGGTACGATGAACGTGTCAATGCCATGTCTTCTAATCGTGCTTGCTATAATCATTGCTGTAAACATGGTCGTGTCAAGCTTGATTCTCCTTCCCTTCCTCCTGCGTCATTGTTACATCTATTTAATAAATCTGATTTTCTTGATAATATACGTGCATACAACAGCATGTTCTCAATGACATCTTTTGGTGGAATAGTCGACGATTCTATCAATGATGGCTCTGCTCCTTACGTTTTCAAAATTGAAGGCCAGATTTACCATTGGCTTGGCTCTTTCTACCCAACACCAAATGAACGTCCTCGGTTCTTGCAAATGTACCTGTACGATACTGAAAACGAGGTTTCCAATAGACTAAGCGTGTTTGGAAACGATAGCCGCTCGCAATTGAATTCTGAGACTGTCGCTTTGCATATTCAGATCCTTGAGAGTAGTAACAACCTGGTTAAACTTTTTAGGAACGCAAGAGATCTGTGTCGCTCAACTGATGTAACCTCATTCTACATCCGTTTGTATAATTCTTATAACTCTTTACGTTATGATAATCCAACCCCAGGTTGCATTGGTGCTATTATCAGTGATCCTGGACCTGAGTCAAATGGGTTTGACATTGTCATTAGACATAGGGTCACTGGCCCTCAAAGAATAAACATACTACACCCATTGTACATGTCATTGCAATATCCTTTGTTGTTTATTCATGGTGAAAGTGGCTGGTCCCGTGACTTGCGCCTACAGGGTAGTAGCTCAAACAAAAATAATACTTTGACCAGGAATATGTTCTACTGCTACCAATTACATGATCGTGCCAATACCTATTCTTTACTACTAAGAGGTGGACGTCTTTTCCAACAATACCTGGTAGATGCTTACGTGTCCATCGAGCAAGACAGACTTAACTTCCATAGATATAATCAAAATGCTCTTAGAAGTGAATACATGCAAGGAGTACACGATGCAGTAAGACGTGGAGATACCGAAGGAAAAGATATAGGCAAGCGTATAATTTTACCATCCACGTTTACCGGTGGTCCACGCTACATGTACAAACACTATCAGGATGCCTTGGCAATATGCAGAGTTCATGGGAACCCACAGTACTTCATTACGTTCACCTGCAATGTTAAATGGCCTGAGATTCGTAGATACATCGCCAAATTTCCAATCCTAAAGCCGGAGGATCGTCCAGATGTCATTGCACGAGTCTTCCATATGAAAGTTACTTCATTTGTAAATTTTCTTAAAGTTAGAAGACCATTTGGAAAGGTTACTGCAGGTAACTTATTTGCCTCACATTATATACAAAACTCCATATCCGTTATAGAGTTATACTCATGTTACTTGAAAAACGTTCGTTTATGTTGTTCAGACTTATACACCATAGAGTTCCAAAAAAGAGGTTTACCTCATTATCACCTTCTTTTATGGGTTGATGAAGCACACAAAATAAAGGACGCTGCACAATTAGATGCCTACATATCAGAGGAAATTCCAGATCCCATCAAGGAGTCAACTTTGTATACAATTGTCACTGACTTCATGATACATGGACCTTGCGGCATCGCCAAACCTAACTCACCATGCATGATGTAAGGCCTCCTAATCCAAGATCTCACTCAGCAAAAGCAACCAACAGGTGTGCGGAATCCACCTGATGATCAACCACTGTAGATGAAACAATAGTATGCAAAGATTGATGAGAGAAATCAAGAATACACAGAGTATTCTTGATGATGAAGATGAATGACGTCACACACACAGTAGCCGCCAGACAAACACACACACAATGATTAGGGTTAGGTGCACAGAATTTCACACAGAATCGCTACCTTGTCTATTCCACATAAAGGTATATATACAAGGCAAAACCCGGACTTTCAAGACAAACTAGAAAGCCCGGACAAACAAACTACACAAACAAAACTCTGACTTTTGTCCCTAACATAAACCTCAGACAAAAGCCTTTCCTAAAACTTGGACAAAATGTCCCTAGGATAAAGTTGGGACTAACTTTGAATAAATGTACAATAAAGACCCTATGGAATGGGAGACATGCACTTATCACCTAAAGTGCATTAACAAACTCCCCCTTGATCAGTGCATGGTCTTCATTGGACTTGAAATCTTCATACTCTCTTCGAGAAGCTGCTTCCTGCCCAGACCTTGTTCTTCACACAGAACTGAACCACCTTGATGAACTGGTCCGCTAGAACATGATCTTCTTCATTGTATTTTAGAGGCAGGCGCCGAAGCTTCTTCAGATGTTCCATCTTGAGATGAACGATCCAGACGCACACAGCTTCTTCAAATCTTCCATCTCGAGATGAATGATCCAGATGCACACAGCTTCTTCAAATCTTCCATCTTGTGATGAATGATCCAGACCTGAAACACTTAACACCGGATTAAGAATCTTAACCCCGGAGATACTCAGCCCAAACCTGGATCCCAAAAATAATTCCAATACCCCGGAATCATCAATTGAAATATTAAACAACCAATATTTAATAATTTGTATTTCAAAACACGATCACTCAGAACAACTTACTTCAAACTTATACTTTTGAAAAAATATCACAACTTGGAAGCCGATTTACCGAAACACCTTAAAATGACGTGAATACCCACACACTTAGATGGATCTTGCACGACCGATTTTTATACAAAAAGACTTATTTTAAGATTACCTAACTTGATGTTTAACACCTTATTAAAGAATGTTCACAACCCTTAGAGAATTTTCAAAATGATAACTCGCACATAGAAACAAGAAAGCAAAATCTTTTTGATGTTTTTGATTTTTTTTTTTACTGAATAAAGAAATTAAACCTACGAACGTATTTACACTAATTATCTTTTTGTGAAATCGGAGCAAAGGGATCATATCGGTTTTTCTGTCAATATCCAACACAAGAACATAGTTTATCAGTTTAAGCTCTTAGAATGATATTAACAGTTCAAGACGTTCAACGGTATTGTGGTCCACTTAAGTTTTAGCACGCTTTCGAACACTGTTTTCGAGATATGCGATTAAGTGTATTAATAACTGATTGTAACTATGTTTACCCACCTCAGAATATACTCCCGTATCAAGGTATGCACGAGAGATCATCTTACTGGTGAGTATACCATTTATCATCTGTTTTGACGTATAAGCTAATGTGAGATACTCACTTATTTGGGATTGAAAACAAGTCCTTTGTGATAGAATCACTTATTGAGGAGGAACTTGAATTTCAGATGCAAAGGGCACAGGAGCAAGTCCGTGAACAGGTTAGTGCCATCGTACAGACAAAGAGACGAACTTGACTCTCGCATGATTTGTGGGACATGTGATTGTTTATCACTTATTTGGGTCGAATGCATCATGTATTAAAGATATTTACACGTATGTATGGTATCATGGAAGATCTAGACTTGCGTCCCCGTTGTTTTCGGTAAAAGAAACAACCATGATACCCAGATGATAAACAACATAAAGACCACGTATCTCAGAACCTCGGCAATCTATCAAACGAAATTACGGTACCAAGACCATATATCCGAGAGATGTACCACACAAGTTACGCAGTTCATTATGTTTATATTCCAAAAACAGGTTCTTATTGACGCGTAAAACCTACCGAAGCAACGTATAATGAAGCTGTTACAGTTAACGGTTAATTTTATATATTACTATAATCCTGCACCAGATACGACTAACCGATGTACTATCATTTCCCTTATATCTCAACACGACTTCATTTTATATTTTTCAAATGTTTTTGTATTTTTCTTAAAATTTATCCTACAACTAAGTAAAATATTTTTGTAGTTTTTCAATTTTTGGAAAGCGGTAAGAACTGTACAGAAAACATAAAATAAAGTTTCTATGCGAGTTTTGAAAAGCATTTTACTCTGGGTTGATCATGCCAATCATTTGGACCAGATTTTCAAATCTAGCCCGATCGAATGTCTTAGTAAACAGGTCGGCAAGATTATCCAAGGTGTCTACCCTAACCACTTCTATTAAACCCTTCTCAGCACAGTCGCGAATGAAATGATGCCTAACATCTATATGCTTAGTGCGTGAGTGATTAACATGATTGTTAGTTATGGAAATGGCAGAGTTGTTATCGACAAGGATAGGAGTTCGAGTAAAATTCAAACCGTAGTCCCTCATTTGCTGCTGAATCCACAAAACCTGAGCACAACAGCTTGATGCAGCAATGTACTCGGCCTCACACGTGGATAGAGAAACAGCAACCTGCTTTTTGCATTGCCAAGAGACAAGACGGTTCCCAAGAAGTTGTGCGCCACCAGAGGTTGACTTTCTGTTCATCCGGCACCCTCCGAAATCTGCGTCAGCATACGCCATCAAATCCAGACCACCTTCAGCTGGATACCACAATCCAAGCTTAGGCGTCCCTTTCAGATATTTGAAAATACGCTTGACTGCTTTCAAGTGAGACTCCTTTGGAGTTGATTGGTACCTAGCACACAAACAAACAGAGAACATAATATCTGGTCGTGAAGCAGTAAGATACATCAATGAACCTATCATTGCTCGATATAGAGTCGGATCCACTTCAGGATCTTTCACATCATCGGATGAAAGCTTGATATTTGTCGGGAGAGGCGTGTCATAGGGTAAGCTATCTTCCAATCCAAATCTTTTGAGAATCTCGTGGACATACTTCGTCTGATGCACGTACGTCCCGGTTTTTTCCTGACTCACTTGAAGACCTAGAAAGAACGATAACTCGCCCATCGCGCTCATTTCAAATTTTGACTTCATCACCGCTTCGAACTCACGACACAATTCTTCATTTGAAGAACCAAAAATTATGTCATCAACGTAAATTTGCACGATCAGAAAATCTCCCCCTTTCTTCAAAATGAACAGTGTGGAGTCAATTGCACCACGCGAGAACCCATGCTCCAATAGATGCGTTGACAACGTCTCGTACCATGCTCGAGGGGCCTGATGGAGACCATAGAGAGCCTTGTCCAACAGATAGACCTTGTTGTCTAACCCTGGAGCTTCGAAACCCGGTGGTTGGGACACATACACAGTTTCATGCAATTTCCCGTAAAGGAACGCGCTTTTCACATCCAACTGATAGACTTTGAAACGCATGTGTGCAGCAAAAGCTAGAAACAAACGAATAGCTTCCAGTCTTGCCACCGGTGCATAAACTTCGGTATAATCAATCCCTTCCTCCTGATTGAAGCCTTGAACAACCAACCGTGCTTTGTTTCTGACAACGACACCCTTATCGTCTTTCTTGCACTTGAAAACCCATTTCATGTTGATTGCATGTTGGCCCTTTGGAAGATCGACCAAATTCCACACCTTTAACTTGTCGAACTGAGCTAACTCTTCTTGCATCGCCTCACACCAAGAATTATCCTTCAGAGCCATTTGATAGTTCTTCGGCTCTATCTGAGAGATAAAATATTCATGCAGGCTAAGATTGTAGATTTCTTCTTTCTTGATAGCAGAGAACAGACATTGCATCTCTGAAATACTCCTTCGCGTTTGCACTCCCGCATTTGGATTCCCAATAATATTATCAACAGGATGATGAATATTTGTTCTTGGAACTGGGATTGCCGGAGCTTGAAGATTGTTTCCCAAATTCGATTGAATCTCCCCCTCAGCATTTGCATTACTACTAGAAGCTTCACCATTACCAGAAGACGCATCAACATTTGGATATGCTGAAAAATCAACGTATAGATCTCCACTTGTAGTTTGAGCAGCTGCATTGGGGATCTGCTCAGCAACAACATCATTTACGGTCGAAGAATCAGCGACTGGAACATTCGAAGACACATTAGTAGGGATACTTGCTCTCCAGCTCGCATCCACTTCATCTTTGTTCACAAGATGTGTGTATACAACCTCCGAATATTCTTCTGAAACATCAGGAAGATCAAATGAATCAAATAATTTATCATAATCATAACCACTTTTGGGACCGAACTCGGACGGTGGAGGATCGAAACTCAAAGGAGTTATATCAAACACGATCTCCACTGAACGCTTCTTAACGTTAAAAACGCGTTTGTTGGGAGTTCCATTGGCATAACCCAAAAAGAACCCAACTTCACCAACTTCTCCCATTTTAGGAGTATCTTTGGTCCGTTTGATAACACACTTGATCCCAAAAGGTTGAAACC
The DNA here is from genome assembly GCA_030545235.1 of Helianthus tuberosus. Lineage (NCBI taxonomy): Eukaryota > Viridiplantae > Streptophyta > Magnoliopsida > Asterales > Asteraceae > Helianthus > Helianthus tuberosus. The sequence goes on from CM060385.1 coordinate 23,335,847, forward strand.
CAGATAAGTTCGGTTTCCTGTTTTCAAGCAATTCATAACACGTTTTATCTTCTCTTTTGACCGTAAGCACATGATTTAACACATAACATGCAGTGTTTACAGCCTCGGCCCAGAAGAAAATTGGCAATTTTGATTCAGAAAGCATAGTGCGGGCCGCCTCAATCAGGGTACGATTCTTCCGTTCTGCAACTCCGTTATGTTGAGGAACATATGGAGCGCTGAACTGATGAACTATTCCCATTTCCCGACATAACTCATCCATATAATTATTTTTAAACTCAGCGTCGTTGTCACTTCGGATTTTCTTAATAGGAAGTGAATAATTTTTCTCAAGTTGTTTGAATAAGTCTCTTAAAATACCAGCAGTTTGATCCTTTGTTTTTAAGAAAAATACCCATGAGTAACATGAGAAATCGTCAGTGACAACTAAGCAATAAGACATCCCACCAATGCTAGCAACATGGATCGGGCCGAAAAGATCCATGTGAAGCAATTCAAGTGGTTTTTGGATTGAGTTAACTGTTTTCGGTTTATGAGGCTTTCGTTTGATTTTTCCTTTTTCACATGATTCACATTTGTTGTGCATATTGAAACTACGTAAAGGAACCCCCAACACTAAGTTGTTTTTCACTAAGTGGTTCATTTTTCGCAGATGCACGTGGCCCATTCTCCTATGCCAGAGATACGATTGATCTTCAGTCGCCTTCGAAAGTAGACATGTCACTGGAGCAGACGAATTAACCAAGGGGCGCATGTCCATGACATATGTGTTATTCACCCTTGGAGCCCTCATAATGATCCAATCTTCAGGAACAACGAATCCCGGACGCAAGACAAAGCAAGCTTTATCAGTGAAAAGCATCGTGTACTTGTTATCACAGATTTGAGAAACCGACATCAAGTTATGCTTCAGTTCTTCAACGTAGTTCACTTTATGCAGCGTAATTTTTCCATTTGACACCGAACCTTCACCGGTGATGTAACCACCCTTCTCACCGGCAAAATTAACATAACCACCACGAATTTGTTTAAAATTGTTCAATAACTCTTTATTTCCTGTCATGTGTCTGGAACAGCCACTATCGATATACCAAATATAGATAGCTCTTTTCAGCTGCTCCTACACTCCCCAACAAGAAAATTTAGTTAGAGTGTGGGACCCAAGCCATGATGGTCTTGGGTCGTCCCGATTCATCAACATAAGAAAACTCTTTGAAATAACCATCATTGCCATCGTGTCCTCCATTTCCATTTCGGAAATTGTTGGAATGACTCCCTGCAAATCGTGGATTATACGGAGTTGACGATCTGTTGGTATAACTAGAGTTTCCATACCCTCGGCTTCCATAGTTTTGGTAACTGTAATTTTGATTCCTGGGTGGCTCAAAATTCCCACCATATCTAGGAACATCATCGTGTCTTGAGAATGATCGTGGATGATTATCCGAATGCTGTCTTTGATTTGGAAATCGGGGGGGGGGGGTGACGCATTTCGGTCATTCACGAATCTGTTCTGTGCATGAGGTCTAACATTGTTGTTGCTCGAACCTCCAGAACGTTGGTCATTCTCATGTGTTTGGAAAGTAATATGATTTTGTCGTCTGTGAGGGGTTTTCTCACGAGTATCATGTTTTTTAGATGAACTTTCCGGTCCTTTACCACGATTTATAACAACTGGTTTCTCCCCATGATCCTGATTTTGTTGTGATTTAACATTTGTTTTGACAACTGGTTTTCCTCCTGTTTAATCACTTTGTTTTTCTCAACCTTCTGATTTTTACCGTTTTTCTTTTCAACATTAACTACTTCATTTTGTGGTTTTTCAACAAAAGGTTTCTTTTGATCAGGATCAACAAGAGATTTACCCTTGTCATCTGGACAATCTGCTGCTAAGTGTCCTTTCCCACGACACTTATAACATTTGCGAACTTTCGCAGCATTCTTTGGACGTTCCTCATGACTGGTCGAAGATGATGAGGTGTTAGTGGGATTTTTCAAAATTTGGTTGACAAACTGAGAGTTTGAACCAGTTTCGATCTTTACTTCTTCTTTGACAAAATCCTCCCCTTTAACAAACTCAGTTTTAGGGATATTTTTCAAAGACTTGTTAGATTTCCCACGTGACTTTGGTTTTGACTTCACATTTTGAACTTGATTAAACATTTCCAAAATCTTATTGTTTATCAAATTTTCAATGTTTTCAAGATTTACTTCATTTTTCTTTGAAACTCCACTCATCTTCGACTGATCTGAGTCAGTAACTTCATCTGGCTCAGATTCTGACTCACTTTGCGGTTCAACCGTCAGAGGGGTCTTTGGCACAAAATTTGCCAATTCAGGATCAATGCTTGGCATCGATGTATAATTATGGTTAACCGGTGGAGGCACTTTCTTATAACCGATGCCGAACATTTCTTCCTCAGATTCTTTGAGACGTTGGCTGTTAATACAGAAATTCATCACTTCAGATGAATCCCTGAACTTCTCAATTTTTCGTTGCAGGTCTAAAATCAGATTATCTTTTTCCAAAATGATTTTGTTCTTTTCCAAAACACAATTTTGATTCATTTCAAGTTCAGATTTTAATTCCTGATTTTTAACAGTTCCCTGAGCCACAAGTCTCTCAAATTCAGAGATATCATTTTTCAGCGCTTTTATCTTAATTCGGTGTTCTTTATCCGAATTAGACAAAACAGCAATGAGTTCTCTGGATTTTTCTAAGTCTGCAATTAAGTTTGTGTTATGAAGTGCATATCTATCAATCTTAGTCACAAACTCAACACATCTAGCACATCGCTTATCTACAGAAGATGATTTTACCTCAACGCCAGCCATGAATGCACAAGCCTCGTTTTCAACGGAGTTTTCTTCCAACCTTTTAGCTTCTGCATCCGCAAATTGCTGCATTTCAGCTGTGGAGATGTTGAATTCAAAGCGTTCTCCCTTTTCTCCATCTTCTGTCTTGTTAGACTTCTCAACAGACTCTACATTCGAGGGACCTTCATTTTCAGTAACATTGCCCGAATCCAACTCTTCCCCAAGAACCTCAGCTACAACTGCAAGTTCCTCAATGCTAGTCTCTTCGACAATCTCTTCACACACTTCTTCGTTGACAATTTCAGCTATAAAGGCTTGTGACACAATAGCTCCTGAAATGTCTTCCAATGCACAACCTCAGTCATAAGGCTCAGTCACCTTTTGTAAAGATTGAGCCACCATAGCATTGTTTGTTGAAGGTGTAAGATTTTCAGAACCACTTGGACGAGCACTTGAGTTGGAAGTAGTTGCTGAATTGTTGTGAGGTCTTGAGTTGTTTCCTTGAGAGTAGTTTTCTCTATTCGATCTTTCCATCTTCAGCTTCCGACAATCACGTGCGAAATGCCCGTAGATGCCGCAGTTGTGACATTTCACCTTTGACATGTCGACTCCCATTCGAGTCTTTGTATGACCTCCTATGAACTTCCTACCCGTCTTCAACAGAAACTTCTTCGCTCTACGGACTAACAGTGCCATATTGAGTTGTAGATCAAGTTCTTCCATTTCGTCTTGATCTATCTGATCAAAGTCCTCATCGAGACTTGACGGTTCAACGAGCTTTCCAAGACAGAAGTTCTCGTAGGCAGTCATGAAGGACGCCAAAAGGCTCATGTTTTCTTCAATCAACTTTAAACAACTTGCATCTACCTTTGGAATGTTCAAGCTTGTCGCTTGAGATTTCTGAGCTCCACTAGAAGAGTACATTCCTTGATTGGAATTTGTTGTTCCACTTGAATTGACATTGTTGCTTATAAAGGCGTGTTCACTTGCAGAACCTTCATTCTCCGAATACAAAGCAACACCGACTCCACCATTACTACCCTTCTCCGTTGGTTTCGAAGCCTTATATAACTGAGGATCTTGGATCTTCTCGAAATCAGATGCTTGATCTTCCATATTCCAAGCATAACCCTTCATTTTTTGAACAACTTCTTCCAATGAGAGCTCCTCATAGAGAACACCTTCTCTAATCAACGCGGTGTACATATTCCATTCTCTGAAAAGGCAATTCAGAAACTTCTCAACCTTCTCAAATTCAGTGAAGATACCCTCTTGACTTCTATCAAGTTCGCTCATGAAGGGTTGAAGACTTTTGATTAAGATGGTGGATGTACTTTTACAAAGTTCAGTTTGTTATTAACTTATCGAACTGAGCTTCATGTCTTTGCGAAATTTGAAGTTTTCGATGTTAGGCATTGGAAATCCGACGCTTCGTTCTTCTACTGGTTAGGTTTGAAGATTAATGTATCGAGCGATATTCCTACATGTGGTTGTAGGTCGGTTCGCGTTAACTTGATTCGGGAGTAGTTTGAGGGGGAGGATCTACAGTGCTTGATGTTGGATTCTTTGGGTTTCTCAAAGCAGCTTTAAGTGATCGTCAGCAAGTCTTTAATTAGAAGGGTTGAAGATCGCTGTGCTCTACCAGAAAGATCAAGTCTCAGCTAAAGTTGAAAGCATGCATGATATCATCAGTCAAGGGGGAGTCTGTAAGTGCAGTATCGGTGACTGAAGATTATCGATGCCACACAGAACTGATGCAACAGTTAAGGGGGAGACTGTTAGTGCAGTTCCTGCCGGGTAACTGTCGCTTATCAGTTCCGTATCAATCAAAACAGAAGTCCAAGCTAAAGTCAACAATAATGAAGAATTCAAGACCACATGAAGATCAAGGGGGAGTTTGTTAGTGCACTTTGGGTGATAAGTGCATGCTTTCCAATTGTTAGGGTCTTTATTGTACAAGTCTTGAAAGATAGTCCCAACTTTATCCTAGGGACATTTTGTCCAAGTTTTATGTCTAGGAAAAAGGTCAGGGGTTTTTGTTAGGGACAAAAGTCAGGGTTTTGGTGTAGATTGTTTGTCCGAGTTTTGTCCTAGTCTATATATATGTGTTGTATAGGATTAGGGCAAGCATCCATGGATGAGGAATCGATCAAAAACCCTTGAAGCTTTGTGCACCTCTCCAGAGAGACTATGTGTTAGTGAGAGAAAGCTAGGGTTTAGACCTTTGTGATCTAAACCAGCTTGTAGATGATGTTTACTCCTTTGGTATGTAATCTGTGATGACTGATTCAATATAAAGGGTTCATCTTCTACGTATTTCTATCTTTGTTCATATTTTGTTCTTCATGTCTTGAATCAAGTGCAATGTTTGATGTTCGTCATCGATCCGGTGCTTTAACACATGACATTAGGATCATGTAAGAAAAATTTCCCTAAGGATTACGAGCCTGTTACAAGATTCGATGACAATGGCTATGCACGCTATAAGAGACATCAAAGTACTCACTCTGTTCAAAAGAATGGGATTTCATTAGATAATGGTTATGTTGTACCATACAACCGTTCTTTGTTGCTTCATTTTCATGCCCACATAAATGTCGAATACTGCGGGTGGAGTATGCTCATAAAATACCTTTTCAAATACATATCTAAGGGCACAGACCGTGTGAAATACACTATTAAAAAGACGCCTACCCCACCAGGCAACTCTACAGGTAATGCTGCAATAGAAATCGACGAAATTAAAGACTTTGTTGATGGCAGATTCATTTGTCCACATGAATCAGCTTGGCGAATCTTTAATTTCATGATTCATGAACGAAACCCTTCTGTTCAGGTAATTTTCTTAACTTACAAAACATCCGCTAGAAAGTTTTTTTTCAGTTGCCAATAATGATTTTCCTTCCATGTAGATGCTTTCTGTTCACCTAGAGAATAGGCAAAATGTCACATTCAAAGACAATGAGAAGCTTGAGAATGTCTTGCGCAATCCAAATGCCGGACGCACTACCTTAACAGAATGGCTAAAAAATAAATGTGTTGACGACAGTGGGCTCCATCTCCGATACATTGACTACCTTTCTGAATACAGATGGGAATCTACGGGAAAATGTTGGCTTCGCAGATTGACATATAAAACACCAGCAATCAGCAGACTTGCATACATACATCCAAGTGCCGGTGACGCATTTTACCTTCGAATGCTTTTGTCGCATCAAAAAGGTTGTAGGTCATTCGTAGACATACGAACCGTTGCTGGTGAAGTCCTTCCAACATATCGCATAGCGTGCGAGAAACTCGGCTTACTTGGAGATGACAATGAATGGTTGCTTGCGATAGAGGAAGCTGCTACGTGGGCAAATGCTTCTGAATTAAGGTCTTTATTCACTCATATGCTTTTGTTTTGTGAAATGTCAAACCCCAAAAAACTCTTCGATCAACAATGGAAAAAAATGAGTGATGATGCAAGTCATATACATGGCATAGTAAATGATGAAGACCAAATGCAATATGTTCTTTATGAAATTGAGTTGTTATTACATTTTGGGACACCCTCGACTTCATTGTCTGATTACGGATTACCCATGCCTAAACCAGAAGTGCTTGCATCATTCACTAATCGACTGTTGTTAGAAGAGATAAATTACGATAGACAAACACTTAGAATTGAGCATGACTCATTCCGCTCCAGCCTACATCCAGAGCAAAATTCTATTTATGAACATGTGATAACATCTTTATCACTAAACAGACAAGTTCTGGCATTTGTTTATGGGCACGGTGGGACTGGAAAGACTTTCCTATGGAAAACAATTATTGCCAGACTACGTTCTGATGGCAACATTGTTTTAGCAGTTGCAGCCTCAGGTATTGCTTCGTTGTTACTTCCCTCTGGCAGAACAGCTCATTCACGATTTAAAATACCGATAGATCTAACCGATGAGTCACTATGCTATATAAAGAAAAAGACACAACTCGCTCAGCTGCTAACAGAAACCTCACTTATAGTTTGGGATGAGGCTCCAATGAATGATCGCCGATGCTTTGAATCATTAGACAAAAGCCTAAAAGATTTATTAGGTGATTGTAGCAGGCCATTCGGTGGCAAATCAGTCCTCTTAGGTGGCGATTTCCGTCAGATTTTACCCGTTAAACCAAAAGCATCTAAAACGGAAATCTTAAACTCGACATTACCTAGGTCGTATCTATGGCCTTACTTCAACATTTACAAGCTAACCGAGAACATGCGACTACAACGGCCAAACATGGATTTAGCAAACAGAACTCGAGTTGCTTCCTTCTCAGCATGGTTACTGAAGGTGGGCGACGGGGTATTAGGCACACCAAACGATGATAACCCGCTTAACACAAAACAAATTGAAATACCGTCAGACTACATGATACTTCCAGGCGATAATGCTATCAAAGAACTCACTCAATTCATCTACGATAGCCCAACTCTTGAGAATCCAACTGCTCAAAGTCTCTCTGAAAAAGCAATAGTCTGCCCAAAAAATGATACCGTTGATGAAATAAATACAATGGTTCTTGGCATGACTCCGGGAAATAGCAAGACTTATCTGAGCACAGACTCAATAATCTCGCGTGTCGGCTGCCATGGCGATATCGACTTGCTCTATACAACGGAATACCTAGCTATGCTGAATTTCAACGGTTTACCTCCACATGAATTAGAGCTAAAGGTTAATGTTCCAGTAATACTTATTCGTAACATCAATCAAACATCTGGACTTTGCAATGGCACAAGGATGATCGTCACTCAACTATTGTCCAGGGTCATTGAGGCACAAATTATGACAGGTACAACAATAGGACGACGTGTCTATATACCTCGAATCACGTTGACTCACGTAGATGAACAACTTCCTTTCACTTTCAAAAGAAAAAATTTCCAATAAAACTTTGTTATGCAATGACGATAAACAAAAGTCAAGGTCAATCACTGAACAAAATTGGTGTCTATCTTCCTGAACCAGTGTTTGGGCATGGTCAACTCTATGTGGCACTTTCACGTGCCACATCTCCGCAATCACTGAAAATTTTATGTGTTCCAAATGCTAATGCGCCACTAAATTTTACGAAAAATATAGTTTACTCAGACTTCTTAAAGGAAATAGATGACGCTTTGGCCAATAATTAGGAAACCCGTATGATCATTACAAGGTTAAGCCATTTCTCAAAGACAGCGTAATAGACTACACTTTATGTTGTTTAATAATAATATGCCTGTTTTCTAGCTACCTTAGATTATTATGCTCGCTAATTCATAAGAATATCCTCAGCTCTTTCTTTTTTATATACCTATATATCTTACTAGACTTGACCAGTGACCAATAGGCGCTTCTAAAGATACCAAGCAGCATACTAATCTTACAGTAAGCATAATATCTAAAGAACTATGTATTAGATACCCTTTTATCACTTAATAATTTCCCAACTGCATACCCATTTGTTGATGCATTTTACTTTTCCATTCACTAACTGGCTTATTTGAACTAACTTCCTTTTTTTTCCCAACAGGAACGTATTTGACATCTTCTCTCTTTGGAACCTGTACGAAAAGTATGTTCTTTTTTTCCCATTTTTCTTACCTTCCCGTATAATGACTCAATATAAAAAACCATTGTTACTTACGCGCTATATTCCTCAGGACACAAATGATGCAGCAAATTGTTGATGTTAAACCCAATCAAGTACCCCTTCCACTACACATAAGAGTCATCAAGAAGTGGAAAACACAGACGATGGATTATCTGAAATCATAAACAACGGATCAAGATTTGTGCTACCTTTTTGTAGACAAACATGTATGTTAAACAAAGATATATATACCGTTATGACCATTTATAACACATAATTTACTTTAACTATGAACTACCCACAGGGAGCTGCAATAGAGGCAACTGCCAACCCAAAGAAAGAGGCTGATTTTGATTCAAAGTTAAAAATTGGGTCATGCTACAAGGTAAGTGAATACATCGCAATAAAATCTCGAGATTACATGAAGGTCGTTCCACACGGTACAACTCTAAGGCTTGGGGCTACAGCAGTTTTTGAACCGCTTCATGATGACAACATACCAACTTACTATTACAATTTTGCAACTTATGATATGCTGGCAAGTCGAAAAGCACATCCAAAACCCTTAACAGGTAATAACAACGCTTTTATCTTTTGTAAGCATCAGAGCAAAACTAGGCATTTAGAATTCGTGATGAAACAAAAATAAAAATTGCACCTTAGTTTCTTATCATTAGTCAACTGAATACCTTAGATGTAACTTCAAACAGAAATTTGGGTCGTTTTAAGAGTTGAAAAATTGGGATAGATAAGGTCGTTTATATAAGAATAAAACCTGCTGGCAATGGATTACTTAGATATTTTTTTTGGCAACAAACACACCTATTAAATCAATAGATACAGGGGCTGAGAATTTTTCAAAAACCGACCCTAAACCGAATAATAAACAGATATATTCGAGTTTCAATACGGGTCATTCGGTTAACCCGTAGAGGACATTCAGGATGTAGGCCATTGTATCTATAAATTCATGAAAAAATTTTCGTTTCCTCCTTTGATAATTTTTTTTGTTCCGTTTTCTTTTGGCAAAATTATACTAAGTTTCTTTAATAATATGGCTGCTTCTTTCGTGAATATATGAGAGGCCAACAGATAATCCATATTGCTGCCAATTTCTATTATATGTGGGCCCACCTAACTTATTTATTGTTGCTGACTTTTGTGGATAGTGGGCTGCCAATTATTATTTGTCAAGGAGTCCAAAATTGTTGTCAAGGCTGCCAAACTTTCGTCCATCATAAAGCCCACTTTGTAATAAACAAAGAATAAAAGAATTTATTACATTAAATATAGTTTTTTTATCTACCAGCTTTCAGCTTTACAAATAAATGAACAATATCTTAACGTCTCATAACAAACATTTATACAGATTACATAGGACGTGTGGAAACAGTATCTCCTCCGTTAAGAAGGACAGGCAAGGTTATCAAGAAGGTTAAAATCCAAGATGAATGGTTAGTAGTTCGCATAACTAAAACATAACATTTTCATATTAGATTTAATTACAAATAATATGCTCTAGTTTCTTTTATCACATACCTACCTGAACAGGATGAATGTCATTGAGATCACTTTCTGGGCGCAAACGATGTTTCCGTATGAAAAAGAAAATGCAATAGGCCAGCTGCTCGCAGTTACAGCAACCATGGTAACAGTGTTCCAAGGTAAGTTGCAAACCATTACACCTCATCTCCTTTATTATAGAAATTTCATGTATGTATTAACAACAAACTTGTCCCTTTACCAGAAAACTTCCAGTTAGAATCTACTGATGCAACAACAGCAGTTCTAAACCCACCCCTTCCAGAACTACAAAGCTACATTTACAAGTAAGTATTTGCGTCTTAACAACATAATTTCCTCCAAGGATGTCCTCATTTTTACATCAAAAATCAAATAAGTCCATAACCATTTCATAGCAATATATAGTTTTCAATTTTTCATATGCATGCTTTACCTCAAACACTTAATATTAAATACTAAACTCACAATTATAGATTTAGCAAACCGGAAAGATCAGAAACAGTTGGACAAAAGAAGCCGGTACTTCCAATAGCCGAAATCAAAGCCAAGTACAAGCAAGATACAACGGTACAAGTTACTCTCTTTTTACTTTATGCTATTAGTAAATAAATTATCTGTAACGTACTATATTGAAACACATGGCTTTACCAAATACAGCAAACCAGGTTTACCTGCAAAGATGAAAGTGACAAAGCAAAGGTTGTTTTCTTCAACGAAGCGATGGAGCAAATGCTACAAAAATCTTGCTACGATATGGTAGTCAAAGATGGACACACAGATCCGGAAATTATACCTGCAGATATTTATAAGCCAAGGGGAAAAAAGGCGGTTTTAGACATCTCAATGAAACAAGAGAACTCAATGGCCGTAAACAAAGCTGGAATACCACCGGCCATATTTCCAGCAACCCAAGATCCTAAAACAACAACTACCAAAAGAGGCGCACCGGATTCGCCAGGTATATGCAAATGGATCCACATTTTTTTTTAAAAGTCAAATGCATAAAACCGCCTATAAAATCCTTTTACTATTACACAGACGATGAAACACCAGGAAAGCAGCCAAAGAGGTAAAAAGACAATGGGGAAAGTAAAGTTTTTGTCAGTCCTTGCCGATTTTGCGCCTTTATAAAGGCTCTCTTTTGCACCACACATAGAAGAACAACGAATGCTTTCGCTCTAGCACAATATTTTGGCATCAACACATCTCACTTCACAGAAGACATCGACAACGCTACAAAACTATGAAAGCAACAAGCAAGGACCATAACTTTAAAACTCAAAATTGTAGTATAATCCTAATGTAACCTACTACCTCTATATGTATATAAGGCTATTACTCTTATTTCAGTTTTCTTAATGTTTATGCCAGTTACACTTTACCAGAATTGATGAACTTTGAGGTGACTTTTGGTCCATAACTCAGTTGATCTCACGGATTGGAAACTTCAGACCAAAGGGTCATCAGTCAACATTTAATAACTTTTTCAATCAGGTCAATATTTCCATTTATATGACTATGCATTTAGATCAATTTTAAGGTTTTATCAACACGTGCTAATTTATATTTTCATTTGTTAAGGATCCTGGATCATGCTGTAAAATAAGTCATATAAAAGATTAATATAGTATGAATCTGATAAATATGAATGGTTATCCTTATACATGTTTATATCCACATACATGTTCAAACTTAAACACAAGTATAAAAGCATCTCCAACAATGCTTAATACGCCACAAACAGTAACCATAAACACAAATGTCATCTCCAACGCATCGCGCCGCATCGCGCGCGGGCACAATCCCTAGTTTATCAAATTGAGGAAACCGGTTTTAATTATGAAACATGAGAATCCCCAAGTGGCAGGAGACTTGGGTTTCCCAACGGAGACTCAAGTTCAATTTCTACTTGTGTCATATTGGGGTGGATATTGGGCAATGATGGTGACAAACCCACCGAGAGGGGTTCGATCCTGAGCCGCACCCCAGTTTTCATTCGGCTGTTACTTCAGCGAGGCAACTCGTGTGGAGGCAGTACGGTTTCCGGGGGAACGTCGTAACCAAGTCTGGCCAACCCAACGCGGGCCCAGTTAAGACAACGTAAGTCTGGACAGACTTGGCTAGGGCCGCCAATTAGGCGGTGTGATATTGGGTCACTCAAAAAGAAAGTCACCGTAAAAAAAATATATATGAAACATGAGAATATGTTAATCAAATGAAGAAAGTTTTTTTTTTTTTTTTTGTTACTGTAGTGTTATTGTAAGAATACGGGGTATGGAGGGGCTTAGGTTGGAGGCATTGCTTGACACGTGGTAAGTGTGGACTTCACCAATCCACATCCAAAAAAAGTGGGGTGTGGAAGGGGTGTGGTTAGGCCGATGTTGTGGAAGGGGCTAGCCAAACGGTCATCAACACCCAGCCATACATTGTCAGCCACGTCACCCCAGGCCAACACCCCACGCCAAGCAATATTGCCACGCCAAGTGGGCAATACTGACCAAAACACCAACCTCGGGTGAAGCAGCCAACGTTAAAGGGACAACAACGCCTAAAAGTCACGCCCACACCCACCACTTTAAGATTTGTCTATGAATAATTGAAATTTCACATAATAGCAACCAAGTTTTAAAAGTGTTCTGATTAGGTCACTGGTGTTGTTTTTGTCCCAATTAAATAACTTAACATTCAAATCGAGACATGTTCTTTTTTCCATGTGTCAAGAAAAAAATAGAGTATGAGTCGAATTATTTTAATACATGAAATTATATTTATTAAAAATAAAAACCATTTAATTACATTAACAATTAAAAAAATACAAGTTACAATCCACGTCATCACTCGACGTTAGCATCAAATAAAAAAGAAAAAAGAAACAAAAATCCACATCACCAAGGTTACCTATGAAATAGATGAAAAAACCCTTAATTTTAATGAAGAATGAATGTTGAGTGACCTGATTGAAACATTTTTGAAACTTGAGTGACCTAATTGAAACACTTTTAAAACTTAGTTACTATTCTATAAAGTTACCCCTATATCTTTACTTAAATCAAGGAGGTTTTAGTTAAGGCTGGCAAATCGTGTCTTAACAGGTTTCTGACGGCGCGCACAACATAAGTTTCAAACATAATTACGACTCGTTTAACTACTTTCTACCTCATGTTTATAAAACAATTTTATGTTTTATGTACAAAGATGAATAAATGATAGATCCTAACATTGTAATCTTAATTATTTTAAAAATTAAAAAAGTCAAAGGGTGTATTTTTCAGTCAAACAGGTCTAATCGTGTCTTAACAGGTACCCAATTGTCAGCCCTACTTTTAGTGTCCCTGTACTGTTATTAAGTTTAATTGAAAGAAATTCTTTAAATATTACATGTTTCATAAAAGTAGACCTGGCAAACGGATCGGGTTGGGTCATGGGTCAAAACAGGTCAATTAAAAAAAGGGTTGTTTGGTTTGGGTCGAAACGGGTTCGGGTCGGAACGGGTCTGGGTCAGAACGGATCCGGGTCAGAACGGGTTTCGGGTCGGGCTGGGTTTTACTTTACTTTACTCTAAAGTTATCCAACAAGTTACGAGTCAATAGTCAACCTTTTATGGTTATTTGCACATTTCAGCTTGAGAAGCTAAGTACTCGAGTCCAACAACAATATCACTAATCAAGGGCCGAAAATTTGCTTCATCCTGAAAATTTGAATTCCAAGCCGTGAAACAATGGCGTCGGCCTGATTAGTTTGAAACAAATGTAGTCCATAAATATGAAAAAAACACCGCTTCATTTTTACAAGATCAAACCAATATATATTGTAAAGGCTCATTTTTTTTGGTAAAGGGTTACCCCGGTGATTCTATATATTCACAAGTCACAACCAAATCAACACAAGTAGTGAGGAGACATCCACACTAGTTCAAACATGGGCAGACCCCCATGAATGTAAAGGCTCATTTTGTATTGTTCTATAAGTTTAAAAAGGAAAACTTTTCACATAAACCGTGTAAGTTGGACAATACAAGCTCCCTGCAGCACGAATCATTAGAGCATGATCACAGATAAGAATGTACCTTTGCCTCGGCTAGAGCCAACACCAGATCCTCTGGCTTTTCCCTCCTGATACTCATCTCATCAATGTCTGCAGCCTAAATAAATCACAAACCAAAATCAATCAATTATCTAAATCCCCAAATACTGATGAAAACAGTTTACTTGGGTGTAAACGAATCGAACGGACATGAACAATTAAAATAAACATGGTTTTTCTTGTTCGTGTGCATCTTCGTTTAAGTTCACTTTTTAACTGTATAAACAAACGATTCACAGACGCAAACTAATGAACGTCACTGAACATAGATGGACGAACATAACCGAACTAACACCAACTAAAAGTAAAGATGAAATTCAATATGTTGGGCTAAAAAATTTATAAAACTACTATAAATTGTAACAAATGATATTTTAACTTCATAAAACTAGACTAAATTGTAATGAGCCTAATTCTTTTTTAATAAATATACAAATAAACATAAATAATTCTACCTGAACCATTATTAACCCACCCATCTAATCACAATTCAGATATCTTATGCAGGAATGTACTGTACTGGTAAACACAAATGCATTCATTAAGATGCATGTGAATGGGCTGATTGCCACACCTAAAAAGAGAATGAGTATTTTAAAGTAAAAAAGTCAACTCACCCAAGAAACCAAATTCTGCTCTCCGGGTTTCTTTGACTTGTCAATAGCCTTTCGTGGGATCGACTGTCAAAAATGCAGCCTCGTTAAGGTCCCTGCATGCTTCAACGACTCGCAAAGGCAAGCCACGAAAGATGCTGGTGTCATAGCGGGTTTAAACGTGATGCGTATCATCAACGAGCCGATCTGCATTTTAATTAACCCATTTTGAACCATTAACTTAAATTACTTTACCCAAACTCACCCATAATATCTTATAAATAACCCAAAACGACCCATATCAAAGACTTTGGGTCAGAATCCCCCCCCCCCCCCCCCCCCAACACACACACACACAGATTTCCAAATAAATTTCTTCGATGATTTATTATACGTCAAGTACCAAAATTTGAATACACACTAACGATCCGAACTAATAACAAACAACGATTTAACAATTTTATTGCGACATCATGGTCCTTTTGAGCCAAGTCTTAGCACAAACCGACAACATAACTCTCAACCTAAATCCTTAGCCGAGAAAATGTAACCATCAAAATTGCGATAAAGTTGATTTAAATATGCGTGTTTACAGGTAATCATAACATACACCAGCCATAACTTTTAGAAAAAATGCAGATCCTCTTAAACAGCTAATTCAACATCTTAATTTACCTGAAACTGTAACAAAATAAAATACGGGTCAAATAGAATATCAGCAAGTAGACCTTGTTTTAAATAGGGCCAAAATAAAACCTGAATAAACGAAACATCTAGGTTATAGCAACATCTCTGCGATCTGAACGGCGTTAAGAGCAGCACCCTTGCGTATTTGGTCGCCACAAACAAATATATCCAATCTGTATAAATAACACAGAAAGCTATGTGTCAAATATAAAAATAAAAAGAAACAGAAAACCTAACTGTTTGCTTGTGTTTACGGACCCATGGTTTCCGTCTTGAGACTCGTCTTGACGAATCCGACCAACTGCCACGTCATCCTTGTTCGAAACTTCCAGAGGAGTAGGGAAACGGTTGCTAGCACGATCATCGATAACAACTACACCGGGAGCTTTCTTCAAAATGTCTTTCGCTTCATTCTACATAAAACACAAAAGTAAACCAATATAAAACCAAACCATAAATACAATAAGAAAATATGAGTAACGATTAACGCCACAATGGTACCTCATCAAGTGGACTTGCAAATTGTAGGTTCACACTCTCGGCATGGGCCCGCATAACTGGAACACGTATACATGTGGCGGTCACTTTGACATCCTTGTCATTCTGAATGTACAAAAGGAGTTTATATTACATCCGTTTAGCGTTTTTCAGCATAAAAAGTAACGCTTACCCAGATTTTCCTTGTTTCTTTTACTAATTTCATTTCTTCTTCGTTATATCCATTTGGAAGAACGGGTGCATTATGTGAGAATAGATTGAATGCATACTGCAATTAACGTATAGAATTAAGTCAGTAACAAGTTAATGTCATCAGAAAATATCGAAATGAACAGTGTTGACCATTTTTTTACCGAAACACACACAGTTGACCAATCTTTTACAATAACATAAACGTCGACTTTAAGAGCCAAGCAAACAGGGACACGTAGATAACTATTAACTAGCCACTAAAGAAATCGAAAGAAAAATGACAAAATCGGGCAAAATTTCCCACTTTTGTGCCCAATACAGCGAAAAATGATCTACTTATCCATGTTTCATCAATTGACTCATAGTTGTTAATAGCGAATAGCGACAAATAGCGACAAGGGACCTATATGCTACATAGCGAATAGCGACAAGGGACCTATATGCTACATAGCGAATAGCGACAAATAGCGACCGCTGTTTTATATATAGCGATACACTAGAAAAAGAATTTTGGAAAATTTTATATGTATATTATATCAAAATACCTTGATATGTATGCTATTTTACATGTATATTTAACAACAACCTATAAATCCAGCTATTTTATAGCTATATCTAATTGCAATTTACATTTAAAAAAAAAACTATCGCTATCATCGCTATTTGTCGCTATGACCCATATAGCGACACTATGTCGCATCGCTACATAGCGCGCTATAGCGGTCGCTATAGCCGCTACTTACAACTATGATTTGACTGGCTCACAAAATCGATGGTTACTTAAGATTTAAATGCTTCCCTTAATTCATCAGCAAATTAAGAATATGTATGAGAACAAAACCTGTTGTTTGAAGATATTACAAGTTGGTCTTTTCCCTTCAAGAACCTACATTTAAACAAAAAAAAAATCAAAATCAAGAATTTTCTTACAAACTCTATATTTAATATGATTAAAATCATATACAAAACCTCACGAGTCTGCAGCTCAAGCTCTTCCATAGCAGCAGCACCAGCACCACTAGCAGCCTGGTATGTGCTAACCACCATACGCAACACCTGCAATATACAAAACCCTAACATAACCACCATACGCAATACCGCGCAAACAAACATGAACAAAGCATGTTCATGTTTGCCGTTTAACTTTAACCAAACAATCAAACACAAACAAATAAACTAAACGCGTATTCTTGTTCATGTTTGTCTGACAAAAAAAATGAACGCATTTGTGTTTGTTTTTGTGAGTTTGTTGATAATTTAAACGAAAAATTCACGTTACTCGACACCGACAAATAAACATAACTAACTTAACAACAACTAAAAGTAAATGTGAACAACAATATATTGGCCTAAAAAATCAATAAAACAAGACTAAATTGTTATGAGGAGATATTTAGACTAAACTGTAACGGGCCTAAAAAATTAAATAAATATATAAACGAGCAAATATAAGCAAACAAACATAAACGACCACACCCGAACTGAAAAAAAACAAACAAATCATGTTAGCATTCGTTCATTTATCTTTAACCAACAATTATAAATAAATATGAACAACAATCCATCGGGCCTAAAAGATTAACAATAATATATAAACTATCAAACATAAGCCAACAAACAAACAAACGTTCACAAACATAAATGATCGAACAAACAAAACATGAGTTCAACTGACAAACTTGTTCATGTTCGTTTATTTAACTAAAGACAACTAACTCCCGACCTTGGCCCGTCGATGAAGAGGAGTAGCAGCCATCAAACAAATAATAGTAGAACAATTCGGGTTCGCAACCAACGCCCCTTTCCCCAACTTAACGTCCTTCATAGCATCCCCGTTAACTTCAGGAATAACCAACGGAACACCATCAACCATCCGAAACGCCGAGCTATTATCCACAACAACCGTCCCACACTCAATAGCAGCCGGCCCAAACTCCTTACTTATCGACCCACCAGCACTAAACAGAGCAATATCCACACCCTTAAAACTCTCACCAGTCAACTCCTCAACAACGTATTCATTGTCTTCAAACGTGTATTTCTTTCCGGCTGAGCGTTTGCTCGCCAGCATTTTGATCGATCGGTATGGGAATGAGCGGTCGGAGAGGACGGATAAGAATTCTTGGCCCACGGCGCCGGTGACGCCCACCACGGCGATTGATGGGCCGTCTTCGCGGAGTGCCATTCGAACGGTGGTGGGGCGGGAGCAGAGAGAAGTGGGGTTTGGATGGTGTCGAAGGGTGGGGGTTGGGGGTGGTGCCGGTGAGGAAGCGGCGGGAGAGGGTGGCCGGAGATTGCATTTTGAGGGGAAAGATGATCGGAGAATTGGAGAGTTAACGTTATGGGGGCGGCATAAAAGTGATAGGGTTTTAGGCCATCTCATCCATAGTCATAAAGACTCTTAGTCACGTCATACAGCGACTTCATAGGCATTATATCACTAGAACCCGTAGTCATAAAGCACATACCCATCATTACCTAATTATTACTTTTCATTTTTATTAATTAATTAAAATAACACTAACTATTTTTTGATTGGTCAAACCTTTGAAAAGTTCCCCCATAACGCCCTTCGTCGTGGTGTTTCAGACGCCATTAGACGCTATGGGTGGCTTTTTGAGACATATAGCACCCCATTACATGTAGTCTTAAAGGGTGCTGACACAGAGTGCATATAACTATAACATACGTTTTGGTCCTGAACCTTTTGAGTGTATAAAAGTGATAGGGTTTTAAAGTGATACGTTTTGGTAAACCATTGGCACTTCCCAAAAAAAATTGTGCAATTTACTCCATTTTTTTATCATATTGTTATTTTATGTCATGTGGGTCCAGAGCCATTATTGAGAAATGAAGTACCACAAAACCATTGGCACTTCCCACTGTTTTAGTCCCCTAAAAACCTGGGTTTGTTTGTGTCACTGTGTGCGGTTAGATAGATTGCATCTATCTATTTATACCACATTGAAGTCCTCTGATTCATCACCAATCACTTAACTTTTGATTACAAACAAGCAAAATCATCACAACCCCCACTCAGATTACTGAAACATGAGTTCAACAAGCAGAGCTTGGATGGTGGCCGGAACTGTTGGTTTGGTGGAGGCTCTCAAAGACCAAGGGTTTGCACGGTGGAACTACACCATCAGAGCCATCCACCACCACGCCAAAGCCAATCTCCGATCACTCTCCCAAACCAAGAAGCTCTCTTCTCCGGCAGCCATGGCATCAAGCAGAAGCATACAAGAATCAGAAGAATCATTGAGAAAAGTCATGTACTTGAGTTGTTGGGGTCCCAACTGATCCAACCATTTGCTGTTTAATTAGGTAGTTAGAGAAACCTGATTATATATGTATATGTAATTATGCATCATGTACAAGTCCAGCCTTCATAATCGAAGAGATTCCGATTGAGATAAAAAAATGTTAATTAAATGAAGAAAGCTTATTTTTTTTTGTTACTCATGTGTTATTTTAAGATTGGTCTATGAATCTAAATTCTAATAAAAGACTCCAAAAAAAAATGCCAAGTGTCAATACCATATTATTCCTTAAGAAAATCTATATTAATAGTTTTAAAATTTTAAATTATTACTATTAAATGCCAAGTGTCAATACCATATTATTCCTTAAGAAAATCTATATTAATAGTTTTAAAATTTTAAATTATTACTATTATTTTCTAAAACAAAGTTTATCTAATAATTTACCATAAAAGATTAGTAAAAAAAATTAATAAGTTAATATTCTAATCAAGAAAATCTATCTAATAAAATACCATAAAAGATCGGTACAAATAAAAAATGTTAATAAGTTAATTTACCATAAAAGATTATCTAATAATTTACCATAAAAGATTAGTAAAAAAAATTAATAAGTTAATATTCTAATCAAGAAAATCTATCTAATAAAATACCATAAAAGATCGGTACAAATAAAAAATGTTAATAAGTTAATTAGCTAATCAAATATACCTTTTTTTATATTAAAAATATATGTTGATAATTTGTATCATATATGATGTTTGATATTATTCGTTATCATATAGCTCGGCCAAGTTCAATCAGCAATATATGTTTTCTTTTTTCCAACTTAAATATTTAATATCTTTGGTCAATATCTTTGTCCCCGGTGGCGCGAATGCATGAATTATATTCTGATGGTGCGAACAAAGGTTTCAACCAAGCTTTCAACGGGGTGCGATCAAGATTTTTACCTATAAAATAAACTAAATTTTTTTTGTTTAAGGGGTGCATCCGCTCACCAACCACAACACCTAAGTGACAGTGTGCTCCTGTCTGCCCCGTCCATATGCAGTGGCGGATCTAGAAAACTTTCATAGGGGTAACGTCTTAAAAGAAAGGGGTAATGAAATCGAAAAAACGTTAAAAAATGTCAAATTTTTCTAAAATTTACACTACCGCCAGATCGCCAAGGGGTAGCGGAGGCTACCCCTTCTCATATGGTACATCCGCCCCTGTCCATATGATATGATCAAGATTTAAAGCCAAGTTCAATCAGCAACTTACGATTTCTTTTTTTCAATCTCTGCCCCATCCATACGATATGATTAAGATTTAATATCTCTGCCCCTTCCTTCCATATGATCGTATAGGAAAATCAAAATTTTTGAAAGGGTAAAAAAGATGATGATGCGTGGAATGAGGTCTTTTTATCTTAAAATACGATTCTTATCAACTAAATATAAGCAAACAACTTATTGTGTCGTGTGTGGTTTCTAACTAAATTGTACAAAAATAACTTATTTTTGTAAGTTTTTATTAAATTAGATTTATAATGATAATAGTATTTTTATAATTACGATACAAAAATATGACCCATACTTCAAGTATAACTCAGATGTTAAGCAATTTATAAACGGGTTGGGTATTTAATAACTATTAGATAATTATCGGATACACTTAGTTATTTTATTGTGCTCTACACACATTCAATTTTCATTATTCAATCCGTGTAACACACGGGATTATAACCTAGTAATTGAATATATCTTTACTTAAATCAAGGAACTATTAGTATTACTATTATTATGATTAAGTTTAATTAAAAAAAATTCTTTACATAGTATATGTTTCATAAAAAAAAATTATTTAAATATTATATGTTTCATATGAGATAGGACAATTTAGAGGTTTAGTCTCTAATTTCAAATTATTAAGGATTTGATCTCTGGTGGCAATACTGTTTCATGTAGTTTGCGACAATTTACAGGTTCTCTGATTTCAAATTCTTGATTTCTGGTGGCAATAGTGTTTCGTGTGGTTTGGGCCAAATAACGGGTAGAGTTGCACACAACCGGGTTTTTTTAAAGGGTTAATGGATTTAAACACCCCCAACTATTGCTATTTGGCCGTTGGCACTCTCAACTTTGACCGCTGGCAATCTCAACTTTGACTTTGGCTTCCACCACTCCCAACTTAACACATTGTTTGTCATGGCATCCCGTCGTTAAATAAACACTAACTGGGTTAGGAAAATTAGCCTACGTGTCATATTAATCTGACGTGGCATCTATGACGTGTAATGTAAACCTGATTCATCATCTTTATAACACCTAATATGTGACACCTGGGTCACTTCGGCCATCAAACAAATACCAAGCCAATGAAATATTGTATTTCATACTTGGGATCTGTATAAATATGTGTATCTTTTGCACATATCAATTCTTGTTCGATTTCAAGCTCTAAATCGCTTTCTGGAATGTTATACGCGCACTGATGCGTAAATATAACCAGTTTAACGCAACAAACACTTCAGAATAGTGAAACAGGCTTAACATACCTTAAATAACCTTTGCATAACTTAGAAATAAGTTTTGAAGGCTTTGGTACGGCAAAATCAAGTTAAATCGCTTACAGGGACTAAAGTTGACAAACTGCGAAAGTATGCCAATTTGAACTGTAACAGACTTTCCGGAACATGACCATAAGTTAAACACACCTTAAATATCCTTTATATAGCTTAGAAATAGGCTTTGAGGGGTTCAGTGTGCTAAAATAAACTTTTGGGTCATTCAGGGACTAAAAGCGTCAAAAAGTGCACAAGTTTGCACTTTCGCGCATAACTTACGTTCTGAATACATCCGGACATCCAAAAATTTATGTAAGCACTAAAATATTTTATTTTAGTGTTTGGCATAAGAAGAATCCATTCGTCACGCATTTTGGATCGTTTTTCGCGCTTGTGCGCATTCCGTCGTAATTAAGCGAACATCGCATTCGTACGACCAAACGAACCAAAATCCGACATATTTTTGAGCATGTTTCATGTCCACAATGTTTAGGCATCATTTTAGGGCCTTAACGTTGGCTTAACGGGCCTTAAACGGGTCGAAATGAGCCTTAAACACCAACAGGGACTGAAACTGTCATTTTTCAAACTTATTTCTGATCAGACAAGGCCAGGCGGCCCGCCTAAGTTTTGTGTGTATCCTGACGCGGGCCGCGTCAGCCTCCCAGACCAGGTTAAATGTATCTAACAGCTGTTAGCAGCTGTTTAGCACTCCCAATTCCATTTCCACATGTCAATTCCTTATGGTGGGTGGCCAATTAACCTACCACAACTTTCCAACAAGTGTACGGCTTAGATCGTGCCCCCTTTTCCAAAAAACGATCCTAACGGTGAACCGAAAACTATAAATACCCACCTTATGTTCACTCATTCCTCACAAGAATCTGATCTAATGTGCTCTAAGTTGAAACCTTTGTTTCATACCTGAGCTATTTTTATCTAGATTAGCATTCGGGGACCCTTCGTAAGTATTCCTTCGTTCTTTTATTGCTTTTCGAGTCCGAGAGTCAAACTTTGTTTGACTTTCTGCGTTGACCAGTTTATGGTCAATGCGAAGTTCGTTTGAATTTCGCAACGTGATTGTAATCACGATGGTTATAGTCCCTTGTGACTATGCCTACTGATTACCACGTTGTCTAGGGTCGTAAGGGTAAGCGATCTAATAAATCGCTTATACCTTCGAACCCGACCCATTTGGTCGATCATTAGGATCCGACCAAATACATTAGGTGACCATAGTAGGTAGGGAATAACCTTCCGAGGTTATACCCTTTGGTCACATCGTTTGAGTAGTTGTATGATAGGTAGTTTATATGCCTTAGGTAAATTACCAGAATACCCTTTTCATGTATAATTGGTAATTAAGCATATGTAACCTAAACTTTTGTCACATAACTGATTATGTAACATGTTTAGGCATATAACACTTGTCATAGGGCTAGTTAGACGACTCGAGTGCGCTTTTGCGCGCGCGACGCGTTAAAGCAGCATAAGCTACCTTAATGGGTCGCGATGGGTCGAAAGCACTTATGTTAGGTTTCATTTAGTATGTAGGCTTTGTTAAACCATATTACACGAGTCTCCATACTCGTTTGGTTTACGAACCCTCATTCTATCCGATCCTCCGATTTAGGTCCGGGTTATTAACATAGTTACCTATATTAGGTGCCGTTTGATATCAGTGATCTCTAGCATTGGTTGGTTGTTACTCAAGGACTACTAAGCAATCTCAAGTGAGTACATAGACCCCTCTTTTACTGTTTTCCAAACGTTTTGGGGTGGAACACATGTGCCTACTTGTTACTTTCATGCTTTCCATGCTTTCACATCATATACCTGCTATGTTCGTTAGTACATTATAGTACATGATTTCATTGCATTTCATGCTATGTATGCCCATTGTGTGCGTACTTAGTACATCGTTTTACATTACATGCTATGTATGCCCATTGTGTGCGTACTTAGTACATCGTTCTACATTACATTTCATGCTATATATGCCCATTGTGTGCATACTTAGTACATTGTTTTACATTGCATTTCTGTTGCATATGCTCATCCAGCATATGAACACATTATACTACATTTTGAACCGTTGTAACTATTTGACTATGTGAACCGTCGTAACCCTTTGATTATATGAACCGTTTGTAACTGTTGAACCGTGTGAACCATTTGTATCTGTTGACATGATTTTCATTTGACAATAGACATTTGACTATACATAAACATTTCTACAATCGTTAAACATTACATCTTGGTGGTTTGGTTGGAGTAAGTGATTTAAGTAATGAGGTGTGTGTAATATGATACAAGCATGGTGGATACGCCACTGGTACTTCCTATATATAAGTGTTTGTATGGTATCACATATTGTAGCGTTATTTGAATCATCTCAATTTGAGACATATAACATTGTAAACAAATAACATACTTTTCACAAGACATTGATTTACAAACAACTTATCTTATACAAACTCATTTTACATGGTTATTCATTTAACCATACATTATTCTCTTATTTATACATATCATCTGATCTTATCGTTTTTCAAATGATTTACAAGACAAAGCAAATTACAAGGTTCATGACTAAACATTTTCTCAAACATAAGTCATGAATTCTGTTTTCACAAAACCTTTGTATCTCACAGGCATTTTTATGCTGACGTACCTATTTTCACATGTGTTTTCAGGAGATGATGCATAGGACTTATCAAGACATACTTAGGCGGACCTGTGCCTTAGTGACTTAAAACGAGACAAGAACTAGTTACTTTATGTTATGTACTCTTTGGTTCTTGTTTAAAACAATGTAAACTTTCATGTTTGTTTAATAAAACGAAACTTCAATTGCCATGGATTTGAAACAATTAATTCTGTTACAACACTCCTCGATGTTTCCGCCACGTTTTGCATGTTCTACGTGGTCGGGGTGTGACAGAAAAGATGGTATCAGAGCCAATGGTTATAGGGAATTAGGTTATTAGTAATACTTTGACCTAGTCTATAACCTTTCTAGGACCCTAACGCGAGTTTACTTGCGTTTAGTCATAAAACAATACCGTCACCTATCCTTAGGCGACGACCACAACAAGAACATAAATTTCAAAACCGCTTTGAAAACTAATCATCTGTTCTAGGATGATTGATTACTAGGTTTTGAACCCTCTATTGTAAGGTTTCGAACCCTCTGTTATAAGGTTTTGAACCCCTTTGAGTTTTCAAAAACCTCGTCAAAGTTTTGGGTCCTAAATAGTGTGAACACGTGCAAACTGGAAGAGTGAATGCCTGCACCCTGAGTTTTCTGTCTAAGGCTAGAGTGTTCGTACAAATCCACATAATCGGACCAGTCACTCTTACCTGGGAACTCTTGGGGTGAGTGTCCACTTATAGGCGAGCATGTCTTTGCGATACATTATTTTTGACCTATTTACTTTTCTTAATCGCCAGGGTCGTTTGTTGCTTTGTAGTAACAAACAAATGACCACTATCCTTGCTTTCATCAGGTTTGTTTCATCTCATTCTTTTCGTCTAATTCTCTCACTCGTTTCCTTTCATGTTTCCTCTTTTAGAATGCCTCCTCGACGCGAAAGCCAGATAGCGACTACCGAACTGGCAGAAATCATTGCGCAGCAAATGGCTGCTCAATTCCCAAACCTCTTTGCTCAATGGAACCAAGCCAACAACAACAACAATAGTCCATGCAATTTCAAGAGTTTTAACTCGGCTAAACCACTCAATTTTAGTGGTTCTGAGGGAGCAACTGGGCTTCTTCAATGGTTCGAGAGCATTGAGAATACTTTCCGCCACGTGCAGTGTCCTGACAATCGCAAGGTCGAGTTTTCTTCGAGTGTGTTCCAGAAGAGGGCCCTTACGTGGTGGAACGTGGCTATGAGAGATCGTGGTGCAGAAGTTGCTCTAGCACAGACATGGGCTGAACTTAGGGCCCTTATGATGAAGGAATTCTGTCCTCGTCACGAGATCAGGGCCTTGGAAAGGGAATTCGACAATCTTGAGCAAGACAGCGGTGAACATCGAGCCTACACGGACCGTTATGAGGAGTTAAGTCTGTTATGCCCAAACATGGTCATGCCTTTGGATAAGGCAATCGAAAAGTACATTGATGGCCTCCCTGACTCAATACAAGACATTGTGACTGGTAGCAACCCTACTACAGTTAGACAGGCCATTGAGCTATCTGCAACCTTGACTGAATCAAAGATCAGGAAAGGTAAACTTTTCCGAAAAGGTGACAAGAAACCGGTCGAGGAATCGAACCCAATCGAGGAATCAAAGACCATGGATGAACAGACTGGATCCCCTAAGAGGTCAAAGAAGCGGAAGGCTTCTCAGAACTTCGCCATGGTTACTCACAATGATCAAGCCGTCCCCAACCAACCAGCTCAACCCCCTGCTAGGAAGCCATACAATGGAACTGCACCCTTGTGCAACCAATGTGGCCTACATCATCATGCTGGTGTGAAGTGCCGCACATGCCAAGTTTGCGGACTTATAGGTCATACAGCGAGGGTTTGCCCAACCGCAGCTGCACCAAATCAAGCTGGCAACAATCCTGCTCAAGCTCGCTTTCCACCGGGGTCTTGCTACAACTGTGGCGAGATGGGTCATTTAGAAATTTCCCAAAGCTTGCTAATGCAAATCCAGCACAGGGATGAGCATCTGACTGACTAGAAGACAACATCGTTTAGAAATAATCACGTCTTATGTATTATTTTCTTTTGTTGTCAAGGTCCAAGAAACAGTTGTTATCGTTGTTTATAAATAAATCTTTTTACATTTTAATATGTTTATGTGATTGCATGTATAAACATATCCTTTACAATACCAACAATCAAGGAACCGTATTCCTTGAAGAACAGACTACCCCCAAAATTTCTTCCATTGTATGATCTCTTGCGTTTTCCACGAAAATCCTAAGTACCCGTTTCTTCCAAGAGAAACGAAGCACGAGGCGCCAAGATAATAGCAATCAATAACAAGATAATAACAATTAAACAATTATGTGGTTATGTGCTTATGTGTTCCCTTTTATGTGTCGTGTGATCCAGATTATGTAATCCAAATCCTCGTAGAATCTTACATATCCTCGTACAAGAGATTCATAATAGGATACCCAAAAGGCACTATCTAAAATCCTTAATGGACTTCTATGTTGTAGATAAGTCCCTTGGATTATAAAGTACTGCTTCATAATTAGACCCTTTGAGTGGTCTAGTTAAACTGGATGATATAGCTGAAAGGACTCCTTGGTGGCCTAATTAAGAAGATCCTCTGTTGATCTAATTAAAAGGACCCTATGGTAGTCTAGTCACCGTCATCACAAGTTTGATATCCTTCCTCACAACATTACCAAAACGAACTGTGCGGACTGTGCAAGGAATTACGTAATTATGGATGCATACATAATTATGGGATTTAGTGCACAGAAATCACAGCAAGTTCTATCATGTATCTAGAGTTAACCCTATTCATTTCCAATTCTGATGAAGCATCCGTTGAGGAAAAATGAACTAGCTATTCATTTTTCACTTCTGAAGAATATCCGTTGAGGAAATGAATATCCGTTTATCCTTCATTTCCAATTCTGAAGAATACCCGTTGAGGAAAATGCCTCCGTTTGTTCATTTTCGTTCTGAAGAGTATCCGTCGAGGGAAATGAATATCCGATTGTTTAATCCTTCATTTCCGTTTCTGAGGAAAACAACCGTTGAAAATGACTCCGTTAGTTCATTTTCGTTTCTGAAGATTATCCGTTGAGGAAATGAATATCCGTTGTTTAATCCTTCATTTCCGTTTCTGAGGAAAACAACCGTTGAAAATGACTCCGTTAGTTCATTTTCGTTTATGAAGATTATCCGTTGAGGAAATGAATATCCGTTGTTAAATCCTTCATTTCCGTACTTGAGGAAGCAACCGTTGAAAATGACTCCGTTTGTTCATTTTCGTTTCTGAAGATTTGTCCGTTGAGGAAATGAATATCTGTTTGTTTCTCTTTTTCATTTCCGTTTCTGAGGAAGCACCCATTGAAAATGATTCCGTTTGTTCATTTTCGTTTCTGAAGATTTGTCCGTTGAGGAAATGAATATCCGTTTGTTTCTCCTTTTCATTTCCATTTCTGATGAAACACCCGTTGAAAATGACTCTGTAAGTACATTTTACGTTTCTGAAGAATGTCCGTTAAGGAAATGACAAGATTGTGCCTTACATATCTCTGGTGGTTTTTGACACAAAGTCACAAATAGACTCCTACGAATAAATTTCGGGATGAAATTTCCTAAAGTAGGGGAGACTGTGACACCTGGGTCACTTCGACCATCAAACAAATACCAAGCCAATGAAATATTGTATTTCATACTTGGGATCAGTATAAATATGTGTATCTTTTGAACATATCAATTCTTGTTCGATTTCAAGCTCTAAATCGCTTTCTGGAAGGTTATACGCGCACTGATGCGTAAATATAACCAGTTTAATGCAACAAACACTCCGGAATAGTGAAACAGGCTTAACATACCTTAAATAACCATTACATAACTTAGAAATAAGTTTTGAAGGCTTTGGTATGGCAAAATCAAGTTAAATCGCTTACAGGGACTAAAGTTGACAAACTGCGAAAGTATGCCAATTTGAACTGTAACAGACTTTCCGGAACATGACCATAAGTTAAACACACCTTAAATATCCTTTATATAGCTTAGAAATAGGCTTTGAGGGGTTCGGTGTGCTAAAATAAACTTTTGGGTCATTCAGGGACTAAAAGCGTCAAAAAGTGCACAAGTTTGCACTTTCGCGCATAACTTACGTTCTGAATACATCCGGACATCCAAAAATTTATGTAAGCACTAAAATATTTTATTTTAGTGTTTGTCATAAGAAGAATCCATTCGTCACGCATTTTGGATCGTTTTTCGCGCTTGTGCGCATTCCGTCGTAATTAAGCGAACATCGCGTTCGTACGACCAAACGAACCAACATCCGACATATTTTTGAGCATTTTTCATGTCCACAATGTTTAGGCATCATTTTAGGGCCTTAACGTTGGCTTAACGGGCCTTAAACGGGTCGAAATGAGCCTTAAACACCAACAGGCCAGGCGGCCCGCCTAAGTTTTGTGTGTATCCTGACGCGGGCCGCGTCAGCCTCCCAGACCAGGTTAAATGTATCTAACAGCTGTTAGCAGCTGTTTAGCACTCCCAATTCCATTTCCACATGTCAATTCCTTATGGTGGGTGGCCAATTAACCTACCACAACTTTCCAACAAGTGTACGGCTTAGATCGTGCCCCCTTTTCCAAGAAACGATCCTAACGGTGAACCGGAAACTATAAATACCCACCTTATGTTCACTCATTCCTCACAAGAATCTGATCTAATGTGCTCTAAGTTGAAACCTTTGTTTCATACCTGAGCTATTTTGATCTAGATTAGCATTCGGGGACCCTTCGTAAGTATTCGTTCGTTCTTTTATTGCTTTTCGAGTCCGAGAGTCAAACTTTGTTTGACTTTCTGCGTTGACCAGTTTATGGTCAATGCGAAGTTCGTTTGAACTTCGCAACGTGATTGTAATCACGATGGTTATAGTCCCTTGTGACTATTCCTACTGATTACCACGTTGTCTAGGGTCGTAAGGGTAAGCGATCTAATAAATCGCTTATACCTTCGAACCCGACCCATTTGGTCGATCATTAGGATCCGACCAAATACATTAGGTGACCATAGTAGGTAGGGAATAACCTTCCGAGGTTATACCCTTTGGTCACATCGTTTGAGTAGTTGTATGATAGGTAGTTTATATGCCTTAGGTAAATTACCAGAATACCCTTTTCATGTATAATTGGTAATTAAGCATATGTAACCTAAACTTTTGTCACATAACTGATTATGTAACATGTTTAGGCATATAACACTTGTCATAGGGCTAGTTAGACGACTCGAGTGCGCTTTTGCGCGCGCGACGCGTTAAAGCAGCATAAGCTACCTTAATGGGTCGCGATGGGTCGAAAGCACTTATGTTAGGTTTCATTTAGTATGTAGGCTTTGTTAAACCATATTACACGAGTCTCCATACTCGTTTGGTTTACGAACCCTCATTCTATCCGATCCTCCGATTTAGGTCCGGGTTATTAACATAGTTACCTATATTAGGTGCCGTTTGATATCAGTGATCTCTAGCATTGTTTGGTTGTTACTCAAGGACTACTAAGCAATCTCAAGTGAGTACATAGACCCCTCTTTTACTGTTTTCCAAACGTTTTGGGGTGGAACACATGTGCCTACTTGTTACTTTCATGCTTTCCATGCTTTCACATCATATACCTGCTATGTTCGTTAGTACATTATAGTACATGATTTCATTGCATTTCATGCTATGTATGCCCATTGTGTGCGTACTTGGTACATCGTTTTACATTACATGCTATGTATGCCCATTGTGTGCGTACTTAGTACATCGTTCTACATTACATTTCATGCTATATATGCCCATTGTGTGCATACTTAGTACACTGTTTTACATTGCATTTCTGTTGCATATGCTCATCCAGCATATGAACACATTATACTACATTTTGAACCGTTGTAACTATTTGACTATGTGAACCGTCGTAACCCTTTGATTATATGAACCGTTTGTAACTGTTGAACCCTGTGAACCATTTGTATCTGTTGACATGATTTTCATTTGATAATAGACATTTGACTATACATAAACATTTCTACAATCGTTAAACATTACATCTTGGTGGTTTGGTTGGAGTAAGTGATTTAAGTAACGAGGCGTGTGTAATATGATACAAGCATGGTGGATACGCCGCTGGTACTTCCTATATATAAGTGTTTGTATGGTATCACATATTGTAGCGTTATTTGAATCATTTCAATTTGAGACATATAACATTGTAAACAAATAACATACTTTTCACAAGACATTGATTTACAAACAACTTATCTTATACAAACTCATTTTACATGGTTATTCATTTAACCATACATTATTCTCTTATTTATACATATCATCTGATCTTATCGTTTTTCAAATGATTTACAAGACAAAGCAAATTACAAGGTTCATGACTAAACATTTTCTCAAACATAAGTCATGAATTCTGTTTTCACAAAACCTATGTATCTCACAGGCATTTTTATGCTGACGTACCTATTTTCACATGTGTTTTCAGGAGATGATGCATAGGACTTATCAAGACATACTTAGGCAGACCTGTGCCTTACTGACTTAAAACGAGACAAGAACTAGTTACTTTATGTTATGTACTCTTTGGTTCTTGTTTAAAACAATGTAAACTTTCATGTTTGTTTAATAAAACGAAACTTCAATTGCCATGGATTTGAAACAATTAATTCTGTTACAACACTCCTCGATGTTTCCGCCACGTTTTGTATGTTCTACGTGGTCGGGGTGTGACATAATACCCCCAAACAGAAAACCATATGAAACCCTAGATGATTTAAGCAAAGAGAAAGTGGCTCAGATTTGTAACATGAAGATCAGACAAGAGGGACGATCACCGCCATGGCTGCAACACCGGTTGCACGGTAAGAGCAAATAAAAAGCCTTTGTTGGTGCTCTCACGTACCATCCGGGTTACCCCGCCAAGATGCGGGTCGATGTTGACCCCATGACTGATTACGATGCTCGGATATGAATCCGTACAGAAATCATTATCATCATTGCCTTCTCATTTTCATCTTTCACCATTGAAATAAATGTATACACACATATATGATATATCTATACTATATTGTATATCGAACGCTCTACCAACTTTGCTACACACCTTTATGGTTTGGATCCTGATTTGGTAGCTCTCAAATGGTATCTGATTCTGCTTATTGGCATTCTTTCTTTAAAGGGTTGCTGATTTTCAAGGGAAAATGGGGGATTGATTGAATCATTGGCTCAACATCATCAGATCAACACATAACATCTTTGTGACAACTGTCAAAATTCCAGGTATCCGTACAATTATTAAATAATGATTAGTGCTTAATGACTGTGCTGAATTACAATTAATTGCTTGAATTGCTTTCTGATTATTGCCATATATATATATATATATATATATATGTGTGTGTGTGTGTGTGCATCACATATTGCTTAATGTCATAACATTATTACATGCAAACTTTATTGATTCAACTCATGCATGAAAACAAAACTAGCACAGTTATCAAACAAATCAGAAAAATGCTGACGGAGTTTAGTAAATAGACAGTCATTGAGTTGAGACACAGAATGAGCCAGAAACTAAGAATTACACTAGTGTAGTGTGTAGGAAAGTAAGGATCATAAAACTGTCTTCCTAGAGATAGTTTAAGTGCCGAAAAGTGCCTAAAACTCACCTAAAGTGCTGAATTCAGCAAAAATCAGCAATTTTCAGCATTTAAACACACTAACATCATGCAGAAATAAGGTTGAATGGTCCTGAATGCTTTCCTAAGTATCGGGAATCAAAACTGTCACAAAAGGTAACATAAAGCACACTAAACTGCATAGTTTAGCACCTTAACGAACCATTAACCAACCAAACAACCGGACACTATCCGAAACACCAAATTTTCACTAGAAACACTGTTTTAACATTACCAAGCTAGTTATGGTCCCCGAACATCATAACATACTATATAAATATCTAATAACTAGATCCCTAACTATATACTTGATTTCTAACTAATAACTAACCATTTAGGTGAAACCTAGTCTATACCCCCCCCCCCAACCTAGTAATCGGCCAACATGGCCCCCACCTCGAGATTTTATAAGATTATTAAATTGGATCTTATTTCTTCTTTATTAAACATAGTAACCAATGGAGAAATGTTATGAATGGATTATAAGTGTAACCATTAGCACACAAGCTTCATATCTTTCACACACCAACACACACTTTCTCTCTTCCTCTCCTTCTTGATTCACGGCCGAGAATAACACCCCACACACCACCTTCATTCAATCATCTTCCATACATTCCAAGCTTTAACAAAGGTGTTAGAGGTTGCGTAAAGAAGCTAGGAGCTTTCGAAAGTTCAAGGACCTTCTCTATTTGCTTTTATCCATCTATTTTCTTCTCTTGATCATCCCTAGCCTTGAGCTAGTAGTAAGAACACCAATCTTTCCATTTTACACCTTGTTTAAGTGGTTAAAAGATGATACATGTTGATTATCATTAAGAACACTAAGAAATAAGAAGATGAAACTTGAACATAAGCTTAAATCATGAAGAAACCATGTTGTTTATGTGTTGATTTACTTGTTGATTAGTGTTTGCTTATGTAAATGATGTAGATCATCATATGATCTTGCTAGATCATGATTAAAAACATAATCTAGCAAGATGAGAGGATGAACATGTTAGAGTTGAATGAATCATCCTCACATAAACCATGAACTTGAAAGAATATAGTGTTTTCTTGTGAAATAATGATTAAAATCAAATGTAAGTCTTGTAGATCTAAAATTTCAAGGATGACTTTTCAAGAAACCAAGTTAAAAATACAAGTTTTACTTAATCTTGGATTTTAGATAAATAAACCTTATTTTTAGAGGATAAACAAGTGTAGAAACATATGTGTAACAAGAAAAATTCATAAAGAAACATTTTTAGAAAATGTGACTACAAGTTGTAAAGATCTATTTTCTTTAAAAATGATGCTTTTAAAGAATCAACCACACTTTAAAAGGGGTAACAAGGCTTACTAAAAACACTAGTAAGTTACTACAAATTTTTATAAATTTTCAAGTTCGTGAAGTGGTAGTTTATGCTTGATTTTGGCAAAATTGGTAAGTGTAGATGGTTTAATGTGGATTGTGGATTGATTGTGTTGATTTACAAAATAAAATGATATGCCTTTAAGGTATGGAAACCTCTATTTTTAGGGAAAACTATGGCAAAAATTTTCAAAAAAATTAAACACTTAGAAAAATACTTCTAAACAATTATTTACAATTGTATTTTAAACCATAGATTTTTCACATAAAGTTTGCCATAATTTTTGTTACAAAAATTATAAATATTGGAGGTTGATTTTTATAAATAAAAGTGACTAAATATGTATTTAGGAAATATATATTTAGATGACACCATGTGTGTGATTATTTGTATATTATGTGTATTAGTTATATTATTTTAGGACTTGGAATAATATAACTCATCAAAACACCAAAAATTTCAATCCAAAATATTACCGAAATTCCAAGGAATAGATATACAAAGAATACACAAAATATTGGTGAAACCGAACAAAGGAATATAACTCACAAAATATTCCGGAAAATTTATTTGCAAGTATATTTTTGGTAAATAATATTTTGGACACCAAGAGAATAAAAATATGTTTTTTACAATTATTACAAGATTATATCATATTTTTTACAAGAAGAAAATATATTATTTTTGGCTAGGTAAGAATATATATTTTTCTTGGAATTATTAGAAGGTTTATTACCTTTGGAAGAAATAAATATTTCTCAAATAAATATGAAATATATTATTTATGGGGAAAAATAAGTTTATGTATATTTTCTAAGTTAGACTTGAAAATATATTATATTTTTGGGAACTTATATGAAAATACAAATATTTTTGCCAAAGTAAAATTATAAATAATTTTTCTAGGTAATATTTCTCAAAACATATATTTTGGAAATATATATTGATATATTTTTATTAAAGATATTATTCCGGAAAAGTTAATACAAAAATAAACAAGTATAAGAATACGAAGACAAATACACCCATCCTTGGGAATGATATACACGTATAAATACATAAATGTAACAAGTTAAAATATATTATTTTAACTATTATTCCAAAATTTAATAAATATAGTTTAAGTTAAAATATTTGTTATTTTAACAAATAATTATATAACTTGGAATAATATTGAAGACACAAAGAACGTAACTCAAAGACACTAACTAATACTAAATCAAGGCACGACCCACCCGGCTAATGAACCGTAGTACGCATGTAGGTAGTCGTTCGTTCAAGAGGAGGTTTTGAGTTACATTGGATTCGAAGAACGCAAAACTGTGAGTTCATGTCCCCCTTTTCTTTTAACTGTTTTCAGTTAAAACTTCGGGGGTGAAGTACATGTTACAAAATATTTACAAACAATTATAATTGGTATGGTTAGCTAGGGATTGCATAGTAGATCATGTGAATGGGTAGGCGCACTCCTAAGACCATTAATCCTCGTGTTAGGACCGAGGGGCATGAGTGATAGATCTATTTGGGTGTAGCGAGCCCACACCCGTGTGGACCAGTGTGGCCCATAAGGTGACTGTGTCTTACCGCCGGAGGCCCGGTACAAAATCTGCTAGGTTTGAGCCTTCCTACGCCGTTTCACACATGTTAATGTATTAGCTACACATTAATTGATCTGTTCCTTGTTGCTTCATACCAATTTACAAATACATACATACATACATACATACATACTTACAAATGTTTTCAAGGATGATTCGTGCACACAAAAAATCACATGAACTCGCTCAACTTTTGTTGATGTTTTCAAACTACATGTATTTCAGGAAATTAAGTATGGATCTGGCGGGCGTTGAAGTTTACAAGTCATGTCTCTAATAAAAGGTGTCATCCGAAGTCGAAGGGTTTGGGTTATGTATTTTTATCTTGGATAAGATACATGGCTCGAAACCTAGTTTGTTTGTGTCTTTTGTGAAGTCCTTATGAAATTCTAAAACAAATTGCATGGTTTGTAACTCAGATTCAAAGTCTGTGTTTGGATTCTAAAACTGTAACACCCCGAAGAATTTTAAATTATTTATTTATTATTAAAGTTGATAAATAAACTAGTTAACTAACTAGGATTTAAAATAACCCAGTTAGGTGAAAGCCTTGTAGTAACCTACAAATGGGTTAAAACGCTAAAATTAGAACCAAAGGAAAGTTTAGGGACCAAATATGTTCAAAATGAAACTAATATTAATAAAATCTAAATAAATAAAACACAAACACATTTTTCTGTGTTTGGTGAAGATCGACCAGAGCAGGGGCGACCCCAAGCTCCATCAAAACCCCAGTTCAACATAAAATCTCTAAATTGAAGGATCAAACTCAGTCCAAATCAAAGTCCGAACATAGATTAGTGATCCTCTTCACAAGGGGGTTACAAGGTATGTAAAATTTGGTGTTAATCCTCTGTTTGAAATTCTCATGAAATTGGGAAAATCTGAGATTTATGGTTGCATGTTTGATTTATGATGGATTAGGAACAATTTAGTGTCTAGGGACAAACCCTAGAAAAATACAAGTTGATATCATGTAAATTTTTAGTGAAAATCTATGAACACCATTGTAGGTGATTAGTGGGTTATGTATAATTTGATGAACACTAGGAAATTGGGTGTTGTTCTAGTGTAATTTGACAATTATGAAACGACTTCAGAATTTTAGAAGCTAACAATTATGTAGAATGGGTTGATTGATGTGAAAATTTGGTTAAATGATAAGCTAGAGACTTGCTATATAAACATGTAAAAAATCTGCCCTTAAAGTGTTTGTGAAAATGCCTCAAAGAAGGCTTAAAACTGAAATTCAAAGTTGAAACACATAATTTTGATGTTTCGGTTTACTACACGATATATGGTTTAAAGGGAGTTCTAAACATGTTATAAATGAACTCTATAGGAAAGGACGCAGGAGCGTCAAGTGGACAAGCGGGTGGCGAATCGCGTTTGAAAGGCTTACTTTGAAGGTATGTAACTTAACTCGTTACATTTGATAAATTGATAACTAGCAAATGTGTAGTTGAATTGTAGAATAGAAGTCAAGTTGAAATAAAGCGATAATGTTCGCTATGTTGAATAATAGGTAAAGAATTGGTTAGATCGCGTTGGTAGTCATCATAATGGAGGATTCCATAGATGAGCCAAACTGGTCGAGTAATCAAATGATGCGTGGTTAATGCATTGTAGTATGATTACTCGATCTTTGATGTTGTTCATGAAAGACATATTAAAATACTTGAAAACAATATGTAGGTTGTTAGAATGAGAAATCCTAGAATTTGGTTTGAGCAAAATAACCAAAACAATCAAAACATAGCATTGCAGGGACTACCGTAAATTACGGTATACACCGTAATTTACGGTAGAAACCAAAAACTTACGGTGGTACACTCCTGTGTTACGGTGGAACCAAAATTTCCCAGAAGCTACCGTAACTTACGATGACTACCGTAAGTTACGGTAGAGCCTTGAAATTCATGTTGAACTTTGCATATTTTGTTAAATCGAATCCGTTTTTAAGCGTAGTTTCGATTATGTAATATTTCCAAGGAACTTTAACATTAAGATTTGTTAAAATCTTTAGTTTTCAGGTTTGGCAAGGATGTGGACGATGATCGAGCATGTTTGAAGAACCGAACACAATTTTTGAAGCTTCCACAATATCTTAACCTTTAATAGACTATGTTTTATGAAATGTAAACAAATTGTTAAACAACTTTTGAATGTTTCGAATTAGTCGTTAGTTGACTAATGTTTTTGCTACTTTTGAACCTTACTTATGATATTTATGTTATAACTTAGATATCTTTTATATATAATATTATGAATCATTATTAAATTCAAGTAAATATTAGACGGGTGTTACAAGTTGGTAATCAGAGCTTAAGGTTGTCAACAAAGTGTTCGGTTCAAGCTTGATCAATCGTCCAGTAAGAATTAACTTATTATGTTAATAAATTATATCTTATGTAAGAAATGAGAAATGAATTGATGTGCATGGAAAGAGCGTGTTAACACACTCAAACCCGGAAAGTGCACCAAATGCGAACGGTTAAAGCAAGTTGGGAACTTGGCTAAACCGAAACAAATGAAGCAATGTTACAAATGAAATGTTTAACGTTTAAATGTAAACATTTAAGTTTCAAGATGTCTGATGGAAACGATGATGATCTGGTGCAAACAAGCACCGAACAGATGAAAGAGATAATTGCCGAAGAAGTAGGGAAGGCAATTGAAGGTAGTCTATCCGGGTTTATAGACAAGATTCAAAGCACGGTGTTTTCGCTTGTCGAAGAGCGAGTCAAAAGGTTGGAAGATAATGTCAACCTTATAAAAGAAAAGTCAGGGGAACGCAAAGGGTGTTCGTACAAGGAATTCATGGCGTGTAAACCGCCAATCTATAACGGGGAGGTTGACCCGATAATTTGCCAAAGATGGATAAGTGATGTTGAAGGGGTGTTTGAATGGACCCATTGTGAAGTAGGTGACTTTGTTGCTTACGGAACGGGTCAATTGAGAGGCCAAGCTAAGGATTGGTGGGACAATAAAAAGAAGGAAATAGGAGCCGAAGCGGCGAGGGTTATGACTTGGGACGAGTTTAAGGTACCATTCCTTAAACACCATAGTCCCAAAGCGGTTATTAACAGGATTAAGGAAGAATTCATCTAGCTAAGACAAAAGGGTGAAACAATTGATAAGATCACGGGCATCTTCATGGATAAGCTGAGATTCTATGACGAGTTAGTCACCACTAAAGAGCAAAAGATATACTACTATTATAATATGCTGAGTGCCGAGTACCGGGAGTTTATGACTCCGTCAAAGTACAAAACCCTCACGGAGATTATCAACACCGCCCGGGAGCGGGAAATCGAGTTAAAGAAACAAGTTGAAAGGGGTGAACGAAGGGCACAGGATGTGAATCCAAGCCCTACGAAGAAAGCTAGAACTGCTGATTCGGGGAAGAAGGTGGAGGCTAAAGGCGGGTCGCCAAGTTGTAAAGTATGTGGAAAGGGGCACAAGGGTGAGTGCCGCTTCAAAGACAAGCCGTGTCCGGTATGTGGGAAGACGGGGCACACTGCATCGCTATGTCCTGGAAAAGTTTCCGTTTGTTACAAGTGTTATCAACCCGGCCACAAAAAGTCTGAATGCCCCGAGTTGGTGGGAAAGAGAGACACAAAAGAGTCTCCAGCAGA
Organism: Helianthus tuberosus; assembly: GCA_030545235.1. Classification (NCBI taxonomy): domain Eukaryota; kingdom Viridiplantae; phylum Streptophyta; class Magnoliopsida; order Asterales; family Asteraceae; genus Helianthus; species Helianthus tuberosus. The sequence goes on from CM060385.1 coordinate 23,374,641, forward strand.
AGCTCTCAAAGCGAAGGCTAGGTCCTTCCAACTTACCGCGGCTGAAGCAAAAACAGAACTCGATGTGGTCTCAGGTATATTCACAATTAACTCAATTCCAGCACGTGTACTGTTTGATACGGGTGCGAATAAATCCTTCATTTCGCATGGATTTATTCGACATCCTTCTTTTGTATTGACAAAGTTATATGTGCCCTTAGAAGTAGAAATAGGGGACAACAAAAGTTTTATAGTTTGTGACGTTTGTCGAAGTTGCAAATTAAGCATAGACGATGAGGAATACTTGATAGATCTAATCCCGATGTCAATGGGGGAATTTCAAGTAGTCGTTGGGATGGATTGGCTATCTCAGCACCACGCGAAGGTCGTGTCTTTTCGTAAGGAGATAAAGCTAATATCTCCGAGCGGGAAACACGTCACTATCTATGGCGAAGAAGGAGGCAACCCCATAGTATGCTCAATGTTGAAAGCTCACAGGCTTATGAAGCGAGGATGCAAGGCATTCATGATATACGCAAATGAGCCTGAGAAAGAATCACGGAAGATTGAAGATGTACCGGTAGTACGAGACTATGAAGATGTGTTTCCGGAGGATTTACCGAGGATACCGCCTGAACGGGAAGTAGAGTTCGGGATCGAATTGATTCCGGGCGCAAAACCCGTAGCAAAAGCACCGTACCGACTCGCACCGTCGGAATTACAAGAGTTGATGTCCCAGATTCAAGACCTGCTTGACAAAGGATTCATAAGGCCGAGTGTGTCTCCATGGGGCGCACCGGTATTGTTCGTGAAAAAGAAAGACGGAAGCATGCGCATGTGTATCGATTACCGGGAGTTAAACAAACTCACGGTAAAGAACCGATACCCGCTTCCGAGGATAGATGATTTATTCGACCAATTACAAGGTGCAAAATGGTTTTCAAAAATTGAACTTAGATCGGGGTATCACCAACTAAAGGTCAAGGAGGAAGATGTGCCGAAGATGGCTTTCCGCACGAGATACGGACATTACGAATTCCTCGTGATGTCATTTGGGCTAACAAATGCACCCGCGGCTTTCATGGACCTCATGAACCGGGTTTGCAAGCCAATGTTGGATAAGTCAGTCATCGTGTTTATCGATGATATTTTGGTGTATTCGAAAAGCGAAGCCGAACACGCACACCACTTACAAGAAGTGTTAGAGACACTTAGGCAAGAAAGGCTGTATGCGAAATTCTCTAAGTGTGCCTTTTGGTTACGAGAGGTACAATTTCTTGGCCACATCATAAGTGCCGACGGAGTATTGGTGGATCCGTCAAAGATCGAGGCCGTGTCAAAATGGAATTCCCCGAGGAACCCTTCGGAAATCAGAAGCTTTTTGGGGCTTGCGGGATACTATAGGAGATTCATTCAAGATTTCTCCAAGATTGCGTCACCGCTAACAAAACTAACCCGGAAGGAAGAAAAGTTCATTTGGGGTGTTGAACAAGAAAGAGCATTTCAAACGCTAAAAGAGAAGTTAACTCAAGCTCCGGTACTGACATTGCCGGACGGGGTCGAAGACTTGGTGGTTTATTCGGATGCTTCACTAACGGGGCTCGAATGCGTTTTGATGCAACGGGGCAAAGTTATAGCTTATGCCTCGAGGCAATTGAAGATACACGAGAAGAAATATCCCACGCACGATCTCGAGTTGGCTGCGGTGGTATTTGCATTAAAAATATGGAGGCACTACTTATATGGGGTAAAATGCACCATATTCACCGATCACAAGAGCTTGAAATACTTCTTCGATCAGAAGGAGTTAAATACGCGACAAAGGCGATGGCTAGAAACGGTGAAAGATTTCGACTGTGAAATACACTATCACCCCGGAAGGGCAAACGTGGTGGCGGATGCCCTAAGCAGAAAGACAGATTATGCTCCGATACGAGTACGATCATTGCAACTCATTGTGACCTCGGGCTTACTCGAACGAATCCGAGAGGCACAAGATGAAGCAGTAAAGACGGAAAATTGGAGAAAGGAAAGGATTGTTGGCCAAGTTAAGGATCTCGAAGTAGGAAACCACGGTTTGAAAACGCGTTTCAATAGAATTTGGGTTCCTAACACATGTGGAGTTAAAAGGCTTCTACTAGATGAAGCTCACAAGTCCCGTTACTCCATCCATCCGGGAGTGACCAAGATGTATAATGATTTAAAACAAAACTATTGGTGGCCTGGGATGAAAAAAGATATTGTGAAATATGTGGAGAAGTGTTTGACCTGCTTGCAAGTCAAAGCGGAGCACCAGAAACCATATGGTAAATTGCAACCATTGGACATCCCAGTTTGGAAATGGGAACAAATCACCATGGATTTGTTGACCAAATTGCCCAAAACTAACCGCGGGTTTGATGCTATATGGGTAGTCGTGGATAGATTGACGAAAAGCTCTCACTTCATTCCGATTCATGAGACTTATACATCCGAGAAGATGTCGGAGGTGTACACCAATGAAATTATAGCACGACATGGGGTACCAATATCCATTGTGTCAGACAGAGATACTCGGTTTACTTCGAAATTTTGGCGTGAATTTCAAGAACAAATGGGAACCAAACTGTTCATTAGCACTTCTTACCATCCACAAACGGATGGGCAGAGTGAAAGAACAATACAAAAATTGGGTGATATGCTGCGGGCTTGCATTATTGACTTCGGGGGTAGTTGGGATGTCTATCTACCCTTGGTCGAATTTTCATATAACAATAGCTATCACGCGAGTATTAAGATGGCACCGTATGAAATGCTCTATGGTAGGAAATGTCGAACCCCGGTATGTTGGGGTGAAGTGGGTCCACGTGAACTCGCCCACCAAGATATAGTACGATCCACTAATGAAAAGATTGATGTGCTTCGGGCACACTTGAAAGCGGCTCAAGATAGACAAAAGGCGTATGCTGACAAAAGGAACAGGCCAATCGAATTCCAGGTTGGCGACAAGGTCATGCTCAAAGTATCCCCATGGAAAGGGGTTATCAGGTTTAGAAAAAGAGGAAAATTAAGCCCGAGGTTTATCGGGCCATTTGCGATTGTAGAACGGGTAGGAAGGGTAGCTTACCGCCTTGAACTGCCGGAGGAACTAAGCGGGATCCATAGTACATTTCATGTGTCACATCTTCGGAAATGTCTAGCGGATGAGACAACTTATATTCACTACGATGATATCGAAGTGGATGATCGCTTGAATTATATTGTAAGACCAATAGAAATTTTAGATCAGAAGATTAAGCACTTGCGAAATAAACAAATCGATCAAGTCAAGATCAAGTGGGAGCATAGAAAGGGTTCGGACACTACGTGGGAATCCGAAGAGGAGATGCGACGTCTCTACCCTACGTTTTTTGGTACGTACCTTGGTTTCGGGGACGAAACCCCTTTTAAGGGGGGTGGACTTGTAACACCCCGAAGAATTTTAAATTATTTATTTATTATTAAAGTTGATAAATAAACTAGTTAACTAACTAGGATTTAAAATAACCCAGTTAGGTGGAAGCCTTGTAGTAACCTACAAATGGGTTAAAACGCTAAAATTAGAACCAAAGGAAAGTTTAGGGACCAAATGTGTTCAAAATGAAACTAATATTAATAAAATCTAAATAAATAAAACACAAACACATTTGTCTGTGTTTGGTGAAGATCGACCAGAGCAGGGGTGACCCCAAGCTCCATCAAAACCCTAGTTCAGCATAAAATCTCTAAATTGAAGGATCAAACTCAGTCCAAATCAAAGTCCGAACATAGATTAGTGATCCTCTTCACAAGGGGGTTACAAGGTATGTAAAATTTGGTGTTAATTCTCTGTTTGAAATTCTCATGAAATTGGGAAAATCTGAGATTTATGGTTGCATGTTTGATTTATGATGGATTAGGAACAATTTAGTGTCTAGGGACAAACCCTAGACAAATACAAGTTGATATCATGTAAATTTTTAGTGAAAATATATGAACACCATTGTAGGTGATTAGTGGGTTATGTATAATTTGATGAACACTAGGAAATTGGGTGTTGTTCTAGTGTAATTTGACAATTATGAAATGACTTCAGAATTTTAGAAGCTAACAATTATGTAGAATGGGTTGATTGATGTGAAAATTTGGTTAAATGATAAGCTAGAGACTTGCTATATAAACATGTAAAAAATCTGCCCTTAAAGTGTTTGTGAAAATGCCTCAAAGAAGGCTTAAAACTGAAATTCAAAGTAGAAACACATAATTTTGATGTTTCGGTTTACTACGCGATATATGGTTTAAAGGGAGTTCTAAACATGTTATAAATGAACTCTATAGGAAAGGACGTAGGAGCGTCAAGTGGACAAGCGGGTGGCGAATCGCGTTTGAAAGGCTTACTTTGAAGGTATGTAACTTAACTCGTTACATTTGATAAATTGATAACTAGCAAATGTGTAGTTGAATTGTAGAATATAAGTCAAGTTGAAATAAAGCGATAATGTTCGCTATATTGAATAATAGGTAAAGAATTGGTTAGATCGCGTTGGTAGTCATCATAATGGAGGATTCCATAGATGAGCCAAACGGGTCGAATAATCAAATGATGCGTGGTTAATGCATTGTAGTATGATTACTCGGTCTTTGATGTTGTTCATGAAAGACATATTAAAATACTTGAAAACAGTATGTTGGTTGTTAGAATGAGAAATCCTAGAATTTGGTTTGAGCAAAATAACCAAAACAATCAAAACATAGCATTGCAGGGACTACCGTAAATTACGGTATACACCGTAATTTACGATAGAAACCAAAAACTTACGGTGGTACACTCCTGTGTTACGGTGGAACCAAAATTTCCCAGAAGCTACCGTAACTTACGGTGACTACCGTAAGTTACGGTAGAGCCTTGAAATTCATGTTGAACTTTGCATATTTTGTTAAATCGAATCCGTTTTTAAGCGTAGTTTCGATTATGTAATATTTCTAAGGAACTTTAACATTAAGATTTGTTAAAATCTTTAGTTTTCAGGTTTGGCAAGGATGTGGACGATGATCGAGCATGTTTGAAGAACCGAACACAATTTTTGAAGCTTCCGCAATATCTTAACCTTTAATAGACTATGTTTTATGAAATGTAAACAAATTGTTAAACAACTTCTGAATGTTTCGAATTAGTCGTTAGTTGACTAATGTTTTTGCTACTTTTGAACCTTACTTATGATATTTATGTTATAACTTAGATATCTTTTATATATCTATTATATATAATAAATGAGAATATTTGGGCTGACGTGTCAGCTTGTGGTGCAATCTCAAGGGAATTTGGGCGGGAAAAAATATTGGCTGAAATGGAAGCGGGATCCATTTTAAATTCGGGTCACCCATCTCTTAAATTTGGATCGTATATATTATCTTTCTCAAACCACACGCATTACATCCTCACTTTCCTGAAACCCTAAATCCCTAAATAAAGAGTCTCCTCCAACTATTCTTCGCACGATTCATCATGTTTTGGTCAATCTTCAATGGTTATTAGACGATTCAAGATTCTTCACCAGTTTACTCGATCTCATGTTTGGTCAATCTTTAGTGGTTATTAGATGATTCAAGATTCTTCACCACAATAAACTATGCTCCATTGGCTTCTCGCTATTATTTTGGTCGTCACATACCTTCCGAGCACCACCAGAAGAACCCTTCAAAAAGGTAATCAATATCCCTTTGTTTCCTTCATTGTACACTCCTTTAATCCTGCTGATTACCAACCCTAATTCTGTTCAATTTTTTAATGTTTCACGTACTATGGTTTCCTAATGGTTAAAAGCTTTCGATACGCTTCAGGAACTAGGGTTAGAATTAACGTCGCCGCCACTGTCTCTACCACATCCGTTGAAGCAGAACCCTAGGTATGTTTTTATGTGTAAACGAGTAATAAGTAGGTGCTTTTGATCTATGTGTGTAAATTTTATCTGGTATAGCTTCTGAAACGGATTATCTGGTATAAATTTGATGAATGAGTTTATCTAATTTTGAGTCAATTTTGAAAGTTATTTCTTCAGTGGGTTTTGTGATATTAGATCTCTGTTATACGTTTATTATTTGTTCTATATAACAGTTATATCATTGGATTTTTGTGATATTAGATCTATGTTATACGTTTATTTTATCGTTAAATTAACAATCTCAAATTCTATTTTCATATGTGTTGATGTTCTAAATTGAGGGTTTTTGGTGCAGAGTTTGGTAGCAAATGAAGAGTTTCAGTTTAAAAGAAGATGCATATTTTGAGTTTATTGCAGGGTAAACATGTAATTTTGAATCCAACAAGAAGAATCAGTTTGAGACATTTAAAACAAGCATATAACTATATAAGCATGGCCATCGATTTTATGTGGTTAAGGTTTCAAATTCTTTTGAATTGATGTGTAAGCCCTTTGAAGTGCTTTAATTCCTTTAATATCGTTAATGGATTTACTAACAAATCTTCATTGTGAAGGGCGTTAGCGGGGCGTACAATGAATCTGCAGCTGGAAAAGCATACACAAATTGTAAAACTATCCCTTGTGAGCAGTTTGATATTGCATTTCAGGTGAGACCCATTTTTTATTCACTATCACTGATCATTCTGACATTCAATCACTTATTGTGAATACTGGTATCATTTTGAGTGATATGTGTTAAATTATTCTTTTAGCATGCCATACCATTAATTAATATGAATATGCACCCAAATGTTAAAAGGATGCACTCGATTTATTTATTATTTTTAAGGTGCTTTTTTTAATAAAAACTTTAATTCTATAAAACTTTTGAGTATTCATCCGTATGCTTCGGAATATGAGGTTAAAAAGGCGTTTAGACAGCTAGCGTTGAAGGTGATGATTTGTATATGAATTTGTTAAAATTTTAATTTTTGTTTATTTTGTTTGATTTATTCAGTTATTAACAATTGTTAGTTTTTGATTGAATTTTAGTATCGTTTGGATGTGTTCCAAGTGTTGAGACATGTAAATGGCATGTTTTATAAGGCTTTTCTGTCCTTTTGATTATTTATTGATTGACAAGTCTGTTACCAATTTAGATTTTTTATTTGGAATTGTATGTTTTGCAGGTCAGCTCTTTATGAGACTTTCTAGCCACTTCTACAAGGTACAAACGATTCAATTGTAAATTTAGTGTTAACAACATCACTTTATTTATGTGTTATTATTTGGGGTTCATTGCAAGCAGCTAAAGTGCAGAACCGGCCTGCTATGTTGTTGAAATTGTATTACTGAATGTAGTCTCATGAGTGCTTATAAGCAATCAACCTGTTTGGTTTTGGGAGTGCTTAAAAAGAGGTCTGACTTCTATAAATCCTCACAAAAGTTGTCATTTTTGTAAGACATCGTGGTTAAGTCTTGGAAACAATGATTGGTTTCCGGGAAAATCAATTTTAGACCTCTGCATATTACACTATTATTTGTTGGTTATCATTCGTACCAGTTTCAGGTTGGTTCTTAGTTCTTACATTACCAAGTCTGTGTCAGTTCAGCATGGGGGAGCTTAGTCAAGGTTGTTTCTGTTTTCACTTTTTTTCTCAATAGGCTGTGAAATATTGTGTGAAGCTCATCTCTTGAGCTTATGTGATCTTCACTAGAGGCTAGCTCTGTAACAAGTTTCATGATGCGATCATTCTATCTATTGGTCTATGAGGCGTCTTGAGTTTGCAATTGTGAATTTAGAGAGAGAATATGTACAAAGAAGAAAGAGAAAGTATCTTTTGTTAATATTCAGAACATGTGTTACAAAGTAAAGGCTTCTGCTTATATATAACTTTACTTAACAAAGAGATTAACGAATTCAATTAAACTTTTACACTTCTACACTATGATGCGGTAGCCTTTTCACATTATATTCCTACCCTTGCCTTCTCTTTTACACTCCCCCACAAGTTGAGAGTAGGAAGGTACTAAACTTGCAACTTGGTCAATTATGTGTAATGTTGATCCATAGATAAACACATCTTAATTGAGCCTTAGTGTCATCAACATACGCTGGATTATTAACTTGAGCCTTCATTTGATTCCTAACATAGTTAAGAGTCCATCTATTTATGTTTTGTTCTAGCATGAATTATAGGGTTAGCTGCAATTTGACTTACATCAGACAATGATTTCTTTTATTGGTTGTTTGTATCTGCCCGCTGCATATGCACATCAGTGGCGGATCTAGAAGAAAAATTCAAGGGTATCTTAAATTTTTTTTTTGACCTAAGGGTATCCTAATATTTGCTCAGGGGCATTCGATAAATAAAACAGAGAAGAAAAAAAATTGCACTAATTTTGCACTTCGCCGGCAAGTCATAGATCTGCCTGTGATTCACATGTGCCCCTTGACTTTGGCAGATGGTGGCTTATTGCATATGTGATATATAAGTGATCTGGTTCTATGGCAACAAAATGTATTTTGTTGAGTCTGCAGTATATGTAGTTTTTTTCATGCATGGTGAGATGTGTGGTTACATGTGCAGTAAACATAAAAAACGAGGATCAGAACCAATCTGAAAACATAGATGGCTGGCAGTAGCTTACGTTACAACCTTTGTCGAGCTTGTAACTTATCACCTATCTTGCTACCTCTATCTGAAATCGTACTTTTGATGAACTATACGCAACTCCACTCTTTCTTAACGTGTTTTCGTTTTGCAAATAATTTGTTTTAGGATCAAGCCAAAAAAGCCCTAGAAAGCACAATTGGTGGCAAGAAAACCGAGTTTGAGAAGTGGGACAAGGAAATCAAGAAGAGAGAGAGGAAGCGGGTGGAGGCGGTGGTGGCGGCGGAGATGGTTTGGAAAAATGTTGGGAAAAATGCTTAGTTAGGTTAATTTTTTGGTATTAAGTTTTCTTGTAATGGGCTAACCGTATCTTTAATCAATTTAAATAAGATATTACAAGGTGCCAGCTAGGTAATGGAACATTTGACTGGTTTTAGGTTGTCTCTAATAGGATTCGCCTTTTGTTCACCTATTTTTTTCTATCTTGAGGTTTATCTCTACCACAAGTTGTGTACCATCTGTGCTTTCCTTTTATTCATAATCTGTGAAATATGACTTTTCTGCTCCATTTTATGCCCACCGATGCTTATGCATTTGACTTTTTTTTTTTTTTCAAATGGTTAACTGGGAAGTAGTCAATATGTCAATAATGTTACTCTTCAAGCGGGTCTTTCTCAAGGTCCATTTCTTTTACATTATTGCCATTTCATACAAAACCAACTTATTATTGACGTGTCTTCCACGGACATGACATCATGATTAAAACTCAAGGGTTTTTTCTTTATATATATATGTGTGTGTGTAAAATATTTCATTATGAAGCTATATTCAATCACAATAATTATATATATATATGTATGTATATATATGCGTTCAAAAACACGTTAGTATATATAAAATAAAAGCATGTTGGTATTTTTTATAGGTAACAGTTTCAACCGTTTTTACCAAAAACATGGGTGATTCGGTTTATGTTTATCTTTAGTGGATCAAGTGAGTAAACTTTTAAATATTGTATAAAGATGGAACAAATCAAATGGGTCAAAATGGATGCGATTTGCAATATGGGTCATATATAGTATATTAGTTATATGCAAAGTTCAAGAAAAGGGGAAAAGTGTATTTGACATGATTGAGTCAAAGTTTGATAATACGGTTTTTACTTCACAAGAAGCTTTGGTTGGTCCTCCAGAACAACGTTTTGTATCTGTTAAACATGAAGTTTAGTCTCCAGTTATATCATATTTCTTGATTTTTTTTACACGACTTATAGAGAAAACATAAATACAATCCACTTTGTTGGTAAATTTTGTAATATGTCACTTTATTGCATTAATTTTATCTATACACTTATGATTAATGTAATTTAAATTTTCCAACCCGGGAAGCAATCCCGGGTGATAACCTAGTAATGGTATGAATCATTATTAAATTCAAGTAAATATTAGACGGGTGTTACAAAAACAATGTTGTTATTATGTTTTAAAACTTAAATTTATGGATGACATCATGGATTTATCATATAGTTGTTTGTTATGGTTGAATGCAATGATATTAAGCAAGTCACACAAAATCACGCTTCCGCAAAAGTCAGGGTGTGACATATCTTCAACAGCGATTTCACACTGCAAGTCCTCTGTTTCCTAACCGCAACCGATCGAGTGAGAAAATGCTTATCAACGGCGGATTTCACCGGCGATTTTGCGGTGAAAACAGGTTTGTGGTAGTGTGTGAGAGAGAAAGTGTGGAAGTGTGGAGGTGAAACGACGGATTTCACCGGCGACGACACCACTGTTCCCATCCTCAACATCACACCACCCCCCTGCGACGGCACCACTGTTCCCCTCCTCAAAATCACCTGATCATCATAACCCCGTTTCCCCCAAAATCAAAACCCATCGTCGTTTGTTTTCGATATCATCTCAAACAGACTTCTAGATCCAGATTAAGCAGTGTTTGGTGGTGTGGGGTAGGTGGTCGCAGTGGGTGGTGGCCAATGGTTCTTGAACATGGGATTATGGTGGTAGGGTGGATGGCAGCGTAGGGTTATGGTGGGGTGGAAGGCAGGACGGTGGTGGTGTTAAGTGAGAGAGAGAGAGAGATAGGGTGAATATAAACTGATTTTTATATAATATATGTTTTCATCAGCATGCCACCTCATTAAAAAAACGCCACGTCATCTAAAATTAGCCATGTAGAACAACAAAACTAACCAAGTTAGTGTTTGGTTAACGACGGGGTGACACAGCAACCCAAGTGTTAAGTTGGGAGTGGTGGGAGCCAAAGGCAAAGTTGAGAGTGCCAGCGACCAAATGGTAATAGTTGGTGGTGTTTAAATCCATTAACCCTTTTTAAATACCCCAGTTTGGGTACATACTCGGGTACGGGTATCACCGGGTATCGGTTTTTCGGGTATTGCTAATATCCGAGTTCGGGTATTGGCCTAGATAACCATACCATGTGTATCTGAGTTCAAGTTTTCTATAATCGGGTATTAGAATACCCTATTTCTATGTTTCGTTATGAAATCCGAGATGACAACCCTTCTTAACACTTCACCTCCTTCAACCCCACACCAAAGTACAAAAACACCGGGTCAGTAGCACCTTCCTTGTAGGAAGCAAACACCATGGAAGTGTCATCATGCAAGCTCTCCTGAACAAAACTACAAAACATAATCAAGAACACTTAGGACTCTATATAATGGAATGCCATATTCATAGCAAAACTATGCAAAGAAACAATTCAACAAATAACTTACAACTGGAGGCCGCTAAGCTTGCCAAGAAGAAACTTTGTTGCTGCCTCGATGTTCTTTTTGAAGAATTCTTGTTTCTTTCCGTCATGCTGGAACAAAGCTGCACAACAGCAACTATAATACCCATTTTGAACCTGGTATCGGGTGTTTGTAAAGCCTGGTCCGGGTAAGGGTTCTCAGTTGGAATATCGTACCTGGTCCATACCTGTAGGGTAGGGTCGAGTTCGGGTTGTCAAAACCCGGTTTTTAGAATATCTGGGTCCGGGTACTTTTTCCGGCTCCGGGTTTTTTATGCACCACTAATTACGGGTTAAAACTACTCTCTCGTGGCAATTTTTTTTACATAAATGCAAAATTATTACAATTAGAATAAACTAGTAAGATTACCCACGCTACGCTGCGGGGTTTCGATCGATATCTATTTTGGTTCAGTATAGCAACCGAATGAAATATGTTCAAAATAATATTTACACATGTTCAACCGAAACCATAAAAATAAATCTAAATTGAACGCTATCTTAAATATAACTTTAATGAAAAATTACGTCTAAATGTAAACCAACTTAAATCTATAATGACACATGCATACAAATAAGCAAGTAAGAAAATATTATTTTTTTAAAGTTAAAGAATAGTACGGCGTGTTGCGGCGGTGTCGAAACGTAAAGTGACTTAAATTTATACCGTCTAATGAAAATATATTATATTTGACCCGAGTTATTTCCGAACAAAATTTACGTCAAAATGTAGATCAATTGAAAACGTACATAAAAATAAGCACGAAAACGTATGATATTTGACCCGACCCATTTTCGGAAACAAAAAAAGATTACGTCAAAATGTAGACCTAAAGTTGTAACACCTCAAGTTCTATAAATAAGTGAAATAGAGTTATAAATTGCTTAACTAATGGGTTTGGGGGTTGAGGTTAAAATTTTTTAACATCAGTAGTTTATATTAACCTTATACTTGACGGGTATTTACCCGTTAGAAATCTGACGTGTTTTGAGACAGGTTTAGAATAAGCTTAACTAATTGGATCTGGGGTTTAGATATAGGGGCTGTTTGACAACATCTGAATGGTTAAGTGTTGAACCAGTAAGAGGTCTGAATCATTAAGTGCTGAACCAGTAAGAGGTCTGAACCATTAAAAGCTAGTATAAAGCTTAACCGTTTAGAGGCAAATGTCTGCCAAATTCAGATTAGAGGTCTTAACCATTCAGACTCGTTATAATGTTTAACTATTCAGAGGCAATTGTCCGAACCATTCAGACATCTGCTCCTGAAATAAACAGTCTGAACTATTAAGAGCCCCATTAAGAGGTAAACAAATAGCCCATAAGTCTAATTTTAAGTTGTGAGTTAATTGCCCGGGTAGTCCTTGTGGTTTTACATTTTTTTTCACGTTTAGTCCCCAACTTTTCAAAATAGCATGTATGCTCCCTGTGGTTTAATCGTTTGTTACTCGTATAGTCCCTACAGTGGATGGAGGTTAGTTTGTTCAGTTAAATACGTATGAAATGACTGAAATACCCTCATTCTTAATATAAATAAATAAGCCAAAAAAATATGATTGGTCATTAAAACAAGTGGGCCCCACCATTTAATTTAATAATAAACTTTAATTCTTCCCCCCCTCTCCCTTTGTATCTCTTCTCCACCATCTCACCTTCATCACCATCTACCACTGCCAGGGGCCAGCCACTACAGCCTCCACCCTACCACCACCAGCTATCACCGTCTCCATTCTCAAAACTTTCAAAATCTAAAAAAATTAAGAACAAGATGAAAATAGAAGGTTAAGAGTATCATCATTCGTCATACGCACACATCACAATCTTCAAACGTATCACTGATTTGTTCATACGCATCATAGTTCATACGCAATCTGTTTTTATCAGGTCTGATTCAGAGATTTGCTATTGTTGAAGGGAAATCTGAATCAAAAGTTGTAGTTTTCAATTTTCATATCATTGATTCAGATCGGAATCTATAAACAGAAAAACGTTTATGATTTTTAGCTTGAAGTTGAATGACGAGATAGAATTTGTTTGTCAGCTGAGTTATTCGAATTCGCTGATTCATTTCTTGTTCGAAAAGTATATATAATAGAACGAAAAAGTGGAGTATCGATTGCAGGTTGTTTGCTGATTTGAGTTCAGATCTAATATTCTATTGAAGAAGAAGACAATTTATTTCAGATCTGAGTTTGAGTCTGCTGTTTTGTTATAAACAATTGCAGGTTTTTTACTTGTAAATAAACGAAGAAGAAGAGTGATTTTAATTGTTTTGGTTTAGTGTAAAGAACAGACGAAGAAGAGTGATTTTAATTGAGGATCTATCATAAAAACTTAAAAGGTTTAGGTTTAGGTGGTAAAAGGTTTGGGTGACAAAATAAGGAAGATGAGGGCATTTAACACAATAAGGGTATTTTTGTAATTTTACACACAATTAACTGAATAAGTTAACAGCCATCCAATGTAGGGACTATCCGAGTAACAAACGATTAAACCACAGGGAGCATACATGCTTTTTTGAAAAGTTAGGGAATAAACGTGAAAAAATGTGAAACCAGAGGGACTATCCATGCAATTAACTCTTTAAGTTGTTAAAACTTAAAAATTTCAGTTTCGAAATTAACCCCTCGATACCTTCAAAATCCACAAAAACCAAGCAACCTTCCATTTTGGCTCATTTCTCATGGAGCCACCACTCAACAAACTCTCGCCGGAAAATCATCCGTTGCCGGAGACTGTTACAACAGCGTCGGAAAACAACAACAACAACGATCGAACCCTAGCATTCATCAAACAAATAGCAAACAATTCAACTTCCTGTCGTTCATCTTCATCATCCACCGAGTTAATCGCCTCCAGCGAAGATCTTCTCACCGAAATCTTCCTCCAGTTACCGGTAATCTCACTCATCCGATTCACATCCGCATCAAAGCAATGGTATTCCTTAATCAAAAGCCCTAATTTCTCTCTCATCCGAAACCCTAACCTCGATCCACCTTCCGGCCTGTTCTTCGAAGGTTGGGATGCCAGATCTAAATATCATTACGTGCCGTTACAAACCGGTAATTCTGATCATTCCGTTAATTCCGTTATTAAGCCTCCGTTTACAACCCTAGGGTTTGATACCGGCGTTATTAAGATTTTACAATCTTGTAACGGTTTATTGTTGTGTGGAAATGATTTACAAACGTATTATGTGTATAATCCGACAACTAGTAGGTTTGTTACACTTCCGAAACATAATAATTATAATTCGGATACCAGTTGTTATATGACATTAGCTTTTGATCCTACAAAATCATGTCATTATAAAGTTGTGTGCAATTATATGTATAAGGCTATGATGATTGAGATTTACTCGTCGGAAACGGGGAAATGGAAGGTGTTGAATGAATGTATGGATGATTTGGTGGATGTGGATCGCGGTGTGTATGGACATAATGCAATACATTGGATGAGTTTTCCGAATCGGCTGGTTTATTTGAAGTTGGATGAGGAGGTGGTTGATTATATTGATATAGATACGCCGGATACGAGTGTTTATGGGACGATTCTTGATGAGTTTTTAGCGGAGTCGTGTGATGGGATGCTGCTTGTTGTACGGTGTTGTAGGATGAGGAGATTGAATGTTTATGAGATAAAGAGGGATTATTCAGAGTGGCGGATTAAGTATCATGTTGATCTTGAAGAGGTTATTAAGGTTTATCCGAATATGGTGACGCGTCTTGGGCTTCATTTTATTGTTCAGGCGCTTGTGGTGGGGGAACGGGAAGAAGATTCGTTTGTTGTGTTGGAGCTTCCTGGGAAGCTTATACAGTATAAGTTTATGGTGAATACGATCTTCCAGCTTTGTGATTTTAGCAAGAAGAGTCATCATCAAGGTGGGTTCTTTCCGAAGACTATCTTCCAGCTGTCTGATTTTACACCTGAGAATCGTCGGTTTATCAATGGAAGCTGTTTCCCTTTCATTCCGTCGTTGGCTGCCGTCTGAGTTGATGTACATATGCAGATATGCTAGATGATATTGGTATGTATATGGTTTGAAAGTTTTCTGTTTTGTTAGGTTGTTGATTCTGCTCTACTTGTGGTGGAGATATTTTGTGGTTTTTAGTTGCAAACATATATTATCTTGATAGAATGATCATGGTCTTTGAAACCAACTAACAGTGGGTGGAAAACCAAGCTGTAAATCTCTTTTTGTAATCTAGTTAACAAAAAGATTATTTAGGAACCCAACAACTTAAACAAATGACTTTTGTACTCTTTAGACCGCTTTGCTTTCTCATCTATGCCTTGGTCACAACTTAAATAGTTCTTAATTTGCAAAAAAAGACAGGAAGCTGGGTCTGGTGTGGTGGTGGACGGCTCTAAGTTGTAGCCCCACCGCACAAAGTATTGATCTTGTAGTGCTCTCACGGAGTCACGGAGGGTGCCAGTTGCAAAAATGCCATGTTCATGAATCGATATGCCTTAAATGATGTATGTTTGTGATGTGCATATGTACTTCAAACACCCTTTTAACTCTGACCGATTCCATTAAGAGGCTACCAAACAGCCCCTTAGTGTGCTTCAAGTTCTTGATTGAGTTGATGTGAATGCTATGTTAGACCAATATCACCGAGTGGTCATCCGATAACTAAGATTCTCACACTCTTCATCAAACATTTGGACTTGTCATATAATACTACTAACTTCACCTTATATAAACATAAAGAGGTACTTAAAACAACACACTCAAAACTGTTTACAAAATATATAAATCAAAACTGTTAATAAAGAGTCTGTTGGATGGTTAAACCAGTTCAGTTTGGTAGTGAATTGTCTACTTGGTATCCATAAGTGGTCATTTGTATGGTAGCTAATTGAGAAATACAAAACAGATTTTCACAAGGGCTGGTTAGTTTATTTTAACAAACGCTTTGCAAACCTGAATAACCCTGAAAAGCAGAAAACCGGCTCATATATGACTGTGATGTCTTAAACAGGCCTACGCTAGCTTCAGAGTTTGGCTTGGCTTCAAAACAAGTACGTGTTCCATTCATATGGATTTCAATAAAGCAAGAAAGTGAGATTCATAATTACTTTTGCTTGTGATCATACAAGCAACATATAGTCCATGGATCTCAGGCAACCCATTTTAGTTGGAGGAAGAACGAATATATATAATAGCCACGACTCACAGTTGTAGAAGAAATAACCCTATATAACAGTTATGACTCACAGTTGTAGAAAAAATAACCCTATATAATAGTTACGACTCATTATTGTACAAATAAGAACAAAAGAGTCACTCGAGCTCAAGCCTTGAAAAAAGGGAGTAGTCTCATGGTTGAAGGAAGAAGGTAGGGGCGTCAATCGTGTTGAATTGTTCAACCTGAACACGATCCATATATTTATTCGTGTCAAAAGCACATAAAAAAATTGTATGAGTCAGATTAACTTGATTTTAGTCAACTATATTACCATACCAATCACGAGACACGTGTAGTTTAACCCTAGAGAGGTAAGAGAGAAATATTAAGAAAATAATGATTATAAGCTAAGAGTAGAGCTATAAATGAATCAAACGAACACGAACACGTCATTCTTCGTGTTCGTTCATTAAGGATATAGTGTGTTTACGAACAGTTCATGAACACTTACCGAACGAGATTTTCAATTTGTGTTCGTTCATTAAGGAAATGAACATGTTCACAAACGGTCACGAATACAGTAGTGGTTAGAGGTGGATGGTGAGAGGGAGTAGCGTTAGAACTTGAAGCCCTAATCATTGAACGAAGGTCAATAGTATTTCTTGATGTGAATAATGAGAAGGAAAGTGAAACGGTGCATAAACAAGATAGAGGTAGAGTTTTCTATTTTATTTGTTTAGGTAATGAGATAAATAACAATTAAAGAATATAAAACGTTTAGATAAATAAATAAATGCTAAAATCTTTAATGAACAACAAAAACAAACAAACATGAACGAATGTTCACATACACATTACCGAACGTTCTCGAACACAATTGAACGAACGAGACATCTGTTCAGGCCCGTTTATTTAACTAACCAAATGGAATATCTTGTTCATGTTCGTTCAGTAACTAAATGAGTGAACGTAAACAAACTTCCCTCCAAACGGTTCACAAACTGTTCGCTAAACATTCGACTCATTTATAGCCCTAGCTGAGAGGGTGGAAATGTAACTCTAAAATTTTACAGTACTTGGTTACTAACCGGATGTTAACGTTAACCAACGATTATACCCTCTTTGAAAAAGGGGGCAAAATCAAAGGGGTAAAAAGGGCACATTGAGCCATAGTTTTATTTTCATATTATTATCACACTATAAATAAGCAACATGTTGTTGCTTCATATGCTTGTACCCTATGCATAGGGTGTTTCCCAAAAAAAAATTAATTTTTCATTTTCAACCTATAACTTTTTTATCTTTTACATTTTAACCTTTTTGATTTTTTTTACTTTTAACCTTAAAACTTTTTATCTTTTACAATTTAACACAAAACTTTTTTCTATTCAACTTTAGTCCCTCATACTTTTATCTTTCACAAATTTTCCGTTTTGTTGCGAGTCAACACGTCGCAACGTGCATGGGGGTTCAATGTTTTTTCGTCTATTTTTTTAGTTTGACATGCCCCGTCGCAACGCGTCTATTTTTCTCCGTTTGACAAGTTTATCGCAACGCGGAGGTTCCAAATGGACTTAGTTATTATTTTCTACGTTTTACATTACGTCTAACTTTTGCATTAACATGACGCAATGGGTGTGCGTGGTTTTACGTCTGTTTTTTGTTTGATGTTATTTACGAGCTTTTCTGATGTTGGTGGTTGCTGTCAATGGTGTGGCATTAGTGCTACTTGGCATGATTTTACGAACGTATTTAACCTATTAAGCTTTCTATTAATAATTTGTTTCGAGTTTACCCCTATACCTCATTTACTTAAAAAAAATATTTTTTACGTGCATATTTTTATGTATGTGTTGGTATGAATTCAATTGGTTCTACGTTTTGACGTAAACTTTTCTGAAAACGAGCTAGGTCAAATATAATACGTTTTCATATAAGAAACCATTTTTAGGTACATATTTTTATGTACGTTTCGGTATAAATTCAAGTTTGTGTATCTTTTGACGTAAACTATTTTGGGAAACGAGTCAGGTCAAATATAATATGTTTTCGTGCTTATTTTATGAATGTTTTGTAAAATTTGTTTCGAATCGAGTGGAGTCAAATCAGAGTTTCTTTTTTTTAAAAGCTCTAATTAATCTCTTTTAATTATACGTGTCAACTTTTCCGTTACATGTGTTACGTTTTCTATGTATGACTCGGGTCACATACAATACGTTATGATTGTACGGTATAAGTTTGATTTACTTTATGTTTTGATCAAATCACAATGCTTATATATGTTACATTGAGTTCAATCGGAAATGTCTAAACACGCGTTTTCATATGATTAACACATCACTTAACGTTTGGACTAATCTATTTGATGTTTGGACGTACCCGCGCGGCAACGCGCGCGGGTCTTATTCCTAGTTATATTATAAAAAGTAAACCAAAAAGATTTGTTTTTCTGGAGCACAGAGAGTGTGTGGTGAGAATAGAGAGGGATTTTGGCAATGGCGACTGCCATTTACGGTCGACTTCGTGCTTCCCCTAATCGGCATCTTCTTCATTCCAAATCAGGTATAAATCTTCATCGATTACTGCCACAGGTTTACTCGTGTTTCCTCTTGATTGAATATTCATAGTTAATCGATCCAGATATTATTTGTTTGTTTTTTAACGATCAGTTTTTTTTTCTCTGCTCTAATTGTAATAAGGATTTTGGTTGTGCGTTAGGCCATTTGAATCAACCGGCTTTCGTTGTTTACAATGTTAATTTGTTAATGAAATCGACAGGCTAGGGTTTTTTACATTTTAGCTCACTTGTTGGGGCTCTAATTGAGGTTAGTCAAATTAAACGTATGGTACTGATGGATTTAATCATAGATGGCGCAATAGTCAGGATTAGAACAAACAACTAGCGAAATTATATCCGTTTCTGTAAGAATTATTATGAACAAGAAATTTTTAACATTTGGTTGTGGTGTTTTGTATGTTGAATGAAAAAGAAGCATAGGCCATGGTTGTTAATGGCCAATAGTGACAAATAGCGTTAAGGTATCTATATGCTACATAGCGAACAGGGATAAATAGCACGAGGCTATTTTATAAATATCGATACACTAGAATTTAAAAAAAAAATGTATGTATATTATATCAAAATACTTTGGTGTTTATGCTATTTTACGTGTATATTTAACAAAAACCTAAAATCCAGCTTTTTTATAGCTATGCTATATTTAATTGCTCTTTATATTAAAACAACAAACTGTCGCTATTATCGCTATCTATCGGCTATCGCTACAACCCTAATAGCGAGCCTAGTCCTATATGCTACATAGCGCGCTATAGCGATCGCTACGCTCGCTATTGACAACTATGGCATAGGCTATCAGTGTGATTGTGAATTGTGCCGTTGTAAGTTGTAACTATGTCGGCCTGTACACATGCTTGGTCTTGGACAAAGAATTATTCACTGTTCTTCACTTATATAATTAGAACTTGTTTTCTATCCAGTTGATGTACATTTGGTTCCTAAATCCTGAATTTGTAATGCATCTTTATCTGTACAAGGGTCTACATGACATGTTCTGAACTATAAATTAGACCACCCTGTAGCTTGTATTTTGGCCTAGTGGGAGTTTGTAAATGCGTGCAATCGTGCAACACATTTGTGGATTTATTATTCTTTTCTGCATACACATAATAATTAATCATGTTTGGATGCGTATGCCTCTCTAGAATAATGATGTTTATACACCTGCCATCATTTATGAACTCTAGCTTATATAAGAGTGACAAAGGATGGGATTGCAAAACATTAGATATAACCGCTCATGTTAAAATATTAAATTTGGTCTAACTAATATTCTAGACTTAATTAAAACAAAGAATACAAACAAAATTGTTAGAAATCTCTGTGATGATCTTTTTGAGAGTTACTGACCCATTTCTTCACTCCTTTCTTGCCTTCCCACTAATAAACATATGAGGCAACCATTTGGGTTATTGGTTCTTCATTTATCTCCCACAAATGTAAAGAAAACGCAGGGCCGGCCCTGAGAATTCGTGTACCCTGTTCGAGCTCGAAAAAACGTGCCCTTAGGCCTTAACGAAATTGAGTATTGGGCTCACTAAAGGTCTAAACCTAATGCCAGTGGACTAATAACTAATATAAACGATAAAAATAGTTTTGTAAGTGGGCCTATGTTGGTGTTTGTATGGGTATACCCTATTAATTTTTTTTACATATAGATATCGGATTTTTTTTAGAATACCGTGCCCTGGCCGGTGGTCCTCCCCGCCCACCCTCAGGGCCGGGAGAAAATGTCCCCGAGCTCCTAAAACTCAAAACGAACATAATTTTCAATTTATCATAAGTGAAAAGCATAGTTATCAATAGCGTCTATGGCGGCCATATGCCGCTACAAGGTACATGTCGACCACATAGCGACTTCCGACGCTAATTGCGGCGAAAAATTCCGGCGACGGTGCTGCTTTCAGCTGGAAACCAGGAAGAAGGGGGAAGAAGAAGAGAGCGGCTACGTATACGAGTGTTTTAGGCTTTTAGGGTTTAAATAAGTTTAGGTATTTAAACATTTAAAAGTCAATATAATGGATTGACCTCTTCATGTTGTCAATTGGTTGATAGCTACAACTAGTGCTACCACCCGTTTGCTCACAAGTCACAATGGGTAATGGGATGCCACCAAACAACACCATAGTAACAAACACAATGTGTCGTCAGGATAGTACTGAGCTCTAAATTGTAAACCGTCGTGTATCACACAAGGTGGAGGTCTAAAATGCTAGATACGTTCTAGCAAACGTTTTGCTACAACCCCAACGGGAGAAAGTTTATCATCATATATTTAAAGTTGTTTTCTAATAAAAAGTCTTTGTTAGGAGTCAATTATTGTAGTTTTGCCCCTCATGAAAGAGTGTATTATTGTTGGAAAGTTTGAAAAATATAAAGCAAACAACTGAAAGATAATTTACTCCTGGAATCAGTTTGAGATACGTATGTTCATTGATAATTCTTTTGTAAGGTGATTATGCCTAGGCACATTGGTAATTTGCTTCTGTAGATACCTATTATTTGTGTCATATTTGGTTATGTCATTATGTTTTTAATTACAGGGGAAAAATACTTGCTCCATAAACAAAGCTCAAAATGGACCACGGTTATGTCAATGGCACCCCCAAGGCTGGAAAAAGGTGGCGGGGTGTTGGATAAACCGGTTATAGAAAAAACAACACCTGGCCGAGAGTCAGAGTTTGATTTAAAGTACGTATGTTAGTTTACACGTAAACAAACTTTTCGTCGTGTTAGAACAGTGGCTTATAGCTTCTCGATTTGTTTCAGGAAATCAAGGAAAATGGCACCACCTTATCGTGTGATGTTACATAACGATAACTATAACAAGAGGGAATACGTTGTGCAAGTGTTAATGAAGGTTATACCTGGAATGACTGTTGACAACGCAGTTAATATCATGCAAGAGGCACACATCAACGGTTTATCGGTGGTGATTGTTTGTGGACAGGCGGACGCAGAAGAGCATTGCACACAGCTCAGAGGCAATGGGCTTTTAAGTTCAATTGAGCCCGATAGTGGAGGTTGTTAGCTCGAGTACATGCGTCCTGAGAAAACTATGATGGTTGTCATTTGTAAGTACTAGGATTATGGTAATGTTTCAATAATCAAAAGTACAATATATATATAATGAATGATGACATACGTGATTACCAGATGTTATGCCAGTACTGGTCAGCCTCCGAAAGATGTATAGTATACTTTGTTGTGTTCATGGCGTGTTTTCAGTCTACTAGTAAATATATGCCATGTTCCAACACTTGGTTTCTATGAATTTTATATGTATCTTTTGTTGCGACTTGCATTCTGAGAAATTGAATTTGAAACACTTTTATAACTTAAGACCTACATGGCTGAGAGTAAATCCATTATTGAGCCGTATATAAAGCAACCATAATCACCACACTTTATAACCAATTTGACCTAGTGGTGCACAAAAAACCCGAACCCGGACCCGGGAAAAAAACCCGGAACCGGGTATTATAAAAACCGGGTTTTCTACACCCGAACCCGAACCCGACCCTACCCATAGGGTAGGGACCGGGTATTCATATTTGATCTAAAACCCGAACCTGGAACCGGGTTTTTTTATACCCGGTTTATACCCGAAACCCGGTTTTTATAAATACCCGGAACCGGTTTTTATAAATACCCGGAACCGGGTTTTATAAATACCCAGAACCGGGTTTTTTTATACCCGGTTATATAGCTAATTTCATCATCAGATTGAAGCTCTAATGGGTCCAAGTTTGTTCTTATACTAAGTTTGTTCTTATACTACCCTTGAAAAGTGTTGGTTCTTGAGGGATGATACTTAGTTTCATTCTAAGGTCCTTTAGTCCTATAGAGCAAATGTCCAAACCGTCTATATGAATTGTTCCACTATCAGGTTCTACCAGACGGAAAAGTGCAGTTATTAATGTTGTTTTTCCGCTCCCTGTCCGTCCAACAATGCCGATGCGGGTCCCTTCTTTGAATGTGCAAGAAGCATTAATACCCGGTCGGGTTTTTTTTAATACCCGGTGCGGGCTTTTTCCCAACCCGATGCATATCCGAACCCTACCCGATGAATACCCGAACCGGACCCGAACCCGGAAATAGGGTATTATAATACCCGGGTTTTATAAAACCCGACCCGAACCCTACCCGAACCCGGGTATATAGGGTATACATTTTTGGTAGAAAACCCGGACCCGACCTGGTTTTTAAGAAAACCCGATTTTGTAAAACCCAATCCTACCCGAACCCGGTTCCATACCCGGAACCGGTTTTTAAAAAAACCCGATTTTTGCACCACTAATTTGACCTAGCCCAAACCTCTCTAGGTTGTTTCTAAAAGGGATAATCACAAAAATTGACATCCTGACAGTCATTTTGCAGAAACAGACATTAACTTTTAGCAAATTTAAAAGGACATTCAAAGCCAACCAATCGCACAACATCAAATAAGCCGATTGGCTAAGACTTCACTGGCACAATAAAGCATGAAAAGTAATAAGAACGTGGTATGGTGGGGCGGGGGTTTGGGGCATGGGTTGACGCGTGTAATTTGAAAATTCAATTCACAAACCCATTTTGTATGGGGTACAGTGGGCTTGGCGTGGCCAAGCCACATCATTTTTTTAATATATATATATATAGGTAAAGAGTATTGTACAAATCTCCTTATCGTACATTACGTACGCTACAATCTCAGCCGCCCGATCATCTTCCCGCATTGAATTCGCATGTTTTTTTGTACCACATGGGAAATTGTTACAAAAAAGCAACATGCTATTTCATCAAAATTAACACATGTGAAATTGGTACAAAAAACAACATGCGAATTCATCAAAAATTATCACATGCGAAATTGTTATAAAAAAAACATGCTATTTCATCAAAATTATCACATGCGAAATTGGTACAAAAAAACATGCGAATTCATAAAAAATTATCACATGCGAAATTGTTATAAAAAAACAACATGCGATTTTAAAATGCGGAAGATGATCTGATGGCTGAGATTGTAGCGTACGTAATGTACGATAAGGGCATTTGTATGATAACCGGCCTCTATATATATATTTATAACCATTAAAAACTACATAAACATACAAAATAATTATCAAAATAAAAAACTATCATTCTTCGTCGTCTTCGTCGGTTTCGAACCCAGGAGTCTCTTCCTCATCGTCTTCGTCTTCCACGATAGCTTTCACCACCGCCGCGATCGTTTGTAGAAATATTTCCGCATCATCGTTAGATGATGATGACGATACACTTGAACTTGAAGAACTCATGGCAAGATTGTGTTTTATGTGTTTGATATTGTGTGAGAAAAATGTTAAATATGGTAATGTATTTATAAAGATTTTTTTTAAAACATGCCCCAACGGCTAGTTTGAATTGGCCATTCACAGCCCGCCATGTCACCTTGCTAGACCCGCCCCACGCCCGGCTTCAAACCCCCGCCCCTTGGGCCACGCCCCAACCCAAGCCCACCCGGAGTGGTGGCTTGGGCGTTTTCCCCCAACCCAAGCCCCATACCCCATAGTCTAAGGGTCTATGAAAAGTGCCAATCAAATCAATACATGGGTAAAAGGCCGTTCAAACTTTGGCTACCGTCGCGTAGGCCTTGCTTTTACACGTGTTGCCTTTTGATTGGTTCTCTCGTGATCCCCATATACGTTGTGAGTTTCCGTGCCGGCTAATTCTCCGGCTCAAATTTCATGTCTATTTTATTAATACATTAGGGTTGCAAATGAGCCGAACTTTCAGCGAATAGTTTGTGAAACGTTCGGCAACAAGTTCGTTTGTGTTCGTTCATTTAGTAAATGAACGGATACGAACTAGAAATTTTGTTCGTTTAGTTAAATGAATAACATAAACAAAGGTCATGTTCGTTCATTTATGTTTGTATTCAATAGTTTTTATAAACAAAGGTCATGTTCGTTCATTTATGTTTGTATTCAATGAATAGTGTCTATTTTTTCTTTTATTAATTTTTTATATTTTTTTCGGGTTTTATTATTTATACCTTAATTTTAACATGGACACTTATAGCCCCTCAACATTTCAAAAACTTTCTAAAATGTCATTTTTACTCCGTGGAGTTTTACATGCTTATTTTACGTACACGTCGGTATAATACAAATTGGTTTACGTTTCGACGCAGTTTTTTCCTAAGTTCCGTCAAGTCAAATAGAATATGTTTTCTTCCTTATTTTTATGTATGTCTCCAATTGATTACTCGGTGTCATAAGTTCATGTATTTGTTCTATCATTTTCTCCGGTTTTAATCGTTATTTAGTCAGTACGGTTTTACGCCCTCACCACAAACACGAGGCTTGGTATTCTCTTCATTGATGACCCAGTAAAAATTCAGAGAATTTAAAAACAGGCCAGATCAGCATCCCTACGTGTATAACATCTACTGGCTACAAACACAATAATGGATAACAGATAAGCCTCACAATTTCAACCTCACTTCACCTCTTCTTCCCCCAATCTCTCTGCAACTCCAATTCTTCACTCACAACGATGGCTTCCTCCTTATGAAACCAAATCAATCATACCACCTTTAAACCCTAATCCCAATCTCACATTTCACCTAAATCATGGCCACTGTTGCTTCACTTTCTTTCAGCACCCTCACTCAATCTTCATCCGAACGTAAAACCCCCTTACCATCTCTTCTTTCCGATTCCTCAACCTTTAAGGTTCGCACAAACTTCTCTTTTCATCCAATAACCTTCCGTTCTTATGCCCCTTCTCGCTTCATTGTCCGCTGCATGTCCACCCTAACAGGCAGGATTTTTTTTTTTTTTTTTTTTTTTATGGGTTGTATGAGTTATATTGGCATCTGGGTTTTCTTCAGATCCACCGCTAGTTGCATAGTTTGTCTAATTTTTTTTTTTTTACTTTTTTTTTTCAGAGCCACCACCACCGGTTGCAGAGACAAAGTTGAAGTTTCTGAATGCTTACAAGCGGCCGATACCGAGTATCTACAACACGGTGCTGCAAGAACTGATTGTGCAGCAACATCTAATGAGGTACAAGAAGACTTACCGGTATGATGCAGTGTTTGCTTTGGGGTTTGTTACTGTTTATGATCAGCTTATGGAAGGTTACCCGAGTGATGAGGACCGAGAAGCGATCTTTCAAGCATATGTTAAAGCACTAAATGAGGACCCACAACAGTACAGGTCCATCAAGATTTGGTTCTTTTATCTTGCATTGTTTCGAATGATTGACATTTGTGTGAACTGCAGGGCTGATGCACAGAAACTGGAAACATGGGCACGCGCTCAAGATGCGAATTCGTTGGTTGATTTTGCGTCGAAAACGGGAGAATGTGAGGATATTTTGAAGGATATTGCTGAGAGAGCAGGGGGGAGTGGGAGTTTTAGTTACAGTAGGTTCTTTGCTGTTGGTTTGTTTCGTCTTTTAGAGTTGGCGAATGCAACAGAACCCACCATTTTGGAGAAGGTAATATACACTCTTACCAATAACTGTATCTCCTGTTTTTCATTGAAAGTTGATTCTGTAGTACTTGTGAAAACGGATAGAAAAGGGCATAATTGCAGGAAACTTGTTTATGGTAGATTTGTTTTGATTATGGTGTCATGATCTACTTGAAAACACGGTGACTGTTTAAGTGATACCAGTCGCTATGAGAAGAAACATGTGAATTGATAGGAATCGTATGTTAAGTTTAGCTTAAATAGTATTTTGTAATAGTGGAAGGGGGGTTAGTGTTACTAATACTTTTATAAATAAGGCATTAGTCATGTTAGGAGGGGGGGGGGGGGGGGGGAATAGAATTAGCTAGTTGATAGGCTCATTGCCTTGTGCATGAGTAGGGCTTAGCCCTGGGACCACTTGTGGTAGTTATCCTGTAGATCTTCGGATCATTTCTTTTCATTGAATACAATCAGCAACAATTGAATTCATCATCTCTGTTTTAGCATTCATATCTATCATTGGTCCGACCTGCTCCTTCTGCTCTACAATTCTATACTTCAATTCTCGACCTGCCTGACCTCCGCTTTCTGATTCATATTTCTGTTCGGCTCTACTTGTTATCAGATCTAGATCTTCAATCCGATCTCTCCTCCATTTTCGGATCTGTGTTTCAGTAAGTTCACCGCTCAATTTTAATTCCAATTTGTTTCAGATCCAACGTCCGATATCTTCAACAGAAACGCCGGATATTTTTCAATCTGAATCAGATATTCCTCAATTTTCGGATCTATCTCCAATCAGATCCAACTTCCGCTTCAACTTCGTTCATTTTTTTTAATTCCATTCGTTCCAGATCTGCTTCAATTTCCGCTTCTTCTTCGTTCGATTTCATTATCGGATTTCATTTCCGATTTATTTTCATCGCTCGTCTCATTTTCTGTTCCTGATTCATTTCCGATTCAAATTTCCGTTTCAATATGGTGAATCATAACGCTCGTTTGGATGCTCATGAGCAATTGATTCACAAACTTCAGGACGATTTGACTACTCAGTCGTCGCGTTTGGATTCCATAGCTGCGGCTCTAGAGGCGGATCGTTTGGAGAATTCCGAGTTCCGTAAGATGATGGCAAATTTTGTATGACAACAGGAGAAGAAGATAGCAGATGACGGGTCGTCCGGTTCTGGAATTTTCGATTCCGGTGGTGGATCTCAGGGTCCTTCGCATGGTCTTCCTTATGCGGTGAAGAAGGTTAAATTACCGGAGTTCAACGGGTTCGATCCTCAGGGGTGGATTACGAAGGCTTGTTTGTTTTTCGAGATCAACGAGACGCCGGATAATTTGCGTCTCAAACTCATTCAATTGAGTATGACAGGGGTAGCTCAGTCCTGGTTCACCATTCTCACGCAGTTGCGTCCGGCGATCACTTGGCCTGATTTCCAAACAGAATTATTGTCACGTTTCAGCGGCTTAGCGATCCACAATCCCTATGAGCAATTGGCTACCATTAAACAAGGTGATTCTATTCATGACTTCATCGATGATTTTGAGTACGTGTTATCCTTGGTTCCTCGTTTACCGGAGTCTCAAACTCTTGGCTACTTCGTTGCGGGTTTGAAAGAGGATGTCAAACAACATGTTCGTTTGCATCGCCCCATTACTTGTTTGGATGCTATGTATTTGGCCAAGGATGTCGAGTTGATGCTTCGGCCATCAGATTCCAGTTCTTTGTTGTCGCGTTTTCGGTATTCTCAACCTGTCGGGCTGCCATTGGAAGGTTCCGGGTTCAGACATAATTCATGGGGTACTAGGGTGTCCAAACCTGTTGGAAATTCTGGCTCGGTTAATGGCTTTGGGGCTGCCGGTTCTCGTGATCGTGGTATTCGCTCCTTATCTCGCACCGAGTGGGAGGAACGTCGGAAGAAAGGACAATGCTACAAGTGTGGACAGCCTTATAGTCCTACTCATACTTGTCCCAATGGTAAACTTCGTGTAATGTTGCTTGGCGATGATGAACCGGTTGAATTCGAAGGGCTGCATTTTCAGTTGGAACACTCGGATGATGGACAATCGGATAGGGGTACTCACACAGTTATGGGGTTTTCTACCAAGCCTTGAGGACAAGGCTTGTGTTATGGGGGGAGTATTGATAGGAATCGTATGTTAAGTTTAGCTTAAATAGTATTTTGTAATAGTGGAAGGGGGGTTAGTGTTACTAATACTTTTATAAATAAGGCATTAGTCATGTTAGGAGAGGGGGGGGGGGGGGGGGGAATAGAATTAGCTAGTTGATAGGCTCATTGCCTTGTGCATGAGTAGGGCTTAGCCCTGGGACCACTTGTGGTAGTTATCCTGTAGATCTTCGGATCATTTCTTTTCATTGAATACAATCAGCAACAATTGAATTCATCATCTCTGTTTTAGCATTCATATCTATCATGAATACTCTTAAGTTGCAGACGTTAAGGGGCTGTTTGGCAGCCATTAAGAGGCTACCTTTGAATTAGTCGTCATTAAGTGTGTTTGTTTCACCCAGTAAGTTTCGAAATGATGCTTAATGAAAATTTTACCCCTTTGCCCCTTCACGACTTCACCTGTGTTCATAGCCCTCACCGGACCACTTAGGCACCACCTCCTCGACCCACCACCACATCGCCGTACTTACTTGCTCAGAGTCCCTTACCCAGTCAGACCTCTTACTGGCTCAGTACTTTTACTGGCGCAGAGGTTGCCAAACAACAAACATTAATACTTGACTTTTCTCACAAGCCTTTTATAAAATTCCCATAGTAATCCACAACTTCTGTTTTGTACAAATTAACTCAAAAGTATCTTCTCTTTAATGCTCAAAATGAATGGAATTAATATCTATTCTATGTCGACACTTCAAAATATCAGCCAGCCTTAAGGTTGCCCTCATATAGGCTTGGAAAAGCCAAATAATTGTTCTTTATGTGTCCTGATTATCTTCCACATTAGAAACAAACGTCTTGTGTATTGTTAACAAAATTCAAAGTGAACATAGCGTCACATGTTTTGTGAACAAGGTAATATTCTAGAATCTACGATTCTTGTATGTACGTTTTTATTAAAAAACTTAAAACTTTATTGATGTGTAGATGCGCTTTATTGTCTACAAAAACATGTACTTGTAACTTGTATGTTGTAACACTCCATGTCTTCCCCCATTGGTTGTGGTGTGCAACAGTCAAAGCGGTTAAATTACCTGTGGGCATTTGCCAAAGATTCATCGACACTTGAATCTCGATGGTTTAATTATATTTCTTCAGGACATGGGGCGTTATGCCGTTATGGTCATGTTCTCACAAAGCATATATACACCGTTCATTTTGACAACATTAGTATTATCATACATACCCCCAATTTAAACACGCGAGGCCAAGAATTCTATGTTTATGACTTGCTTTTGGGATTCCAGCTTTGCGCAGCACTCAACATCAACAAAAAGAGTGTTGATAGGGACCTTGATGTTTATCGCAATCTGCTCTCGAAGCTTGTTCAAGCCAAGGAACTATTAAAAGAATATGTCGAGAGGTACTTGCTTCACTTTATAAAACCATGAAACTGTTTATTTTCCATGATATAGACACTTTAATTAATGAGAATTGAGTCGTATATTTTGTTTCGTGTATTCAGGGAGAAAAAGAAGCGAGAAGAAAGATCCGAACCTCAAAAGGCTAATGAAGCGGTAAAAAACTTCTTAGCTGAAAACCTATACGCCAGCAAGTAGCTGATAAATCGTTTAAAAGCATTGTTCAGGGTAAATCGAGCCAATATATTATACTTTTTTACTGTTATGTTTCTTGATATATTTTATTTTCTTGTTAAAATAGACGGTAAGCAATCATCATACAGATTCTAACAGGTATCTAGTATGCATCTTCATTTGTATGCCAATGATTGCTCACCCTCTTACTCAAATTTATTTGTTATCTTTTGATAAAAGTTTTATTGTCCATTCTAGAGATCCATTTTCTAAAGTCTTAAATGCAATGTCCTTGCTATATAACACACTTGTTTGGTAAGCGTATTTTGTACGGTTTATGTGTCCTATTGGTCACCATTGACTTCTCCTACCTTTGCAAAAACCATCGTTAACGTTACCTTCGGTGCAACAAAGAACTGCTATCACTATCACCCCCAACAAGCAAAGATACATGTTTTTTTTGTGTGTGCGCGTTTGTATTTGATTTTAGATTTCGTTTTTGACTTGTGTGTTGGGGGTTTGTTGATAACGTTTTTGTTCACAAATCCGTGTGAATGTGTTTGCTAGCGATGCGAGTTGTTTTCATTTAGGCATGTGATGGTGGTATGGTGATAGAAATGGGAGAGGCAATCATAGGTTCGGTAGGAGGGTTACGTTGTCTTGTTGAAGGTTACATTGCATACGATAAAGAAAAGCGTGAAAAACATGGTCCCTTAAAACATATTTGGTGCCATTACGCATGTTCTTCCAGCCTTGTAGTGCATAATTTTTCTTCTTCCAGCCTTTTTGTAGTCATCCATGTGTTTGGTTAAAGTGATCCATGTGTTTTTTAAGCTAACATTTGATGGTCCTTGGTTTTAGTCCCTAGTTTTGTTAGATCCATTATTTATAATATTCTTAGTTTAGTATGTAGCCTTTTGGTGCTCACTTTGTAACATATCAGATATCACTTGATATATAAAGCCTGTCGTAAATCAATCACGCACTCACAAAACTTACTCACTCTCTCAACTTGCCAAGCGTGCGGCCATTTACCCCCAACACTGTAGGGGAGTTTTATGAAACCGGACGATCAGAGAGGTGTGTATTCGCTAAAACTCTATATGTTTTATGCTTTGATGTTGCATCGGTTAGTTCAAAGATTGACAACGATGATTGGGTTATAGCCGACAATATAGGCTTGCCGTATAGGACAATAAAGAGCTACTATGTAGTCGACGTTACAACAACATTAGCAACCTCACGATATTCAACATCAACACCAGAGCGAGAGATAATAGCTTCGAAGAACAAAATATAAATATATCTCCTAAAAACACACAAAACCTATAATGGACTAATAAGTATCTAAACAAACTCCCCAATCATCGTCTGAGTATGCTATGAATGAGACGTGGATGGCGCATATAGTCACAAATCTAGATAAAAAAACCGGTTTCAAACCAACTCGACCCGACTATTTGAACACCAATTTGTTATCTCGATCTTTAAAACCTGTTAACAAACCGATTCGTTTGTAAAAAAACGGTTTAAACCACCGGAAAAAGACTGGTGTTTTTTTTAATCCCAACCAGGTTTAACTATACTGTTTTTTTTAGAAAAAGAATGTTCTTTATTTGAAGTATCAGCAATGTAAGAACCATCTAATTACTACTCAACTTAAATAATAATTCATAGGATTTTATATAAAAAGAGTCTTAATTAAAACATAAGTTAACAAAACAAAGTTCTAAATAACCATATACTAGTCAACTACCGACTAGCTTAAACATTCATGACATGATTAGCAAATTGTTTACATCAAAAACATTGTCTAGACGAAGTCATCCCAAAAGCATTGTTTAAACATAAACTAAGTTAACGCGGAAGCTTCCAAAGTTGTGTTCGGTTCTTCAAAAAACTTGCTCGATCGCCATCCGGATAGTTCCCTTTATTACCTAAGGTCAAAACCACTTAAAATGTTAGTTTTGACATTTATATGAAGTGAATAAACAAGTTCCAAGCATTGAAACATGCAGAAATAAAATAAAATAAAATTTCACCCTGTCGCGTGGCGCGGGGGAGGAGGTTTTCCAGCATGTTCAGTTTTGTGACCTGCACTTGCTGCCAGTTCCGGAAATTCAGATTTTTAACTTAAAACGACCATAACTTTTGACTCGTGAGTCCGTTTTAGGTGATTCTTTTTCCTATGCCTCTGTAAATCCAATACTGACGTAACTATAACGATTTCCATACCAAAAGTTTGTTTTACGGACCGGACGACAAAATTTCACTATGTAATTATTCGACCCTTTCTGGTTATCCTTATTTTACTACCTTTGTAATAGTAAACATAAGGCGCTTGTTACCCAACTTCCGGGGCTTGTTATCACCGGCACTTCATTACCAAACTTATGGCTTCATGCTCTTGTGATCGTTATCGCCATTGCTATCTATTTAAAACACTAACACTACAATGTACACCATTATTCGACCCGTTTGGCTCATCTACGGAATCCTCCATTATAATGACTACCAAACGACTTCTAACCAATTCTTAACCTACGGATTTAAGTAGCGAACATGGTCGCTACAATCAACGCAACTTCTATTCTACAATGTGACCATACATAATTTAATAACAATTCACTTAATGTAACGGGTCAAGTTACATACCTTTAGAGCACGCCCTTCAAACGCAAATCGCCACGGGCTTGTCCACTTGACGTTCCGGTATCTTTTCCTATAGAGTTCAATCATGACGCGGTTAGAACTCTTTTCAATCATATATCGCATAATTCGCCCAAACATCACAATTATGCGTTTTTAACTTTAAATTTCAGTTTCGAACCTTCTTTGAGGCATTTCAACAAACACTTTAAGGGCGGGATTTTATCTCTTTTATATTCTAGTTCATGGCTTGTCACTTAGCCTCGATTAACATTAATTGAGTTATCATATATAGAATTAAACATCAAATTTTTCAGAATCCAGTTTCTATGAATCAAATTACACCAGAATAGCCTTCTAAACCCTAGTGTTCATCAACTTCTCACAAAACCCATGAATCACCTTCAATGTGTTCATGAAATTTTCAGAGATTAGACATGATTTCACTTATTGTTGTCTAGGGTTTACTCCTAGACACTATATCATCCTTAATCTATTCATTTAACAAACATGCATCAACAGATTTCAATTTCCCTAGAATCATGAGAATTTCAAGTAGAGATTTCTTGTCAAATTTTACATACCTTATGACCCCCTTGCAATGGAGATCACTAATCTTAGCTCGGATTTCGTTTTGGATCAGATTTGAACCTTCAATTCATGAGTTTTGTGGATGTTAGGGTTTTGAAGAACCCTGGTCGCCCCCTTTTTCTTGTCTGGTTCGATCTCAGCACACATAAGTGTGTTTGAGTTTAATTTTTTTTTTGTTTTATCAATATTAGTTTCAAATTAAACGCTTTTGGCCCTTCAACTTTCGTTTTTATTTTGTTTTAACTCCTTAACTACTCATAAGTCATCATCTAACCAGGTTAGTGTCGTTCCCAGTTAGTTTGTTTCACTTATTTATTTACAACATATTTGTAATATAAGAATTTGTATTTTCGGGGTGTTACAAGTCCACCCCCCTTAAAAGGGTTTCGTCCCCGAAACCAGAGTACGTACCGAATAGTGTAGGGTAGAGACGTCGCATCTCCTCTTCGGACTCCCATGTAGTGTCCGAACCTTTCCTATGCTCCCATTTGATCTTAACTTGATCAATTCTCTTATTTCGCAAGTGCTTAACCTTCCGATCTAGGATCTCTAATGGTCTTACCGCATAATTCAGGCTATTATCTACCTCGATATCATCGTAAGGGATATAAGATGTTTCCTCCGCTAAACATTTTCGCAACTGAGACACGTGGAACGTGCCATGTATTCCACTCAACTCTTCCGGTAGCTCGAGGCGATAAGCCACCTTGCCAACCCGTTCGATGATTTTAAATGGCCCGATAAATCTCGGGCTTAGTTTCCCCCTTTTTCTGAATCTGATAACGCCCTTCCATGGGGAAACCTTTAACAGAACCATGTCGCCTATCTGAAATTCAATCGGTCTTTGTCTTTTGTCGGCATAAGACTTTTGCCTATCTTGGGCTGCTTTCAAATGGGCTCGTACCATTTCAATTTTCTCATTAGTGGCTTGGACAATATCTTTATGGGCCAGTTCGCGTGATCCCACTTCACCCCAACACACCGGGGTTCTACATTTCCTACCATATTGCCTTCGTAAGACGTCATGCCAATGCTCGAATGGTAACTATTATTATACGAAAATTCGGCCAAGGGTAGATAAACATCCCAACTTCCACCGAAGTCGATGATACATGCCCGTAACATATCCTCTAGCGTCTGTATTGTTCTTTCACTCTGCCCATCCGTCTGAGGATGGTAGGCGGTGCTAATGAAGAGTTTCGTTCCCATTTGTTCTTGAAAATCTCGCCAAAAATTTGAAGTAAACCAGGTATCTCTATCCGACACAATGGATACCGGTACTCCGTGACGTGCCACTATTTCGTTTGTATATACCTCGGACATCTTTTCCGAAGTATATGTTTCGCGTATAGGAATAAAATGTGCCCTCTTCGTCAATCTATCCACAATCACCCATATAGCATCGAATCCCCGAATTGTTTTAGGTAGTTTGGTTAATAGGTCCATAGTAATATGTTCCCACTTCCAAACCGGGATCTCCAAAGGTTGCAGTTTTTCATATGGTTTCTGATGTTCCGTTTTGACTTGTAAACAAGTCAAGCACTTCTCCACGTATTTTACTACATCCCTCTTCATTCCGGGCCACCAATAGTTTTGTTTCAAATCATTGTACATCTTAGTCGCACCCGGATGAATAGAATATCGGGATTTATGAGCTTCATCGAGTAGAAGCGTCTTAACCCCACAACAATTTGGAACCCATACTCTTCCGGATTGAGTCTTCAACTCGTCCTTTCCATCCGACAAATCTTTTAACTGTCCGATTATTCTTTCCTTCTTCCAGTTCTCCTCTTTCACTGCTTCTACTTGCGCTTCTCGGATACGTTCAAGTATGCCCGAGGTCACAACAAGCTGCATCGATCTTACTCGTATTGGGACATAATCCGCTTTTCTGCTCAGGGCATCCGCCACCACATTTGCCTTTCCGGGGTGGTAATGTATTTCACAGTCAAAATCTTTCATCGTTTCTAACCATCGCCTTTGTCGCATATTTAGCTCCTTCTGATCGAAGAAATATTTTAAGCTCTTGTGATCGGTGAATATGGTGCACTTTACCCCATATAAATAGTGCCTCCATATTTTTAACGCAAACACCACCGCAGCCAATTTGAGGTCGTGCATGGGATATTTCTTTTCATGTATTTTCAGTTGCCTCGTGGCATAAGCTATAACTTTGCCCCGTTGCATCAAAACGCATCCGAGCCCCGATAATGAGGCATCCGAATAGACCACCAAGTCTTCGACCCCGTCCGACAACGTTAATACCGGAGCTTGAGTTAACTTCTCTTTTAGCGTTTGAAACGCCTTTTCTTGTTCAACACCCCAAATGAACTTCTCCTCCTTCCGGGTTAACTTAGTTAGCGGCGACGAAATCTTGGAGAAATCTTGAATGAATCTCCTATAGTATCCCACAAGCCCTAAGAAGCTTCTAATCTCCGAAGGATTCTTCGGAGGGCTCCATTTTGACACGGCCTCTATCTTTGAAGGATCTACCAATATTCCATCGGCGCTTATGATGTGGCCGATGAATTGCACCTCTCGCAACCAGAAGGCGCATTTCGAGAATTTCGCATACAACTTTTCTTGTCTGAGTGTCTCTAGCACCTCTTGTAAGTGGCGTGCATGTTCTGCTTCATTTTCCGAGTATACCAAAATATCGTCAATAAACACGATTACCGATTATCCAACATCGGCTTGCAAACCCGGTTCATGAGGTCCATGAAGGCCGCGGGTGCATTTGTCAGCCCGAATGACATCACGAGGAACTCGTAATGTCCGTATCTCGTGCGGAAAGCCGTCTTCGGTACATCCTCCTCCTTGACTCTTAGTTGGTGATACCCCGATCTAAGGTCAATTTTTGAAAACCAGTTCGCACCTTGTAATTGGTCGAATAGATCGTCTATCCTCGGAAGCGGGTATCCATTCTTTACCGTGAGTTTATTTAACTCCCGATAATCAATACACATGCGCATGCTTCCGTCCTTCTTTTTCACGAATAGCACGGGCGCGCCCCAAGTAGACACACTCGGCCTTATGAATCCTTTATCGAGCAAGTCTTGTATCTGCGACATTAATTCTTGTAATTCCGATGGTGCAAGTCGGTATGGTGCTTTTGCTACAGGTTTCGCGCCCGAAACTAATTCAATTCCGAACTCTACCTCCCGCTCGGGCGGCATTCCCGGTAAATCATTCGGAAATACATCGTCAAAGTCACGTACCACGGGTACGTCTCCAATCTTCGGTAATTCTTTCTCGGGCTCATTCGCGTTTATCATAAATGCCTTACATCCATGCCTCATGAGCTTGTGAGCTTTCATCATTGAGCATATTATAGGATTGCCTCCCTTTTCGCCATAGATTGTGACGTGTTTTCCGCTCGGAGATGTTAGCTTTATCTCTTTACGGAAACACACGACCTTTGCGTGGTGCTGAGATAGCCAATCCATCCCAACAACTACTTGAAATTCCCCCATTGACCTTGGGAATTAGGTCTATCAAGTATTCTTCATCATCGATGCTTAATTTGCAGCCTCGACAAATATCACAAACTATAAAACTTTTGTTGTCTCCTATTTCAACTTCTAAGGGCACAAATAATTTCGTCAATACAAATGAAGGATGTCGAATAAATCCATATGAAATGAAGGATTTATTTGCACCCGTATCAAACAATACACGTGCAGGAATTGAGTTTATTGTGAATGTACCTGAGACCACATCGGGTTCTGTTTTCGCTTCAACCGTGGTAAGTTGGAAGGACCTAGCCTTCGCCTTTGGAGCTTCTGCTGGAGATTCTTTAACATCTCTCTTTCCAACTAAGTCTGGGCATTCGGACTTTTTCTGGCCGGGCTGATAACATTTGTAGCAAACCGAGACTTTACCCTGGCATAGAGACGCCGTGTGCCCCGTTTTACCACATACGGGGCACGATTTGTCTTTGAACCGACACTCTCCTTTGTGCCCTTTCCCACACACTTTACAACTTGGCGACCCGCCTTTAGCATCCATTTTTTTCCCCGATTCTACAGTTCGAGCTTTCTTTGTAGGGCTTGGATTTACATCCTGTGCCCTTCGTTCACCCCTTTCAACTTGTTTCTTTAATTCAATTTCCCGTTCCCGAGCAACGTTTATGATCTCGGTAAGAGTCTCGTTTTTTGAAGGAGTCATAAACTCCCTATACTCGGCGCTCAACATGTTATAGTAGTAGTATATCTTCTGTTCTTCATTCGTCACCAATTCATTGCAAAATTTCATCTTATCCATAAACGTCGCCGTAATCTTGTCTATGGTCTCGCCCTTGTGCCTAAGTTGCATGAACTCTTCCTTGATTCTATTAATGACCGCCTTGGGACTATGATGTTTAAGGAACGGCGTCTTAAACTCCTCCCATGTCATGGCCCTCGCCGCTTCGGCTCCTATTTCCTTCTTTTTATTATCCCACCAATCTTTGGCTTGACCCCTCAATTGACCCGTTCCGTAAGCAACAAAGTCACTTATGTCACAATGGGTCCTTTCAAACACTCCTTCAACATCGCTTAACCACTTCTGGCATATTATCGGGTCAACCTCCCCGTTGTAGATTGGCGGTTTACACGCCATAAACTCTTTGTACGAACATCCCTTACGTTCTCCCGATTTCTCTTTCATAAGGTTGACACTATCTTCCAACCTTTTGACTCGTTCTTCGACAAGTGACAACACCGTGTTTTGAATTTTGTCTATAAACCCGGATATACTACCTTCAATTGCCTTCCCCACTTCTTCGACAATTATCTCTTTCATTTGTTCGGTGCTTGTCGGCACCGGATCATCATCGTTTCTTTCCGAAATCTTGAAATTGAAATGTTTACATTAAACGTTAAACATTTCATTTGTAACATAGCTTTATTTGCTTTGGTTTAGCCAAGTGCGTGACTTTTACAGTTCACATATGGTGCACTTTCCGGGTTTGAGTATGTTAACACGCTCTTCCCATGCACATTAATTCGCATCTCATTTCTTACATAAGATAAAGTCTACTAAAATAATTAATTAATTCTTACCGGACGAATCGATCAAGCTTGAACCGAACACTTTGTTGACAACCGTAAGCTCTGATTACCAACTTGTAACAACCATCTAATTACTACTCAACTTAAATAATAATTCATAGGATTTTATATAAAAAGAGTCTTAATTAAAACATAAGTTAACAAAACAAAGTTCTAAATAACCATATACTAGTCAACTACCGACTAGCTTAAACATTCATGACATGATTAGCAAATTGTTTACATCAAAAACATTGTCTAGACGAAGTCATCCCAAAAGCATTGTTTAAACATAAACTAAGTTAACGCGGAAGCTTCCAAAGTTGTGTTCGGTTCTTCAAAAAACTTGCTCGATCGCCATCCGGATAGTTCCCTTTATTACCTAAGGTCAAAACCACTTAAAATATTAGTTTTGACATTTATATGAAGTGAATAAACAAGTTCCAAGCATTGAAACATGCAGAAATAAAATAAAATAAAATTTCACCCTGTCGCGTGGCGCGGGGGAGGAGGTTTTCCAGCATGTTCAGTTTTGTGACCTGCACTTGCTGCCAGTTCCGGAAATTCAGATTTTTAACTTAAAACGGCCATAACTTTTGACTCGTGAGTCCGTTTTAAGTGATTCTTTTTCCTATGCGTCTGTAAATCTAATACCGACGTAACTATAACAATTTCCATACCAAAAGTTTGTTTTACGGACCGGACGACAAAATTTCACTATGTAATTATTCGACCCTTTCTGGTTATCCTTATTTTACTACCTTTGTAATAGTAAACATAAGGCGCTTGTTACCCAACTTCCGGGGCTTGTTATCACCGGCACTTCATTACCAAACTTATGGCTTCATGCTCTTGTGATCGTTATCGCCATTGCTATCTATTTAAAACACTAACACTACAATGTACACCATTATTCGACCCGTTTGGCTCATCTACGGAATCCTCCATTATGATGACTACCAAACGACTTCTAACCAATTCTTAACCTACGGATTTAAGTAGCGAACATGGTCGCTACAATCAACGCAACTTCTATTCTACAATGTGACCATACATAATTTAATAACAATTCACTTAATGTAACAGGTCAAGTTACATACCTTTAGAGCACGCCCTTCAAACGCAAATCGCCACCGGCTTGTCCACTCGACGTTCCGGTATCTTTTCCTATAGAGTTCAATCATGACGCGGTTAGAACTCTTTTCAATCATATATCGCATAATTCGCCCAAACATCACAATTATGCGTTTTTAACTTTAAATTTCAGTTTCGAACCTTCTTTGAGGCATTTCAATAAACACTTTAAGGGCGTGATTTTATCTCTTTTATATTCTAGTTCATGGCTTGTCACTTAGCCTCGATTAACATTAATTGAGTTATCATATATAGAATTAAACATCAAATTTTTCAGA
This sequence comes from Helianthus tuberosus, assembly GCA_030545235.1. Lineage (NCBI taxonomy): Eukaryota > Viridiplantae > Streptophyta > Magnoliopsida > Asterales > Asteraceae > Helianthus > Helianthus tuberosus. The sequence goes on from CM060385.1 coordinate 23,414,492, forward strand.
ATCCAATTTCTATGAATCAAATTACACCAGAATAGCCTTCTAAACCCTAGTGTTCATCAACTTCTCACAAAACCCATGAATCACCTTCAATGTGTTCATGAAATTTTCAGAGATTAGACATGATTTTACTTATTATTGTCTAGGGTTTACTCCTAGACACTATATCATCCTTAATCTATTCATTTAACAAACATGCATCAACAGATTTCAATTTCGCTAGAATCATGAGAATTTCAAGTAGAGATTTCTTGTCAAATTTTACATACCTTATGACCCCCTTGCAATGGAGATCACTAATCTTAGCTCGGATTTCGTTTTGGATCAGATTTGAACCTTCAATTCATGAATTTTGTGGATGTTAGGGTTTTGAAGAACCCTGGTCGCCACCTTTTTCTTGTCTGGTTCGATCTCAGCACACATAAGTGTGTTTGAGTTTTAATTTTTTTTGTTTTATCAATATTAGTTTCAAATTAAACGCTTTTGGCCCCTCAACTTTCGTTTTTATTTTGTTTTAACTCCTTAACTACTCATAAGTCATCATCTAACCAGGTTAGTGTCGTTCCCAGTTAGTTTGTTTCACTTATTTATTTACAACATATTTGTAATATAAGAATTTGTATTTTCGGGGTGTTACAAGTCCACCCCCCTTAAAAGGGTTTCGTCCCCGAAACCAGAGTACGTACCGAATAGTGTAGGGTAGAGACGTCGCGTCTCCTCTTCGGACTCCCATGTAGTGTCCGAACCTTTCCTATGCTCCCATTTGATCTTAACTTGATCAATTCTCTTATTTCGCAAGTGCTTAACCTTCTGATCTAGGATCTCTAATGGTCTTACCGCATAATTCAGGCTATTATCTACCTCGATATCATCGTAAGGGATATAAGCTGTTTCCTCCGCTAAACATTTTCGTAACTGAGACACGTGGAACGTGCCATGTATTCCACTCAACTCTTCCGGTAGCTCGAGGCGATAAGCCACCTTGCCAACCCGTTCGATGATTTTAAATGGCCCGATAAATCTCGGGCTTAGTTTCCCCCTTTTTCTGAATCTGATAACGCCCTTCCATGGGGAAACCTTTAACATAACCATGTCGCCTATCTGAAATTCAATCGGTCTTCGTCTTTTGTCGGCATAAGACTTTTGCCTATCTTAGTGTCGTTCCCAGTTAGTTTGTTTCACTTATTTATTTACAACATATTTGTAATATAAGAATTTGTATTTTCGGAGTGTTACAAGCAACCTATAGAAAATAGCGAAGAGCCCAAGTCAATCAAGACACTCTGAACCGAGAGAAGTGAGAATGCGACATAACATATCACTAACGGAGCCGGTAAGAATAATACATAAAGAAAAGAAAACGTTGTATCGTCGTTATTTCAAAAAAATAATCAATAAAGAGTTTGCTTAAGACCATATCGGCATTTCTAAAGGCGAAAAACAGAACAAGTGTGTGTAAATGTCTCATCACAATTATACATGGTCGTTTGCAACTTAGCGTAGCCTTTTAATGAGCAAAAGGCCCATCGAAACGTGTTTATACAACATCAATCAAACCATATTAACGCCTAACGATTTTTGGTTGAGAATCCATTTATTGTTATTAATAATATCACCATATGATCCTGTCGATACGAATCCTTTGATTTGGTACACTTTTATGATCAATATTGTATCAACCCATCTAGAAGACCAAAACATTTTCCCACAATATTTGAAAAATGGCCATTAACCTTTTTAGAAACAAGTTCGAAAGATTAAGATAAAACCTTAAAATATACTCAAGTGACTTATATTATTATATCATGAATACACATGACCAGTCAATAGTTACAACATAATATTTGTTTTATTATTATAAATCATGTCTCAAGTTTGGGGTTGCATATTACTTGCGTATATTAAGATAATTAACGGTATTGAAATTTGATAAAAACATCGGCACTTGCGTGGTAGAAATTCATGAACATACGTGTATGCATGGTGACATCATACGTAGAAAATATACACGCAACGTGTATTACTTTAAATAAATAAGTAATCTAGAAAGATTTATGTGAAATTAAAATTGTATGGTTTGACCCCTACAGAACACCTATTGCGTCATTATTCAATTAATCAATTGATATGATCGATCATTATTTATTTTGCACGTCTCATGATATAGAATATGCATTATATTAAGTAGAGTAAACTGCAATTTTACCTCCTGGGGTTTAGGCCAATTGGCACTCTTACCCTCCTCCTAACGAAATAATTGCAATTTTACCCCCAATGTTCGCTGTTATGTCGCAAGTTTACCCCCTGGCATCAAATTTGTGGACTGATCTGTTGACTTGGCGGTGAAATGGCTATTTTACCCTTTTATTTTACCCCCCAATATTCCTGTTATGTTGCATAATTACCCCACAAGTAAATTACTAAAATGCCATTTCTTATTACCCCCTATACTTTGTGTTACGAAGCAATATTACCCCCTGCAACTTCCAAAACCCTTCCCGCCACCACCCATATTCGATTATTATAAACCCCTGCTCTTAATAATCAACCCATTGATAACTTATGATGCATCATCATATTGATTTAAAAGTTGTAACATAAAGGTTTCTGTAATTAGCACTAAAACCAACCCAAAACCAACATAAAATCTTTACAGAATTAGGGATCTAGGGTTTTTGCAAAAACCATCATACAACTGTGTGTTGTTTTTTTTATTGCCATGATCAGCAGCAAGCTTCATCCATTTTCATATTGATTTAAAAGTTGTAACAGAATCCTCATGCAAAGTGACATTAACCACACAAGATTGAATGGATGAATATGGTTATCATATTGATATAACCATATTGATTTAAAAGTTGTAACATCATTCAAACTTTTCATTTTGATTCAAAAGCTGGTTACTTTGTATCATTCAATCTTGATATAACCATTTAACAGCAGCAACTTTTGTTGAAATAAAACATGTAAAATTTGCAGCAATTGCATATATAATCAAGAATCTATCAGCAGCAACTATTATATTATCAAAGAATGATTTGTCATTTTAACATCAAATAAAGGAACAAACCAAACTGTAATGCAAATGCACATGAATCTAATTGCAACAGCCAACAAAACATCAAACATAACTGCACATGTAACCTGTATGATCTTGTAACTGTCATCTAACCTGTATGATCAAACATAACATGTACATCAAACATAACCTACTGCACATCAAACATAACTGTATGATCATGTAACTGACATCAAACATAACCTGCTGCACATCAAACATAACAGTATGATCATGTAACTGACATCAAACATAACAGTATGATCATGTAACAGTATGATCATGTAACTGATATCTAACCTGTAATGCAAGTGTGGACTGCACATCAAACATAACTGCACATCTAACCTGTAATGCAAGTGTGGACTGCACATAACTGCACATAACCAAGCATATCTGTTCTATGATCAAACATAACCTGTACAATCAATTATACCTGATCAAGCATACCTGGTCAAAATCTTACTAACTAACATTATATAAATTAGATCAGTATCAAAACGTTAATATATACAATTAGTATACATATTAAACCAAAAGATCCTAATATATTAGAGTTCGACTACACTACACAACCATTTCCTGCTGAGGGGGAAACTGGAAATGCAGGAAACGGTGGCCTCGTATCTTGACAACCAAGGAGACCACAATCGATCGTAGTGAAACATGAATCCTCATGTCCTCTGCAAACACAGAAACACCCATGTTCAATAACCCCTATTTTTTAACCTCACATTACTTGTTCTGTAACCTGACATTAACCACAATTAAAATCCTTGTTCGATTTTACCTGAAAAGTGCGAGAATAGGGAGGATCGGACAGGTGGATCGACGGTGGCCGGTGGTGTGGTCGCCGTTATTGGCTCTGCCGGTGGAGGTCGATGCATCATTGCATTCTGTGGTTTGCTCATTCTCTGCTGGCCCAAATGTAGCCGGTGGTGTGGTGAAGAAGAAGGAGTGGTCGGTCGCCGGTGGGTGATGAAGAAGAAGGAGTGGTCGGTCGCCGGTGGGGGGGAGTGAAGAAGAAGGAGTGGATGTGGAATCTTAGGGGTTAAGATTGAGATAGGATGTTATATTAAGGGGTAATACTAATATATAAGGTACTATTAAGGTGAAATTACATATTTACCCTTTGACCCTCACATTGTTTTGTTGACCGTTAACAAATTTGATGCCAGGGGGTAAACTTGCGACATAATAGCGAACATCGGGGGGTAAAATTGCAATTATTTCGTTAGGGGGGTAAGGGTGCCAATTGGCTTAAGCCCCAGGGGGGAAAATTGCAATTTACTCTATTAGGTATTTATTTTGGGGTTTGTATTTTGTAAAAGGCGTAGATACATTTCTGAACGTGGAAAGTGCACTTTCAAATTCAAGTATTTTGATATCACTATACAAAATTCAAACAAATATTTTAGGATTATTGGATTTTAATAATCCAAAATTTCACAATTTAACCGATAATAATCTCAACTTAAAAAATTCTCTCAAACAATCCCAACTTTTAAGGATTTGGCCCCTATTGATTCCTTTTTAATTGGGTTGTAACCCAATTAGTTTTTGCAGACATGGACGTTGACGTAGCACACAACTTTATTTTTGCTGATGTGGATAATAATTTGGCACTCTCATCACCACTACCACCACTACCATAAGCCATTACCACCAACGCCATCTATACCGCCCACCACCACTCCCATCTCCACCAGCACCGCCATCATCTTCACTGTGGCATCCACTTTATATAACGATCAAACATACAAAATTTTTAACAAAAATTGGGCATGACCCATTCGTAACATTTACGTTTCCCTGTTTTTACAATAAAGTTCAAAATCAACCCAAAGGATTCAAACGTTCTTAAAACACTTACTACTATTCTAGACATAAGGTTAACATTTACATTAACAAAATGATTTTCGACCCATTAATAAAAGATAACATAGTCCGGAAGCGCAAAAAGGGCTATTTAGTGTGTTCGTCCGAGCTCGCCAACTTCAAACATGAGATTTACCTATCATGCACAACATCAAACATTAGTAAATTCACAAAGCTCAAACAAAATCTATAATATACCCTACATACTTTTAATTGACCCATTAACAATATACCAATCATTAACAAATATTGTTTACAACATTCTTTTCATTAAACATTCTTTCCATTAACTTTCTTTTATACCAACATCTCGGTACATTCATGTCATTCGACCCATTCGAAATGAGCAAAAATCAAACCTCGACCGAAATCGTCATGCTTGTCCTATTTTACCCATCTACGATGGGTAACCCTTATCATATATGCTTAACACAAACATATCATTTAACCCGTTTACAACATTTCGTTACTTAATCATCTCATAATCTTACTTTCCATCAAACTTCATCTCACTTGAGTGATCATTATACATCCGACACTATTGTGTCACTTATCCACTTTCTAACATATAACATATCGACATTTGAACCAATACCAACACACAACTCAACATTTAGGATTAATAAATAAACTTTCGTCTGTAGAACAACATAAAAGGAGGATTAAGTTCATATGAACTTACCGTGATCCTGAGCTCCTTGTGCTTTGCAGTGACTTGCTCCTTCTTCCTTATTATTTCCTGAACATCACAACTTTATTCACTTAGCTCCCATTACTTTCACATTCTTTATTATCCAATACGATATTTATAATTTACATACATTCCCACCATGATTACATCTTATCAATTTAGCGAATTTTCATACAAAATCATATCTAAATTCATTTAAACATTTCATCAAACACTTGGTGTGCATACTATCTACAAGGCATGATGTACAAGTAGTTATAACATGTCCATCCTATCTCATCAATGGTTAATCATAATCTTTCATAATAATAATCATTACCCTAATCCATAACTTACTATTTTGACTATGAACATATGGTTCCAAATCCATTATTTATAACAATTTCATCAACAACAATCAAATTAACATGTAGAACTTCACAATTTCTAACCATTACTTGACATGCAAGTGGGTTTTGCCCTAATCATGCTCATATTCGAAATTTAGCATCTATTGATGTCTAGACATTCATAGCAACCATTAATCATACTAAATTTTGCATTACATTCACGAATTACATTAAACCCACATAATCAAACATCATCAAATCAAGAAATTTCACTTACTTGAGATCAAGAATACTTAGATAATCAGAATTCTTAGCTCATGCATTCGATTCTTCACTAATTTGGCTTTCAATTGATGGAATCTTTGTGATTTAGGGTTTTGAGAGGGAAGGAGTCCCCCCTGGCTTCTCACGATCGCACACACCAGACTAAGTCTGGTTTCTTTTTTTTAATCATGTTTTATAACAATATTTACACATCTAGTCCCTCATCTTTTAATCCCTATTTACTTTAGTAATTTACCTTCTAACTTAACCATCTTTCTTTTACTAACTTTTATTTTTTTGACATAATTCTATATATTTTCCATTTTAACTTATTAAATCGTCACTACACATTATACTTTTAGGTCATACGAGAATTTGGGGTGTTACAAGTCTACCCCCCTTTAAGAAGGTTTCGTCCCCGAAACCTGAATACGTACCAAATAATTCTGGGTAATGTTCTCGCATTTCATCCTCCGCTTCCCACGTGAGATCCGATCCTTTTCGATGTTGCCATTGGACCAACACTTGCCGAACGGATTTGTTGCGGAGTTGCTTTACTTTAAAATCCTTTATTGCGACGGGCTTTTCAACATAATTTAATTTCTCATCCACTTCAATATCATCCAAAGGTACGTATGCGGTCTCATCCGCGGGGCATTTTCGCAATTGCGACACATGAAAGGTGTTATGAATCCCATCCAACGCGGGTGTAATTCTAACTGATACGCCACCGCCCCGACCAGAGCGAGTATCTTAAATGGTCCAATGTATCGAGGACCTAGCTTCCCACGTTTACGAAAACGAATTATCCCTTTCCATGGAGAGACTTTTAGTAACACATGATCTCCTACTTGAAACTCAATTGGTCGCCTTCGTCGATCTGCATAAGACTTTTGTCTATCTTGCGCCGCCTTAATTCTCGATCTAACCATATCAATCTTTTCATTCGTTTCGGCTACTAGATCATTTGACGCGAGTTCGCGCTGACCCACTTCCCCCCAGCAAACCGGGGTTCTACATTTCCTTCCATAGAGCATTTCATAGGGGGCCATTTTTATGCTGCTATGATAACTATTGTTATATGAAAATTCTACCAAGGGTAGATGATCATCCCAGCTTCCCCCAAAATCCATGACACACGCCCTCAACATATCAACTAATGTTTGTATAGTTCCTTCCGATTGACCATCGGTTTGAGGATGATAAGCGGTGCTAATATGTAACCGGGTCCCCAATTCTTCATGAAACTTCCTCCAGTAACGGGATGTGAACCGGGTGTCCCGGTCGGATACTATAGACACCGGAACCCCATGTCGGGATATAATCTCGTTCATATAAACTTCTGCCATCTTTTCTGAATTATAAGTTTCCCGAATGGGTAAAAAATATGCACTTTTGGTCAATCGGTCAACGACCACCCATATTGCATCGTGCCCTTTTCTTGTCTTGGGAAGCTTAGTCACCAAATCTATCGTTACATGCTCCCACTTCCATACCGGTATCTCCAACGGTTGCAATTTCCCATACGGTCTTTGGTGTTCGGCCTTTACTTGGGAACATGTCAAACACTTAGCCACATACTTGACAATATCTCTTTTCATTCCCGGCCACCAATAATTCATCCTCAAGTCTCGATACATTTTTGTAGCTCCTGGATGAACGGAGTCTCGAGACTTGTGTGCCTCATTCAAAAGTAATTCTTTAACATCACATTCCCGAGGTATCCAGATTCGACCATACCTCGTTTTCATACCATTCCCATTCTCATTCAACTCGTGGATAAATCCTTTCATCCTTTCTTTCTTTGAGTCCTCGGCATCCAGGGACTTAATTTAAGCCTCTCGTATTTCTTCAAGGAGTTTGGAAGTGACTACCATTTTCATTGATCTTACCCGAATCGGGGGCGGGTACTCCTTTCGACTTAGAGCATCCGCCACTACGTTAGCCTTCCCGGGGTGATAGTGGATATCACAATCGTAATACTTGATAAGCTCCAACCATCTTTGTTGCCTCATATTAAGATCTTTTTGTTCAAAAAAATATTTGAGGCTCTTGTGATCCGAGAAGATTGTACACTTCACCCCGTATAGGTAATGTATCCATATCTTCAAGGAGAACACGACCGCTGCCAACTCTAGATCGTGGGTTGGGTAATTATTTTCGTGTTGTTTGAGTTGCCTTGAAGCATAGGCAACGACTTTACCCCTTTGCATTAGTACACACCCAAGACCCTGATGGGAGGCATCAGTATATACCACCAAATCATCCGTTCCATCCGGAAATGTCAATACAGGAGAACTTGAGAGTTTTTCTTTCAGTGCCTGAAACGCTTTTTCTTGTTCTTTGCCCCATAAAAACTTCTCACTTTTCTTCGTTAACTTTGTCATGGGCGAGGCTATTTTGGAGAAATCCTGGATAAATCTCCTGTAATAACCAGCTAAGCCCAAAAAGCTTCTTATCTCGCTTGGATTCTTCGGGGGTACCCAATTCATTATTTCCTTTACTTTGGACAGGTCCACATGAACGCCGTCCGCATTGATTACACGACCCAAAAATTGTACTTCTCTAAGCCAAAAGGCGCATTTTGAGAACTTCGCATATAACCTTTCCTTGCGGAGCGTCTGCAGCACATCACGTAAGTGTGAAGCATGCTCTGCTTCACTTCGGGAGTACACTAGTATATCATCAATAAAAACGATTACATACTTATCAAGCATATGCCGGCACACCCGATTCATTAGATCCATAAATGCAGCTGGCGCGTTTGTTAAGCCGAAGGACATTACTAGGAACTCGTAATGACCATACCGCGTTCGAAATGCAGTTTTCGGCACATCCTCTTCTCGTACCCACAGTTGGTGATACCCTGATCGCAAATCAATCTTTGAAAACCAGCTCGCCCCTTGTAGTTGGTCGAATAAATCGTCAATTCTAGGTAAGGGGTAACGATTCTTCACTGTTAACTTGTTTAACTCCCGATAGTCGATGCACATTCACATCGAACCATCTTTCTTCCTTACGAATAATACGGGTGCTCCCCATGGTGAAACACTTGGTCGAATAAAATCTTTGTCGAGCAGTTCTTGAAGTTGGGTCATCAATTCTTTCATTTCGGTTGGGGCCAACCGATAAGGAGCTTTAGCTACCGGTGCGGCTCCCGGGGTAAGCTCTATCTTAAACTCCACTTCACGTTCGGGCGGAAGCCCCGGTAAATCCTCCGGAAATACATCCAGATATTCATTCACTACTTTTACATTTTCCAGCTTCGGTACAACTTGATTGGTATCGATCACGTAAGACAGATACGCTTTTCCCCCGTTCTTTACATACTTGACGGCTTCAATAATAGAACAAAATTTCGACTCATCGACCCTATCCCCTTGAATACTTACCCGCTTTCCCTCCGAGGTTACTACTTGAATGACTTTCTTTTCACATTGTATTTCAGCATGATTTTGGGCCAGCCAATCCATTCCCACAACTACTTTAAATTCCCCCATACACATTGTAACAAGGTCTATGCTAAATTCCTCATCTTCAACCAAGATCTTACAGTTTCTACATACATCATGCAATAGGTAACTTTTGCTATCTGCTACTTCCACTTCTAAAGGTACTAACATCTTTCAAGCTTAAAGGAAGGATGACATAAAAGTTCATTCGAAACAAATGACCTACTAGCCCCGGAATCAAATAAAACATTTACAGGTATTGAATTTACTAGGAATATACCTGAAACTACTTCCGGGTGAGACTTTGCTTCTTCAGACGTTATCTGAAACATTCTTCCACGAGCCCTTGATGGCTCCTCTTTCTTTCCTTCTTTCCTAGGCGTTTGTTGGAGCTTTGGACATTCAGATTTCATGTGCCCCGCTTGATGACAATTGTAACACGTTTTCTGATTGTCTGGACATCTGTAGTACGGATGTCCCTCTTGTCCACACTTATAGCACCCTTTCTTTCCAAGAAAACATTCACCTGAGTGGTGTTTCCCGCACGTCTTGCAAGTCGGAATCCCACTACTTGTCTTCCCTTTCTTGTTTTGATCTTGATATTTTGCCTTTTTCGATGGGTTTGTGTTGGTAGGCTTCTCCGCCACCCTTTTCTCTCCCCGTTCGACCTGCCTTCTTAACTCGATCTCCCTATCTCTTGCCCAATCGATTAATTCATTCAATGTTGCACACTTGGAGGGATTTACGAACTCCCGATATTCAGCCTTTAACATAGCATGATAACGTATGATTTTCAACCTATCAGTCCCCGCTATCTCCCCACAAAATTTTACCTTCTCGAGGAACTTATTCGTTATTTCATCAATCGTTTCATCCTTTTGTCGAAGACGTAAGAAGTCTTCTTGAATCTTATCGAGTGCGGATTGTGGGCTATGATATTTCAGAAATGGCTCCTTGAACTCTTGCCATGTTAACGTTTGTACTTTGTCATCCCCCAATTCCTTCGAATGTGCGTCCCACCAATCCTTTGCTTGGAGTTGTAGGAGACCCGTTGCAAACATTACTTGATCCTCAACTTCACATCTACTTCTTACAAACACTGCCTCGGTGCTTGAAATCCATCTTTGACAAGCTATCGGGTCAATTTCCCCTTTGTACGGCAAAGGGTTACATACCATGAATTCCTTGTACGTGCACCTTCGAGTACTTTTCTTTGTTTGTAGTTCACTAATCATCTCCTTTAGTTCTTCCACCTTGGTTGTTACTAGAGTATCAACTACTCCCAATACTTGACCTTCCACCTCTTGAGCTAGTCGGGAAATACTAGCTTCAATTGCTTTCTCAACTTCTTCCACAATCATTGTTCTCATTTCATTTCGGCGTGCTTCATCGTCATCATTTACATTCACCGTATCAGCCATCTACATAAAACATTCATTACATTCATTAGGCTTCATTTCATACTTCCCATCATCATGTTTTAACATCATTTTATCATGACACATTCCATTCATCATTCATACTTCATGCCTTATCGTCATTGACGATTGTATCGTATCATATCGACCGAATTCTTTAATCATAACAAATTTTCCTTCCCATCATTCACATGTACCTTTCTTTCATCATTTGATTATCAAATTTGCCTTAAATATTGTTCATAAGGCCTTTAAAATCAATTGGAACGAGTCCCGCATTCAAAATCATCGAAACGAAAAAAATTTGGGAGCAGATGGGACGCTCGCGTGGCGCGAGGGCCTACCCGCCCATCCGTCGCGCGACGCCAGAAACGTCGCGCTGCGCAACGGACATGGGTCTTCGGCGTGGCACGAGCAACATATTTTGACAGAATGTTCGTTTTTTGCTGCTGTTGATGCCCAACTCTATAAATTCTCAAACTTAACTCTAAAAAAACATCATATCTCAAGTTCTACAAGTCTGTTTTGCCCAATCTTTTTCCTACGCGTCCGTAATTTAATTGCGGACCCGTTTAGCATATTCGTTAGCCGTATGACTCGGTTTAAGAACAAATAACCTATAAATCCCATTTTATTTCTAACTACAACATAATAATTTTTACAATTTACTTACTTGCGTAGCGCTTCGGAACGAACACACCTTATACGAGCTTTTAGTTTGAGTTCAAGCATTTGACCCAAATACTTGAATCCCTCAAACCTCGGCTCTGATACCAACTTGTGGCATCCACTTTATATAACGATCAAACATACAAAATTTTTAACAAAAATTGGGCATGACCCATTCGTAACATTTACGTTTCCCTGTTTTTACAATAAAGTTCAAAATCAACCCAAAGGAATCAAACGTTCTTAAAACACTTACTACTATTCTAGACATACGGTTAACATTTACATTAACAAAATGATTTTCGACCCATTAATAAAAGATAACATAGTCCGGAAGCGCAAAAATGGCTATTTAGTGTGTTTGAGCTCGCCAACTTCAAACATGAGATTTACCTATCATGTACAACATCAAACATTAGTAAATTCACAAAGCTCAAACAAAATCTATAACATACCCTACATACTTTTAATCGACCCATTAACAATATACCAATCATTAACAAATATTGTTTACAACATTCTTTTCATTAAACATTCTTTCCATTAACTTTCTTTTATACCAACATCTCGGTACATTCATACATCCATGTCATTCGACCCATTCGAAATGAGCAAAAATCAAACCTCGACCGAAATCGTCATGCTTGTCCTATTTTACCCATCTACGACGGGTAACCCTTATCATACATGCTTAACACAAACATATCATTTAACCCGTTTACAACATTTCGTTACTTAATCATCTCATAATCTTACATTCCATCAAACTTCATCTCACTTGAGTGATCATCATTATACATCCGACACTATTGTGTCACTTATCCACTTTCTAACATATAACATATCGACATTTGAACAAATACCAACACACAACTCAACATTTAGGATTAATAAATAAACTTTCGTCCGTAGAACAACATAAAAGGAGGATTAAGTTCATATGAACTAACCGTGATCCTGAGCTCCTTGTGCTTTGGAGTGACTTGCTCCTTCTTCCTTCGTATTTCCTGAACATCATAACTTTATTCACTTAGCTCCCATTACTGTCACATTCTTTATTATCCAATACGATATTTATAATTTACATACATTCCCACCATGATTACATCTCATCAATTTAGCGATTTTTCATACAAAATCATATCTAAATTCATTTAAACATTTCATCAAACACATGGTGTGCATACTATCTACAAGGCATGATGTACAAGTAGTTATAACATGTCCATCCTATCTCATCAATGGTTAATCATGATCTTTCATAATAATAATCATTACCCTAATCCATAACTTACTATTTTGACTATGAACATATGGTTCCAAATCCATTATTTATAACAATTTCATCAACAACAATCAAATTAACATGTAGAACTTCACAATTTCTAACCATTACTTGACATGCAAGTGGGGTTTGCCCTAATCATGCTCATATTCGAAATTTAGCATCTATTGATGTCTAGACATTCATAGCAACCATTAATCATACTAAATTTTGCATTACATTCACGAATTACATTAAACCCACATAATCAAACATCATCAAATCAAGAAATTTCACTTACTTGAGATCAAGAATACTTAGATAATCAGAATTCTTAGCTCATGCATTCGATTCTTCACTAATTTGGCTTTCAATTGATGGAATCTTTGTGATTTAGGGTTTTGAGAGGGAAGGAGTCCCCCCTGGCTTCTCACGATCGCACACACCAGACTAAGTCTGGTTTTTTTTTATCATGTTTTATAACAATATTTACACATCTAGTCCCTCATCTTTTAATCCCTATTCACTTTAGTAATTTACCTTCTAAGTTAACCATCTTTCTTTTACTAACTTTTATTTTTTTGACATAATTCTATATATTTTCCATTTTAACTTATTAAATCGTCACTACACATTATACTTTTAGGTCATACGAGAATTTGGGGTGTTACATACACCCACCACCACCACTCCCATCTCCACCACAACAACCACCACCTATCATCGCCATTTCCACCACAACCATCATAGCTGCTAACCACCATTACAACTGCTATGTATCAACTAGTTCTTTTTCCCACCGATTTCAGATTCATCCCTAAACCTGCAACCTCCTACTACCACAAACCTCCACCGCACAACCACCATCTTCAACCCTTTCCACCACCACCATCTTTAACCGTAAACTAATTCCTCAAATCCGAACCAAGAACTATGCGGAGGCCGAACCTAACATCACAAATCAGATGCATCGCCAACTGGATCTGGTGTCGATTTAGAGTGAAATAGTTTGTGATGGGTGGAGATTTGCAGTAGTTAGTGGTTGCAGGTTGGGGGGTTTCGAGGGTGGAGGTTTACGGTTGAGATGGTTGAAGGTTGGGGTTTATAGTGGAGAGGGTGGTTGTTAGTTGGTACTTGGTGCAATGGTGGTAGGTGGTGATCAGGGGGGGGGGGTTGAAGATTGTGGTTGTGCGGTGGCAGTTGGGTGGTTGTGGTAGTGGTAGTGTTGAGGTGGTGGTTATGGTGGTAGTGAGGTGGTGGAGTGGTGGAGGTAGTGAAGATGGTGAGTGTGTGTATATATAAAATTAAAACATTTTTTTTTTTTCATATCAATATCGACATCTCATCCACATAATGAAGCAACTCATTTTTATACGTCAGCCTTCACGTCAGAAACTAACCCAGTTATAAAAGGATCGATGAAAGCCAAATTATTAAAAGTTGGGATTGTTGGAGAGAATTTTTTAAGTTGCGATTATTATCGACCAACAGGTGAAACTTATGATTGTTAAAATTCTATAACCCAATATTTTAAGGAAAAAAAAAAACGAATATGTAATTTTTAAAAGTTGGAGAAAAAATATGTACCAAAAACATGCAATGACTAGTGCTTTATAGTTGGGGGACCCATTATAACGATTTGCTGAAACAATATAATTCTACGTGAAAAAGCATAATTGTTAGGTGGTTAAAATGGATAACAATTGTTTAGTTACCATCAACAGTAATTTCTATCAGCATGAAATCACTTAGGGGGTGTTTGTTTTTCTTGAAAAGTTCTTCTTCTCCTCTTATGTCTGCACCATGCAGACCACACGTAAACGTTTGAGTCTGGAGAGTGTTTGTTTTCTCGAAGACATATCATTTAAAAAGGTCTGCCTAACCTCTTTTTGGTGTAGATATGGACTACCCTTTTCTAACCTCTTCTACATCTTTTCCTAATATCATAAAACACACCTCTTCAAGAAAACCCTAACCCCTCCTCTACCACCTTTCTTCTTCCCTGCCGCCGCCACCACCTCTCCTCCCACACCACCGCCGCCACTACCTCTCCTCCCACACCCATGTCGCGCCTCCGCCACCACCTCTCTTCCCACACCCCCGTCGCACCGCCGCCACCACCTCTCCTCGATGGTTGCTTTTGTAAGCAGAAAATCTGAATTGTTCTATGGTTGTTTGTGTAAGCAAGAAACGTGTTACTTATTAGAGATGCTTTGGATTACGATGGTTGGGGGGGGTAGTGCACGGACCTCCCATCCGCCGGAGTATTGCAACTCCGCAAGCTAGCTTAGCCCCATAGCTGTCTGGCGGTTATTACCCACGGTGAAGAGCCCCAACACCCCATAAGGGCATTGCCAGGAATCGAACCGGTGACCTCAAGAAGAGGATGGTTCATTTGTGGCCGGTTCATCTATTATGGTTTTCTGATTTTTAAGATTATATATCATATATGAATTGTTGGTGCTTTTGTTTATGTGAAGATTATGTATTATATGTTCATATATTGTTGGTGCTTGATTTCGGTTTATTTAAATTTCAGTTTATTTGTGCACTCTGCAGAACATAAAAACAAACAGTTTTCTTCTTGCAGACTGCAGATGTTTGGTCCACATCTTCTGCTACAGATGTTTGGAGATGTGGTCCGCAGACTGCAAACATTTTATCTCTGAAAAAACAAACGCCTTAGTGAGAAATCTTTCACTGGTAACGATTGGGTAGCCAGTGGTAACTCAGTTATTTATGATCAAATTGTTGTTGGTGAGCACTTATTGTTGATAACCCAAAGTTGCTATGATCACAATTGTTGACAATTCAAGCTATTGTTGATCGTGTGTGTATATTTATTCTTATTTCCCTTTACTCTTTAGGGTGTTTCAAGGATCGAACCCTTTGTATTCATTTGAATACATAAAGATAATATACACATAAGTTCTACACATTCAAATGTACTTACTTTACACTATAAAAGTTCCTTAGATGAACTTTAACCCCATCCCAATTGACAACTTCTTCAATAAGTCTTTTGCTAACCATTTGGTTAGATGCTCAGCTACACTTCGTTATGTATTACCAAATAGAAGTATGGAAATTGGAGGGGAAAACAGAAGTTTGGCGTGGTAAATGATGTCCGTAATTATAAATTGACTGTTACAAAGAAATTATTTGTGGCAATGACATTCTACAAAAATCATGGTTGCAAAAGTCACTAGGCGCTCCCTAGTCGGTCGACCGGGGAGTTGAGGGTACTCGGCATAGGCGGAGAGTACTTGAGAAGTACCCAGACATGTTAAATTATAAAGAAATTGATTTTCGGAAATTAAATATATGTCAAAAAACATAAATTTAGTAATATTTATAACCAAATACGTGAAAAGATATTCATTTTCTTTAATATGATAGGCATAGAAATTATGTTTTATTTTTTTAAGTCAAGCTCGACCTGAGTTAACCTACTAGATTCGATTATGGCCGAAGTTGACCGTGTTTGATCGATTCCGAGTAATTAGGCGGAGTTGAAGAAAGTCTCATCGACAGCCTACCTTGTAGCGACTACTCGGAAAGTACTCGGCCTTAGAGACCTTGTTTTACAGCCATGATAATAATATACGTGATAGTTAAATCATACTACTAGTCCACTAAATAGGTTCTTTTTCTTTTCTTTATATCTCATTATCTATACTTCTTTTATCTATAAAAAATATAAAGTCAAATGATACCAAGAGTCCACAAGTCTTACGACCTTTTTCACAATAGTTACGACAATCATACAAAAACAATGTATAACACAAGACATTGCAACATATGTTTGCCCGAAAATCAAACAAAACCATTCTATTACATAGAACAAGCTTCTACGTACGATCCCTGACAAAAATCAAGTAGGAACATAGAACTTGGGATGTCGATGGTTGGTCTTTGGTAACCCAAGACCCATACATGATTATGAACCGTGCCGCATACACCTAGCTCATACCACTTTGGTACCCGTTACTTAGTATTCATCAGGTTCACATGTATACCAATGGTTATCAGTTATCACCGAGCATATGGTTAAATATTTACCTATTGTGGTGTTTATTACCCGAAATCAGATCTTAATCATACCTAAAGTATTAGATTGATACAAAATATTCAACTACATTTCTAAAAATATTATAATTTTTATATTTCTAAATTTCCAACAGCTTCAAAATACTATTTATTTTATTTTTAAGATCTTATAATATATTAGCATATCTTTGGTTTTTATGTGAGTCATTGGATTCAGGTAATGAGCCGGGTATCACTAAATATTATACTAGTGCCAAACCCGTAATATTTTCTAAAACTAGTTATCTCACAATGAGTAGCATCTAAATACCCATCCCATACCCATAACGAATTTTTCCAGACAGGTTTTTCGTTTGGGTTTGGTATCATTAATCTGCCATCCCAACATCAAACACGAGCAAACATATAACTTCATAATACAAAAAAACACAATATAAATCTCGGAACACTAACCACATGAATACATGATCAACAATAGTTACCCGATAACTAAAAAAATTGAAGTTTTCGACATTTTTTTCGAAAAATATTTAAAAGGAAAAAGACAACGGTTCCGAAAAATTGTCAAAATTTCGAAATTACGGTTATAAATTATGGGTTGGGATCAAATACAAAGTCTCCTAAAAACAAGAAGTCATAACGGACTCCGATTGCCTCATTCAAGCGGCATTGGAACCGTCTTAGCGAACTCTACGATGTAAGATTTTAGGGTTTTTTTTTATGTTTAGCTTGTAGATTTTAGACTTTATGTTTACATCATTGTGTTTTTTTATTTATCATTGTGTTTTTTCCTATATTTGTGTCATTGGGTCTTTTTATTGTGTCTTTTTTTCTTCGACATTAATGTGTTATATTTTTCGGCAACGTTTTATATTTTGCTCCACATTATGTTATATTTCGCAATTTATTGTGTGTTTGTACACTTCTTATTTTATGAGCTTTTGTAGAATAACTTTACTCTAAACATTATAATTCAATTAAGGTTCGACAATATAATAAATCTTGGTTTTCATAATTACCGAGTTTTAAATCTTTATGGACATGTCCGAATTAGTGTGCAGATAAAACCCGATAGTTGCATCAAATGAGTTAAATAACCATAACCCGTAACATGTCTAGTGATATAGAACCTAATTTTCTACTACCAACTTGTTCTATTATAAAAAAAACCCTAATAGTAATAAATTACACCATGTTTTATGTATGAAACGAGGATATATATGAGGATACAGAAATCAGTTTCATACTTTCAACTTGGTATTTTACAAGTGACATGTTGTGCTACATCGATCTCGAGTACACAAGATGTTATGTAATCTGTTTTTCAATCTCAGAAAACCCTAGGATTTGTGTTTAACCTTATGATGACATGTTTTGTCAACATATACTTCGTTGTATTGTAACATTAGGGGAGGCGGGGTGGTTGGATTTTTTCCCCGTGATGAAGTTTTCCACGCGTGGTGGTTTCCATTTTTCCACCGCCACCAAATTGTTCAACGCGTGAGAATATGGTTTCCGTGAACAACTTCACGCGTGACAAGGTTTGAGTGATGGAACATGTGAGGGGGTGTGAGGGTTTATTGTTGGGTGTTGTGAGTGATGACCATTGCCACTAAAAAAGGTTGTGAGTGATGGAAAAATGGTTGATGACATGGCGGAACTTGATTGGATGTTATGAGTGATGAGTGATGACCACCTCCACCCCCTTATAACCATCCATATATAGTTTCATATCATTGCAGCTAACACATCATATATATCAACTATCAAGTATATAATACAGTCTATAATATATTTTTAACTAACACAAATCTCATGTATATATTTGTATACGTATTATATTATTATACGTTTATGTAAGAGGCACCACTTGTTTATAGAATACAAAGAGATTTCTATATTTGGCTGGAAACCAACCGGACTGCTACTTATGGCCAATAACACGGCATGTGTACACAGTAGTTGTGTTAGTTAACATAATTGAAAATAATTGAGAAATACAGTATTGATTGTAATAATTACAATGTTCTGAGTTGATATACGTATATGAAAACTTAATATATATTTTAATAGATATCTAACTTCAATTTTCCTGTCTAATATCATCGATGATTTTCATTTTAGTTTATAACTTATTTTCGTTCTATTTTTATTAATTTATCAGGACGACACTTTACAAAGGCCACCGGCCACCATTGTTAAAGTGACATCTGGCATGTGTATACCTTCAAAATAATATTATTCTGGATTATTAAATTATGTGGAAGAAAACAAGATGCACAAAGTGGACACATGATATACATTGTTATTAGTTATTACCAAATCTTAGTTGACTTGTGTTTCTTGGCTCAGAACAGACGGTGCAATATTTTTTTATTATAGAAAAATTATCCAAGAGAGAATACATATTATTATTATTATATATATCAATTCACATCGCTGGTTTGCGCCAGTGGTGTTTCTGCTTCTTAACTTTAGCCACCTAACTTTTCAAAGTTTCATTTTCGCCCTATCCTCGGTTCCACTTTTGCATATTTCTTCTACAGTCACAAGGGTTTATAGTTCTGAGATATTAAGGGTTCAAAAACTCAATAAGTTATAAGTTTGTTAAAATAAGCAATCCCAAAATACAAATTACAATATTTATTGCCCTTTGGAGACGAATCTGAACGAATGGATCTGAACAATATTCTGGTTGGTGGTGTTGGCGGTTTGTGGTGGTGTTGTTTGCTCCGAGAGAGAGATAGAGCTACGTTGCTTAATTGTTAGGTTTCGGCTGTGGTTGTCGGTTATCCACATTTAATCTCGCCAGAAATTGTACAGAGCCCACCAATCCTCCACCTTAACTACTACGGCGCTTTGAGTGGGTGAAGTGGTAAGCTCTTCAGAGAGAGACAGTGGTTGCAGTTAAGGTGAGGTCATGAGGGTGGCGTTTGTGTCTGTGGCTTTTTTATAGAAAGAAAGACAGCGGTGGTGTGTTACTGTGGTGGTAGAAGTGAAGGTGCTTGAGAAGTGGTTTCTATAGAGATTTATTGGAAGCTGTTTGTTTGTTTTATGGTTCAGTAGTTTTCAATTAATAATTAATAAAATAAAATAAAATATTGGTGAGGAAAGACTGCCGTGGCGGAGGCGTTTGCTGGACGGAACCACACGGAACACGTGATGAGAAGCTTCCGATGCCAAATCGAAACCTAAGCTCGTCATTTCTGTAAAGGTAATTTCCAGTTGAAAGGTTGAAATTTTTGGGTGTTTGTGGGTGTTTGGTTAGGGTTGGGGTGGGCGGCGACGAAGTGGTTGTGGTGGACAAAATAATCAGATCCACCATGTTTCTCTCTCATGTTTCTCTCTCCGTGAGAGATAGTGGTTCAGATCTTGAAGATGATGTTCTGGTGGTAATGGAGGCGGTGGTGGTTGCGGTGGAAGCGTGTGGTGGTTGCGGTGGATGGTGATTTTCTGGGTTTTAGATGTTCTTGAAGATGATGTTCTTGATTTTATAGGTTTTGATGATGATGTTTGAAGATGAACGATCTCTGGGTTTTGATGATGTTCTTGATTTTCTGGGTTTTGATGATAATGTTTGAAGATGAACGATGTCTGGGTTTTGATGATGATCTTGAAGATGATGTTCTTGATTTTCTGGGTTCTTGATTTTCTTGAAGATGATGTTCTTGATTTTCTGGATTTTCTGGGTTTTGATGATGATGTTCTTGAAGATGATGTTATTAATTATTGAAATGTTATAATAAATTAATATGGACCAAAATGCCCCTGCACTAAAGGATAAAATAATCAGTTTTCAACAGTCAAAATAGAGGGTTTTTGGATTTTGGACTAAAATGGCAACAAAATGCAAACCATAGGGACCCAGATGTAAAAAGTTTGAGATTTGGACTAAAATGGCAAAAGTGCCCAAACCACAGGGACCAAAATGGCAGTTTACTCTTTGTTTTTTGTTTATTTTTATTGGAAGGTCATTTTGATTCGGTGTAGACACCAAAATTTGAAAGAGAAAATTGTAATACTCCATTTAATTAAATATAATTCGAAAACGATTTCTAGATTAATTTTGATGATGCGTTGAAAGGCTATAAATGCTTGAGCATAGTATCCATACGAACTCAACCGCTTATTAAAATGGGCATGCTAACAATAATATTTTCAAAAACTTATATGAATTTCTAAAGTTAAACAAATTGTTTATTTTTACTTTTAAGACTTATTATGTTAGAAAAATAATTTAATAAAGGATAGTTACATACGTATAAATAGATTTAACTATAACACATAAATAGTTTTAACTATAACACGTAGAACAATCATGACGAACTCAACCGCTTATGGGTGAACAACATTGCTGCTGGTACTGTATTGGTGTTTACTTTTATGTTTTTTGGCAAGCGAAACTAATAATGTCCAAACTCATGCTGCTATGCGTGAAAAAAAAAACAACCACAGTTCCGCCGCGAAGCGCGGGGGAAAATCTAGTATCTATCATAATGTCTCCCTAAAAATCTTGTGTCCCCCGATTTATTTTAGTCGAACTCAAATGAATCATAAATATTTATTGTTATTATTTCAAGCATGCAAGAAAAATTATAAAAGTTACATTACATAGTTATAAACGAAAACAGGGGCGGACCCAAGCCCACCCCAAGGTGGGCGGGCGCACCCCCGGGGGAAAAAAAAATTAGGGCTAAATTCCGTCGAAAATCCCGTCCGCACCCCTTGGAATTTTTCGTCCGCACCCCTTGGAATTTTCGACCGCACCCTTTGAAATTTTTCGTCCGCACCCCTTAGGTAAAAAGCGTTATCAATTTATATTTTAAATTTTTTTTAGTAAACTCTTATTTTTTTTAAAAATATACAACCTAAATTATATAACTTTTAATACCTAACCAACTAAACCCAAATACCCATACCTTTACCCACTTATAATTCCTAACTAGCTAGCCCACTAAGTCTTAGCCCATTAACCAAACCCAACAATATTTCAAACTATAATAAAATAATTAAAACCCAAAACTATTGTTCCATAGTTTAGAGTAAGTCCCGCTCTCTCTCTCTCTCTCTTGTGTGTTTTGACGTTGTTTATGGTTGTTTAGATGATATTTAGAGTGATTATGTTGTTTATATATTTTTAGGGTGATTACAACTTACGTTATGATTTCTAGGGCTTGAATAGTTGAAAATTAAAATTGAAACATTATGTTGTGGAGCGATGAACTTATGTTATATAGAGAAAGAATTGCTTAAGAAATTAGCTTTAGATGATGTTTTGGATAGATTTCAAAAAATGAAAACCCGTAGGGCGTCGACGTTTTAATTATGTTTGTAACAAGGTTTGACATGTTTTTGATGATTATATAAATTTAGTTTGATGTTCGTTTGTTTTACATGACCCGACCCGACCCGACACGAACCGATTTTTTTACTTATATACCTAGGGGCCTAAAATTTTTAAAAATGTTCCGCACCCCCATGAAAAAATTACTGGGTCCGCCACTGAACGAAAATATTACAGAAACAGTAGAAAAATTGATGGTTGTTTGATACTTTCATTTCAATAATAATAACTTTTTTAAAAAGGCAAATTTGGCTAATTAAATATATTTGTTAAATAGATAAGTTTTTTACTTTTAAAATTTTTACTATAATTTACAAAACAGACTTTAAAAATTTTGTAATCATCAAAATAAAAAAATAAAAAGTATAATCACCAGTCACCACACCGAATTCTTTAATCAACAGTATATATAATTTTTTTGAAATCTACCCTACTTATTCTTTATTTAAGATATGCATGCTATTCTAAATAATGTATTATAAAAACATTATATGACTGAAACCAAAAATTTAAATTTTAGAATTTTATATTTATATTTACATAGTTTGTAATAAATTTTGAATTCTACAATGTTAATCTATTTTTTTCTAGGACATATATAAAATTTGCCTTTACAGAAACATATTTTTTATATCCGTCATACATTATTTAATTTAAGTATGATCAATTATATTATTTATAAATTTTTTAAACACCTGAGTTTGCAAGGAGAAACTCTTTTATTCAAGTCCCACATACCACTGGGATTAAAAGAAATTCTTCATTCAATATAAATATATATATATATATATATATATATTTACAACCCTTAATATAAGATATAAAAAATGCCGTAAAAAATATAAGATATTCAAAACGTTTTTATGTATAATAAAATATTGAGAATAACGTATAAAAAAGTATTAATATAATTATAAAAAAAACTTAATTAATAACTTATTGATGAAGTTATTTTAAATTAACATGACGTTACACAAAAATAATAACTTACTGATGAAGTTATTTTAAATTAACATAATAACAACAACCGTAACAAATAAATCCCCTAAATAGCAACCTAATGGTAGGGTCTGAGGAAGGTGGTATGTAGGCAAACCTTACCTCCATCTCCAGAGATAAAGAGGCCGCTTCCAAATAGACCCCCGGCACTAGTAACAAGACATAGACACAACTAGGGGTGTGAATTTCTGACACGACCCGAAAACCCGACACGAACCTAACACGAAATTCGCGGGTTTAGATTTAGTCTAAACGGGTTCGGGTCAGTTTCAGGTTGAACCCGCGAACCCGTTTAGGTTAACGGGTCGGGTTCGGGTCAACCTGATCGGGTTGGTGGGTTGACCCGTTTAACACATTTATACTATATTATATTTTTTACAATATATTTTATGTTATAAATTAAATGAGGTGTGTATTTTATACCATGATCATAACTTAAAAAGAGAAATTAAGATAGATTTTAGAGAAAACTGCAATTTGCGTCCCTGTGGTTTGTGTGAAACATCAACCTGAGCCCCTAAATTCATTTTTTGGTTTTTTGAGCCCCTGAGCTTATGAATTCATAACACTTTGAGTCCCTGCCGTCTGTTTGACTGTTTGAGCCAGGGGTAAGACCGTCTTTTGGCATATATTAATAACACTTTGCGTCCCTATGGTATGAGTGAAATATCAACCTGAGCCCCTAAATTCTTTTCTTGCTTTTTTTGTTAAGAAATCTAATAATTCAAATTAACTCTTTTTAAATAAATGCAATCTAATAATTAAATGTATACTATATATAACAAATTATTAAAGCCTAAATTGTATATTAAATGTAAACTTTTAATACATACAATACAGAGACAAAACGTCATACCAACTTCGTAGACTTGACGGAACTTACATACTCGATAACAAAAGACCGTAACATACAATACAGAGACAAAACGTCATACCACCACAAGCAATTGTGGATCTTTACTGACGGGTGCAATTGTGGATCTTTACCCCTGTGTAGCTAATTACATATCTGCCACTGGGGTTGTATTCATTCATATGCAATTGATCGTTCTGATCAATCACTTAACCCCAGTGTAGCTCTTCGATTTTCCTTGAAATTCCAGAGCTCGCTAATTACATATCAGCCACTGGGGTTGTATTCATTCATATGCAATTGATCGTTCTGATCAATCACTTCCTTATGTGCACCGCACCATCTTCCAGGAGGTTGTCAAGTGTTCTCGCATTCGTAGTTGGTGTTTTGCGTATCTTTACATCCGCAACCATTCTGTACAATAAAACACATTCAAATGACCAATATAAACACATTCAAATGACCAATATGAGGAACCCAAATCATCGAATCAAACCAAAAATCAATATGAGGAACACATCAATCCGAAACTGATCCGATCAGTTCTTTTTAAACGATTCGAAATTTACCAAAAATCAATTTTCACATTTCAAGTATCAATATTGATGTGTTCAAATAACTACACACTGATGCGCTTTATCAATTTCCATCATTTGTTTCTTCGCATTTGATACATTTTGAACAATATACTCAGTTGATACCAAAACACATTCAAAATCTCTGTTTTGATACCCGAGACAAAAACCCACAAGAATCAAACCGTATAATGAATTTAGTACCGTATTCATTCCGTATATGAGTTATCTAACCCGTATGAAGATAACCCTCTGTTTTGATACCCGAGACAAAAACCCACCAGAATCAAACAAAACCAAACCTCTGTTTTGATATCCGAGACAAAAACCCACAAGAATCAAACAATATTTTCACACAAAACCTGAAACAAACCTTCATAATAACCAAAACCCAAACCTCTGTTTTGATACCCGAGACAAAAAACCCACAAGAATCAAACAATATTTTCACACAAAACCTGTTACATTCTAGCATATCAAAAACATAGTGTCAACCATGTTTTAGGTATGTGATTTTACCTTGGATTGTTATCGATGAAGATGAGATGATGAAGATGAAGATGATGAAGATGAAGATGATCTGTTCTGAAGATGAAGATGATGATGATAATCGGTGTTGGGAGTTGGGAGAGATCTTGTTGAGAAGTGTGATGAAATTGATCTGATCATTCATATCTGCTATTAAGTGTAGATGTTAAGGGTCAAGGGCATAAAGGACTTTTCACAATTGTCAAATGGTCAAACTGACGGAACACTGACGGCAGGGACTCAAACTGTTATGAATTCATAAGCTCAGGGGCTCAAAAAACCAAAAAATGAATTTAGGGGCTCAGGTTGATGTTTCACACAAACCACAAGGACGCAAATTGCATTATTCTCTAGATTTTATAATTTAAATATGATATTATTATATGCATTTGTGTTTTTTAAGTAAATTTTAATTTTAATATATTAATTTAAGAAAAAAAATACAAAAATTCGGGTTGAACGGGTCGTGTTCGGGTCAACCCACGAAACTTCGGGTCGTGTTCGGGTTCTAATGTATGATACGATTTTTGGGTTCGGGTCGGGTTTGTGTAAAATTTTCGGGTTCGGGTCGGGTTGAACCCGTCAACCCGCGAACACGACCCGTTTAGCACCCCTAGACACAACCAAATAACATACCTAAGGTTGTGGATGGGCAAAATAGTAAGGTAGAAACATACAAAAAAGTCATAAGACCAAAAATAGCAGCATCAAAACTAATGTGACACACAAATTAAGCATACAAGTTTTTTAAAGTCGAGCATCAAAACTACAAATGAGAGGCTTTTTATTAGCACATCGCATAATAGCTAGTGGCATCTTATGTGTGGAATAAGGTCTGTGTACCATTAGGTCATACGTTCGAGTCCCACAATAGGGGTTTTCTCAGATTTATTGGGTTTCCTCCTGAATTGGTGTATAGACATTATTGCCTAGCGGAGATGGATATGACCAGATGGTTTCGTTGGTGGCACGATAATACTCTAGTAGTCTGTCAGTGATACAAATTTATCGTTAAAAAAAGAGGATTTTTATCAATGAAAAGATACATCGGTGAAGATAACATCCATCATTAGTTAATTAGTAAAAGCATGTGGTAAACCGGCCGTTGGTAAAGGCTTTACATTTGGATCAACGATCGATATTACCAATTGATCAGATTGTTGATCAGTTCTGTTTTAGATGTGATGGAAAACATGAAAACATACCTGTTACAGCAGACATGGCAGTGGAGAATCCAGTCAGAGATGCAGCCATTGAGTTCGACATCTTTGTCAAAGTGATTTGGTTTCTCCTTTAGGTGCAAACTAATGATGGTGATGATGAAAACCGAATAGGGAGTTCGGTTATGGAGAGGGAGACCAATTTTGTTGTTATTATAATTAGGTTATGTGTGTAACCTTAGAACCTCTACATAAGTCTCCTTATATATGTACCCAAGAGGAAACCTAATTAGTTAATAAGGGTAATATGGTCTATCAACAATTACCAACTAATTATTTAATAGGTTATTATATATTTTGATCTATATTATGCAAATGATTATAATGGCTACTAGATTAAATATTATATCATAACATATTTAATCTTACATTCTCCCACTTAGCAGAGTAATCATTTACTATGAGTATTAGATAAGCCTGATCAGGAGTTAACACTCATTTTAGCCTTAAACAAGAACTATAGCAGAGAAATACAGCCGTTGAATCATTATGTGACTCAGGACCCCCATTAGTCATACTATAGCCTTAATTTAAAACATAATCGTTATGATCAAAATACGCATAAGCCCTTTGTTTGATTTGTAACTTTATTTGTCTATATGCCATTATACTGGTTGAACATATTCTTAGAGGCATACAAAATCAAACTGAGGAAATTTCATTAACATAAAACATAAGCTAGTACAATATGCTAAATAAGGTCTTTAGTAAATCCCATATTCCGAACATGTTCTTCGTAAACTTTAGAAGGGAGACCTTTAGTCATCGGATCCGCAAGCATATCTTTAGTACTAATATACTCGATACAAAGATTATTTTCCTCAACTTGTTCATGTACGAACATATATTTTGTATCAAGATATAAACCAACTCCAGTCGAACTGTTACTGTTCGAGAAACTAACGGCAGCTGAGTTATCACAATAAAGCTTCAATGGTATAGAAATGGAATTAACGATTTTGAGTCCAGTGATCAGATTTCTAAGCAACATTCCATGACAGGTTGCGTTATAAACAACAATGTATTCTGCCATCATGGTGGAAGTTGTGGTCAACTGTTGTTTATGACTCTTCCATGAGATAGGTCCGCCTGCTAACATAAAGATATAGCCCGAAGTGGATTTCTTGTCATCTTTGCATTTGGCAAAGTCAGAATCAGAATAGCCTACCACTTCTAAATGATCACTTCTTTTATAAGTCAGTTTTTAGTCTTTCATCCCTTGCAGATATCGAAGTACCTTCTTAGCTGCTTTCCAGTGATCTAGGCCAGGATTAGTCTGATAACGACCTAGCATTCCTGCAATATAAGCAATATCTGGGCGAGTACAGACTTGAGCATACATCAGGCTGCCGACTACTGACGTGTAAGGTATCTGGCTCATTTGTTCCTTCTCAACCTCTGTTGTCGGACACTGGAATGAACCGAAAACATCTCCCTTAACTACTGGAGCGACAATGGGTTTGCATTGTTGCATGTTATAATGTGTAAGGACACGATCTATATAAGCCTTTAGAGACAATCCTATGATCCCTTTGTGTCTATCTCGGTGAATTTCTATGCCAATGACGTAAGAAGCATCTTCGAGATCCTTCATGTCGAAGTTATGCGAGAGTAACCGCTTCGACTCATGCAACATGTCTAAACTATTACTTGCCAATAGAATATCATCTACATAAAGGACAAGTATAGTAAAGTTGCTCCCACTCATCTTAAGGTAGGTGCATTGATCCACTTGATTCTTTATAAAACCTTGTTTCTTCATGACTTCATCAAACTTAAGGTACCATTGACGTGATGCTTGTTTTAACCCGTAAATGGATTTCTTCAACTTACAGACTAGATGCTCCTGACCTTCAGGTTTAAAACCTTCAGGTTATTTCATGTAAACATCTTCGTCTAAGTCTCCGTTAAGGAAAGCAGTTTTAACGTCCATCTGATGCAACTCTAAATCAAAATGAGCTACCAGGGCCATGACGATCCTTAATGAATCTTTATGAGAGACAGGTGAAAACGTCTCTTGATAATCAATTACCTCTTTCTAAGTGTAGCCCTTTGCAACCAATCTCGCTTTGTAGCGTTCAACGTTCCCATTCAGAACCAGTTTTTTTTGAACACCCATTTACATCATACGGGTTTGACACCATTGGGTAATTCTACCAAATCCTAAACGTCATTTTTCTTCATGGATTCAAGCTCATCAGTCATTGATTTATTCCATTCAGAAGACTGATCACTGCTAATGGCTTCATTGTAAGAGATAGGATCATTGAGCTTTCCGGGATCCATTTCAGTCAGGTAGGTAACATAATCATCCCAATCAGTAGGCCTTCTGGGCCTAGATGACCTCCTGAGTGGATTATCGGGTTCAGTGTTGTCTTGGTTTTGAGCGTTTGATGTGCCTTCGTCATAAGGTATAATGGGTTCTGATTGTAGAGGTAAATTTGGAGTTGGTGCAGTAGCTTCAGGTACAGTAGTTGCATTGGGTACAAGTGGAGTAATCGGAGTAATGGTAAGCGACGAGTCTCTCCCCCTGCGTCTTGTATTTCTTGCAATTCTTCGTAAGGGTTGGTACTGCTCCCACTGACCTTGAAATCCTCCAGGAACGCAGCACGCTTGGTTTCAACAATACGGGTGACATGGGAAGGACAATAGAAATAATAACCCTTTGAGTTATCAGGATACTCGATAAAGAAACAGGTAACTGTTTTAGGGTCAAGTTTCCTTAGGAAAGGATTGTAAAGTTTTGCTTCAGCAATGCAGCCCCATACTTTCATATATTTAAGACTCGGTTTCCTTCCTGTCCAAAGTTCATAAGGAGTTTTAGGGACAGACTTAGAAGGAACTCTATTGAGTATATGAACAGCTGCTTTTAACGCTTCAGTCCAGAGAAATAATGGTAAATTAGTATTAGCTAACATACTGCGTACCATGTTCATAAGGGTACGGTTTCTTCTTTCAGCGACACCGTTCTGATGAGGTGTACCAGGCATGGTGTATTGGTTCATAATCCCCTGACCCTTACAAAACTCATAAAATGGACCAAGAGCTTGACCCACATCAGTATGTCTTCCATAATATTCATCGCCTCTATCTGATCTCACAACTTTAATCTGACGATCTAATTGCTTTTCAACTTCAGCCTTATAATCTTTAAAAGTTGTAAGAGATTCAGATTTCTCCTTAATAAGATACAAGTACATGTAACGAGAATAATCATCAATGAAAGTGATAATTGAAGTATGTCCTGTTATGCCAACGATTTGGTAGGGACCACTAATGTCAGTATGAATGAGTTCTAATAAATTAGAGCTCCTAGTGGTACATTTCTTATTCGCTAATGTCATTTTACCTTTAAGACATATGACACATGTTCCAAAATCAGAGAAATCAATAGGAGGTAAGACTTTGTCCTTTACGAGATGATTTAATCGTTCTCTTGAGATGTGGCCTAAACGTTGATGCCACAACATGGATGAAGTCTCTAAGCCTCGTTTCTCTTTCATCTTTGTGAGTGATTCATTAATGTTATATGACAACAAAGATTTGGAAAAATCATCATCTAGTTCTAATCTATAGAGACCACCATCGAGAATACCAGTACCATAAAGAACATAATCATAGAGGATAGAGAGTATGCGATGACCATGGGAAACAATAAAACAGTCCATGTCTAACTTTGGTCCTGATACAAGGTTCCGATTTACCTCAGGAACATATAAGTTATCATAAAGTTTAATACATAAACCACTTTTCATAAATAATTGTAATGTTCCAATGGCCTTCAGTTCTAATTCTCGACCATCCCCAACCTTAAGCGTTCTTTGGTTTCTTCCCAGCTTCCGGATTATAAGGAATCCCTGAGTTGAATTGGTAACATGAACCATAGAACTAGAATCAAAACACCAAGAATTAGCAGGAACATTTAAATTAAAGGACTCAAGTATCATAAAATAATCGTTACCTTTCTTAGCCAGCCACTTCTTAAAGTCAGGGCATTCCTTCTGCATATGTCCTGCCTTTTTACAGCACTTGCAGTGGATTTTGCCTAAGGAGTTCTTAGAGCTGGAAGGTGCACTTGTATTAGGATTAGGCCTTTAGACTTTGGAAGCATCCTTTCTGTGATGATTGTTCTTCCTCTTCTTAGAGTTGGAGGTGGTGAAGTTAGCAACATCAGTAGTGCGATCCATCCTCATACGCTCTTCCTCTTGTACGCACATAGCGACCAGCTCACTCATCATCCATTTGTCCTTCTGAGTGTTGTAATTGATCTTGAATGCTTCAAAGGACGAAGGAAGCGAAGTAATGATGAAATGAACGAGGAAACCATCACTGATTTCCATTTCTATCCCCTTCAGCTTATTGGCCATGTCATTCATCATCATTATGTGCTCGCGAATGCCGCTCCTCCCATCATACTTAGTTGTCACCAGCTTTAGGATAAGATTACTAGCGTGTGCTTTAGACGTTCCCTTGAATTGCGCCTCCAAAGAAGCCAAGTAGGTTTTAGCATCTTCAGAATCAGGAATGGCTCCTCTGATTTCATTGCTTATGGACTGCTTCATAAACATGAGAGACATGCGGTTATACCTAGTCCACTTTTCATGAGTCAACTGCTCAGCAGCAATACTTTGAGGAGTAAGGTCCGCTGGCTGATTCTCTCTTAGAGCATAATCAAAGTCCAGCAATTCAAGCGTAAGCATGAGAGGATCCTTCTATGCAGCAAAGTTATCACCAGTCAAAGGTGGAACCCCGCAATTAGGTACTGATAGTGGAAATAAGATGAGCAAGTTATAATACTAAGAAATAAGTCTTTACGTGATCTAAGGGCATGTTATACTAAGGCAGGCACAAATAATGACCATTTTAATTAAGAAGCTGTGATATTGTCTATTACTAACATCAAAATAATAGACTTAGTTAAAATTCTACTTAAACGAAGACAAATCAACTTTGGCCAGAAGTGTAATCATTTAAGCATGTGTGCAAAGTGATTGTGACAAATCAGCTTTGGCCAGAAATGAAACAATCACTTTAGTTATGCACTTGTTGAGTATGCTATACATGAATGAATTAAATCAGCTTTGGCCAGATATTAAAACATTCACGTTTGTAATGCACACTCAACATAGCTTTCGTAATACTTGAACAATAAATAGATGTATCAAATCAGCTTTGGCCAGAAATGATACATCAGAAGCTCATTCAAGTTAAGCCATTTGGTTTTGTAAAACATTATCTAATTCTGATTAATTAACTAAGTATTTACAAAAACCAATTATTTAATAGCAAACCACCTGCACGGGGTTCGGGGCGGAGCCCCTAGCTAAATTTTAGTTCACATTAAACAGTCTAAAATAATGAGGTTTCGAGTGAGATCTTGACTCAGTTATGAGGTCTCGAGTGAGATCTCGAGTAAGGTCTCGACTCATCTTGAATCATTATGAGATTTCGAGTCATTAAGGTCTCAAGTCGCAACCATCAGATTGCGAGTCACTAATGCCAGTCGAAACCTCAGTCAAAATCTCGAGGTCTCGATTACTGAATTTTATGAGATCTTAACTCCATAATGAGGTTTCGAGTCGCAACCACCTGCTTGCGAGTCGAAATCTCAGTCGCAATCTCCTGTTGTCCTCGTACTATAATGAGATTTCGAGTCGCAACCTTGTGGTCTCGAGTCGGAATCATGGTCTCGAGTTGTAAAGATTGAAACCTTTATGATTTCGAGTCGCAACCTTGTGGTCTCGAGTCGGAATCATGGTCTCGAGTCGTTAAGGGTGATCTCGAACCTTCTGTAAACAGCTGTTATTGTGAAAATAACTGAAAATTCAAATTCTTAGGAATTGTGATAGAGTTTCCTGTTTTAACATTGATCAACATTGATCTAAGTTTATCAAAATATTTCGAAAATCATAACCTGTTTATCCTTTTAACAGATTTCGAAAATCCTTAGTAGATAAAACATATCAAAATTAGGAAAAACATTCAACAATTCAAATTATATTCCAAAACATAAAGGAATTTCGAATTTTCCTAAGAACACATGATGAACCCTAAAAAATAAAACATAATTATGGAACCCGAAACCTGAAAATTAAGGCTTCTAAAATAGATTTCGAACTTGTTAATTTTAACCATTATGATTTCGAGTCAACAGTTAACTTTTTCCTCGAAACAGTGATTTCGAGTGGTTATTTATAACTCGAAACCGGCTGTTAATTATATTAGGCTTTCTAAATTTATGTTTTCCAGATTTCAATCCCAGAATTAATGGATACGAAAACAGAACTGATTAATCAACATATGCTCTGATACAACATGTTGATCAGTTCTGTTTTAGATGTGATGGAAAACATGAAAACATACCTGTTACAACAGACAGGGCAGTGGAGAATGTCGCAACCCCCGACCCCTTGCCCCGAGGGGCGGGCGGCCGCGAGATGCACAGAGCCGGTGGTATCGGTGTTCATCAATTTGGCAGCGGAAATTAATCATCAGGACCGTAGTTAGGAAATAGTCTATCAGATTTAAAACACCACACTTTTATAAATAATAAATGCATGGGAAAAAAAAACCCACGTTTCCATTATAATATGTTTATAGTAATAAACCCTAATTTATTGAAATAAAACTTCTTTTTATTTAGGTAACTTTTATAGCCACTTTTACAAGCCTTTAGTGCTCTCCAGTTGACTTCTATTAGCTTCACATTAAGTTACCTGAAACACGTTTTAAAAAGTTTTATCAGCAAGAAATACTGGCGAGTGCATCCTAGTTTAATAAAAACAAGCCTTTACAGTTTTACAGTATTGAGAGCGATTACAATGTTTATATCTACCCATTACCACCCACGGTACTGTCAATCCTGACTTGTGGTCATGATACCATTCGTAATATAGTAACAAGTAATGTATACAAAACCCCAACATACCGACAGTAATTGTAGAATACATAGACTCAATCACTGTTATCATAATTTAAAACAATTGAGGTTTTGGTAAAACAAAGTTTGGCAGAAAAAAAGAATGACTCACTACTTAGAAAATACTATTGCTTCATGGTGACTTTCTAGTTATAATCTATAAAAATTAAACAATGCACACGTGTTAGTAAGGTAATGTTTTGGTAAAAAATCAGGCTTGAATAATGTAACCATATCTTCTTTTGTGAGGTATGATGCTTGAATCAATGAACAAATGTATGAACAACTTGTAAATGAAATAAACAGGTGACACAAGGATTTATACGAGGAAAAAGCCCTTGATCAATGTATGATCTCCGGCATAAAAAACCTTGGGTGATGGAAACTACCGATCACCAACTATAATTAGACAAATGATCGTTACAACTCGGGATGATAACAAGCTTGTTACAAGGATCACTAGTGTGCAAAATGTATGAAATCGCCAATAAGTTGCACAGAGCTTGCGAGAGTGTTTGTGTTTGCTAATCGTTCTAATTCAAGCTTGTTATCCCCTTAAAAATAGAAATAATCTAAATAACAAACTATCCGCCAAATGTGCAAGCTACCCACGACTTCTAAAACGGTCATTCCAGCCATGCACGTGCAGAATATTGAGAGCATATTCCCCAAGAATATCGGCAAGACTAGGTCCAATGCTTATACTCCTGCAAAACAATTTTAAATATAGTGGAAGCAACCGTTAGTATAAGGATAACAATGAGGATCCTGGATCCTTAATCCTGCAACGTCTTCTGAGGATCCTTAATTCAAACAGAATTGAGGATCCGTGATCCTGGCTGCACTTGAGGATCCGTGATCCTTAGTTATGAAAAATCTATCCCCAACAATTGCCCCCAAAATATGAGGAATAAAATATAACTTAATGAGTCATATTTTTTATCTTATCTCCAACGAACTGAATAATGTAAATATAGCCGTTAGAGCAGGACTAGCCGTTACACATCATGCGTCAGCGAAGTGACAACCTGCAGAATCATCATTGTATATAGGTTAGAGATAAGGATCGATTTGCATTTAAATTCGAGCGATACTTCCCTTTAAATCCTCATTCAAAGATCAGAACAGGTATCTCTCTTCTCCTTCATCTGATTTTCCGTTTCATCAAAATCTTAATATTACAATGAAGCTACGATCCTCCCCTGCCAAGGATCACCAGAAGGACAGTCCCCTAAAAAGCCAAGGGATTGTCAAAAATCCTTCATCTGAGCTCTGTCGCTTCACCGACTCGGAGATTGACTGGATTCGCCATTGTTTCCCGGCGGACACCATCTTTAAACATTTTGATCCTACTGCCAAAAGTGACTCCGTCTCCGACACTTGGGTTGCTTTTTCGGCCACCCCATTCTTGATAGGATTCTCATATCCTTTCCCTGCCTTCACACAATCTTTCTTTGCACTCACCGGTATGTGCTATATCCAGACCATGCCGATGATGTGGAGGGTTCTTCATACCCTAGAGAACATCATTGAGCAGGAAGGCATAGAGATAGGAATGTCGGAACTGGCTGAGTTGTATAATCTTGTGAGCCATGGTTCACACTGTTTTTTGTTCAAACATAAGCCTGGTGATCCTCATCCAATCCTTAAGACCACAAAGAATGATACCCATTGGAAAAACTGTTTCTTCTTTGTTAATAGAGATTCTATTCCAGACGGGAAAGATCTCCCCAAAAAGTGGACCACCCATGGTAGGATATAGGATCCTTATAGAAGGATCATAGGGTGATTCTGTTTCTTTTAAGGATAACTGATCCTTTTCTATCTTTTATGCAGCTATCTCAGTTTCTCACCTCATAGAGTCACCTGCAACAAAAGAAAGGATCGCTACCTTTTGGAGCCTTGATCCAGCTGTTAGAACGTTACAGCCCAAAACAAAGGATTTACAAGAAGTATCCTCTGGTTTAGTCACCATGTCAAGTAAGTATTCTCATTTATGCACAATTAAATATTTAAATAGATATAGAATAAGGATACTTATCTGTTATTTGTCCTTTGTAGGTGCCGGAAAGTCTACAAAATCAGCCTCCCGCTTCAGCGTCAGTGATCTTGACGCATTTGCCATCTCCAGGTCCGGCAAGAAATGACTTGCTGGCAGTCCCAGCGTCCTAGTTCCTAAGGCTGTCAGCACCAAAGGCAAGGGTGGAAAAAAAAGGAAAACCGCTGACACTCTTGAAGGCCTGCCTCTCCTCCAACATCAGTTTGAGGAATACGTCTCTGAGGTAAGGATCCTTGATCCTTAAATGTGTTCTACCCATATTGAGGATAATGGATCCTGATGCGTGTGATTCTTTTACAGAAATTTGCTGAGATCCAAATGCTTATGGATTCCTATGCTGAAGAGGCTGAGCAAAAGGAGCTGGACTTCCAAAAACTGTTCCTGGCTAAGGATCAAACCATCTCTATCCTCGAGAAGGAGCTCAACTTGGCGAAAAAGCAGCTGGTCATGGCCCACATCACTGCTGATCAGGAGAAGGCTGAAATGATGGAGGGTGCTAAGCTTTCTGCCACCATTGCCATGCTCAAGATTAAACTACAGATGGCAAAGGAAGCTGAGGATCCTAACTTCGAAAGGACTGCCTGGGACCAGGAGGGCGGGAAGAAGAGGCTTGAAGAGCTGGATGACGAGGAGGAGACTGAAGAGGTCCTGGCAATCGAGGCTAGTGGCAGCGGGTTGAAGGATCAGGCTGAGGATGCAGAGGCTGGGGGTGAAGGTGATGCAGCGAAGGTGTAGGCTGCAACAATGGGCAATGATGGATTTATCTAGACGTGGCCGGAGCCCATTTTTTATGGTTTGGTAGTTTTTTGATTGTTGATGTTTTTGAACAATGGTGGGTCTGTAATAACTCTAAACAATAGTTCTTAGGTTTAAGGATCACTGATCCTTCAGACAATGGGTAGGATAACAAATGGTGGAGGGATCCTCTGTTTGGGGGATGAAGCCATTGTGATCCTGCCGTCTTTTTATTTCTGCACTTATTAGAACTTATTATCATTGACACCCTTTACCTACCCCAGCGGACGGGCCACGGATTGCTGGTAGATGCTTGGGATAGGTAATTTTGACAACTTTTAGAGGGTTAACCTTTTGCTAAATAAATAAAAGCTTAATCTTTTGACTATCTCATGTGTTGTTATATTTGTGAATACTTTACCTTTCCATTATTATGATGCATTTTGTTTGAATTCATGAGTTAAGAACAAAAGTTTAGTAGATTATGTCAAAAAGTTTAGGATATGATCAAGGATCAAATATCCTATAATCGAAAAATTCAAAAAAGTAGTGTAATTTAAGGATCATGTATCCTGTTGTCAAAGAATAAGGGTCACTTAAATAAATAAAGAATAAAATTAAGATGATTAAGGATCATACCTGAGAATCCAAGTTAGGATCCTAATCTTTCAATACTTACAATCAGGATAACCAAAAGACAAACCTTTTTAAAAGGTTAGGATCAAGGATCCTTAGTTGTTTAACTTCAAAAACCTGAAATGGAACATAACTTGGGACTAAGCCAATATAAGAGAAGAGTTAGCAATTGGGGACAAGCCCAATAAACTGGGGACAAGCCTAAAAAACTGGGGAAAAGCCCAAAAAACTGGGGACAAGCCCAAAGGATCTTGTGTAAACTGGAGTATGGCCCTCACTGGCGACTATCCAAACTTAGTGACATGAAAATGCCAAAACCTTAGCTAAAGTGAAAACGTTAGAAACCTTAGGAACGGATGTATGGTACGTCTACCATTATACGTAGGATCCTGAATACAGCCAGTACAATGAAATTGTCAGCCCCTAAAGCGGGTACTGGTCCCATTGCCTTGAACTGCACCAGGATCATCGTGCGCTACTGGCGAAACTGGGGACAAGCCCAAATACTGGGGACAAGCCCAAAAAACTGGGGACATGCCCAAAAAACTGGGGACAAGCCCAAAAAACTGGGGACAAGCCCAAATAACTTAGGAGACTTATGAGGATACTTGATCCTCTGCTTAGGATACATCAACCTTCTGCAAAACTCAGAACTAAGTGAAAGAAGGATAAAGGATCCAGGATCCTTCTCCTTGTATATAAGATAATTAAAGAATTAAATAGATTGAAATTAGATCATTACCAGAATGAGGATCATCTATCCTCTAAGGATCCTTCAAGGATATCGGTCATGAATATAACTGAGGATTCTGGATCCTTATTACATGAAGTATTTCTTCAAGTGGACAGCATTCCAAGCTCTTGGTAGTAAATCACCTTCCATTGTTAGTAATCGATATGCCCCCTTTCCTGCTTCTGCTTCAATAAGATAGGGGCCTTCCCACTTTGGTGCCAACTTTCCATCAGCAGGATTTGTGGTATTCTGAAATGCTTTCCTCAACACCATATCACCGACTTGAAACTTCCTGATCCTGACATTTTTGTTATAAGCTCCAGCCATCCTTTGTTGATAAATAGCCATTCTTATCCTTGCCAAATCCCTGAGTTCTTCTATGGTTTCCAAATCTTGAGCCAAGTTTTCCAGCATTTCCTTCAGTATCACGGATGCTTGTTCTAGCAGTAGGAACCACCATCTTAGTAGGGATCACTGATTCTGCTCGAAACACTAAAGAAAATGGGGTCTGGCCAGTAGCATTCTTGGGGGTTGTTCTATCAGCCCATAGTACATAAGGTAGTTCTTCTGCCCATTTTCCTTTCTTGGATCCAAGCTTCTTCTTCAAGTTGTTGATAATGATCTTGTTGGATGATTCTGCTTGACCATTAGCTTGTGGGTGGACTGGTGTTGATGTTATCATCTTAATCCCCCAGCTGTCACAAAAGTTAGTAGTTCTACTCCCAATAAATTGGGATCCATTATCACAAACAATTTAAGAAGGGATACCAAATCTAGTAATAATATTTCTTTTAATAAAGGATATCACTTCTTTTTCTCTGACTTGAGCAAAGGCTTCAGCCTCTATCCACTTAGAGAAGTAATCAGTCATGGCAAGCATGAACACTCTTCCTCCTGGTGCTTTGGGAAGTTTACCAACTATATCCATTCCCCATATCATGAA
This sequence comes from Helianthus tuberosus, assembly GCA_030545235.1. Taxonomy (NCBI): domain Eukaryota; kingdom Viridiplantae; phylum Streptophyta; class Magnoliopsida; order Asterales; family Asteraceae; genus Helianthus; species Helianthus tuberosus. The sequence goes on from CM060385.1 coordinate 23,453,106, forward strand.
TGGACAAGAAGAGGATATAGGATGCAGGAGCTCTGCTGGCTGATGAAGGATATTACTATGTCTTTGACAAGCATCACATTTCTTGGCATAATCCACAGCATCCTTCTTCATAGTAGGCCAATAATATCCTGTTCTAAGGATCCTTGAGAACAATGCCCTGCCCCCAGTGTGGTTTCCACAATCTCCTTCATGAAAATCCTTTAGGACTTCTTGAATTTCAGGATCCTCTATGCACCTTAGATATGGACCTGCAAGTGATCGTTTATATAACATGTCATTTAATATTGTAAATTGAGATACCTTGATTTTGAAAGCCCTGGGGTTCTCTCATGTAGGAATCTCTCCATGTTGTATATATCTCATAATTGGAAGGATCCATGATCCTGAATGAGACTGTGCACTATCACTAGGAACTGTTAGGGGAGGATTTTCTAACAATTAGTGATCCTTACTTGTTATCCTAATTAATGATCCTTACTTCTGTGACAGATAGTGATCCTCAGAAGAGCTTCAGGATTAGGATCATGGATCACCTTAAGGATCCTCATACTAACGATTGTTTGTTTTTGTTTCGTATTATATTGCAGGAGTAACAAGCTTGACTTGGTCTTGGCAACGTTACTATGGAATATTCCACGGGTATTTCGCACACGTTTGACTGGAAATGGACGTTGTGGAGAACGTGGGAGCTTGGCACAAAAGTCGGATAGTTTGTTAGCGTAGTTAACTTCTATTTTTAAAGGGGTGATGAGCTAGTAATTAGAACACTTAGCCATTTTCAGCTACACACACACTCGTACAATCGCACTCTTGAAGCTTTCGGCAAACACTTAACAGTTTTCATTCACTTTCAAACATTCCACTCTAGTGATCCTTGTACCTAGCTCGTTACTATCCGAAGTTGTAAACATTTATTGTTTTATTTAAGCTTGGTGATCGGTAGTTTCCATCACCCGGGGTTTTTTGTGCCGGAGATCAACTCTTGATCAAGGGCTTTTTCCCCGTATAAATCCTTGTGTCGTTTGTGCAATTTACATTGAAGTGATCCTTATCATTGTTCTACATTTAAAGCATCATTCCCCATAACAGAGAGTTTGGTTGCATTATCCTCATCAGATTTTTTGACCAAAACAGTTTGGCGCCCACCGTGGGGCTCTTGGTGCTTCATTCCTAAGAAGTTTTTCTATTGGTGATCATCCCGGTTCATTGCATACAAATACATGGCTTCATCATTGAAGAATACCTCTACTGCAATGTCTGCGGTCAATTCATCTCAGGGCATTCCACCTTTGCCTCCACCACCTTCTGGACCTCAGAAAAATGCCGAGAAGAAACCAACTCCCATTTTCTCCAAACCTCCAACTTCTTCTGCTTCTTACACTCCCACTACTAGTGACATGTTTACTTTGATTTTGCAGATGAAGGATCATATACAGCAACAGGACAAGACCAATGAAAGGATTCTCAAAGAAATCGGAGATCTCAAGAAACAAAAGAAAACGACAGAGGATCATTCCCCACTGGTGCCCAGATCTTTGAATTTTGATACTCCGGTGATTACTTCCCAGCCATCAGTGGTTCCAGATGTTCAATATGTGGGTGGACCGAAAGGAGTGCACTACGGAACAACAACGGTGACCCAGGCATCAGGTTCATATTTCCAGCCAGCAGGATCCTATCCTCAGCATATGGGATCCTTCATGAATTCAGGAGGATACTCAGGAGCGCAGCAGATTCAAGGATCCTCCTTTGTTCCAGGATCATCCCAGATTCAAGGATCCTCCTTTGTTCCAGGATCATCCCAGGTTCAAGGATCCTCCTTTGTTCCAGGATCAAGGATCCTCCTTTGTTCCAGGATCATCCCAGGTTCAAGGATCCTCCTTTGTTCCAGGATCATCCCAGATTCAAGGATCCTCCTTTGTTCCAGGATCATCCCAGGTTCAAGGATCCTTTGTTCCAGGATCATCCCAGGTTCAAGGATCCTCCTTTGTTCCAGGATCATCCCAGGTTCAAGGATCCTCCTTTGTTCCAGGATCATCCCAGGTTCAAGGATCCTCCTTTGTTCCAGGATCGTACCAGTTTCAGGGATCCTTCCAGATGCCAGGATCCTTGAGGAGTTTGCAAACAGGAAGTTCAGATGTCCATCAGGGAGATTTTATTCCGATGCAGACCATTGCTTCTACTGGTCCTTCGATCATTCCAGAGCCCCAACAATATGGATTAACATCCATTCTTCCTAATTTGAATCCAATGGGAGGTAACACTTTTAATAATTCTTATACTACTAACCATGGCCATATGCAGGATCCAGGTATCAACCACGCCATGGCCAGAGAATTGCAAAAGTTGAAGGATATGATATCAAGTGTTCCAGGAGTGGTCAAACCTATCCCAGAGATTGCAGATGGGAGCCACAGGATATCTCGTTTTGCACCACCAATTTGTGATGCTGAGATACCCAAGAGGTTCCATGTGCCAACCATGAAGCTGTATGATGGTTCGACGGATCCTGAAGAACACATAGCACAATACAGGGAGAGGATGGAGATCAATCCAATCCCAGAAAGGTTGAAGGAAGCATGCCTGTGCAAGGGATTCGGATCCACTCTTACTGGATCAGCTCTCAAATGGCTGCTAAGTCTTCCCCCTACTCTATTACCTCATTTGCTAATCTAGTTAACCTATTTAATAATCAGTTTTCTTGTAGTAGAAAATTTGAACGATTAACTAGTGATCTATATAGGATAACCCAGGGTCATAATGAATCATTAAGGGATTACATTACCAAATTCAGTAAAGAATCCTTAGACATTCCCAACTTGGATATAGCCACGGCTGTTGAGGCCTTCAAAATGGGATTGCTTAGGGATTCATTGTTCTATGATGATCTTGTTATGACACCATGCAGGAACCTAGATGAGGTAAGAACCCGGGCCCTTAGGTTCATCCGGCTAGAGGATGACAAAAGGATCCAGGAGAGGTTAGCAGGATCCTCAAAGTAAGATAAGCAAGGATCCTCATTGAGGAACAACAAGTTCAGATCCTATAACAGATCTGATAACCAGAACGTGCATGCTGTTGATCAGGAAGAGGATAATGAGGATTATCCTCCAATCTCTGAATATTGTTTTTCCGTTGATAACAATGAACTAATCCTTGCGATGCAGAATCTAGGTGATAAAGCCAGATTGCCCAGAAAAAATGACAGACCAGCTGCAACCAAAGATAAATCAAAGTGGTGTGCATACCATGAAGATTTTGGGCATCTCACAGAAGAATGCATTGCACTAAGAAAGGAAATTGGATACTTGTTGAGCAAGGGGCATCTAAAAGAATTGTTGGGTAGGAAAAAGTCAAGGACTCAGGATCCTGAAAGGATCCCTGAGAAAGCTCCGGCCCCTCCAGCAGATGCGCAAGTAATAAACTTTATTTCCGGAGGATCAGAAATTTGTGGCACATCCTTCTCAGCAGCTAAAAGGCATGCAAAGGAAACTAAAATGGATAATGGAGAAAGACCCGTTCGAACATCAAGTGTCTCCGAAGGAAAAGTCATAACGTTTGATGAGGATGATCGTGTTGATATCCAGGATCCTCATCACGATGGTTTAGTTATTACTCTTTTCATTTCTAACCATTTTGTCCGCAGAATCCTTATAGACGGAGGAAGCTCAGTGAACATTATCCAGCTTGATGTTCTAAAGAAGATGGGTATCCCTGAATCTGATATCATACCAAGATCCTCCGTGCTCGTGGGATTTAGTGGCGAAACTAAGAATACCCTGGGGGACATTAAGCTCCCAATATACATCGAAGGCCTACATTCTTATAAAAAATTTTGTGTTATTGACTGTTTATCTTGTTGTAATGTTATCCTTGGCAGGCCCTGGATACACGATATGAAGGCAGTCCCATCTACTTACCATCAATGTGTGAAGCTCCCTAGTCCTTGGGGAATAGTCAAGATTGATAGTGATCAGCAGGAGGCTAAGAATTGCTATACTTCATCGATGAAACCAGCCTCGAAGTCAAGGGAGCAATAGCAATCAAAGTATCCTCCAAGGGATGTCTTGGAGGCAAGAGAGCAGGATGTGGTAGAAATCCTCATGGATCCTCATGATCCTGAATCCAAAATCTATATCGGATCAGGGATCCTTGGCGATATGAAGGAAGACCTCATATCCTTCCTCAAAAGGAGAAAGACTACCTTTGCATGGAAAGATGAAGACATGACAGGTATATCTAAAGATGTAATCACTCACAAACTTGGCATTGATAGGTCCTTCAAACCAATCCATCAAAGGAGAAGAAAGTTTGCACCGGAAAGAAATGCCATTATCCAGGAAGAGGTAGAGAAATTGCTCCGGGTAGGTATGATTAGAGAGGTCAAGTATCCAAGATGGTTGGCCAATGTGGTTGTTGTTCAAAAGAAAAACGAAAAGTGGAGGGTATGTGTCGATTTTACCGATTTAAATAAGGCATGTCCCAAGGATCCTTTCCCATTACCCCACATTGGCTCCATGGTGGATGCAATTGCGGGTCATGAACTGTTGACTTTTATGGATGCTTCATCTGGATTTCAACAAATCCAAATGGAACCATCCGATCAAGAGGATACAGCCTTCATGACTCCAACTGGTATATACTGCTATATTGCTATGCCGTTCGGACTAAGAAATGCAGGTGCAACTTATCAAAGGCTGGTGAATATGATGTTCAAGGATCAGATTGGACAAACTATGGAGGTTTACATAGACGATATGGTGGTAAAATCAATAAAGGCTGAGGATCACCTAAGAGACTTGGAGGAAGCATTCAATATCCTTGATAAATATAATATGAAACTTAATCCTTCAAAATGTCACTTTGGTGTTAAAGCAGGCAAATTCTTAGTATACATGGTGACCAAGAGAGGCATTGAAGCCAGTCCAGAACAAATCAAAGCAATAGTGAACATCAAATCTCCGGCCAATGCTAAGGATGTTCAAAGGCTAACTGGCAGGATAGCAGCTTTGAACAGATTTATATCCAAATCCTCAGAGAAGTGCAGAGAATTCTATGATATCCTAAGGAAGAACAAGAAATTTGAGTGGACTGAGAAGCATGAAAATGCCTTAAGAGCTCTCAAAGATTACCTATCCTCAGCCCCGGCCTTGATGAAACCAGAAAAAGGCGATGTGCTATCCTTGTATCTTGCAGTATCCTCAAAAGCAGTAAGTGCAGTCCTTGTTAAGGATCATGAAGGTACACAACATCCTGTCTATTATGTAAGTAAAAGTTTACTTGATGCTGAATCCAGGTATTCACACCTTGAAAAGCTTATTCTTGCATTAATTATGGCATCTACTAAGTTGAGACATTATTTTGAAACTCATGTTATTGTTGTTAAAACTAATTTTCCAATTAAAAATGTCCTCAGGAAACCAGAGATGTCAGGAAGGATGGCTAAGTGGGCAGTGAAGCTTAGTGCCTATGATATAAGATATGAGCCTAGGACAGCCATCAAATCCCAAGCATTAGCTAACTTTGTGGTTGATTTCAGTAGTGATTTACAAAAAGAAGCTGAGTTAGAAGTCCAGAAGCTAGAGGAGACCAAGGATCCTTGGATACTCTATACTGATGGATCCTCAAATGTCAAAGGCACAGGGCTTGGAATACTACTAAAATCGCCACAGGGGGACATAATACCCCACTCTATAGCTTGTGAGTTCCAAACCACTAACAATGAGGCTGAATATGAAGCCTTAATTGCTGGTTTGCAAATTGATAAGCATATGGGGATCAGGTATCTTGAGGTACATGTAGATTCATTGTTAATTACAAACCACTTTAATGGATCCTATGCTGTTAAAGGTGAAAAGCTAACCAAATATTTAGAGATAGTCAAAGAATTGGCACTCTCCTTTGTTTCCTTTAGTTTGACACATGTACCAAGGGAAGAAAATACAGAAGCTGATGCATTGGCTAACTTAGGATCATCTTTGAAGATCCAGGAGGATATCAAGATCCCTATTATCCATATCCTGACCCCGGCTATCGAGGATCATGTGGCTATGGAGATAGGAAATAATTCTGCAATTATCCCTAGTGAGGATACTCAATCCCGTTCAGGATCGGGATCATGGATTTCACCAATCATGAGATACTTACAACATGGAGAGATTCCTACAGGAGAAAACCCTAGGGCTTTCAAAATTAAGGTATCTCAATTCACAATCTTAAATAATATGTTGTATAGACGATCTCTTGCAGGACCATACTTAAGATGCATTGAGGATCCTGAAATCCAAGAAGTTTTAAAAGACTTCCATGAAGGAGATTGTGGAAACCACACTGGGGGCAGGGCATTATTCTCAAGGATCCTGAGGACAGGATACTACTGGCCAACTATGAAGAGAGATGCTGTGGAGTATGCTAAGAGATGTGATCCTTGTCAGAGACACAGCAATATCCTTCATCAACCAGCTGAATTTTTGCATCCTATATCCCCCACTTGGCCATTTATGAGATGGGGTATGGATATAGTTGGTAAGCTCCCTAAGGCACCTGGTGGAAAAGTATTCATGCTTGCTATGACTGATTACTTCTCCAAGTGGTTAGAGGCTGAAGCTTTTGCCCAAGTCAGAGAAAAGGAAGTTATATCCTTCATTAAAAGAAATATTATAACTAGATTTGGAATTCCTTCTGAAATTATATGTGATAATGGTTCCCAATTCATTGGGGGCAGAACCACTAACTTTTGTGACAGCTGGGGGATTAAGATGATAACATCAACACCGGTCCACCCACAAGCTAATGGTCAAGCAGAATCATCCAACAAGATCATCATCAACAATTTGAAGAAGAAGCTTGGATCCAAGAAAGGGAAATGGGCAGAAGAACTACCTTATGTGCTTTGGGCTGATAGGACAACCCCTAAGAATGCTACTGGTCAAACGCCATTCTCTTTGGTATTTGGGGCAGAATCAGTGATCCCAACAGAAATGGTGGTTCCAACTGCTAGAACAAGTACCCGTGATCCTGAGGAAAATGATGAGAACTTGGCTCAAGACCTGGATACTATTGAAGAAATCAGGGATCTGGCTAGGATAAGGATGGCCAGTTATCAACAAAGAATGGCTGGTGCTTACAACAAAAATGTCAGGATCAGGAAGTTTCAAGTTGGAGATATGGTATTAAGGAAAGCATTTCAGAATACTACCAATCCTGCTGATGGAAAATTGGCTCCAAAATGGGAAGGCCCTTATTTGATTGAAGCTGAAGCAGGAAAGGGGGCATATAGATTGCTAACCATGGAAGGTGATTTGCTACCTAGAGCTTGGAATGCTGTCCACTTGAAGAAATATTTCATGTGAGCAGGATCCTCATCGCACAGATGATCCTTACATTGGAGTTATCCTTGAAGGATCCTTAAAGTATCGGTGATCCTTGCTTTGGTAATACCTTAATCTTGAACTATTTCATTTCTTTATTTTCTCATATAAGGATAAGGATCATGTGTCCTTTATCCATCTCTCACGTGATTTTAAGTTTTGAAAGTTCAGGTATCCTTAGCAAAATATTGGTTATCTGCAGAAGCAATCCGTTCCTTGGGTTTAACCCCAGTTATTTGGGCTTGACCCCAGTTCCGCCTGTAGCGCATGATGATCCTGGTATAGTTCAAGGCAGTGGGACCAGTACTCGTTTTAGGGGCTGATAATTCCATTGTACTGGCTATACATAGGATCCTACGTATAATGGTAGACGTACCATACATCCGTTCCTAAGGTTTCTAACGTTTTCACGTTAGCTAAGGTTATGGCATTTTCATGTCACTAAGTTTGGATAGTCGCCAGTTAGGGCCATACTCCAGTTTACATACGATCTTTGGGCTTGTCCCCAGTTATCCTTGGGCTTGTCCCCAGTTATCCTTGGGCTTGTCCCCAGTTGCTAACTCTTATCTTATATTGGCTTAGTCCCAAGTTATGCTCTATTTCAGGTCCTTGAAGATAAACAACTAGGGATCCTTGATCCTTACTTCTCTCTAAGGTTTATCTTATAGTTATCCTTATTATGGATAGGATCCTAACTTGGATCCTCAGGTATGATCCTTAACTATTTTTAATTCTATTCATTGTTTATTTGAATAACCCTTAAAATTTGACAACTAAACTTGTGATCCTTAAAATATATTACTTTTTGGGATTCTTTAACTATAGGATATTTGATCATGGATTATGTCCTAAATATTTTCAATCTGACTTGTTCAAAATTGTTTATTCAATAAGTGCACATCAAAACAATTGAGAATTAAAGAGACAAAAAGGATAACAATACAAGATAAGCGACAAAAGATTAAGGTTTTATTTATTGACAAAAGTTTAACCCTTAAAAGGTTGTCAAAATTACCTACCCCGAGCATCTACCAGCAATACGTGGCCCGTCCGCTGGGGTAGGTAAAGGGTATCCATGATAATAGGTTCAAAAGTAGTGCAGGAATATAAAGGCGGCAGGATCACAATGGCTTCATCCCCCAAACAGAGGATCCCTCCACCATTTGCAATCCTGCCTATTGTCCAAAGGATCATACATGATCCTTAATCCTAAAAACTATTGTTCAGTACAAACCATCAAATTGTTCAACAAAACAACCATCAAACTAAAAAAAATTGGGCTCCGGCTATGTCTAGAAGTTTCCATCATCGCCCAATCATGCAGCCTAAACCTTCCCTGCATCACCACCTCCGGCTCCACTTGCTTCACCACCTTCACCCTTGCCTCCAGCCTCGATCGCCAAAACCTCCTCTGCCTCTTCATCATCTTCAAGATCAGCCAACCTTGCTTTCCAGTCCTCAACATCCCAGCTGCTTCTGTCGAAGTTAGGATCTTGAGCTTCCTGGGCCATCTTTAGTTTTGTCTGATACATTGTGATGGCAGCAGAGACCTTTGCACCTTCTATGAGATCATGCTTTTCATAGTCAAGGTCGATCAAAAGTTTAGCCATCTTAGTCTTGGCATCCTGGAGCTCCTTCTGAAGATCAGCAATTTTGAGGTCCTTTAGCAATGCAACCTGCTGGAGGTCGGCAATCTTCCTATCCTGATCCTCAACGTGGCCACAATAGTCCTCAATCTCAGTGAATTTCTGCAAAGGGGATAAAAGGTAAGGTCAGGACCAAGTGATCCTCAAATCAGCAGGATATATCAGCAGGATATGTCAGCAGGATATACTAGCAGAAACAGTGATCCTTACATCGTTGATGTACTCGAGGAATTGGTGGCGGATCAGAGGCAGACCCTGCAGATCCTCAGCCTCGGAGGCCTTTCTCTTCTTGATTCCCTTTCCTTTGAGGGGTGCCTTGGGGACTGAAGCTGTCGGGCTGGTAGGAGCCTTTCTTTTGGAGGATCTGACGGTGGTGAGATCGGTGACATTGAACTTTGAAGCAGACTTGGTGGATTTTCCAGCACCTACACAACCAAAACAAGATAAGTATCTTTACTTCACTTATATTTCACTATTTATTTAAATTTTTAAACAAAGATACTTACTTGACATCGTGACAGAGCCTGAGGATACTTCCTGAGAATCCTGGGTGGTTGTCTTGAAAGATCTTGTTTCAGGATCAAGTTTCTTGAAAGCGATGAGTCTTTCTTTGGCAGCAGGAGACAGTCTGAGGTGTGAAACGGTGATAGCTGCATAACAAGAAAGCAAAAGTATATAAGTGATCCTTATATCAAAAGAAAGTTTTCTGGTGATCCTTCTCAGGATCCTCCACCCTACCATGGGTAGCCCATTTCTTGGGTAGATCCTTTCCGTCATCAATAGAATCTCTCTTGACGAAAAAGAAACGCCGCTTCCAGTTAGCATCATTCTTGGTAGCTTTGAAGATCGGGTGTTCCTCACTGGGTTTACGTTTTAAACAAATAGCGATGAGAACCAAAGGTAGTAAGATCATACAGTTCTCCCAGCTTTGACATTCCTAGGTCTATCCCTTCCTGCTCGATGATCCTTTCAAGGGTATACAAAACCCTCCATATCATCGGCATGGCTTGGATATAAGAGATGCCGGTTAGGGAAAAGAAAGATTGGGTGAAGGCTGGAAAAGGATATGTATAGCCTATGGTGAACGGAGTGACAGGAAAAGCAACCCATTTGTCAGAAATATGATCACTCAGGGCATTGGGGTCAAAAGGTCTAAACTCGGTGTTCGCCGGGAAGCAGTGGCGGATCCTATCAATCTGTGCATCGTTGAAACAGCAGCGTTCTTTTATGGAATCCTCGATGATCCCCTGGCTTTTCGGTGGGCTGTTTTTCGGGTGATCCTTAGCTGGGGAGTTCCGGAGCAACATCTTTGATAGAATGATGGGAAGAGACGGAAAACAGAGCAAAAGAAGGAAGAAGATGAAGAGAGAATACCTGTTTATCTTCGGATGCAGTTATAAAGGGAGTATCTCTGAAATTTAAATGCAAACGATCATATCTCTATCTCCTATTTATAATCCTGATTGTGCAGGGTTGTCACTACTGTGACGTCATAGTTGCAACGGATAGTTCTACAACAACGGCTATATTTACGATAGTTAGTTGCGGATAAGATCAAGAAAATATAATTCGCTCATTTTACATATCACTCCTTATATATTGGGGGCAATTGTTAGGGGAGGATTTTCTAACAATTAGTGATCCTTACTTGTTATCCTAATTAATGATCCTTACTTCTGTGACAGATAGTGATCCTCAGAAGAGCTTCAGGATCAGGATCATGGATCACCTTAAGGATCCTCATACTAACGATTGTTTGTTTTTGTTTCGTATTATATTGCAGGAGTAACAAGCTTGACTTGGTCTTGGCAACGTTACTATGGAATATTCCACGGGTATTTCGCACACGTTTGACTGGAAATGGACATTGTGGAGAACGTGGGAGCTTGGCACAAAAGTCGGGTAGTTTGTTAGCGTAGTTAACTTCTATTTTTAAAGGGGTGACGAGCTAGTAATTAGAACACTTAGCCATTTTCAGCTACACACACAGTCGTACAATCGCACTCTTGAAGCTTTCGGCAAACACTTAACAGTTTTCATTCACTTTCATACATTTCACTATAGTGATCCTTGTACCTAGCTCGTTACTATCCGAAGTTGTAAACATTTATTGATTTATTTAGGCTTGGTGATCGGTAGTTTCCATCACCCGGGGTTTTTTGTGCCGGAGATCAACTCTTGATCAAGGGCTTTTTCCCCGTATAAATCCTTGTGTCGTTTGTGCAATTTACATTGAAGTGATCCTTATCATTGTTCTACATTTAAAGCATCATTCCCCATAACAGAGAGTTTGGTTGCATTATCCTCATCAGATTTTTTGACCAAAACAGGAACCACTGCATAATCCTCTTCTATATCCAAAGCTATGTGATCCTCAATAGCAGGAGCCAAAATATAGATGATAGGGATCTTGATATCCTCTAGAATTTTCAATGATGATCCAAGATTGGCCAATGCATCAGCTTCTGCATTCTCTTCCCTAGGTACCTGTGTCAAACTAAAAGAAACAAAAGAGAGTGCCAATTCCTTGACTATCTCTAGGTATTTGATTAGTCGTTCACCTTTAACAGCATAAGATCCATTAAAGTGATTAGTAATTAGCAATGAATCTACATGTACCTCAAGATACCTGATCCTCATATGCTTGGCAATTTGTAAACCAGCTATCAAGGCCTCATATTCAGCCTCATTATTAGTAGTTTGAAACTCACAAGCTATTGAGTGGGGTATTATGTCCCCCTGTGGAGATTTTAGTAGTATTCCAAGTCCTGTTCCTTTGACATTAGAGGCTCCATCAGTGAAGAGTATCCAAGGATCCTTAGTCTCTTCAAGCTGCTGAACTTCTAACTCAGCTTCTCTTTGTAAGTCATTACTAAAATCTGCCACAAAGTCAGCTAAGGCTTGGGATTTGATGGCAGTCCTTGGTTCATAACTTATATCATAAGCACTAAGCTTCACTGCCCATTTCAGGTTTCCTGAGAACATTCTTAATTGGAAAGTTAGTCTTAACAATAATGGCATGAGTTTCAAAATAATGTCTTAGTTTAGTAGATGCCATAATCAAAGCAAGGATAAGTTTTTCTAAATATGAATACCTGGATTCAGCATCAAGCAAACTCTTACTTACATAATATACAGGATGTTGTGTACCTTCGTGATCCTTAACAAGGATTGCACTTACTGCCTCAGAGGATACCGCTAGATATAAGGATAATATATCCTTTTTTTCTAGTTTCATCAGGGCAGGAGCTGAGGACAGGTAATCCTTAAGGGCTTTGAGAGCATTCTCATGCTTTTCAGTCCACTCAAATTTATTGTTCTTTCTCAAAATGTCATAGAATTCCTTGTAATTTTTCTGATGACTTTGATATGAACCTGTTCAAAGCTGCGATCCTCCCTGTCAATCTTTGCTCATCCTTAGCATTGGCAGGAGATTTGATATTCACAATTGCCTTAATTTTCTCTGGACTTGCTTCAATGCCTCTTTTTGTTACCATGTACCCTAGGAATTTTGCCTGCTTTAACACCAAAGTGACACTTGGAAGGATTTAATTTCATATTAAATTTATCAAGGATATCGAACGCTTCCTCCAAATCTCTAAGGTGATCCTCAGCTTTCTTGGACTTAACCACCATGTCATCTATATAGACTTCCATAGTGTGTCCAATTTGCTCTTTAAACATCATATTGACTAGCCTTTGATAAGTAGCACCTGCATTCCTTAGTCCAAATGGCATATCAATATAACAATAGATACTAGTTAGGGTCATAAAGGCTGTATCCTCTTGATCAGATGGTTCCATTTGAATTTGGTGAAATCCAGATGAAGCATCCATAAAAGTCAACAACTCATGACCTACAGTAGCATCCACCATGGAGTCAATGTGGGGTAATGGGAAAGGATCCTTGGGACATGCCTTGTTTAAATCAGTAAAATCGACACATACTCTCCACTTTCCGTTTTTCTTTTGAACAACAACCACATTGGCTAAACACCTTGGATACTTGACCTCTCTTATCATACCTGCTTGGAGTAGTTTATCTACCTCCTCCTGGATAATAGCATTCCTCTCAGGTGCAAACTTCCTCCTCTTTTGATGTATGGGTTTGAATGACCTGTCAATACCAAGCTTATGAGTAATTATATCTTTAGATATACCTGTCATGTCTTCATGCTTCCAGGAAAAGGTAGTTTTTATTTTCCTTAGGAAGGATATTAGATCATGTTCAATGTTATTGAGGATCCCTGATCCAATGAAGACCTTGGACTCAGGATCCTGAGGATCCATAAGGTTATCCTTCACATCTTGTTCTCTTGCCTCCAGGATATCTCTTGGAGGATGCTTTAATAACTATTGCTCCCTTGGTCTTAAGGCTGGCTTCATTGATGAGGTATAGCAATTCTTTGCTTCTTGTTGGTCACTCTCAATCTTTATCACCCCCCATGGACTAGGAAGCTTCACACATTGATGATATGTAGATGCAACTGCCTTCATGTCATGTATCCATGGCCTACCAAGGATAACATTGCAACAGGATAAGCAATCTATAACACAAAATTTTTGATAAGAATGAAGTCCTTCAATGTAGATGGGAAATTTAATGTCCCCCAATGTATTCTTGGTTTCTCCGCTGAATCCCACAAGAACTGAGGATCTTGGGATAATATCCGATTCAGGGATGTTTATTTTCTTGAGGACATCAAGTTGAATGATGTTTACTGAGCTTCCTCCATCTATCAAGATCCTGCGAACAAAATGGTTAGATATAAACAAAGTAATAACAAGACCATCATGATGAGGATCCTGGACATTAACACGATCATCCTCATCAAAAGTTATAACTTTTTCCTGTGTAACAGTAGAGGTTCGGATGGGTCTATCCCCATTATCCATCTTGGTTTACTTGGCATATCTCTTGGTTGCTGAAAAGGAAGTACCACAAATGTCTGATCCACCGGATATAAAGTTTATAACTTGTGCATCTGCTGGAGGAGCATGAGCTCTTTCTGGAACCTTTTCAGGATCCTGGATCCTTGACTTTTTTCTTCCCAAAAGCTCCTTCAAGTGCCCCTTGCTTAACAAATAACCGATTTCTTTTCTAAGTGCAATACATTCTTCGGTGAGATGTCCGAAATCCTCATGGTATGCACACAATTTGGACTTGTCTTTTGTTGCAGCTGGCTTATCACTTTTCCTGGGCCATCTTGCTTTTTCACCTAAATTCTGCATTGCAAGGATCAGTTCATTGTTATCAACAGAAAAACAATATTCAGAAATGGGAGGATAATCCTCATCATCCTCTTCCTGTTCTACTGCATGCACGTTCTGGTTGTCAGACTTGTTGTAAGATTTGGACTTGTTGTTCCTCAAGTAGGATCCTTGTTTCTCCTGCTTCGAGGATCCTGCCAGTCTTTCTTGGATCCTTTTATCATCCTCTAGTCGGATGAATCTAAGGGCCCTGGTTCTTACTTCGTCAAGATTCCTGCAAGGGGTCATGACAAGATCATCATAGAACAATGAATCCCTAAGCAAACCCATTTTAAAGGCTTCCACATCCGTAGCTATATCCAGATTAGGAATATCTAAGGATTCTTTACTGAACTTAGTGATATAATCTCTAAGTGATTCATTTTGACATTGTGTTACCCTATATAGGTCACTAGTTAAACGTTCAAATTTTCTACTACATTAGAATTGGCTATTAAACAGGTTGACTAGATTAGCAAATGAAGTAATAGAGTAAGGGGGAAGACCTAGCAGCCATTTAAGGGCTGATCCTGTTAGTGTGGATCCAAAACCCTTGCATAGACATGCTTCTTTTAACCTCTCTGGGATGGGATTGATCTCCATCCTTTCTCTGTACTGAGCTACATGTTCTTCTGGATCCGTTGAACCATCATATAGCTTCATGGTTGGTATTTGAAACCTTTTCGGTATCTCGGCATCACAAATAGGTGGTGCAAAACGAGATATCATGTGGCTTCCATCTGCAATTTCAGGAATGGGCTTGACCATTCCTAGAACACTGGATATCATATCCTTCAGTTTCTGTAATTCTTTAGCCATAGCTTGATTGATACCTGTATCCTGCATAAAGCCATGGTTAGTGTTATAAGAATTATTCAAAGTGTTACCTCCCGAAGGATTCAAGTTTGGAATTCCAGATGTGAATCCATATTGATGGTGTAGGACCAGAAGAAGCAATGGTCTGCATTGGAATGAAATCTCCTAGATGAACATCTGAACTTCCGGGTTGCACACTTCTTAAGAATCCTTGATCCTGAAAGATGTTGGATCCTTGATGTGCTGTGATTGGGGGTCTTGGAGGATACTCCATGGATCCGTAAACCTGAGACGAGGATCTCTGAACCTGAGAGGAGGATCCTTGAACCTGGAAGGGTCCCGGACCCTGGGATGAGGATCCTTGAACCTGGAAGGATCCCGAACCCTGGGATGAGGATCCTTGAACCTGGAAGGATCCCGGACCCTGGGATGAGGATCCTTGAACCTGGAAGGATCCCTGATCTTGGGATGAGGATCCTTGAACCTGGAAGGATCCCGGACGCTGGGATGAGGATCCTTGAACCTGGAAGGATCCCTGATCCTGGGATGAGGATCCTTGAACCGTCTGTGCTCCCACATATCCTCCGGTATTGAAGAAGGATCCCTGATACTGAGACGATGATCCTAAAGGCTGAAAGTGGGATCCTTGAGCTTGTATTATCGCTGAAGATCCAAAACGCATTCCCAATGATCCACCTTGAAGCTGGACATCAGCTGGAGCAGAGTGTTGGCTAGTTATAACTGGTGTGTCAAAATTCAGTGATCTAGGCTGTAACAACCCTCAGTAAAACCGACACTCTCAAATATTTCCAACACCCTATTATATTTTAAATTGTTCCAATATGTATTTAAAATACACCCCACGCGAAAACGGGCCTCAAATATATTAAATAGTATTAAAAATAAATAATAATCTGAAACATAAGTTGAGGCGGGCCGCGTAGACCCACCCCAAAGTTTTATTAATACATCATTTTGCAAATTTCTAAATCAGTCATTAACTAAACTACCACAAGAATGTATAGTAGAGACAACTAATGGAGAAACTGTTAGGATTTCTAAAATCTTGCAGGGAGCAAGCATAGAAATTTTAAATCAGAAATTTATTGCAAATCTTTATCCTATGAATCTGGCAGGATTTGATGTTGTATTAGGAATGGATTGGTTAATAGCCAATAAATTCAGTATTTTATGTGATCAAAAGTCAATTCAAGTAAATTCATCAACAGGTAAAACGATCACAATTAAAGGAGATAAACCATCTAGATCTACAAAATTTATATCTGTGATGAAAACTTCAAGTTATATAAGAAAAGGTTCTATAGTGTATTTGATTTCTATAATCACTAACACTGAAGGAAAGGATTTAAAGGATATTCCAATAGTATCTCAGTTTTCAGATGTATTTCCAGAAGATTTGCCAGGGCAACCTCCAGATGGAGAAGTTGAATTCAGGATCCATTTGATACCAGGAACGGCACCGTTTGCCAAAGCACCTTACCGTTTGGCACCAGCCGAAATGCAGGAACTGAAGAAACAATTAGACGAATTGTTGGAAAAAAGATTCATACAACCAAGTTCATCACCATGGGGAGCGCCGATATTGTTTGTTAAAAAGAAGGACGGATCAATGCGTATGTGCATTGACTACCGTGAATTAAACAAGGTCACGATTAAGAACCGGTACCCATTACCAAGAATCGATGATCTGTTTGATCAACTACAAGGAGCTCGACTTTTCTCTAAAATCGATTTAAGGTCGGGATATCATCAATTAAAAGTACAGGAAGAGGACATTCCTAAAACCGCATTCAGAACAAGGTATGGACATTATGAATTTACTGTCATACCATTTGGTTTAACTAATGCCCCAGCTGCATTTATGGACATGATGAACCGAATATGTAAGCCATATTTGGATAAATTCATAATTGTTTTCATAGATGATATTTTAATTTACTCTAAGAGTAAAGAGGAACATGTAAAACATTTACACGCACTTTTAAGTTTGTTAAGAAAGGAAAAGCTTTATGCTAAATTTTCTAAGTGCGAATTTTGGTTAGAACAAGTATAGTTTCTTGGACACCTAGTCAATCATGAAGGAATTCATGTGGACCCGACAAAAATTGAGGAGATTACTAAATGGAAAACCCCTGAGTCACCAATCGAGGTTAGAAGTTTCTTAGGATTAGCTGGTTATTATAGAAGATTTATTCAAGATTTTTCTAGAATAGCCATTCCCTTAAGTAAGCTAACCTGTAAATCTGTTAAGTTTGAATGGGGATTAAAACAAGAAGAAGCATTTAGAATTCTTTAGCAAAGATTAACCCATACACCCATATTAGCGTTACCAGAAGGAACTGAAGATTTTGTAGTTTATTGTGACGCTTCCAAATTTGGTTATGGATGTGTATTGATGCAACGCCAAAAGGTTATAGCTTACGCATCTAGACAACTTAAGAATCATGAAGAGAATTATTCAACCCCTGATCTAGAACTAGGAGCTATAATTTTCGCTCTTAAGATTTGGAGACATTACCTTTATGGCAGTAAGTTTACCATATTCACTGATCATAAGAGTTTAAGGTATGTTTTCAAGCAAAAGGAATTGAATATGAGTCAAAGACGCTGGATGGAAATGCTTAGTGATTATGATTGTGATATCCAGTATCATGAAGGAAAAACAAATGTAGTGGCAGATGCTTTAAGCCGAAAGTATCATGAAAAGCCAAAAAGGGTACGTTCTCTTAAATTAAATCTGCAAGTAGATTTAAATTATCAAATAAGAGAAGCACAAGAATCAGTAATCAAGGATGATACTGAAAAATTAAAAGGTATGCTAAAAGAATTAGAACAAGGAACAGATGGAATTTGGAATTTCCATGAAAAGAGAATGTGGATACCTAAATTAGGAAACCTACGTTATCGTATTTTAGAAGAAGCCCATAAGTCTAAATATACGATGCATCCAGGAAATGATAAAATGTACCAGGATTTAAGGAAAAATTTCTGGTGGATATGAATGAAAAAGGACATAGCAGCCTATGTTTCTAAATATTTAACCTGTTGACAAGTTAAAGCTGAACACCAGAAACCCTTAGGATTGCTACAACAGTTAGAAATGCCAGTGTGGAAATGGGAATTGATAACAATGGATTTTGTTACTAAATTACCCAAAACAAAGAAAGGAAATGATACAATCTGGGTGATTGTAGATAAACTAACCAAGTCAGCTCATTTCTTACCAATAAAGGAAACTTTCAGTATGGAACAGTTAGCCAAATTATATGTAAATGAAATTGTTTCTTTACATGGAATTCCTTTATCAATTGTTTCTGATAGGGATAGTCGATTTACCTCTCATTTTTTGTCAAGTTTCCAAAAGGCAATGGGAACCAAGTTAAAGTTGAACACAACTTATCATCCTCAAACGGATGGACAAAGCGAAAGAACAACTCAGACAATGGAGGACATGCTTAGAGCCTGTGTAATTGATTTCGGAGGTAATTGGGACGATCACTTACCGTTAATAGATTTTTCTTATAATAATAGTTATCACACAAGTATCAATGATGCACCATTCGAAGCACTTTATGGACGAAAATGCCGAACCCCAGTCTGTTGGGCAGAAATTGGGGAAAAGCAACTATCTGGACCCGAGATAGTGCAAGAAACAACTGACAAGATTATTCAAGTCAAAGAACGACTGAAAGCAGCACGTGACCGACAGAAGAGCTATGCTGATAACCGACGCAAGCCATTGGAATTTCAAACAGGAGATAAAGTATTGTTAAAAGTCTCTCCTTGGAAAGGAATAGTAAGATTCATCAAACGGGGAAAGCTAAGTCCCAGGTATATTGGACCTTTTGAGATTATTAGGAGAATAGGACCTGTAGCCTATCAGCTACAACTGCCAGAGGAAATGACAGGAATACATGATGTGTTTCATGTATCTAATCTCAAGAAATGGTTAGCTGATGAATCACTGATAGTACCTCTTAAGGATATAGAGGTAAATGAACAACTCAAGTTTATAGAAAGACCTCTACAGATTGAAGACAGGAAAGTCAAGAACCTCAAGCATAAGAGACTAGTTTTGGTCAAAGTGAAGTGAGACTCCAAAAGAGGACCTGAGTACACATGGGAACTCGAATCTGAAATGCAAAGAAAATATCCGCACTTATTCCAGTAGATATTGAGGACGAGCTCTAAAACAAGGTGGGGAGGATGTAACAACCCTCAGTAAAACCGACACTCTCAAATATTTCCGACAACCTATTATATTTTAAATTGTTCCAATATGTCTTTAAAATACACCCCATACGCGAAAACGGGCCTCAAATATATTAAATAGTATTAAAAATAAATAAAAATCTGAAACATAAGTTGAGGCGGGCCGTGTAGACCCACCCAAGCCTTTACACGGGCGGTATCAGGGTTGAAACCTGATATCGTTGATTTCTTAAGTTAAGGCGGGCCGCGCAAGCTCACCTTAACACTTACGCGGGTCGCGAGAGATCAACAACGCGGAGACACCAGAGGCCGACACGTGTCGACATCGTGGCGAGTCTAGGCGATGACCCGGATCACCTAAACCCTACCCGATGATCAAAAATCAGGCTTGAATAATGTAACCAAATCTTCTTTTGTGAGGTATGATGCTTGAATCAATGAACAAATGTATGAACAACTTGTAAGTGAAATGAACAAGTGACACAAGGATTTATACGAGAAAAAAGCCCTTGATCAATGTATGATCTCCGGTATAAAAAACCTCAGGTGATGGAAATTACCGATCACCAACTATAATTAGACAAATGATCGTTACAACTCGGGATGATAACAAGCTTGTTACAAGGATCACTAGTGTGCAAAATGTATGAAATCGCCAATAAGTTGCAGAGAGCTTGTGAGAGTGTGTGTGTTTGCTAATCGTTCTAATTAGAGCTTGTTATCCCCTTTAAAAATAGAAATAATCTAAATAACAAACTATCCGCCACATGTGCAAGCTACCCACGACTTCTAAAACGGTCATTCCAGCCATGCACATGCAGAATATTGAGAGCATATTCCCCAAGAATATCGGCAAGACTAGGTCCAATGCGTATACTCCTGCAAAACAAGTTTAAATATAGTGGAAGCAACCGTTAGTATAAGGATAAAAATGAGGATCCTGGATCCTTAATCCTGCAACGTCTTCTGAGGATCCTTAATTCAAATAGAATTGAGGATCCGTGATCCTGGCTGCACTTGAGGATCCGTGATCCTTAGTTATGAAAAATCTATCCCCAACAGGTAACCCAATTTACATTAACCATACCACCGAGACAGAACTCCAACGAACTGATTCAGGTAGAGCCTTAACATGCGTTACGGAGCCCTAGATCAATCGGCTAGAGTAACCAATACGTAACCGGGGGTTATAATACTTAGAACGAGACAGAGCTTCGCTTTTTAGGGGTATTATTCCCGATAATATTTGCCTACTATAGATTTGAGAGAGAAAGAAAGAAATGAGCGACGTTAAACCGAGGCTCTCTACCCCTTTTATAGGGCTGATCGAAGGGCGGCTCGCGCCCCGCGAGGCCCTCTTGCTCCTTTCTCGCGGCCCGCGAGGGTTTAGGCTAGGATCTAGCTTTGGTGAGTAAAGGGGTGTAGGCTTGATGTGTAACTGGACACGTGGCGGACTAGGGTTCGGCCTGGTGTCACGTTGTCGCGCCCCGCGACGGCCTGGCTTGACCGGGTCACGACCCGCGAGGACTTGGTATATTTGTTTTTATTTGATTTATAATAATATAAAAGTATATTAGGGTTATTTTTTTAGTATACGAGGTATATTATAGGTAGTTTAGGGCATGTTAAGGGTTTTAGGATGGCTGTTATAGAGAATACAGTCAGAGATGTAGCCATTGAGTTCGACATCTTTGTCAAAGTGATCTGGTTCCTCCTTTGTGTGCAAACTAATGATGGTGATGATGAAAACCGAATAGGGAGTTCAGTTATGGAGAGGGAGGCCGATTTTGATGTTATGATAATTAGGTTATGTGTGTAACCTTAGAATCTCTACATAAGTATTCTTATATATGCACCCAAGAGGAAACCTAATTAGTTAACAATGGTAATATGATCCATCAACAATTACCAACTAATTATTTAATAGTTCATTATATATTTTGATCTATATTATGTAAATGACTATAATGACTACTAGATTAAATATTATATCATAGCATATTTAATCTTACACATATATCGAAAACCACTCATCTGATGAGTCAACATACCCTAATTAACGAGGAGAGGATCATTAATGGGCAAATTAACGACTATTCCCCAATAGCTCAATTGTTGATGGAGCACTGACGAAGATTACTTGCTGATCATCGACATATATCTCACTGGAATGTTGGTGGATTCTTTCGACAGTTATTGTTATTACCAATAAAAGAAATATATAAGAAGGTAATTATTATTCCGGGTTTGAATAACGGTTTAGGTTGGTTTGATCTGAAACCAACCTTACAGGAAATCATAATTACTCTAAATGGTTCAGGTTGGTAATGCTTACGGGTCAAATGCATGAACATGCTTAGTTAAACATATTGTGTTCGTGTCAACTTGACAGGTTCACGACTTGACCCATCTAACCCGCTTTATATATTTTTAAAATATGTTTATGTAATAACTTAAAGTATTTAGATAATTTTATAGCTATATTTAAAGACCTAAAAATAATTTCACATATATACATTACATATGCATGCTACGAAGCTATCTGTTTTGTTTCTTTAATGTTTGGCGTTTCTTCTTTTAAACTCATGTACTTATCTGATCCCTCATGTTATGAAACTACTAGCTAATGTTCCTGAAACATACTCTCTTTGCCTTTGCGTCATATGTATTTTGAGTTGTTATTACGTATTAATTAGTAGTCTTGCTATATATGCATGTTAGTTTGATAGTTTCCACGAAAACACAGACCTAGTGAACCTCCGATTTTCCTATGTCAAGAATTGAAAAAACTATGTAATTTTGCAGTTGTGGAAGATATTCTCTGCTTACAACTCGTGCAATGCTATCACATTAATTCTTGCAATTGCAAACCAACCCTCATATTCATTGTTATAATATTGCAACAAAAAAAGTGTACATCAAAAGGACTTCTTGCACTTATGGAAACACGTAGTCGAAGAGAAATGGTATCATTAGAAGTTTGTTAGATAGAATAACAAGAAACGATACAAACATTTCTTCAAAATTGGTAGAGCATCCAACAACCTTACCCACCATTAATTAATCTTCACTTTTTTTAAATGTCAAACAAGGGACTCAACTTTAATCACACATTAATCCAAATTACACTTTTTCAATATCCAACATAGCAAAGTTAGTAAGCCAAGAATATATACATATTGTGAATATTGATTTATTTATATTACCAAATCTTTTTGACAGTCACATCCTTCCTTCTGACCACACAACCATCATAACATATAACATTTCTCATCTATATATATGGGAGTTGCCATCTTCTTGTATAGAAATAGGTACAACGTACTTTCACCTTTTCTCTTGAGTAGCTTTCATCTTTTCACCAACACGTATACATAACTTTCTCTAACTAAAAGCACCAATTTAACAAAGAAAATGGGAAGGTCACCATGTTGTGATAAATCTGGACTCAAGAAAGGGCCGTGGACACAAGAAGAGGATGCTAAACTCACCCAATACATTCAAATACATGGACCAGGAAATTGGCGAACCCTTCCCAAGAACGCCGGTAAGTGTGTAACGCCTTCATTTTAGTAATTTATTTGTTTTTGTTCAATTTTTGAATCTTGATTATGTGTAATAGGGCTGCAACGATGTGGTAAAAGTTGTCGTCTTCGATGGACAAACTACTTGCGGCCTGATATCAAGAGGGGAAGATTCTCGTTTGAAGAAGAAGAGACCATCATACAACTACATAGTGTTCTCGGAAATAAGTAAGTTAACATGTTAATCATTTGTGTCTTCATAATTATGTTTGGGTTGTCTTTAAAGGAGAGGAACCTTGGTCACAAATTTTTGAAAACACAAATGGAACAACTAGAATAAAGATTCACAAGTTAGGTAATCAGGCATAACCAATTTAATCATATCATTGATCTTGTTAATCCAATAGGTGGTCAGCAATCGCTGCTCGGTTGCCTGGAAGAACCGATAATGAAATCAAGAACTACTGGAACACCCACATCCGGAAAAGACTACTCAAGAATGGAATTGACCCCGTGACTCATCGTCCCCGTCTAGATCTCTTAGACCTTTCGTCCATACTCCAGTCCGCTTCGTTCAATCTCTCAAACCTTTTGAACATCCAAACCCTAGTGAATCCACAAGTTTTAAGGCTTGCCACTCTCTTGGCATCATCATCATCAAATCAAGAAAACAAAGAGTTGTTTCTTAATAACAACCTATATCCTCTGAATCAAAACTCTAGTGAACAAACCACAAATGTCACTTCACTTCTTCCAACAGATCAAATATGGAACCAAGCTACCCACATGCAAAACAATGGCCAATACTTTCCAGATAATTTGGTGAACCTTAATGGCCAAACTAGTCAAGAAAACTTATTACCTCCTTATTTGATGGATAATTCTATTATCAATCCAAATTACAGCGAACAGATTACATCACAAGTGTCTGATAACTCAAGCTTCCACCCATCAAATAGTGACAACAACAATTTGGACATGGGTTCCATTTTTCCAACACCCATCTCAAGTTCAACACCATTAGACTCGTCTTCGATGTTCATCAATGGCAGTACCACTGAGGATGAGATAGAAAGCTACTCCGGCAACAACTTTAGTTTCGAGATTCCAGAGAGTTTGGAGTTTGATGATTTTATATAGATATTAATAATGTAAATTATACCTGTGAATGGAACATGCAGTTGTTCTTGTTGTTTTCTCTTATTTTGTGGAAGTGGACATGCTACATTAAGATCACACTAGTCTTGTGGAATTTACTGTTAAAAAAATATCTAAATAAGAAATTCTGCAATATGGATGGATCAATACATACAATTTCTTTGCATCTCTAATGGAAGTTAACATGAATAAAAGGTTGAGATTCACTAGGCGGTCCAGGTTGACTCCCTGATCCGTGTTATTTTCATTTCACATCATCAATCTATTTTGGTTAATTAGTCTAGTTTATTAATATTTAAGAATAAACAATAGATGTTTTTAAAACAAAATTTATAGTTATAATTAATTTTTATCAGATAAGTACGTCCAAAGTCATGTGTTTTTTACTTTTTTTTTTTTGGAAAACATATACATCATTAACGAAACAAATATTTCAAAAGATAAACGCATTATCATCTACATATCAAATCATCTTATGAGATCGTATTATCATCCACATATCAAATCATTATTATCTCATATTTTACACTCGCAGCCATGCATGTCGTCATCTTGCAACTTTATATTCATACAAATGAATTGGCACACGATGCCAATAAAAAAAAAAACCGTTGATGTAATGTCCATATAGAAAGAAGCCAAGATGAAGCAGAAAATTATTATAAAATTTTATTATTTTGATATTATTTTTTTATCACGGTTTTGACAAAAGTTTTCCGCAAAATGATAAAATATCAATATATAGTTTATATAATGTTCTTTCCATACAGAAAATGAACGAGAGGATAAGTTTTCATGCTTTAATCAATTAAATAATGAAAATTTTATTTAATATTAGTCATAATGACGGCGGCGGCTTTCATTTGTGAAGTAAAAAACTAGAATGCATATGCGCATGCACGAGTTGGCATATGGTAGTCTTTTGTTTAACCGTCCATTGTATGATTAATTGCTGTATTTTTTTATACTAGAAGATATGGAGATTGAGATGTCTTGAGGATAAGAAGGTGATAGATTTGTGCTAATAATAGTGTTTAAAATTTAATTATATTGTTTTAGTACAACTTGTAATTAGTTAGAATATTTACGAAACAAAGAAGTATCAACGATCTTAAATGTTCGCATTCTACCGGTAAATGTGGCAACCGACAACAACCCAACAGTGATTATCGGGGATGATATGTCGGTAACTGGTTGTCGAAAAATATAATTTGCGACATATAAGACGACAAAATTTACAAAGGTGTTACTGACGTCACACTTTACGACGAATCACCCACAACAAAAGCATACCATCATACATTTTACCGTAGATTCCTGGCGAATTCCTTCAAGTATTATCCATAGAATCCGTCGATGAAAGTAACTTAGAAACAGTGGCGGATCCAGGAATTTTTTCCAGTGGGTTCGGTATTTTTAGATGCTTCAATTTCATAGACTGGACATAAAAATTTCGGGTCGTTCTGCCGTTTGGGTCGGGTAAGTTTCAAAACATAACAGACAAATCCGTATGATTGTTATGTTCTGTTTTTTTCTCGCTTCCTTTAAGTTTGTGTCTTTGTTTTGCTCAAACAAGTTGGGATGGTTAATATTCATTCAACTATCCCCTTTATGAGAAGGGATTCCCCCTAAATAACCATTCAGCCCACCATTTATCCAACCTTCCTATTGTCCCCGGTATGTACATCTTCTAAGAGCATTCCCAGTTGGTTCCTATCCCCGTACCTAAATTTAACTAAAATCACAATAGAAGGAAAAGAAGCAAGAAGTATCTTCCTATTTGCGTTGACAGTAGGTAGCAAGCATATGAGATTTCACAGCAGTACATACACATTTTACAGGATCTAACAACCTGAATTAATATTTGTTAACAAGGACTTATATATTCAAGCTCAAAGCATTATCATTTTCATTATATATTTCAAAAATTATGTAAAGCATCATCAATTTCAATTTTCACAATTAGGACCATTAAGCAATATGTATAGCAGCATTAAAATGAGTAACACAAGCAATATATATTTCAATTTTCATTATATATTTCAGTTTAGAACCTGAAATTTCCTTAACTATATATATTTTAACTCAAAAAATAACATAAGCAAATATATAATGCCAAAATAAAAGACATTATATAGCAATATGTTCAACTCAAAAAAAAAAATTCCAAAATGGTTTTGAAAGACATAAAAAACGTAACTTAACTACACAACTGAGGGAGGAGTAGAGTATAGTTTGTGTCTGCAACTGGAAATCTGGAAACCCTAAATGGGTGTTATAATTAATTAAGTTTAAACGAATTTGAAATAAAAAATAAACAAATAAAATTTGCAAAAAAGTGACAAACAAGATTCGAACGTGTGATACTTTGAGGGAAACAAGAAGTGTACTCCACTGAACCAAGTTTGTTATTTTGAGTATGGGTTCAGCCTTTATAATTCTTATGGGTTCACTCCAGTTTACTATGTATAATATCTATTAAAATTTCGAAACGCAGTTGGTTCGCGTGAACCCGTTCCGGCCAATGTAGATCCGCCCCTGCTTAGAAATAAGTTGAAATTAAACTTTATCAAAATTCATGAAAACAAAATATAAAGTATAAATTGACTAAATGTAGAGATAAAAAAATGGTACCGTAACCAAATAAACTTTCAAATATAATATAGTTTTGTACAAGATATATATTAAAAAAAAGATATTCCACATGGAGTAGAGGTGCACACAAAAATCGTACCAGGTAAAAAAAACTAAAATCGGTTTTTTTAATACCTGGGTATTCTATACTCGAACACAGAAACGACTCTACCCGTAGAGTATAGATATGTTATGCATTTTGATCTCAATATCTGGAACCGGAACTGAAACAAGCCATACTTGATTAATACCCAAAACCGGACAAAAACCGGAACCGACTATACCCGATACATAATTCTAATATCTTTTTTTTTTAAATTTATGTTAGTGCATTTATTTTAATTTTCTTACATTATACACTGCATATTTGATAATAATAATAATAAACAAAAATTACGAGAAAATAGGTTGATAAAAATGCAATAGAGTATTAAAATATATGAAAATATAGAACTAAAAAACTCGGAAATAGGGTATAAAAACCCGAAAATAGGGTATTTTAATATCCAGTTTCTTAAGAACTGGAACCGAACCCTACCCGAAACCGGGAACATAGGGTACGGTTTTTTGGTCAAATAACCGGAACTGAACCGGTTATAGCAATAACTGGATCCACCCCTTTAAAATGAGAAACTGAAACCAGTTCCATAATCAGAACCGATTATTAAAAATACCCGGTTTATGGACCTCTATAAGGGAGGGGTAGACAGGTAGTCCCCATCCTGATTGTTGTCTAAACAGATCTTCTATCCCCTCTTGTATTTGATGTTATATTTTTGCAGTCACCCACTTCTCTTTTTTTGTATCCCCCACGTAGCCTGGATTCTTTTTGTTGGTGGACATTTGAAGATAAAACTTGTTGTTTAGTAGAAAGTTGATGGCGGATGGGACTTCCACTTATTTTTGGCTGGACACTTAGGTAAACAACTCCCCTTTGTTCAATCAGTTTCCCAGCTTATTTGCAATTGAAAAAGAAAAACTTTGTATGGTGGCGGATCGGGTTAAGACGGATGGTACTGGTACATGTTTGGTGTGGAACTGGTCAAGACTAGTGCTCAACAATGCTGAACAGGGAGACCTGCACAGCCTCAGTTCGCTGCTGTTTGGGCTGGGTCGTAGGGTCGGGTCGGACAAGGTGGTTTGGAAACTATGTCCGTCTAGCTCATTTTCGGTGGCTAGTATCAAAAGCATTATGAATGGGTATAATAGAGTGGTTCCGGAGCTTTGTTTTCCGTGGAATAATTGGGTGCCCAAGAAGGTTGGGATTGTGGGTTGGAGGGCGGCTATGGATAGACTCCCGACAAGGGCTGCGCTGCGAGTGAGAAACATTTACGTGGCTGATGATACATGCATTTTGTGCAGAGATTTTGTTGAAACAAGTGAACACTTATTTGTGGCGTGTCAATTTGCGCAGACGGTCTGGCAAGTAGTGGCGAATTGGTGCAAAATCCCGCCTATCATAGCATTCAGCATTAGGGACCTCCTTAGTCTTCATGATTTCAGTCCTGGTTCAAAAAAGAAGAAAAAAGCTATCCTCGCCATCGTCCAAACGGCGATTTGGTGTATATGGAGAACACGCAACGATGCGGTTTTTAATAGCGCTATCCCGCAACTCACTAAGGCCGTCGAAGAGGTTAAATCGCTGAGCTTTTTATGGGTCAGAAACAGATCTAAAGAGACAACGTTAACATGGAATAGATGGAAAAGTGCTGAGTTTTTTGGTTAGTGTCTTTCTGTTCATAGGCTTATGCCTTGTGGTGTGCTTTCTGATTTCTGTTTGGTGAACTCTTGGTTGTACACTTGTACCCTTTGTATGTTTGGAGGCTAGCACCTTGCTAGTGTTTTTAATTAATTATGTTGACCGTTCAAAAAAAAAAGTAGAAAGTTGATTGGTGAGACCATTTAAGAAAGTGAAATAATGCATCTGTGCGCATTGAAAATCTTGTAATCATGCCTAACATCAATTGCCAATACATGCATGCTCCTATAAAGAACCACGGTCTCCTATAAAATGCATCCTTCGATGTATCAAAGGCACAATTGACTATGGGTTACTCATTTGACAACTCATTTACAAGCCTTTACTAGTGCTCATTTGCATGACTCCTCCACTCTGCGTGTCTTCTAGGATGTTAATTGGTTGTCCAGATGTTCAATGATCCACGGGGAATTCTTTATATCCAAGCTTATCTCTTGGATCGCATGAAAACATAAAAACAATTTCTCAGTCCTCCATAGAATCAGTATACAAAGCTTTAGCAGAAACAATGATTAAACTCACATGGTACAAGCCTTACAACTTGGGGCAGACACAACTTCTGCTCCAACTCTCTAGTGCTATAATCTTGGTGCTACATATCTCTACAAAAATCTCGTCTTCTACGTCAGAACAAAGCATGTTGAAATTGACTTTCACTAATTTGTACAAGAAAAGATTGCACAAAGAAAATTATAGGTCCAATTCATATCTACCAAAGATCAAACTACGAACATCTTTACAAAGCCTCTACCTACTCATACATTTACATTTTTATGATCCAAGCTATAGGTTGTTACCCGACCTTAGCTTGCGGGAGAATATTAACCGGGAGAATATTAGCTTGCGGGAGAATATTAACCGGTACAATGTAATTATGATCATAGGAGGTGATATTTTGTAAATATAGTTAGAGATAGTATTGTGTAAATGTGTTCAGTATATAACCACTCTTCATTGTAATACTCTAATTATAATCAATACAACATATTTCCAACACACACAAAGGTATTTTAACTAGGTTTCCGTCATGCCCTTTTTTTACAAGTAAACGTTATGGGTTTGTGATTCTGTGGTGTTTCACTAGTGTGTGCTTGCGTTTTTTGCTATTTTGTAATTATCATATTAGCCATTAACGAAAAAATAGAAAAATGTTACCGATATTACAAATACAAATAAATAAGACACACATATGTATTTGTCTATTTGATATTTACTTGCATTCTTTTACCATCCACCCCGCAGTTTATTATATTTAGAGAAAATTACCCGAATAGTCCTTGTGATTTATCAATATTTCATTTTTATTCCTCAACTTTACAAAATTATATGCATGTTTCTCGTGGTTTGTTCGGGTGCTACTCGAATCCCTTAATGGATGGTTTTTAGTTTTCTCAGTTAATCCATGTGAAATTACTAAAATACCCTTACTATTATAAAAAAGTAAAATAATAAAATGTAGGGTCTATTTAATTATTTAGGATTGAAAACAACCCCCTCTCCCTCTTCTATATTTCATATGCATAACACAACCTACCATCTTCTCTTACAAGACTCAAGATCGCCTGCCATTACCACCACCCCTACGAACGCTAACGACCAAGGTGGCAACAAATTAGGTTGAAATCAGCCAGTGACCACCTTTGTTGACTTTGACCACCTATGCTTTTTAGGTCTGAAACTGTTTTCTCCACTGGAGCTGTTGCAGGTCGCTAGAAAAAAAGTCGTAAAATGAAGAAGACGAGATGAGTGGGCGGTGTTGGGTTAGGTGGAACATGCAACTCCCATGGTCGTCTTCTCCGACGATCAAACACGATGGGGATGATGGTTGGGGGAGGTGTTGATGAGGACGACAAACTTGTGGTAACCGGTCGAAAACACGGTGGTGATGGTGTTAAAGTTTTTGTTGGCATTTTGCAGGGTGTCCTTTAATATGGGAGTTGCCGGACTTGCGGCAACTTGTGGGAATAAAAGAAGAAGATGGGTTTTAGGGTGTAGAAAAGGTGATGGTGGAGGGTGTTCGTTTTAGGAATTGGTGGTTGATGATGGTTTAAAGAGGTGGTGGTTTGAGGAGGCAGTGGTTTTGTTTATATAACATCCTAAACTGATTTGACAGGAAAACGTGTAGCGAAAATGCGAATAATAAATTTTACGCTTACTAAACGTTCTATGATACTTGGAAACCGTTTAAACAACTTACTTATGAGCATTACATTCTTCACTTTTGCTCGTTATGGTTAAATGACACATGCTAATAATACTACATGACTCACTCCCGCACAATCCACGCTTTGATTTGATCCTGGCTATTCTGCATCTCACGTGGAACCTACTACGGTCACCATACACCCATATCATTAGAAAAGTAAGGGACAACATACGTTATATAAACAACATACATTATATGATACTTGGAAACCGTTTAAACAACTTATTTATGAGCATTACATTCTTTACTTTTGCTTATTATGGTTAAATGACACATGCTTATAATACTACGTAATCCACTCCTGCACAATCCGCGCTTTAACTCAGTCATGGCCGTTCTGCATCTCACATGGAAGACCTCATGTGGTCTCCATACACCCATATCATTAGAAAAGTAAGTGACAACATACATCATATAAACCAAGTATAATTAACTTCCAATGAAATCAAACAACAACTTTTGTTTCCCTCTATCAGTGCGGATCCATTCCTTTAAATTATCAGATCCGATCTCTGAGCTCTAAAATTCAACAATTCAGAACCCGCTCTTAATATGGCTGTACTTTCATTTCCATTCTCGTGGTAAAATGGTTATTAGCATTTAGAATGCCTTCGTACATATAATCTCAAATCATACTTGCATACGATTCTACTCTACATACGTATAAGCAATTCCATGCATATATACCTACATAAATTCAAGTCTCCTCCACGAGAATACATACGAATCCCATACACATATACTTATACAAGTCACATCTATGTACATACATTTAAATGCCATACTTATATATAATACAAGTTCCATCTATACGCACACATACATACAAGTTCCATCCATTCACGTGTGCTTTTCATCCAATCGCATTCATACATACAAGTCCTAGCCACATACACACAATTAGATTCCATCCATACATATAAATTCTATCTATATGCGTACATGTATACAAGTTCCATCCATCGACATTTGTTTTACATCTTAAAACATTCATACACACAAGTCCTAGTCACATGTACATAATTAGATCCCATATATACATACATACATACATACATATTTTGTCTCCATACATGCTCACATACGAGTTCCATCCTTACCCGTACCTCACAAAACTCTTTGGTAGGTTTGGGGTGCATTTAGGAAGCTTAATGGGCTTAGGAATGGAGTTACAAGGGTTGGGATTGAAGAAAACTGGCTAAGCCATCGAGAGTTCGTAGACAACCATTTTGGTCACTGACTGGCCGTCGGCTATGGGGTTTTACCTCGTAGGCGACACCCCCTGTTGTCAACTTCTTGGATTTTTGAGTTTTTTCCCTTTTCAAGACCCGTTACAAGTTTCGTGACTTCCAATACACAACTTAGCATTATTCATGATTAAACTGCATGTGACCCGTTATTACATTCCATAACTTGACCTTCTTATATTATACACATCCTTCCATGATTCCCATACCTCTTATATTTATATGTGTATACATTCAATAAAAGAAATGGGGTTAGAGTTGGGAATCACTTACCTTGAGTCACCATGTTTGTGTTTGCTTCCTTGCCTCCTCCCGAGCCATTAGCCTTCCATGCTTAAGCCCATATTGACATTGACATGATCCCTATCCCTTGTCATCACACTCACATCATGGTTAGCACACATGCTCATTCATATAAGCATTCATTTCCAACTCATATGATACATTGACTTCCGTTATTCAATCACTAACATGCATAAGACATAAATTCACTACCACCTTGTTCATAATTCAAGCGAATTCAACTACTATCATGTATGCCACATAAATAATCTATCATGTATCTCCTAATCCCCTTAATCTAACAGTCGTGATAAGAAGTCTAATCATGTTATTCATACATTGTTTATTTTCTAGAAAGTCAATTGTCCAGCACATAAACTATCAACTTATGAACATATATCCATATTGATATAGTGGACTATACTAATGAAACCATATGCATTTTGTACCCATGTTGTATGATACATACAACCATATGATCACTTAGTTACATACACACACACGTGTAATCAATCCATCCTTACTAGTATTTCCTTGACTCTATAATAGGAAACACCATTCAAGATTAGCTAATACAACATAACTTCTAACCTAATACTTGCTAGTAATTTCATATGTTCCACAATTAGCACAACTCACTTTCTTAATCTTTAATTAACAAATCAATCAAATACATCATGTGCACCATACCATTTAAGCATATAGTACAAGCTACTAATGCATACTTCTTATCGAATCATACAATAAAATTAAATTCCCACGTGTATTCCTTTAAAACAAATTCCTTATGTTAGTTTGCTATCAATTATATCATTATCACATTCTAAACATGTTCTTCAATTACTAGCATACAATTTCACATACTAACCTATACTCGCCACTAGGCATTTCATTAAACATTTGGTGTGCGCACCATATGTAAAGCACAAAGTACAAGTATCACATGTTTAACTTCCTGGTTCATGGTATCAATCACCATGTTTCCTTTCAAAACCAAATACCAATTATTCATAAACACTAAACATAACATAATTTAGTTCTTTCAATCTATTTATCAAGTTAGCCAAGTCTGATTATCGGTTATACCACAAATTTGACACCCATCATCCCGCCCTCCAAATATCCCATTCAACTTGCTAATTTCATGAAATTAACATACATTCCAATTCAATAATCAATTATAAGCACAAGTTCTACTAAGATTCGCATAGAATGCTAAGATTCATCCATAATTACCAACCAATCTCATTCACCTTCATCCAAAACCCACTTGTATTCATCAAAAGGAAAAGAAAATGTATAATGAAGGATTCTATACTTATGATGAAGGAAATGGTGTCAAGAATCAGATTGTGCCATTGCATAATGAAGATTTTCACCCGAAACACATGAATTTCTTCATCCTTTCCTCTCCCCCTTCTTCCCGTCGTCCTTCTCCACACCCAAACCCAGATCCAGTTTTGACCATAATCTCTTATGTTAACCAATTATATAACTTTTAAAATGTTATAAATGGTCCCACACTTTCTTTTATTCTTTCTACTTAACCACACATATTAACTAGGTTAAAAACCTAGTTAAATTATTTCATACAATGAAACTAGTAAACACCATTTTTAACAAAATTTCACATTTGGGGCATTACATCTTAGGAGGGGTATGGATATGAAAAAGAAGTGGAAGGTGGGTCTCACTTTTTTGTCTTAACATTAAAAAGTTAGATGGAACCCGCCACTTTTTTTTTTTTCAATTTTCATTTTTTATTAGTAAGATTATTTTTGTCATTTTACACACGCTTAACTAGAAAATTTAACGGTCATCCAGTGTAGAGGGCAGAGTAACAAGTTATCAAACCACAGGGAACAACAATATAATTTTAGAAAGATGGAAACTAAAATTGAAATATGGGCAAACCACATTTACTATTCAAATATTTTTCTCTTATATTTAGACAATACTTATCAAAACACCAGTAATTAAATTGTCTATTAGTCTTACTTTTTTTTTGAACGGCAAGGAATGACGTGTCAACCACCGTGACACCGGGCGTTGTGGCCAAGGTCGACTACTCGACCGCCGCCAGCTGGCTCTCCCAGATGCGCGGAAACCTGACATCCACCGCCCAAAGGCACGACAGTGGAATAATCGGTAAAACCTCGCCTCCCATCCAAGACGAACCGGCGCCACCTGTATTCGTCCTTCACCTGGATGCCGCAGAAAATAATGGGGGAGGGTGGGAGTCGAACCTTAGTCACAAGGAACACCAAGTCTTTCTCCAACCACTCCACCACTACCTCATTGGCATCTATTAGTCTTACCTAGCTCTTAATAATCCCAAGACACATGAGCAGTTGAAAATAGAAAAAAATTATCAAAACGCGTAAAGCATATACAATGACAACATTCGAGCTCAAGGTTTAAACCTAATTCCCTTAATTACTTTTTACAACAATTATCACGAATACAAAAACATTATATTTTAATAAATATAATGACCTCGACAAATGTTTCTAGTATATATGGTTTCTAGAAGTTTAAGTGCATAAGAAGAAGTTTGTCTAAAACTTAAAATTAATTTTAAGAGCTTCAACAACGTAAGTAAGATGTACATTGACCATGGTGGCTAAAAATGTGAAACAAACATGACGAGTGTATTTGACCACACAATAAAATCCTTACATAGATATGGTTGATGAAGTGATTATCTGAATTTCAACGCTAATCTTACTTGATCCGTTTTATTTTCTGATTTGTTTTAAATATAATTAGTTAATATTAAGGTTTAAGATCTATAACTATGCATACACAATTACGATATATAAATAATAGGATCTAAAACAAATTTATTTTTTGTTTTATTGTTTTTTATGTAGGAAAAGGGCTTCAATTTTATCATCCGCTTTGACCTAAAACATTTTTAGCCGGGCCATTGGCACTCTGACCCCCTACCAGGAAAATTTTGTTGTCTGACCCCCCAACTAATGAAAAACATTGCAATATTACCTCCTACTGTCAAATAACTTAACAGTTCTGTTAAATGGTATGTTAAATGACTATATTACTCTTTAATATTACCCCCCATGGTTTGTTGTAAGCAAACGTATAACCCCCCGGTGTTAAATGACTATATTATCCTTTCTTATTACCCCCTATGCTTTGTTATAAGAAACGGTATTACCCCCCGTGTTAAATATTTCTTTGCTTCCTTACCCCCTGAAGAAAACAAAACCATTCCCACCTAAAATGTTTGACCAGGCAAAGTCAAAGGCTGCAGAAACTAAATGTAACATACTGCAATTGATGTGATCCACTGTGATCATCTAAATTGATCTTTTTTTAAATGTGATTCACAAACCTGCTACACATCAAACTTCTTTTTTACAACTGTGATCATCTAACCTGCTGCACATAATATAAATGGTCATTTTTGACCTTATAAACAAGTCTAACATGATGCCAATGACCAAAAGGACCATTTTGACCTTATAAAGATGACTAACATGCTGCCAATTACCAAAATGTTCATTTTGACCTTATAAACAAGACTAACATGCTGCCAATTACCATAATGTTCATTTTGACCTTATAAACAAGATTAATATGCTGCAATTGATATAAATGGTCCTTTTTGACCTTATCATAAAAATAAAAAACAAGGAACAACTGTGATCATCTAAAAACACCTTACAGTTATAATACACAAGGAACAACTGCGATCATCTAAAAACAACCTATAAATTAGTCAAACCTGCTGCAATGGTCGTTTTGACCTTATAATTAAGTCAATCCTGTTGTAAATGACCAAAATGGTCATTTTGACCTTATAATTAAGTCAATCCTGCTGCAAATGACCAAAATGGTCATTTTGACCTTATAAATAAGCCTAACTGCTGCAAATGGTCAAAATGGTCATTTTGACCTTATAAACAAGACTAACCTGCGGCCAATGGTCAAAATGGTCATTTTGACCTTATAAATACGTCTAACCTGCTGCCAATGGTCAAAATGGTCATTTTGACCTTATAAATAAGTCAAACCTGCTGCAACATGACCAAAAAAATAAATAAGCCTAACTGCTGCAAATGGTCAAAATGGTCATTTTGACCTTATAAACAAGACTACTGCCAATGGTCAAAATGGTCATTTTCACCTTCTAAATAAGTCTAACCTGCTGCCAATGGTCATTTTGACTTTATAAATAAGTCAAACTTGCTACAAAATGACCAAAACGGTCATTTTGACCTTATAAACAAGTCAAACCTGCTGCAAATTGATATAAACATACCTGTTGCAAATG
This sequence comes from Helianthus tuberosus, assembly GCA_030545235.1. Taxonomy (NCBI): domain Eukaryota; kingdom Viridiplantae; phylum Streptophyta; class Magnoliopsida; order Asterales; family Asteraceae; genus Helianthus; species Helianthus tuberosus. The sequence goes on from CM060385.1 coordinate 23,489,528, forward strand.
ATACATGCTGCAAATTGATATAAACATACATGTTGCAAATGATACATGTTTCAAATGGATTAAACAGGCCTGCTGCAAATGATACATGCTGCAAATTGATATAAACATACATGCTGCAAATGGAATAAACAGGCTTGCTGCAAATGACAAAAATGGTCATTTTGACCATATAAAGAATAAGCCTATAGTGCAAGTGATTTTATAATTGGATCATTTTGACCATCATAATTAAGAAATGCTATAAATTAAGACTGAAATGCTATAAATTTTGACCATCAACATACAAAATTAACATTTACGTTAAGTTATCCTACTTCAAATGTACTAGTAACATCATACTTAAGTTAACCTACAAAATACACATTACTAATCCTACATAACTACTAACTTAACGTCAGCTCAACTCTCCGGTGGATAATGGAAGTTAATGACAGTGCGACCAAACAAGGAGACCACCAAGTGGACCACCATCGATGAGCTTGATAGACTCATCGTCAGGTCAACTGTAAAAAAAACACCAAACAACACAAAATTAACATAGAAATCCGACTATTTTTTAATCAACTGTTTATAACATCAAACAAATCCGACCCTAATCGAACCCTCCATTTACATCATACAAATCTGACCCTAATGGGGTTCATACATGACATCTGGAACCCTGATTAACTAAGAATGACATACATATCAAACCGTGTTTCACCCAATCTGTGATCTCTAACCCTTTAAATGTGGAACCCTGATTTAACTAAGAATGACATACACTGGAACTACGATTATACCTAAGGTGTGGCGGATCAGGTATCTGATCACCCAGCAGAGTAGCGACATTTGATCGGAAAGGAGAAAGATCGCAGTTGGTGTCACCGGAGAAGAAACGAAGGAGAGCTTAATAGGTGGAGGGTAAGGTTGCAGTGAGGGTGATATATGTAGGGTGTTGTGTTGAGTAAGATTTATTACTAAAGTGGAAAAGACGATTATACCCTTTGACCGTTAAAAACTTATATTGACCGTAAACAGCATTTGACAGCAGGGGACAATATTGCAGAGTTTTTCATTAGTTGGGGGGTCAGACAACAAAATTTTCCTGATAGGGGGTCAGAGTGTCAATGGGCTCTAACCCTAGGGAATAAAATTACAGTTTACTCTAAAACTTATTATGAGTCAAATATACCGTGACTCTTTATACACAATAGGACCAAATCACTCATTAAAAGTTATTATAAGCCCATATAACTGACCACAACAAAATATGATGCACCAAGACAAAATAATCCCTAATAACATATTGCAAAACAAAGGTGGCCCACTAAAACCCGTTATGTTAAAGCACCGGATCGATGACGAACATCAAACATTGCACTTGATTCAAGACATGAAGAACAAGAACATGAACAAGATAGAAATATGTAGAAGATGAATCCTTTATTATGAATCAGTCATCACAGATTACACAAACCAAATGAGTATACATCATCTACAAGCTGGTTTAGATCACAAAGATCTAAACCTAGCTTTCTCTCACTAACACATAGTCTCCCTCTCTCTCTAGAACACACAAAGTGATGGAGAATGGATGGGATCTTGTGAGAGGTGCACCAAGCTTTTTCACCGATTGTTGATCGATCCCTCATCCATGGATGCTTGCCCTAATCCTATACAACACATATATATAGACTAGGACAAAACTCGGACAAACAATCTACACCAAAACCCTGACTTTTGTCCCTAACATAAACCCCTGACCTTTTTCCTAGACATAAAACTTGGACAAAATGTCCCTAGGATAAAGTTGGGACTAACTTTCAACAAAGGTACAATAAAGACCCTAAAGAATGGGAGACATGCACTTATCACCTAAAGTGCACTAACAAACTCCCCTTGGTCTTCATGTGGTCTTGAATTCTTCATTATTGTTGACTTTAACTTGGACTTCTGTTTTGATTAATACGGAACTGATAAGCGACAGTTACCCGGCAGGAACTGCACTTACACGTTATGACCCCATATAATTAAATCAGTACAAAACAAAGGCTTTTGTTGGGGAATTTTCAGATTACCAGATGATCAGAGAGGCGTGTAGTCACTCTCAAATCAAATTATTTCGGTGGTTCATCCGAATAATTTAATCGAATACAACTCTAATTTTCGAGAAATTGAACTAGGGTATGTGTGTGTCTGCGAAATTTTGTGTGAACCAAAAAATAGTAATCAAAACTATCTACAAATTTTGTTTTTTTTTGGGATGTAACTGCCTAATGACAGTCATCTTTATTTTAAGACAAAACTGCCATAAAACTGACATTGTTTAAACATTTCGAAAATGTGGCAATTTCTTTATTTTCTGATGAAGTTTTATTAAAGCAATTTGTTCAAAATAAAATTTTTCCAGGCCCTTGGCCCCTACTCCCAGGGGCGCTGCCCCCGGACCCCCGCCAAGGGGGCATTGCCCCATTGGAACTCCCATAGAGTACGGGCACCGCCCGTACACTTTGAATTATAATAACTCAAACAAGCGTGCACTCCCACACCTCCTAACTTGCTTGATGTGTATTATTATTCGCTTTGATCACCGAGTCAATCCCGATTACACTAAAATATCTAAGAGCTTACACCAAGTTATACATTTGTCGGAAATCTCTCTGTGAAGGGGATACCCCATCGGTAATAGTCTGTTGGAAAACATGGTGTTGGAAACTTATCTTTAGTTTCAGCAATGGAGTATTGACGACCCCTCCGACAGAAATGGCTTTCCATCATAACCTAAAAACCCTACATGAAATCTTCTCTTTGTTTTAATTGATATAATGTCGAAGGACAATCCGTCAAAAACGGTTCTCAAAGGCAATGATCACATTTGAACCTACCCGCGTTGGTGGCACCTCAATGTAATCCGTCGGTGAAAGTCTTTTTTCTTTTGTGCTTTAGCCCCTTCGTCAATCGATGATTCTTTTAATTACCGAGGGATTACCAGCACGTATTTTTATTCTTTTACTTACTATTTTTTATGGTTTTTAGTTGATATGTCAGAAATTACCGACCAACTATGGACGTCTATTAAATGACGTCGGTGATACTCATTTTTCTAGTGAATATGGTCAAATATATATGATGTATTTGATCACTGGAATCAAATTACTAAAAATGTTTTTTTAGGACAACAAGAATGTTCACCTTATCTAACTTATTGTAAGTGTAGTATTCGGTGACTGAAGATATCAGTGTTAGACAGAACTGATTGCAACAGTTAAGGGGGAGTCTGTAAGTGCAGTTCCTGCCGGGTAACTGTCGCTTATCAGTTCCGTATTAATCAAAACAGAAGTCCAAGTTAAAGTCAACAATAATGAAGAATTCAAGACCACATGAAGACCAAGGGGAGTTTGTTAGTGCACTTTAGGTGATAAGTGCATGTCTCCCATTCTTTAGGGTCTTTATTGTACCTTTGTTGAAAGTTAGTCCCAACTTTATCCTAGGGACATTTTGTCCAAGTTTTATGTCTAGGAAAAAGGTCAGGGGTTTATGTTAGGGACAAAAGTCAGGGTTTTGGTGTAGATTGTTTGTCCGAGTTTTGTCCTAGTCTATATATATGTGTTGTATAGGATTAGGGCAAGCATCCATGGATGAGGGATCGATCAACAATCGGTGAAAAAGCTTGGTGCACCTCTCACAAGATCCCATCCATTCTCCATCACTTTGTGTGTTCTAGAGAGAGAGGGAGACTATGTGTTAGTGAGAGAAAGCTAGGTTTAGATCTTTGTGATCTAAACCAGCTTGTAGATGATGTATACTCCTTTGGTTTGTGTAATCTGTGATGACTGATTCATAATAAAGGATTCATCTTCTACATATTTCTATCTTGTTCATGTTCTTGTTCTTCATGTCTTGAATCAAGTGCAATGTTTGATGTTCGTCATCGATCCGGTGCTTTAACACTTATTTCCCAGTTGTTATGAAACACACCATTTTTTATTAAGCTACTTAATAAAAACAATACTTGAGGAAATATATTATTTACCAAATGCAGTTCTATTCGATTACATGACTCACACGTCTGCATTCTATTTTCTAAATTAGTTTTACTATATATCCAGCACTGCATATTTAATTAATCGGCATTTATTTCTGGAAGCGTAATATATTATAGTGTGATCAAGTTGTCTGTGTAACAGCAAACAAGGAACACCATATTAAGATTAGTAGTTATTAAAAGTATGATGATGTTGATTAGATCTTAACTATAATCTAATTGAGGGGCATAATATGTGGATTAAATAATTAGCATGAATAATAAACAAATGGGACACTCGCATATAAACAAATGTTCACTTCCATATACCCATTTGTTAGGTATTAACTTCACCTAAAAAACACCATGAAAAGATATACATAACTACTCATTTTTTTTTTAAAACCTGGCAACGAATACGAGTGGAAACGAAGAACGGAAACTTTTCGACTCGGTGTATGCACTAATTTACTGTTATAATTTTAGAGTGTTGGCTGGCAACAGTTTCAATTTAAAAATAAGCAGTGGCCGGTGGTCCCACTTTTTCACATTTTGTAAATCATTGGACCTTTACTAACAGAAACTTAATTTATTTTTGTCCCATTTTCCTTTTATATTAGCAAATGTCCATTGCTTTACAATATGTGAAAAGATGGGACCACCGCTAATTATTTTTAAGGTTGGAACCGTTGCTGGCCAACAACTAATATTTGGGATTATTAAAATTCATTATTCCTATAATTTTCAATAGCAATATAGTAATAGACTAGAGAATGTGTGAGTGATGTAGAAATTAAGTATTCGGATATTTGCACTTTGGAATACAATTTAGACTTTAAATCCCAAAGCGCATTTGGTCTAACGGTAATAAGGTGTTGGATAAGCGTTTATCTTTCGCCAAGTAGTGAGGGTTCAATCCGGCCATGTGGTGGACAAATAAGTGTATTACAATTTTAGTAATAGACTAGAGAATGTGTAAGTTTTCGTTCTAAGAAAAATTATAAATAAAAAATTGTACTTTAAATTAGTATTTAACAATTAAACATCTAAGAGAGACAAGGTTCATATAGGACAATTAAGCAAGTACTTATGATATAAACAGCAATAATAAACACTCACATTAGTGTCACTTCGCCGTTGATTTCATGTAGATATAGACGTTGTTTATGATTTATCAAACTAAAATTTAACAAACTTTTATCAAATTGTGATATAGCAGTTATCTTATGCAGGGCCGGCTCAATCATTCTGATGGTCTAAGGCGAAGTAAAACCTTGTGGTCTTTTTCAAAAAAAAAAAAAAAAAACAATTTAAGAAAAACACTCATCCTTTACCCGGGCTTGGGACTGAAAAAATAAACTATAAGGTTTATTGTTGGCGGACTTAATTTTTTTTTTTGTATTCTTATATATTTGTTGTATGTGTAAAGATACGTTTAGATTAAGTTTACTTTTCTAGCTTTAATAGACGCAAACTTTTTAATAAAATTTTCATAAACAGATTCTTCTAGCAAATTGTTTTCAATTGACAAAATAGCTAATCCATTCAATCTTTCTTGGGACATTATAGATCTTGAATAATTTTTTTAACAATTTTAATTTATAAAAGCTTGTTTCGACCGACGCAATAGTTACCGGAATAATTAGCATAATTCTATAAGCAATATAAGTATTTCGAAAAGATTTAAAATCTTTAATATAGTTTAGTATGTTTATAAGGGTGTCACATTCTAAATATATTATATGTCTTAGAACTTTTAATTCTTCAAATAAATCTAAGTCATCAATATCTATACTGATATCATGTTTTAAAGAACTTTTCAAGATTAATACAATGTTATTTTAAAATATTATCATCTAATAATCTTAGTTTTTTTATACTAAATAGAAAACCAAAAATACTTTAAACATTTTAAATTAATCAAATCTAGTCTTGAGTGAAGAAATACCTTAATCTACTATATATAAAAAGTAATCAGTTTTAAATAATTCAGTAGGAGTTTTAGCAGTTTCATTAGCAACATTTTCATCAAATCGTCTATTTTTATGGATAATACGTTTTTCACGAAAGATAGGTTATACATTCATCTCTAAAGCGATTTCTTTTGCATCAGTAATAGTATTTCCAAATCCATTTTCTCTATAATTTTCAAAATAACACAAAAGGCCATCTAATTTTTTATAGCACTATCAATACACGTATCTTTTTCTTGTAAGCTCTTGCTAACACGATTAATAGCACACAAAATTTCATACCAAATAACTACTCCTAATAAAAATTCAAACTTATTGAATTCAAAATCTGCCAAGGATTTAGCCTCGCTTACAACTTTTGCATCATTATCGCTATATAATTTCATAGGTGCTTTTTTTTATTTGTGGTGCTTGATATCTAATTGCCTTAACACCTTCTACCCTACTTTCCCAACGTGTTTGTGATAAAGGTTTAAGAGTTAATTTTGGTAAATAATCTTGTAGTATTTTCCACTTTTTTGTTGATAAAGCAAAAATTGTATAAGTACATTGTATAATTCCAAAACTCACGAGCTTTGTACACGAATTAACCATATCACAAAGAATTAAATTTAACTTATGACAACCACATGGTGTATAAAAGGCTCTAGGATTAATATCTAACAATCGTTTTTAAACACCTTGATGCTTTCCTTTCATATTTGAACCATTGTCATAGCCTTGTCCTCTAATATTATTTATGTCAAGTCCTATATTACTAAGTTCTTCAACCATAGCATCAAATAGACCTTTACCGGTTGTATCATCTACTATCTATTATAAATTAAAAAAAAATTCTTTAACTTCAATCAGTGTTGATGGGATATCTAAGCATCGTAAAATAATTGACATTTGTTCTTTATGACTAGTATCGGGTGTGCAATCAAGTACAACTGAAAATTATTTAGCTTCCTTAACCTTGTTAACAATTTTATTTTGGGTTATTGGATTTTATTACTCCTAACTATTAGATATTGGTCGTTTCCACTACCAACTATCATTTTGACTCCTAACACTCACAACTTAAGACTTCGTGTGTTGTGTCACTTCGGTTGAGTGGTTTTGTCTCTTTTGTTTTTTAGGAGCAAATTCACTTGCAGTCATTAGTAATTCACAAAGTGTTAGCTGAATATCACCAATAACACAAGTCAAACAATAAGAAATGTTCACATGCGGAGTGACACAACACACACAGTGTTATGTTAGGAGTGGTGGGAGTCAAAGTGATAGTTGGGAGTGGCAGCGGCCAATACCTAATAGTTGGGAGTGATAAAATCCAATAACCCTTTTATTTTAACTTCACATGCTAATAAACTAATTAATTAGCTTGTTTTGCATATTTTGACCAAGATAATGATTGTAGATTTCTTTGTTCTTTATTCGTCTAACATGTTCTTGCATTACGAGATCAAATTCTGCAATCATTTGAACAATAGCTAAAAATTACCATTGTTTTTTTTTATAAAGTTTTTCGTTATCTCCACGAAATGGTATATTGTTCATGCTAAAGGTTTTTACAATGCCAATAATACTTTTTAGTACATCTTTCCAATATTTCTTATCTTTATTTATAAGAATTTGAGTTTCTCTATTAATTGTATTATTTTTCGCTAATCTCGTTTCTAACTCAATCCATCTTCTCATATTGACTATATGTTCCTTACTTGCTTCATGTTGTTTTAATTTAGCACTAATATTTTTCCAATCATTAATACCTTTTTAGCTAAGTTACTTTTTAGATAAATTCACATCAAATAATTTGCAACAAAAACAAAATACTTTATCTAACTCTATAGAGCAAATCAGTTATTTTCTTTCAGATTTCTAACTTAAAAGGGCAGGGGTACGTGGGAGTTTGTACAGGTACCTGGCCTTGGCTCGGTTAATCTATGTCTTGTAAAGTAATTTGTCATACTTTTTATTGTTTTGAACGAAAAACTTCTTCTAATCGTTAGAGAGGTGAGGGTGCTACGTGATGGAGTGTGGTGGGTGGGTGACACGCGGGGAACACCGCCGCCGGTCACTGTGACCACGTGTGCTGGTGACCACGCGTTGTGGTGACCACGCGTTGAAAGTTGAAAGTTACCGTTGTGGGTGACAGTTGGGGTGTTTAAAAATAAAAAAAATTTAAACACTATATATATACCATCCACATAAATACATATTTCACCCACACAAATACATAACTTTATACCACTTTTTTGCATAAAAATGGAATTTTCAACCGATTCGTTTCCGCTAGACACCGATAGCTCTTTGTCTTCTGACGATGACGCGTTTGATTTTTTCTAGAAGGCGTATAACCAACTTGAAGGTTTGAGCCGCCTAAAGAAGAAAATGGTGGGTCGTGATCGTATACATGCCAACGAAGTGTTAATGAAGGAATATTTTATGGAGAATCCGGTCTACAATGCCGAAACGTTTAGGAACCGGTTCGTGCAATGAATAAAAAAGCAATCCTTAGCATAGTATATGCATGTATCATATTGCACAATATGCTAATAAAAGAAGATGAATGTACAATATCTCCAGATTGGGTGCGGGATCCTCCCACACAAGTTCCCGTTCCCGAAAATGTCCAACAAGACTTGCACAATAAAGAAATTCACTTTCGGTTGAGATATGATTTAATTGAACTTGTAGGTTCTTTAGGTTTGCAATTTCAGGATTCAGACAAGTAGTAGGTTTTCTTTATGTATCTTTTTACCTTTATATGTTTTTCTTAAAGTTGTAACATAAAATATGTCTAGAAATATTGTTTTTTTATTTAAATGAATTATTATTGTTACTAGTGATGGACACCCCTACTAAAATCCATCACTAGTAATGGAACCAAGTTCGATGATGTGACAGAGCATGATTGGGTGTGATGAGTGACGGAAAATGAAGCACCCCCACCCCTCTTATTGTTTGTGTTTAAAGGGTTTTTATTTGACAATGGACCATCACTCCATTGGTGTAACTTGTCATATCTGTTCCGGTTAGAAGAACGTGTTGATTCATTTACTCAAATGTCGATAATATAATGATAGTAAATTGTACATACAAGGATGCATGCACACATACATATATTAGGTTTTATTTATTATTTAGAGTAAACTGCCATTTTGGTCCCTGTGGTTTGGGCAGTTTTGCCATTTCAGTCAAAATCTCAAACTTTTTAAATAGAGAAAAATGCCCGGATAGTCCCTGTGGTTTCGCCTTTTTTCACCTATAGTCCCTATCTTTCTAAAACTACTTGAATAGTCCCCAAGTTTTCGATTTTTGTTCTCGGATAGTCCCTAGGTCTAACTTCAGTTACTTTTCTCTGTTAAGTGGGTGTTGAAATGACCAAAATGCCCTTTCCTTAAAAGGCCAAACCATAGGGACTATCCGGGCACCTTCTCTTTATAAAACCCATCCACCCTTCATCTTCAACATTAAGAAACCCTAATACCCACACCCTGCTTCTCTTTAAATCCACTACCAAACACCCCCTACCTCTTGTTTTCCCTACCGACGAGCACAAGGGAGTCCGACTGGACTCTGGTGACGGGTCTAATTAATCGGCCGGCAAGACATCCCAAACACCTCCCCTCGTCGACAAAACGGACCACCACCGTCTGGTGGTGGTGAGCGATGGCTGCGGAACCAGAGAGACAGAGAGGAAGAGAGAGAGAGAGAGAGAGAGACCGAGGAGAGGGAGAGAGATGGTTGACGACGTCGCCGGTGGGATTCCGGCGACGACCGACAACTGTTTACGGCGGTGGGATTCTGCAGTGAGGCTCCGGTGAGATGCTTGATTAGGGGAAGTTCAATAATAATCGGACCTCCTTTTCCTGATATAGATGCTTGATTATTGTTACTTGGAACGGACCCTGAAACAGAACGCACACACCATCAGATTTAGAGGAATATGTGTCATTGTGTTTGTGTTTTGTAGAGAAAAATCATAAACCATTGGAGAAAGATGAAGTAGAAACCCTAGGGTTTCTCAACGTGTTGGGAACGTGAAGAAGAAAACTAGCCATTTGTTTTTTTGGGTTTGATTGGCCTGCTATGGCTTCAATTCAATACGGCCGAGGAGATATTAGTGGCAATTATTGATGCTCCACCGGTTTCGATACACGAGTCGTGTGATAAATAAATATGTCGATCGAAACACGCTACATTGAATTAAATTAAACCAATGTAGACACCGACAGCAACAGCACCGCCCACGGCGGCGGTGGTCTGTTCAGTTGTGATTCTCGAGTCCTTTGTCCTCAGATCAGTTCCAGACGCAAACACGGTCGAGCCACCATGTTTTCTGGCTCCGATTCGGGACTCGCATCACCGCCGATTCAGGTTACAATTTGGTTTGGGTCACGTTTCGAATTTCGGCTTGGGTTCGAGTCTTGTTCAGTTTTGGTTCGAGTTTCGGTTTGTTTCAACTCACGCGGCTCGGTTCAGATTCGGATCGATTGGTTCAGTTTTGGTTCGAGTGCCCGGATAGTCCCTATGGTTTGGCCTTTTAAGGAAAGGGCATTTTGGTCATTTCAACACCCACTTAACAGAGAAAAGTAACTGAAGTTAGACCCAGGGACTATCCGAGAACAAAAATCGAAAACTTGGGGACTATTCAAGTAGTTTTAGAAAGATAGGGACTATAGGTGAAAAAAGGCGAAACCACAGGGACTATCCGGGCATTTTTCTCTTTTAAATATGGGTCCCTGTGGTTTGCATTTTGTTGCCATTTTAGTCCAAATCTCAAAAACTCTCATTTTTTACTGTTTCAACATCCCTTTTTTGTCTTTATCTGCAGGGGTAGTTTTGTCCATTTAATTTTCATTAAAACAATTTTCTTTATTAAAAAACCCCACAAATATAAATACCCCCTATCAATTCCCAATTACATCATCTTCAACCTTCCAACACAAAACCCAGGTGCAAATTTGGCTGCACATTTGACCAAGAACGTTGGCTCGTTCTTGTAGAGTAGGAAACATAAAAATGACAGCAAGTTCCAAATCAAAATATTCATCGAAGCACAAAACTGCCGGCAACATAAAAACAACAACCACAAACCAAAAATAACCTATCCTGCAAATATGTTGCGGGTTCAAGTATCCGGCAGATCTGTTGCGACATAAACCCCACTGTTGTCGTCGCCGCCGGCGTGGCTCCGACGGCCAGCCGTCAGCCACGTCACCGTCATCTTCTGCCGTCAACTTCATCAGACATTCATCATAAATCAACATCATCATCTTCACGACATCGTCATCATTCCAACTAGAAAACAACCTGGAAAGAATGAATGTGCTTAGGGTGTTTATCGGAGACACCCAAACCACCACCGCCGATGGTTGACCGGTTGGTCCGCCAGAAGTGAAATTGAGAGGGGGAGGGGCTGCAAGGTTGATTTTTGATGAAGATAGGAGGTTGGGGGGGGGGGTGTTTGCAGGTGGGAATTCGTCGAGCACAGAACCACCGCCGTGCGTCGGCTGAGGCTCCACAAGTGCAAGCCACCATTGTCATTGCTTCGATCTCCTGTGAGTTAGGGTTTTTTTTTGGGTTGATCTCTGGTCAGGGTTTCCGATTGGGAGGTTGAAGATGATGATGTAATTAGGAACTGATAGGGGGTATTTATTTGATGGGGTTTTTTAATAAAGAAATTGTTTTAATGAAATTAAATGGACAAAACTACCCCTGCAGATAAAGACAAAAAGGATGTTGAAACAGTAAAAAATGAGAGTTTTTGAGATTTGGACTAAAATGGTGTTAGTGCATTTATGTCTATAGCCTTCGTCAATCCGAGTCGTAGCAAGAAACAGAAGAAAACGAGTCGTTATGATGAGATAACTAGTCAAAAAGGCAAGGTGGCATAATTGTAATTAATGAGAAATCTCATTAATAGTCAAGGCCTATAAATAGGGTGATTATGTTTAGTTTAGAGACTTTTGTCATTTTAGAGATTTGAAGAGCTCTAGTTCTAGAGAGAGAAAGTCTCTAAGTGATTCAAGTGATTGTACGATTTCAGATTTCTAATAGAATCACGTTTATATTACGTCATGTGTGTTTAGGTCGCGTTCGTGTACGGATTCCGCACGTTTCACGTTCGTTTCGCAATCGTTTCGGATTCAAAACCGGTCCAACAAGTGGTATCAGAGCAGGAGCTCGATTGCACTGATCCAACACACATTTCCGATCGTGATTTCATCAGATTCAGATCCGAATTTCATCTACTTCTTCATATTTTTCATATTTTCACGTTTTTCACTGTTTTTAGTCAAATTGAACGGGATTTTACGGTCCGAATCGGCTGATTTTTTGATATGTTGTGCGTAAACACTTGATTTACAACCCTACCAAGTTTCAGATCAAAATTCCTAGCCGTTTAGGATTAATCGAAGATTTTCAGTTCGATTTCGCTGTCAAAATTGCAGGTTCGCTTTTACGAACAATCTGGTCCGCTTATTTGAACATTTTAAGAGGTCCGCTCATCCGGACAATATCTGGTCCGCTCATCCGGACAATATCTGGTCCGCTCATCCGGACAATATCTGGTCCGCTCATTCGGACAATACCTGGTCCGCTCATCCGGACATTATCTGGTTCGCTTTTAGTGACAAAATAGTTGAGGTCCGCTTATTTGTCATATTAACAGTAGGTTCGCTCTTGAGATTCGCTTGTGTGGTTCGCTTTTATGACACAGTTGTGGTTGAATTTGTGTCAGTTGATATTCACGTGATTTGTTATCATATTCAAACTATACATGTGATACTTGTCGGCTGCATGTAATCCAAGTTTACATGTGTAAATCGGTGTGCATGTGATTCAAAGAAAAAAATGATAAAGGTGTCAGCTTAGGGGTATATCATCATCATGTCTGCATGTGATTATTAAGTATTTCGATAAGTGTCAGCCACGTGAAGTTTGCATGTGGATTTAATGTTATAGATTTGTTTGTGGATATTATGTGTAATATAGAAGGCCCAGTTCCTTCTTAGCCAAGTACATCGGTTGAAATATATTTGGCCCAAGTGCGGCCTAGTATCGTACCAATTCATAGTTCACTTCGAGTGTATTGTTCACGAGTTCGTGCAAAGGGTCCATTTTTCACTAAAATCCAGTTCACTTCAAGGTCATCAGTTCACTTGAAAGTTCGTACGGTTTAGAGTTCAAAGGTCTCAAAGGGTCAAGTCGTTCAAATTGCATCCGGGTTCTAGCAGTTCGCACAGTTGGTCAACGTTCAGTCCGCACAGAAAATCATCAGTTTGATTGTTTGAAAATGTCAAACAGTAAGGTTGATCATGATAGTAACAGTGAAAATGCCATTGCTTCTAAAGTTTGTACATTTACGATCAGTGGGAGAAATTTTATGGAACAGCACTGGTATTTCTGTTATACATGTGATCTGACAGTTTCAAAAGGTTGTTGTTCTGTTTGTGCAGATGTATGTCATCGAGGACATCGGGTTGTCTACTCTACATCAAGTAGGTTTTTTTGCGACTGTGGAGCAGGGAGTGTACAGGACAGCAGCTGTCAGTGTCTGAAGCCTAGGAAATTCACTGAAGATGATAGGGATCATGATGATGAAATTGCTACTGATAATCAGTTGAAAGTGAATGATGATCAAGAAGCTAAGAACATGCCAATATTTGATCATGGTGATTCAGATTCTGAGGAGGAGCAGATTTCAAGTCAAACAAAATGTGAAGCTGTTACTGAAAAACAGCAGGTGTTTGAAGAAGTAATTACAAAGAAAGAAGTTGATGTTGAAAAGACGAATGAAAAATGCTCAAAATGTGATAAACTTGAAGCTGACAATGCCAAAATCTTGAAGGATGTGGAGAGTTTAACATTGGAAATCAAAAGCTTGAAGGATGAGAAAGAATCTGATAATAAACAGATTCTCGAAATAAGAGAAAATTGTGAGAAATTGACGTCAGAGAATGTCAAACTGTTGAGTAGTTTGGACAGTTTGACATTGGAAAACAAAGTTTTGAAAGAAAAAGAAAAAGAGTTTAAAAATGAAAAATTAAAAATTGAAAAAGATTTTCAAAGTCAAATGAAGGTTTTAGAAGATGAAAAATCTGTTATTTTTAACAATAATCTTGAAAAACAGATTGAAATAAATTCTCATCTTCAGAGAATCATTCGGCTTGAATATGAAGCTGAAATTGCTCGAAATAAAATTACCGAGCTTGAGAATAAGTTGAAAAGTTTTGTGACTTCGGCATCATATTTGTGTCCAAAACCGATCAACTCTGTTCAAATAAGTGACAACGTCACAAATTTTGACAAAGTCAAAATTGAAGATTGTGATGACAAAGCTGATGATGAAATAGAAAAGGAAAAGAAAAGAAAAATATTTTTAGATTTACAAGAAAAATTTCAAAATACTGTGTTGCAATCTACTGAAACAGGTGAATGCTCAAAGCAAAAACCTGTTAAGAAGAAGGCAGAACAGAAACAAAAAGATAAAATTTTGAAAAATTCTAAAAATGAAAATAAAAGCTCATCAGTACAGTCATCCAATCATTATAAAAAATCACAAAAATTTGTAAATGAAAACTCACAAAATGTTGGTAATAAGTGGTGCAGGTTTGACCACAGTGCTCAAAAGACAAATCCAGCATTGAAGAGGAGAAATGATTACCACAAAGCCAGATAATGTTATGATCTAAGCATATGGTGTGAAAGTGGTGAATGGTACGATAACAGAGTGTGCTATACATGTGGTATTAGAGGACACGTTGCTGTTAACTGCCAGAATTGGAATTTTGAAACAAGAAGATGCTATAATTGTCAAATCAGAGGACATATTGCCAAAGATTGCCCAAAGAGATCGATGGGGAGATCAAGGGTTGAATCTCAGAGAACGATAAAGAAACCAGTCACTGTCAAGCCCAAAGAACAGAAAGTGGAAGATAAGAAAGTAAAGCTTTCACAGGGACAGAGAGACAGACTGAGGAAAAAGAGGAAGAAGGCGAGAGAGTATTTGGAGAAGATTTTGTCTTCAGGTTCACCAGTTGGTTCGAATAAAAGTTCTAATGAATCGATTCACTCGACTGCAAAGCCAAGTAAATTGAATTCTTTAGATGCAAATCTGAGGACAAACAAGAAGAAAAAGAAAGTTATTGGCGATGAATCTGGCTCATCCAAGTCAGACAAGCCAAGTTCGGGCAATGAATCTGATTCCATAAAATCAGAGGAGCTACAAGTTGAGGTAAAAAAAGGAAGAGACAGTTCTGTTAATGAATGATGAGAACTTTCCACCATTACGAGCCGCAAACCTAAAATCAAAAGGTGTTGATGCTGGAAAAATGTTTAATAGCAATGTTGAACATATTTTTAGTAAGATGGCTGATGGAAAGGTAAAAGGGGCAAAAGAATTTTATGAAGAAAAGAGAAATGTTCAAAACACACCCAAGACTGGTCAGGCTTGGGTACATAAATCTGTTGGTTGAATTTCTGACTTGCCGGAGCTTCCAGGTTGGTAAGTGTGAAGCAGGTATCGGCATCATTCTTGAGAAATTCACAGGATGGTAACTGTGATATTTCGTCTTACAAGTGGTTAATCAAGGACATTAAGTTGTACTTGATTTTCTACAAGTGATAGTGGTGTTTGACCTTATAATGTTAGATTTTTAAAACGGTTAAAAGAGAACAAGGTGATATGATGACCCCGAACTCATAAGAGATGGGTAAACAAACTAATTTTTCCGGAAAAACCATTCTGATTAAAACAAACTTAAGTGTTTTGAAATCATTATGGGAAAATAGTTTGTTGTAAGGGGGAGTGTTGATTGAATATGCCAAAACCCTCACGGCTGAACAAACATGATTACTTTCATCAGATTGAAAAACAGTTTTCAAACTGTTAAGATCAATGGGTTGTAAATCATGGGGGTATGTTATATTTTCTGCAATTCAGAGCATGAGATGCAGAAAATGGATGGCGAGACAAAGCTATCAGTATTGGTTGTCAAATTTTCTTTATATGATTTTGCATTTTAGGGGGAGTAATATTGTTAGAAAATACAAAAACATTTGAAAATTTGAAAAAGTAAAAAACATGATAAAATTTAAAAAAAAAAATTGAGTTTTTGCGTAAAAAGAGGAAATGATAGTACATCAGTAGACAGTTACAGTATGCTAAAGAATTGGAAAGTTTAAATGTGTTAAACGATCTCACCGTGGATGTGTCGGTAGATTTTTATACATTTAGTAAACTTTTCGGGATATAAACATAAATTTCATACTTACTTATTTCGTGGGGAACACTACTTGGATATATAGGTAACCCCTGAAATCTCGTTTGAAAGGTCTCATAATCTGATATACTAGGTCTTTATACTCAATGATGTCTGGGGTATTATTCCGGGACTTCTGCTGAACGGTAGTTCTGACCTAGTCCTTGAATAATATTTTCTGAAATGCTTGAAACATAGCATTAAACCCTCAGCATGCCGATGAAACAATAAAATTGATAGTCGCTGCTGTTGTAAGCAAAAAGATCCTCTAAAGGGGACATACCGTAAAGTCGAAGCTGATATCTCTCTGCGTATACGGAAGTATCGACCTGAGATCCCTCGGCCCTCGCATACCTAATTTATATACAGATATCATTGTAGTATACTCACCTGTAAGACTGATTATTGGGATTCTGGATACGGGAGTATATTCAAGAGGTGGGACACATGAATGAGTTTAAGTTCTTAAAATACCTAATTCATATCCTGAATCAGTTGAAGTTTGTATGAAAATTTAAGTGGACAAGTATATCGACAATCTAAGTGAATTGTTTAATACTTAAAGTGTTAAAAAGCTCAACGGTACTTGTGACTTGTCAAAAACTGATATGATCCTCTAATGCTTACTCAAACAAAAATATTGTTTGTAAATATGCTTGTACATATTTCTTTACTGTTTTATATTTTCAGAAAATATAAAAAGATTTTTGATTCTGCTTTATTTTCGACAACTGATGTCTGAGTGCTGAGTTTCAAAATCTAAGTAAGCTGATTGTGTTTCTGAAAATAAAACAAGTTCATTAAATTGAAACTTGAATTAAATTAAAAAATTTCAAAAACAGTTTGTGATATCTCCAAGGTCATTAGTTTGGACTTGGATGATTAACTGTGAGGGATTTGGATGCTTATACTGTTATAGAGCTAGTTTCCGATTCGATTCGATGAAACTGCCAAATTCATGAAAATTGTTTGTTCAGAATGTTGAGTGAGCCAGGTTACAATTCCTGGATAGCTGAAATTTGAAATGCTGTTACTTATAAATGTTTGAGTGTTTGCAGATGAGATTCCAGACTACGATCCCGGAAGCTGAGTCTAAGGGGGAGTCTGAAGACGAGCTCAAAGCAAGGGGGAGCTTGTATACGGAAAGCAAGGTGTCGATCCCAAAGCACGGAAGCTTGACGAAAGGGGGAGCCTGATGAAGAAAAGAGTCTACAGAAAGGAGAAGAAGCTGAAGCTGAATACAGATCCACCGGGATTCTGTTCAAGAAGATTCAAAGAGAGAAAGAGAAAGAGAAGACGCTACGAGTTTGACTCAATGATCGAGATTGACTGCGGCAATATCCAAGGGGGAGTCTGTTAGTGCATTTATGTCTATAGCCTTCGTCAATCCGAGTCGTAGCAAGAAACAGAAGAAAACGAGTCGTTATGATGAGATAGCTAGTCAAAAAGGCAAGGTGGCATAATTGTAATTAATGAGAAATCTCATTAATAGTCAAGGCCTATAAATAGGGTGATTATGTTTAGTTTAGAGACTTTTGTCATTTTAGAGATTTGAAGAGCTCTAGTTCTAGAGAGAGAAACTAGAGAGAGAAAGTCTCTAAGTGATTCAAGTGATTGTACGATTTCAGATTTCTAATAGAATCACGTTTATATTACGTCATGTGTGTTTAGGTCGCGTTCGTGTACGGATTCCGCACGTTTCACGTTCGTTTCGCAATCGTTTCGGAGTCAAAACCGGTCCAACAAATGGCAACAAAATGCAAACCACAGGGACCCAGATTTAAAAAGTTTGAGATTTGGACTGAAATGGCAAAACTACCCAAACCACAGGGACCAAAATAACAGTTTACTCTATTATTTATTTCACTTCTTCCTTTTGCGTGGTACCACACAATTGTAGCTTAGACTATGGGGTGTGGGGGGCTTGGGTTGGAGGCATTGCTCGACACGTGGCGAGTGTGGGCTTAACCAGACCACCCCAAAAAAGTGGGGTGAGGAAGCGGCATGGTCAGACGGCGTTGGGTTGCCATGTATATTTTTCATATATTTTTTATATACTTGACGTTTATTTATATACTATAAATAAGTAACTTTTGTATGCATATAGTGTTATACTATATGCTTTGGGTAGTTTAAAAAAAAGTTAAAATTTTACTTTTAACCTAAATCTTTGAATCTTTTACAATTTTAACTTTACAAAATTGTAACTTTTTACTTTAAAGTCAAAACTTTTATTCTTTTAGAATTTAACTTCGCAACTTTTTTACATTCAACTTTGGTCTCTTATGCTTTTAATTTTTCACAAATTTCCGTTTTAGGTTTCGTACTAAATTTTGCGAATTATCACGGAGCAACGTGTGTGTGGTTCAACGTTTTTACATTTCGTTCATAATTTTGCGAGTTAACACGACACAACATCCATGTGTAGTTCTAGGTTTTACGTCTATTGTTTTTCATTTCATAGGTTTGTCACAACGCGTGAGTCATTGATCGACTTTGTTATTTTTTATATGTTCTATCTTTCGGTTTCTTGCAATTTTAACCTCACAAAAATGATTTTTTTTACCTTATTAACCCAGAACTTTTTATCTTTTACAATTTAACCTCATAACTTTTTTACTTTCAACTTTGGTCTCCTATACTTTTCATCCATCCCAAATTTTCGTTTTACGTTTCGTACTAAATTATGCGAGTTAACACGGGGCAACATGCGTGTGTGATTCAATCTTTATACGTTTTGTTCATAATTTTGCGAGTTAACACGACACAACGTCCATGTGTTGTTCAATGTTTTTACGTCTATTTTTCTCATTTAACAGGTTCGTCGCAACACATGGGTCCTAGATCGATATAGTTATTTATTTAAATGTTTTAGATTTCGGTCTATCTCTTCGTTTTAACACGCCACAAGTTCGGTAAATATTAAAGTGGGGAACCCACTTAAATTCCGAATTCCCATCGTGCCTCCACTCGATCTTCGCGATCTCCACTCGATCGTCGTGGGTCAAGTCAACCCCAGGGACACGGACGAAACAAACTTTAAACCGATCCAACTTCGGTTTGAGTTCACGCCACTTGTGTTGGCACACGTTTAAATTGTGTCGCGCGTTACCAACGTGTTGTTGGCATTGCTAAACGCTCGTCCCCAATACGTGGTTTGGCCGCGTTGTAACGTACGTTGTGCATCGACAATCGATGTCACAAGTGCGATCTCCTCCTCTGTCCAATGCACCATGTATGGTTTTTTTTTGGTGTGGGTTGGGTTGAAAAAGATTTGTTATTTGGTGTGGATTTGGTTGAAGAAGATTTGTAAATAGTTGTGGAAAAAATGAAGTTTAGGATGGGTATTTATAGGTTAAAAATTATATTTTTTTTTAAAATTGATTTTTTACTTCAAAACCGCTATCTCCAACGGCTAGAGGGACCCCCCCCCCTCCAACGCCAGGCTTTAAAGCCACGGCAGCAGGGCAACGCTGACCTGGTGTGGTTTAGCCAGTGTTGCCTGGTATCCCCAGCTCCAACCAACGCCCCACCCCACTAGTGTTATGTGATTATAGCCCCAATGTCAAGCTCTTTTCGTTGTCAAAAAAAAGTTTGCAATGCTCGTTTACCGCAACAAAGTTTTCCTACCATTAAGTTTTTATGAGTTTTCTTTCTTGTTTTCTCGAAATTGTAAATTTTTCTTATACCAACATATTGTTTTCACTTTGATCCAAACATTTGATTTTCTACTGATATAACATATTAATTAGGGTTTATTTAAATTGTCTTTACTATAATTAAGGCTATAGGGTGTGGTCATGACCCTCATGACCATCATGATTCTTCACGCCAGTGTCATGTCACTCACCTCTAATACACAATCCAAAACCACTACCCTAAGGGTATGGTAATGACCCAAACCACTATCTCCCTATTTATTTTAATTTATATTTGTTTAAAGAAAAAGAAAATGATTACTTGAAAAATGGAAAGAGGGACCATGGTTGCCATGGTTTAATCCATGCAAACCATGATGGATTAGGGAAGGGGGTGGTATAGCTTTTCATTCATATTCCTACGTGGCAAATCATGTCCCAACCATGACCCCCACACCATTTAGCCTAAGAGTTATGATTTGATTATATATACTTTCAAAGCCGTTCCAGAAAACTCTTGAAAAAATTTAGGCCTCGGGCGACGAAAAGAATTGAGCCCAAAATTATGGTTAAGGTTAAATGAATTACAAAAATAAAAACTTATTGATGGAGAGCAAAAACTCAAACTTGAGACCTTTACATTATTTTGAGATGGTTTTTACCACTACACCACCAATACTTTTTACATAATAAATGGCTAAATATACTAAATATATAATTTAATAAATATATACAAGCTTATAAAGACTTTTCGGGCCCTTTGAAATTTTGGGCCTCGGGCGTCGGCACGGGTTTGCGGGGCCCAGAGCCGGCCCTGTATACTTTAACTATAAATAACTAAACTTAATAATAAATAATGCGTTACCAGTTTCATTATTCTAAATCAAACACAAAAACCTAACTAGTGCTTTTCAATCGATAGTACACAAACTCATAAAGGAGCTTCCACAACTAAGAAAATCCATACCAGATATTTTATCCTGTTTCAGATCTCGAGTTAAAACGGCAACTAGTTATTCTGATGCATGGTAATTATATATTGATTATGATGCAATCAGTGCTATGGTCTTTAATTAAGGGGACTAATCTGGACAATGTTTTGGATGATACTAGAAAATAATTAGTATTAATTTAAAGTTATATATACAAGTTGCATCCATATTCTACAATTCAACGTATGATGTCACCATACCGGCCAGACGTACGGCATGCAATTTTAGCACGTAATTAAATGACCATGCTTACATTAAAATTCAAAGGTTCATGTACGATCTTTTATATTGAACGTTATTAGTAATTAACCCCGTAATTATCCTTATGTCATGTGGCTGCGGTAAAGCTAAATATTTTATTTACACAAAGTATCTGTACAGGATTAGTATAAATATTTTTTTTTTTCTAGTTTACTTCTTTTGAATTGCTATCAATAAGCAAAATATCTCAATTAACTCGTTTTCACATAAATTACCGAAAACCACCTTAAGGAATGCTTGGAGGGCAAGCAACCAAATGCACACGACAATAAGATATATAGCATTTCACAAAAAAACTAAAAAGTAGATAGATGTTTGATATATTGAACACCAGAATTTCAACGACTTTGAATTGTATTGCTCTTTGTACAAGTATATACGCTTACATAACAGTAAGTACGATGTACGTACGTGTTACCTGCTAAACTTCTACAAAGGGATTATAAAAAAAAACCAATAAATCTGTTTTAGGTTCATTTGGCATTAATCTACTTCAGTTTTCTTCTTGGAGTTAGTTTACTAACTACCCTATTGAATCTTTAATTAATTATGCAGTGTTGACGTTCTTTTTCACCAAAAAAATTACACTCTTTGTTTATGTAGTAAATTGCACTCTTTGTTTTTTGTCTTTAGAAAGCACATAAATATGTCTTTTATTTCTACGTTTTGCACGCTGTTTGTCCTTTAAACTAAACAATTTTTCAGTTAACTTTAAGGTAAAATGACTATTTTATCAAAAGACATAATCTGAAGTTTATTTATAGAGTACATAACATGTAATTTATTCTTTTCTTTCTTTTTATTTTATTAAATTTATCACTATTATTATATCGATTACTTTAAAATTTTCTTAATATATTAATTAACACTTTTTAATAAAAATATATGTTTTTATAATTTATTTATTTTTGTTTTCTGATTAAATTATTTACCTTTTTATTTTACAAATAATATTGTTTTACACTATGGTTTTATATAAACCGTTGATGTGATCGAGTTATTTTATCACTTTTACAATTATTATTAGTAATTCGAACAAAATTTACACCAAAATGTGGAGAAGAGTAAGCAAGCCGATGGTTGGTATTCATTTTCATGGCTTTCCGTTTAGCTTCGACTGCCTCACAACGACTCGAGTAGATATTTATTTTTATGTTTATTCAAACATGTTTAGATTGGGAAAAATTATACGGAATATAATTATGCACTTCGACTATCCGATGATGATGGAGAGTATATATTTATACTCTTTTATTTTACTATGTTTAGTCAAATAACATATTTTTTGTTATCGTAAACAGCTTCCAAACGTGCTTGGATTGGTAACTTTGGTAGGCTGTAATTACGCACTTTGACTACCAGATGACGATAAACTATATATATATATGGGAAGAATAAAACGAAAACCTACTTGAGTCCAAAACATGATGCCTACATATCAATTTACATGCCTTCTCACACTTTTATATATTGGGTGAGGTTCCTGTAAAAAGGACCCTTTTCATAAGAAATGTGAGAAGGTATAGAAATTGATATATCGGCATCATGTTTTGGACTTAGACATGATGTTTCGACAAGCAAAACACCAAATATAACAATTTAAAATACAACGCAATGCATTATAGGCATGAAATTTAAAACACAATTAAAACACACTACATAACGTTCTTGGCATGGTGTTTTAAGGTTTAAGCCTAGAATTCAATGCATTGTGTCTTAAGTTGTTATGTTTGGTATTTTACTTTCCAAAACAACCCAAAACATCATGCCTAAGTTCAAAACACGATGTCTACATGTCAATTCTTATGTCTTTTCACACTTCTCACGAAAAAATTGTCATTTTTACAAGAACATAAACATACATACATACATACATACATATATATATATATATATATATATATATATAGGTAGAGGATCCTGTAAAAAAAACCTAAAGTGTGAGAAGGGTAAGAAATAATCTCAGCCATTAGATCTTTTGATCTAATGGTTGAGATCAATAGGGACCAAATTGTAAAATATTTTCATTAATTTGGACTGATTTGAAATATCTAGGGGCAATATAGTCTTTTAAACCCACTAGAAATTAGGTAATGCACATGTAACTCCCCCCGTCTTTTTTAAACGTCAATAACTTTTTATACGTAACTTTTTTTTAAAAAAATTACACCATAATAAAGAGCGTTTTTTTATCTTTAATATGAGTACCATATTGCTATACTTATATAGAGAAAAAATATGTTTGGATCAGATGTTTAGTCAATGAATGGTGTTATATACTTGCTGAATGATGTTATATACTTGCTGAATGGTTTATATACTTACTGAATGGTGTTATATACTTGCTGAATGGTGTTATATACTTACTGAATGGTGTTATATACTTGTTGAACGTTGAATGGTGTTATATACTTGCTGAATGGTGTTATATACTTGCTGAATGGTGTTATATACTTGCTGAATGCTGAATGGTGTTATATACTTGCTGATTGGTGTTATATACTTACTGAATGGTGTTATATACTTGCTGAATGGTGTTATATACTTCCTATAATTAAGGTGGCGGTTATGGGAAGTTTTTAATTAATTGAATTAATGATAAAATTACTTGTTTACCCTTTTCAATTAATTTAGATCTAATGGCTAAGATTCTTTCTTACCTTCCTCACACTTTTGGTCTTTTTTACAATAACCTTACCCTATATATATATACATATATATATGTCACACCCCGATATTTCCACGTATTACTGGTGGGCCCGGTGGGGAGTATCGTGACGTAGTTGATATCATCATAGTCAATATTCACAGTTCAATGCACAGCGGAAGTCTAAAAGTAAAATATTATAAACCGAATCGAAAGTATCAAAGTATTACAAACGGAATGTAAAGGATCCACAGGCGGATCGAAACAAAAGAAGATAATTGTTCAACAAATTTTAAGTGACAAAGCTTGCAAGACTCTTATTTATTCACTCAGGAGTAGCCAGCCTATTCCGCCTAGTACCTGCACTTTAGCCTTTTGAAAAATACGTCAGTTTACACTTGTAAATACAATTAACCGACTCTTTTGAAAATATTTAAGAAAATTGATTTAAATGCACAAGGCACAAAAAATCTTTTATAACATGGGTAATTATTTTAAAAATAATCTTGTATACAGATTTATATGTTTTTCGTCCTTCAGGGCCGGTTAGAAGAGCCGGACAAGATTAACTGACACACCACAAGTATAATGCCCACAAGGAGAACTCCTTATTGTGGATTACCATTTATACATACGCAACTGTCAGGTGTATGCGTACACCCCGTGCTTAAGTCGTGGCCATTTCAATGAATGAGCCGAGGATATCCAGGACATGGTCATTAACCCCCCAAAGGCCATATACCAAACAAAACAGATTAAAACGGGTTATGTAAATATATCAATCACAATCCGATTTAAATAACTACACACCCGACCAAGCGGTATTATTATAATACCGTATCCCAAGCCCGTATAACAGAAAATAAGTTAAAAGTGTTTACCTGAGCAAATTATACAAATTTATCCCAGCCGTATACAATCAGCAAGTGCAAATATCTTTTACTGGGCTCCTAAATCTGGAACAAAGGTTTTTCATAACCTATTAGATTCCTAACGGGTCTTACTTAAGTTTAAACTTAGACCGGTTAGTTTTAAAGGAAGATATACGGTTCAAAACGCAAGATTAAGCGAATACCGGATTTGAATGTGGTTTAGACCCGACAAGTATGAAGACTTGTATAATTTGGGTAAACTAAACACATTCTGGATTTTGAGGTAAAAATGATAAGGTTTGACCCGTTTCGGTCAATTTATGCAAACTAGTCACATAAACCGTACCGAACGCGAAAAATGCATAACGGTTAACCAAATGAGTCATGTACAGGTTTCACAAGTTAATATGCCTTAATTATGTTGTGATATCAGTAGGATACCTTCCATTATGCCCAAAACGAATTTAAAATCAATTTATGCCCCGTAAGGATATTTTAGTCATTTCACATAAGCCTTAAAGGTCAAATTTGGAATTCTGAGTTCAAAACTTTTACTTACTGTTAAAGTATAAAAAATTTATTCATAACATCAGTAGGTAACAAGCTTTAGGTGCCTAATATGGTTTTAAACCATACTATGCGCCTAAATCGCATAAAAGTCGGTATTTGACGATATTCGGGTTAAATAAGGAAATCTGAGATTTTGATTAGCCTTTACTGTATAAAATAACTTATTTATTATATAAAATCAGTAGAAAAAGGTTTGATATGTAAAGGATGTGTAAAACTCATTTAATTAGTAAAAAGGGCATTATCGTTAATTACCGAGCCTATGCAAGAACTCTATGTTATGATCATGGTTGTAAAACAAGGTTTCCAAGGCCGAGTACCCCCCGAGTAGTCGCTACAAGGTAGGTTACCGAGGCGACTTTCTCTAACTCCCCCTAATTACTCGGAATCGATCAAACGCAGTCAAACTCGGCCAAAATCGGATCTTGTAGGTCAATTTGGGCCACGTTTGACTTAAAAAAATAATAAAACATAATTTATATGACTATCATATTAAATAATGAATATCATTTTCACATATTTTGTTATAAATATTAGTAAATTTATGTTATTAGACATGTATTTAATTTCCGAAAACTAATTTCTTTATAATTTAACATGTCCGAGTACTCCCCGAGTACTCTTCGCCTATGCCGAGTACTCTCAACTCCCCGGTCGACCGACTAGGGAGCGCCTAACGACTTTTGCAACCATGGTTATGATTAGTTTAAAAATTTATAAAAATTTCCAAAAATTCCAAAATATTATGTTACATTAGTAGGTAAAAGGTTTGATGTCAAAATTTGAGTTTAAATAGGATTTATATCAAATATGCCGTTTAATTAATAAAAAAACCTTCATTTACGATATTGAGCATAACTCTCATTTTAGACCATAAACTGATGTCAAACTTTTAGGACATACTTAAATATTAGTAATAAAGGTTTTTGTCCTCTCACATTTCCAAAAGTCTCGTTTTTATATCAAAAGGGCATAATGGTCAACAATTAGGTATTTAACGGAAACATGCAAAGGAATCGGATAATTAAGGAACCATGTAGTATAACCTCAGGGGGTTTTACTAACTTATAATATGGTCCTAAAGAAACCTTAAGGCATATCTAAAACAAGCTAAATCGGGTCAGAACTGAAAGTCAAAGCAAAAGTATTCTTTTGCGACTTTCGGTTCCGAACCGAGCCTAAACTCATAATTGTCGGGTTGAACATGCTTAGACATGTTCTTACATTATTTACCAAGTTATTTTAGTGATAAAACATGCTCCATAACCTCTACATTATCAGTTATGAGTTTATTTTGCAAAAATAGCTTCTGTTGACTTTTTAATATTAAGTTTGACCCGACAATTGACCAAGTTAGAGTGATAATCAGTGGGTGCCCTTTTAAGGGTTTATTACCCACATAATTACCACATAATCAGTGACCGTTAGTGATTAATCACAAAGTCAAAGCTTATTTATGATATCTTTGACTTTCGGTCTTTATACTAATGAAAACTTAATTACAGAGGCTAAGCACACTTACAAGAGTCCTTAGCACGAATATTTAGACTAAGAGAGATTCCTTCCAAAGTAGGATGCTCCAGAGAATGAGTTCAAACACTCCAAAGCTTGAGAGCAAGTTTGAGAGTATGAATTTTGAACTTGTGTGAGCAAATGGATGCCAAACTTGCCCCTTTATATAGGTTTTTGGATGGCTCCAAGATTGTTACAAGTGTCCCCAAGTATAATCTGAGGTATACATGTGTTTAGGTGGTTTTTAAAACCAGCAAAGAGTCCATAGAATCAAGTTATGTGAGTGTATGAATGGTTTGGTGAAGGTAACTTGCTGAAACTTGCAGCTATGCAAGAGTTCTGTCCAGATCAGGCCGTCGCGTCGCACGACGGCAGAAGCTGTTGGTGGTGGCGTGGCGCCACCATGTGGGTCACCTGATCAGCAAGTTTCAAGAATGACATTTTCACCCCCTGAACCTTTTAAAACGTAATATCTTTCATTTTAAGCACATTTAACCCATGAAATTTATATTTTTAGGATCCATGAGATATAACCAAACACCGTTAGGTCCGGTTTCACGATAACCGAAACCACAAGTTTTGCCTCGTTGACGCCTTTAACCCCTTAATTACGAAAGTTAACGTATTTATCTCAAACGATATCGAAACCTTGTGAAACTTTTATCACTTATTCTTGGGAGCATAATTAATCGTTACAAGGCTCCGGGTTCATTGGAAGGTCACTCAGAGGTATAACTTAAACATGTTGACACATTTAACCCTCGCATCTTGTAAACTTTCACTTTCTTCCACAAATGGTTTCATACGATTCATGATTTATTCGTTAAAGGGTATAAACATCGTGTAGAGTCGTTGAAAGGCAAAATTTTCAATTATTGACACTTTGGATGCTTATATACACATACTTTCTTCGTTTGTTAACTTTAGTGCCTCATAATCAATCCGTTACACGTTTAAAGTCCATGACACGTGTCTTTATTATACTGGTCGCGTTTTTACGAGGTGTTACATCCTCACCCCCTTAAAAGAAATATCGACCTTGAGATTTACTGAAATAAATGAGGGTACTTCTGTTTCATTGTGGACTCTACCTCCCACGTGTATTCGGGACCTCTTCGGGCATCCCATTTAACCTTCATAATCGGCATGTGCTTCTTTCGAAGCTTCTTAACCTGTCAATCCTCAATCGACAAGGGTTTTTCAACAAATTTTAAGCTCTCATCTATATGCATATCCGTATGTGGCATGACTAGCGATTCATCAGCTAGACACTTCTTTAGATTGCAGATGTGGAACACATTATGAATCCCACTGAGCTCTTCAGGCAGGTTTAACCTGTAAGCCATTGTTCCGACACATTCGATGATCTTGAATGGTCCTATGTATCTTGGGCTTAACTTGCCTTTCTTGCCAAATCGCATTATCCCTTTCCATGGTGATACCTTAAGTAACACTTTGTCACCTACCTCGAATTTTAGAGGTTTATGCCTTTTATCTGTGTAGCTTTTCTGCCTATCCCTGGCAGCTTTGAGACGATCACGTATCTGCACAATCTTGTCTGTTGTCTCCAGGACTATATCAGGTCCTGTTAGTTGGACATCTCCAACTTCTGCCCAACAAACGGGCGTCCTGCACTTTCTTCCATACAAAGCTTCAAAAGGTGCAGCTTGAATACTGGAATGATAGCTATTATTATACGATAATTCGATCAATGGAAGATGATCATCCCAACTTCCACCTAGATCAATAACACAAGCTCGTAGCATATCCTCGAGTGTTTGTATAGTACGCTCGCTTTGGCCATCCGTCTGAGGATGATATGCAGTGCTGAAGTTTAGTCGAGTGCCTAGGGATTGCTGAAAGCTTTTCCAAAAATGTGATGTATACCTCGTATCCCTATCAGAGATGATAGACACTGGAACTCCGTGAAGAGATACAATCTCATCCACATACAGCTGAGCTAACTTATCTGAGCTGTGTGTTTCCTTAATAGGTAAAAAGTGGGCTGACTTACTCAGTCTATCTACTATAACCCAAATAGTATCATTTCCTCGCTTTGTCTTTGGTAACTTAGTGATGAAATACATAGTTACCATCTCCCACTTCCAGGTGGGAAGTTCAGGCTGTTGTAGCAAACCTGACGGCTTCTGGTGTTCTGCTTTAACTTGCGCGCACGTCAAACATTTGGCCACATAAGTGGCTATAGATTCCTTCAAACCTATCCACCAGTAATTTGCCTTTAAATCCTGGTACATCTTATCACTTCCAGGATGAACAGAATACTTGGAATTATGGGCTTCTTGAAGGATCACGTCCCGAAGTCCTCCATATATTGGAACCCATATTCGTCCATTCAATCTTAGAATTCCATCCTTGCCATATGATAATTGTTCGGCAGTTACTCCCAACTTTTCATTCGGATAATTGGCTTCTAATACAGCTTCCTTCTGTGCGGCTAACAACCTTTCATTTAAACTGTTCTTCAATTCAATGCTTTTGGCATTGATTCTAATGGGTTTAACCCTTTCCTTTCTGCTCAAAGCATCGGTGACTACATTCGCCTTGCCTGGATGGTATTGGATTTCACAATCATAATCATTCAGTGTTTCCATCTATCGACGCTGTCTCATGTGCAGATCCTTCTGGTTAAACAAGTGTTGAAGGCTTTTATGATCAGAATAGATCACACACTTGGTACCATATAAATAATGCCTCCATAGTTTTAGTGCAAATACAACGGCACCTAACTCCAAGTCGTGGGTGGTGTAATTCTTTTCATGCACTTTTAACTATCGAGAAGCAAAGGCAATAACCTTGCCTTTCTGCATTAGCACACATCCCATGCCAGTGTGTGATGCGTCGAAGTAAACCACAAATTCTTCAATCCCTTCAGGCAATGTCAACACAGTTGCCTTTGCTCAGCTTCTGCTTAAGTATATCGAAGGATTCTTGCTGCTTAGGACCCCAGTCAAATTTGATATTCTTGCGAGTCAGTAAAGTTAGGGGTGCTGCAATTCTTGAGAAATTCTCAATAAAACACCTATAATATCCTGCCAGACCCAAGAAGCTGCGAATCTCTGTGGGCGTCTTCGGCTCTTGCCAATTCATGATAGCTTCAATCTTAGCGGGATCCACCTGGATACCTCGCTCACTAACCACATGTCCAAGGAATTGGACTTCACGAAGCCAAAATTCACACTTTGAAAATTTGGCTTAGAGCCTTTCTTGTTGAAGAAGTTTAAGAATACAACGAAGGTGCTTTTCATGGTCAGCTTGATTCTTTGAATAAATAAGAATGTCATCAATGAAGACAATGACAAACTTGTCCAAGTAGGGTTTGCAAACGTGATTCATGAGATCCATGAATGCTGCTGGTGCATTAGTGAGTCCGAACGGCATCACTAAGAACTCGTAGTGACCATAGCGAGTTCTGAATGCAGTCTTGTGCACATCTTCATCTCTAACCTTCAGCTGATGATATCCTGATCTCGAGTCGATCTTGGAGAAGTAACTGGCTCCTTGAGGCTGATCGAACAAATCGTCGATCCTGGGCAATGGATATCTATTCTTGATTGTAACCTTGTTCAGCTCTTGATAATCAATGCATAAACGCATTGATCCATCCTTTTTCTTCACAAACAGGATCGGTGCTCCCCAAGGAGATGAGCTAGGCCTAATAAATCCTTTTGCCAACAAATCATCCAACTGAGTTCTCAACTCTTTCATCTCAGTTGGGGCCAACTGGTAAGGTGCTCTTGTGACAGGTGCTGCTCCAGGTATAATGTCAATTCTAAATTCAACTTGCCTATCTGGTGGTAAACCAGGTAGTTCTTCAGGGAATACTTCTGGATATTCAGAAATGATGGGAATGTCTTCGATCTTGGGCTTTGGTTCATCAATAGTCACTTGTACCATGTAAATGACACATAATTTCTTCATACACCTTGATGCCTTAAGCATAGACACTTGCTTAGGCAACCCATACTGAGTATCTCCTTGAATTGTAAGTGACTCACCATACGGAGTCTTGATAACCACTTGTTTCTTGTCAAAAACAATATGGGCTTGGTTATGAGATAACCAATCTATGCCTATCACTATGTCGAAACCAGCTAATTTCAAAGGAAGCAAAGATAACGGAAAGGAGTGGTTCCTAATGGATATAAAACATCCATCTAACACAGTTGAAGCAATTTCTATGGTACCATCGGCCAATTCTACTTCATATTTTATGCTTAGGGTTTTAACAGGCAGATTTAACAACTTACAAAACTTATCATCAACAAATGACTTATCTGCACCCGAATCAAATAATACCCTTGCATAAACATCATTAATAAGAAAGGTACCTGTTATCACGTTGTCATTCTGAATCGCTTCTTGTGCATTCATCTGGAAAATCCTAGCATTGGTCTTCTTACCTTCTTCAGGTTTCTTTGCATATTTTGGGCAGTTTGTCTTAATATGCCCCTTCTCGTTACAATTGTAACAAGTTGCATCCTTTATCTTTTTGTAATCCAAAGTCTTATGTTCTTTGGATTTGCATATCCCACATCCAATCGGCTTTGACTGTGAATTTGATTCAAACCTGCATTTTCCAAAATGATGCTTCTGGCAGATTTTGCATCTAGGCTTCTCATCCGTTTGCTGGTTACCCTTGTTAGACCCAAAATTCTTCTTGTGGTCTGAGTTTCCCTTATGCCTCTTATCAGAACGTCGTGAGTTATCATCCTCACGTTTCCTTTTTCCTTCTTTAGAACTCTTAAGCGATCTCAGCCTGACCGCATCCAGAGTAAGGGATAACGACAAATCAGCCGCTGACCTAAAAGTAGTAGGCCGAGACGCCTTCACACTAGCTTTAATCTCCGGGGCTAAACCCACAATAAAACGGGCTATACGTTTTGGTTCCGGTGTAACCAAGTATGGAACCAATCGAGACATGGTATTGAAGCTGGTAAGGTATGCTTGACAGTCTAAGTTTTTCATAACCAATGTCAAGAAATAGGTCTCGATTTTCTCAACTTCATGTTGAGGACAGTAATTTTCCTTGATCAAAACAACAAACTGAGCCCATGATAAGTTGTATAACGGAATCTTTCCAGTAGCTTAGATTAAGGACCTCCACCAAGCTAGAGCTTCTCCCTTAAACGATTGTGAAACATACTTCATAATATCTTGCTCCGCACAACCGCTAATATCAACCACCGTATCCATCTCGTCTAGCCATGTCATGCAATCAATGGCTCCTTTTTCCCCAGTGAAATCCCTGGGCTTGCAGGAGACGAAATAATTATAAGAACAGGTCTTTGCACGTGGCTCTTGATCAAATACAATCTTCTTAGATGGAACACTATGCTGATTTGATGAGTATTGGGCATCGTCCTTCTTTGACTCATGAGATTTAGAAGGTGGCTTACTATGAGCCTCAGAGTGAGTCTTAGGGTGTGTATCACTAGATTCTTTAAATTGCCTGTCCACGGCTTTAGAAACAACATTGTCAATCAATGCTCGAAGTTCCGCACCAGTTATGTTGATCCTGGCAGTATCATGATTCTCTAGAGGGTGACTTTTGACTTCTTC
Source organism: Helianthus tuberosus (assembly GCA_030545235.1). Classification (NCBI taxonomy): domain Eukaryota; kingdom Viridiplantae; phylum Streptophyta; class Magnoliopsida; order Asterales; family Asteraceae; genus Helianthus; species Helianthus tuberosus. Next base: position 23,521,835 of record CM060385.1, read on the forward strand.
AGATTCTGCCATGTAGCTTGACTGCTACATAAAATAATGATAATGATTTATTCAGAAGTCTATTATGGGATTGTCTTTTATGGCAATCCATTAACCATGGTAACCATAAACCATATTGGTTAATTTAATTTATTTAAATTTTTATTATATTTTATCCCAGTTATAAACTATTTAGGATAATAGGATGGCATACAAAAGGCCTAGTCACAAGGACAAATTTTTCATTCATAAGCCATGATTTTATAGAATCAAGGCATTAAGGCTTGAACATAGTTCATTACCTTTTCTTGACAGAGAGTCGTAGACTAGGCCTTTTGTTCATTCAATCTTAGAAGTCCTCCATAGATTGGAACCCATATTCGTCCATTCAATCTTAGAATTCCATCCTTGCCATATGATAATTGTTCGGCAGTTACTCCCAACTTTTCATTCGGATAATTGGCTTCTAATACAACTTCCTTCTGTGCGGCTAACAGCCTTTCATTTAAACTGTTCTTCAATTCAATGCTCTTGGCATTGATTCTAATGGGTTTAACCCTTTCCTTTCTGCTCAAAGCATCGGTGACTACATTCGCCTTGCCTGGATGGTATCGGATTTCACAATCATAATCATTCAGTGTTTCCATCTATCGACGCTGTCTCATGTTCAGATCCTTCTGGTTAAACAAGTGTTGAAGGCTTTTATGATCAGAATAGATCACACACTTGGTACCATATAAATAATGCCTCCATAGTTTTAGTGCAAATACAATGGCACCTAACTCCAAGTCGTGGGTGGTGTAATTCTTTTCATGCACTTTTAACTATCGAGAAGCATAGGCAATAACCTTGCCTTTCTGCATTAGCACACATCCCATGCCAGTGTGTGATGCGTCGAAGTAAACCACAAATTCTTCAATCCCTTCAGGCAATGTCAACACAGGTGCCTTTGCTCAGCTTTTGCTTAAGTATATCGAAGGATTCTTGCTGCTTAGGACCCCAGTCAAATTTGATATTCTTGCGAGTCAGTAAAGTTAGGGGTGCTGCAATTCTTGAGAAATTCTCAATAAAACACCTATAATATCCTGCCAGACCCAAGAAGCTGCGAATCTCTGTGGGCGTCTTCGGCTCTTGCCAATTCATGATAGCTTCAATCTTAGCGGGATCCACCTGGATACCTCGCTCACTAATCACATGTCCAAGGAATTGGACTTCACGAAGCCAAAATTCACACTTTGAAAACTTGGCTTAGAGCCTTTCTTGTTGAAGAAGTTTAAGAATACAACGAAGGTGCTTTTCATGGTCAGCTTGATTCTTTGAATAAATAAGAATGTCATCAATGAAGACAATGACAAACTTGTCCAAGTAGGGTTTGCAAACGCGATTCATGAGATCCATGAATGCTGCTGGTGCATTAGTGAGTCCGAACGGCATCACTAAGAACTCGTAGTGACCATAGCGAGTTCTGAATGCAGTCTTGTGCACATCTTCATCTCTAACCTTCAGCTGATGATATCCTGATCTCGAGTCGATCTTGGAGAAGTAACTGGCTCCTTGAAGCTGATCGAACAGATTGTCGATCCTGGGCAATGGATATCTATTCTTGATTGTAACCTTGTTCAGCTCTTGATAATCAATGCATAAACGCATTGATCCATCCTTTTTCTTCACAAACAGGATCGGTGCTCCCCAAGGAGATGAGCTAGGCCTAATAAATCCTTTTGCCAACAAATCATCCAACTGAGTTCTCAACTCTTTCATCTCAGTTGGGGCCAACCGGTAAGGTGCTCTTGTGACAGGTGCTGCTCCAGGTATGATGTCAATTCTAAATTCAACTTGCCTATCTGGTGGTAAACCAGGTAGTTCTTCAGGGAATACGTCTGGATATTCAGAAATGATGGGAGTGTCTTCGATCTTGGGCTTTGGTTCATCAATAGTCACTTGTACCATGTAAATGACACATAATTTCTTCATACACCTTGATGCCTTAAGCATAGACACTTGCTTAGGCAACCCATACTGAGTATCTCCTTGAATTGTAAGTGACTCACCATACGGAGTCTTGATAACCACTTGTTTCTTGTCAAAAACAACCTGGGCTTGGTTATGAGATAACCAATCCATGCCTATCACTATGTCGAAACCAGCTAATTTCAAAGGAAGCAAAGATAAAGGAAAGGAGTGGTTCCTAATGGATATAAAACATCCATCTAACACAGTTGAAGCAATTTCTATGGTACCATCGGCCAATTCTACTTCATATTTTATGCTTAGGGTTTTAACAGGCAGATTTAACAACTTACAAAACTTATCATCAACAAATGACTTATCTGCACCCGAATCAAATAATACCTTTGCATAAACATCATTGATAAGAAAGGTACCTGTTATCACGTTGTCATTCTGAATCGCTTCTTGTGCATTCATCTGGAAGATCCTAGCATTGGTCTTCTTACCTTCTTCAGGTTTCTTTGCATATTTTGGGCAGTTTGTCTTAATATGCCCCTTCTCGTTACAATTGTAACAAGTTGCATCCTTTATCTTTTTGTAATCCAAAGTCTTATGTTCTTTGGATTTGCATATCCCACATCCAATCGGCTTTGACTGTGAATTTGATTCAAACCTGCATTTTCCAAAATGATGCTTCTGGAAGATTTTGCATCTAGGCTTCTCATCCGTTTGCTGGTTACCCTTGTTAGACCCAAAATTCTTCTTGTGGTCTGAGTTTCCCTTATGCCTCTTATCAGAACGTCGTGAGTTATCATCCTCACGTTTCCTTTTTCCTTCTTTAGAACTCTTAAGCGATCTCAGCCTGACCGCATCCAGAGTAAGGGATAACGACAGATCAGCCGCTGACCTAAAAGTAGTAGGTCGAGACGCCTTCACACTAGCTTTAATCTCCGGGGCTAAACCCCCAATAAAACGGGCTATACGTTTTGGTTCCGGTGTAACCAAGTATGGAACCAATCGAGACATGGTATTGAAGCTGGTAAGGTATGCTTGACAGTCTAAGTTTTTCATAACCAATGTCAAGAAATCGGTCTCGATTTTCTCAACTTCATGTTGAGGACAGTAATTTTCCTTGATCAAAACAACAAACTGAGCCCATGATAAGTTGTATAACGGAATCTTTCCAGTAGCTTAGATTAAGGACCTCCACCAAGCTAGAGCTTCTCCCTTGAACGATTGTGAAACATACTTCATAATATCTTGCTCCGCACAACCGCTAATATCAACCACCGTATCCATCTCGTCTAGCCATGTCATGCAATCAATGGCTCCTTTTTCCCCAGTGAAATCCCTGGGCTTGCAGGAGACGAAATAATTATAAGAACAGGTCTTTGCACGTGGCTCTTGATCAAATACAATCTTCTTAGATGGAACACTATGCTGATTTGATGAGTATTGGGCATCGTCCTTCTTTGACTCATGAGATTTAGAAGGTGGCTTACTATGAGCCTCAGAGTGAGTCTTAGGGTGTGTATCACTAGATTCTTTAAATTGCCTGTCCACGGCTTTAGAAACAACATTGTCAATCAATGCTCGAAGTTCCGCACCAGTTATGTTGATCCTGGCAGTATCATGATTCTCTAGAGGGTGACTTTTGACTTCTTCAGATTCTGCCATGTAGCTTGACTGCTACATAAAATAATGATAATGATTTATTCAGAAGTCTATTATGGGATTGTCTTTTATGGCAATCCATTAACCATGGTAACCATAAACCATATTGGTTAATTTAATTTATTTAAATTTTTATTATATTTTATCCCAGTTATAAACTATTTAGGATAATAGGATGGCATACAAAAGGCCTAGTCACAAGGACAAATTTTTCATTCATAAGCCATGATTTTATAGAATCAAGGCATTAAGGCTAGAACATAGTTCATTACCTTTTCTTGACAGAGAGTCGTAGACTACTACTGTCTTTTTGTCTTAGAGGACAATAAACATGGCCCGTAGGCACTTCATCACTAATGGATGTTTTATATATAATCATCTTAATCGATGATTGAACCTATGATTTTTAGATCATTAGGCTTGGAAGAATTCAATATAAGGATGACTTGTGTGATTTTATCGAATCACATTTGCCAGGAGTGCTAACATGTTTTCAGATGTTAACAAGAATTTGAATATTTTTAAATAGGTTTTACCATTATAGCCATGTCTTAAATGACATATAGGCTAGGTTGTACCTTTAAGATTCCTTTTAATGGCAGATCAATTACAAAAAGGAATGATATTTTTGATTTATTTCATATATAATGATAAAATGAAATTTAATTAAAACATTCCAATAAATTAAAAAAAAAGAGTACATAATTGCCCTAAACGGGACTTGAAAGAAATAACATTGTCCACGAAGGGACTAAAATAATTATGTCCTTATAGGGACTAATAAGGAAATGAAATACAACAAAAAGAATTTCCTCCTCATTTTATTCTTGAAAGTTTTCTCCTTGGTTCACTGTGTGCGGTTTGGGTACTGAAGATTTTTGGTGGGTAGTCGAAATCTTCCATACTAGGAACCTTTGCAAAAGTGGAATCCAAGGCTTCTAAGGTTAATGAATAATATGGATCACGAATAGGATCAGGGCTGGTATAATCCTAATTTGGAATTTCAAGAGTTGGAGGTAAGAAATATGGGTCATTTGAGTCCATAGGTATCATCTTCAAAGAGGGAGCCTTAGGGACTGCTGGTATGGACTCCTCCGATGTTGGCTGCTCATTTGAAGTTTCAAAAGTCTTAGGTAAGGAATTTGGAACATGGTTAATGGTTTCAACTGGTTTGATTTTGGGAATGGGTCCAAAAAGATCCTTCCTCCATACTGGTTGTACGCTTATTCTAGCTGTAGTACGAAGCTTAACATTCTCGAACTTCGGGTTTGAAGAGCTTCCTCCAATGGCAGCTTTACTCGGCGACATGTTCATGAAATACACAAATATCAAACAACGTATACTTATTAGGGATGAGATTATTCATAGTTCATGTCTAGACACGGAAATCAAGGAATGTGCAACTGTGTCATTGAGATTAAACACAAAAGGCTAGTTTTAATTCACTCAATGTTGGCTCTGATACCAACCTGTCACACCCCGATATTTCCACGTATTACCAGTGGGCCTGGTGGGGAGTATCGTGACGTAGTTGATATCATCATAGTCAATATTCACAGTTCAATGCACAGCGGAAGTTTAAAAGTAAAATATTATAAACCGAATCGAAAGTATCAAAGTATTACAAACGGAATGTAAAGGATCCACAGGCGGATCGAAACAAAAGAAGATAATTGTTCAACAGATTTTAAGTGACAAAGCTTGCAAGACTCTTATTTATTCACTCAGGAGTAGCCAGCCTATTCCGCTTAGTACCTGCACTTTAGCCTTTTGGAAAATACGCCAGTTTACACTAGTAAATACAATTAACCGACTCTTTTGAAAATATTTAAGAAAACTGATTTAAATGCACAAGGCACAAAAAATCTTTTATAACTTGGGATAATTATTTTAAAAATAATCTTGTATACAAATTTATATGTTTGTCGTCCTTCAGGGCCGGTTAGAAGAGCCGGACAAGATTAACTGACACACCACAGGTATAATGCCCACAAGGAGAACACCTTATTGTGGATTACCATTTATACATACGCAACTGTCAGGTGTATGCCTACATCCCGTGCTTAAGTCGTGGCCATTTCAATGAATGAGCCGAGGATATCCAGGACATGGTCATTAACCCCCCAAAGGCCATATACCAAACAAAACAGATTAAAACGGGTTATGTAAATATATCAATCACAATCCTATTTAAATAACTACACACCCGACCAAGCGGTATTATTATAATACCGTATCCTAAGCCCGTATAACGGAAAATAAGTTAAAAGTATTTACCTGAGCAAATTAAACAAATTTATCCCAGCCGTATACAATCAGCAAGTGCAAATATCTTTTACTGGGCTCCTAAATTTGGAACGAAGGTTTTTAATAACCTATTAGATTCCTAACGGGTCTTACTTAGGTTTAAACTTAGACCGGTTAGTTTTAAAGTAAGATATACGGTTCAAAACGCAAGATTAAGCGAAGACCGGATTTGAATGTGGTTTAGACCCGAAAAGTATGAAGACTTGTATAATATGGGTGGTGTAAAACTAAAATGCGATATACCGGGCTAGGATTCGAGTTACAGGAACAAGGGCCAAACCAACCACCCAAGAATGGAATCGTCGAGCGAAAACACTTTACAGCCTTCTGGAAGCAGCTTTTCTTACCACCAGACATTTCTCCATCAATTAGGAATCTGATGCCGTCACTAAACACATTCATTAAATTGTAGCCATTTTTTGAGTGTTTATTTTTTGGTGTCTAATTCGCATATATATATCACCAATGGTTTTGATTTTCTTGACTATATATCTCTTAAATGTCAACATATACACGTGTGATTTAGTTTACGAAGATTTTTCAATGCCAAGAACCTCCATTAGAGAGTAAAAAAGGCGTAAGGTTCACAATGGTGTAAAACTAAAATGGGATATACCAGGTGTAACACCCCAAAAATAATTAATAACTAAAATACCAAATATTTAAAGATATAAAAGAAAGATGTTAGTTAATGGACACTAGTCTAATAAAGAAAACGAGAGGGACTGATTTTGTAAAAATGGAAACTTGATTTTAATAAAAATAAATCAAATTAAAACCACACACACATACGCGCGTGTGGGTGTGTGCGACCAGAAGCGGGAAACAAGAGCCAAGCGTTCTTGTTCACCAAATCCATCAAAATCAGCCATAAATCAAGACGGATTCAATGCATGTTTAGTGAATTAGAGTCTATAACATCATCTCTTCATAAGGTATGTTGAGAATTTGATATATGTTATGTATTGAGTTCTTGATGAAATATATGATGCCCAATTAGGGTAAAATTATGTTGAAATTATGATAAAGATAGTAAAATCTACATGATTCTAAACAAGTTTGATAAACACAAGTAGAACAAATGCCATGATTAGGTATTTAGTTGAATGCACAAGTATGAACAAATGGGTTTTAATGTGTAAGATTGGAACTCATGAAATCTGGAAGTTTATAATGATGATTTGAACTTATAATAAACTGAAATTGATAGAAAAAAGGGTATAATAGATATGTATACTTGTTAAGTAGAAGTTTTGTTGGCTAGGAACTTCAATAACTTGAGGGACATGGCTAATATTAAAATATGCACATAAAGTGTTTGACGAAACGCTTGAATGAAATATTAAGTTTTTATAATTCACCAAATGATGTTGACGAGAATTTGTGAATGAGATATGGACAATTGTGCATATTGTGAATTTGAGAAAAAGGGAATACTAACGATTGGGTTGAACGTTATAGGCAACTCGGGTGAAGCTTCGGGGAGTCAAGTCGGGGCAAACGCAAAGTTGAAGGAAAAGCATTAAGGTACGTGGCTAAACGCTTCGACAATATTGTTGATTAGTATTTCCTTATTGTTAATAGTTGTTATATTAAGACATGGAATTTGAGGGTTTTAGTTTGCTTGAATGATGGACTTCATAAAGGAAAACCAAACGGGTTAAAAAGGGTAGGTACGAACCGGGTAACGGAGGTACCTTATCCGTAGACTTTAAGCCCGAGTGACGGGTAATGATTTGTTAAACGCGCAAACCGGTAATGGGAGCGCGAGTGTGTAAAATAAGCAACCCGGGAATGGGTTATCTCATTACGAAGTAAAACCCCGTCTGTATGGTTTCGGGTAGAATGAACTAGAGGGTAAAGTGATTAAAATGTTGAACAATATATATATATATATATATATATATATATGTTTGTTTATGTATCCAATGATGCATATTCGTTATAAATTATGTCATGAGAATGTTTATAGCTTGAAGACAGGAAATCTTCGCTCTCACTAGTAATTTTAGGATGTCCCGTATTACGTTCTGATGTTTTAAAAGTGCGAAACGGGAACAAACGGGTCAAAACAGCAAGACAACAAAGATTTTACTGCAAATGAGTCTCTAGCTGGCCGCGATAGCTTGGCCTGCTCTTACGCGAGGTGCGAAAGAGCTACCGTAAGCTACGGTGGCTACCGTAGCTTACGGTACCGACTGAAGTTGTTACGCTGGTTCACTACTGCCTTACGGCAGCCTTACATTGCCAGCGGCTACCGTAGCTTATGGTGGCTACCGTAAGCTACGGTAGTGCCCAACCATTTTTGTTGAGTTTTGCTTATTGTGGCTAATCGAATCTCTTTTCGAGCATGGTTTTCGATTATGCTAATTTCTAGAATCCTAATACTAACGTTTATTGGATTTTTTAGCCTTTAGGACAACACAAGCACATGGATGATGATCAAGTCAATGCTATTGAACCGAACACATTCAAGATCTTGTTCCGCTACTTTTGTTAATGCCTGTTGTTAATATATCTTATGTAATTAAAGGAATACTTATGTATCCTAATGTTGTTTTTGAACGTTTGTTAAACTAATGATAATGTAAATGTTTGGGCTTAGCATTTATAAAGATTAGTTCTATGTCTCGTTAGAATTTGTATTATAGAAATGAGTGTTACATGTTGGTAATCAGAGCTAAGGTTAAAGACAAATGTGTTCGGTTCAAGGCTTGATCAACATCTGGTAAGAATTTATTTGAAGTAAATTCTAAATTGAAAAACTAGAAGGAATAGTGATTTATTGTGTATGGGAGGAGTATAGTAATATACTCGAACCCGGGAAGTACACTTAGTATAAACGGTTAAGGCAAGTTGTATACTTGGCCGAATAGTGAGTATGAATTCTCATGTAAAGGTATGAGAATGATTGAACGAATTATTTATCAAATTATTTTTAACATTTCAGCTAGAAGATGTCGGGAGGTGCTAGTGATAATATCCTATCCCTCACTACCGACTAGTTGAAAGAAAAGATTTCCAAGGAATTCGGAAGGGCAATTGAAGCTAGCCTACCAAGATTCATGGAAAGGCTACAAAATACGTTACTTTCGACTATGGAGGAAAAGATGGGTGAATTAAGAGAAGACCTTACCAATGATAGAGGTAAGGCCGAAGAAAAGAAAGGTTGTTCTTATAACAAGTTCATGGTGTGTAAACCCCCTATCTTCAAAGGAGAGGTGGATCCAATTGTTTGTCAAAGGTGGATAAGCGATATCGAGGGTGTTTTTGAACGAACGCATTATGATATAAGCGACTTCGTGGCTTATGGAACTGGCCAACTTAGAGGCCAAGCCAAGGATTAGTGGGACAACCTCCGAAATGAAAGGGGAGTAGAAGCAACGAGGGCGATGACTTGGGAAGATTTTAAAACACCATTTCTCAAACATCATAGCCCCAAGGCGGTAATCAATAAGATAAAAGAAGAATTCATGCAATTGAGGCAAAAAGGTGAAACCGTTGATAAAATCACGGGGACGTTATGGATAAACTCAAGTTTTGTGATGAGTTGGTCAAGACTGAAGAACAGAAAATTTACTACTATCACAACATGCTTACGGCCAAATATAGGGAGTTTATGACTCCCTCACATTATGAAAGCCTCATCGACATAATCAATGCGGCGCGGGAGCGCAAGATTGAATTGAAAAGGCAAGTTGAAAGAGGTGAGAGAAGGGCCTTGGATGAAAACCTGAGTCCCACAAAGAAGTCGAAGGTAGCTGAATCTTCAAAGAAGGGAAATACGAAAGGAGGTTCCCCGAGTTGTAAGATATGTGGACACGCCCATAAAGGCGAATGTTATTTTAAGAACAAACCTTGCGTTGCATGTGGCAAAACAGGGCATGGGGTTTCAAATTGCCCAGACAAAGTGACGGTGTGCTATAAGTGTTATTAGCTGGGTCATAAAAAGTCAGAATGCCCGGAACTAACAGGAAATAAAGAGGGTGCTGACTCAAGGAATGAAACCCCGAAGTCAAAGGCAAGGTCATTCCAAATCACTGCTGTTGAAGCAAAAATGGAACCTGACGTGGTTACAAGTATATTTACTGTAAATTCTGTCCTTGCACGTGTTTTATTTGATACGGGTGTGAATAAGTCTTTTGTTTCACATAGACTCATTCAAAACCCTGTGTTCACATTAACCAAATTACCTATGCCAATGGAAGTAGAAGTAGGTAATAACAAAAGTTTCATTGATTGTGATGTATGTCGGGAATGCAAACTAAATATCGATGGCAAGGAATACTCCATTGATTTAATACCCATGTCTATGGGCGAATTTCAAGTGGTAGTTGGAATGGACTGGTTGTCTCGCTACCACGCTAAGGTGATATGCTTACGTAAGGAGATACACATAACGTCTCCGAGCGGAAAGCGTGTCATCATCTATGGGGAGAAGGCTTGTAATCCCATGGTATGCTCGATGATAGAAGCCCGCAAGTTTATATTACACGGATGTAAGGCATACTTGACTTATGTACGTGATGTGGAAAAAGAAACGCCAAGGATTGAAGACGTACCAGTGGTGCGTGAATTCGAAGATGTTTTTCCCGAGGATTTACCGGGGATGCCGCCAGAGCGTGAAGTAGAGTTCGGGATCAAACTGATTCCGGGTGCTAAACCAGTTGCTAAAGCACCATATAGACTGGCACCGTCGGAATTGCAAGAATTAATGTCCCAATTACAAGATTTACTCGATAAGGGATTAATCCGACCTAGTGTATCTCCTTGGGGAGCGCCGGTGCTATTTGTAAAGAAGAAAGACGGGAGTATGCGGATGTGTATTGATTACCGGGAGTTGAATAAACTCATGGTAAAGAATCGATACCCACTCCCGAGGATCGACGATTTGTTCGATCAGTTACAAGGAGCTAGCTGGTTTTCAAAAATTGATTTAAGATCGGGTTACCACCAGTTGAGGGTAAAGGAGGACGATCTACCAAAGACGGCATTCCGTATGCGATATGCGATATGGACATTACTGTTGATGTCAGAAACTGTGTAGCTGACGCTATCCAAAGACCAAAAGACTGCAAGATGTTTGAAGACAAAGTTACACTATGAAGCTATTGTCAAGGGGGAGTTTGTTGGTGCATGTTTTGTGACAACAGCTTAATAGTTTGTTTATTTAGTCTTTGGATATTTTGTATTGGGCTTAGAATTATTGGTTAGGGAGTTAATTACTGTTATGGGCTTGGAGAATGGCCTGGCCCAGACCAAAGCCCATGTGCAAAGCTTGTCTATATAAACAAGGCTTAGCATTAGGGTTGAGGTTAGACACTTAGAGGAATTGAGAGAGAGTTAGAGAAATCTACAGAGAGTGGCTGAGAGATTTCTTGTGGGTCTTGAATTGATTGTAAACTTCATGTTGGTTAATCAATAGAAGACCGGATTGAAAGTGTATCGTGTTCTTGATTCTTGTTCTACACGTTTTCTGTGAAATCTGATCTAGGGGATTCCGCACTCTAGGTTAGATCGACGATTCTGTTACGATCCGCACGGATTAAGGGACCTACAATTGGTATCAGAGCATTCGGCTCTTGATTTGCTTGGTTCAGAATCGTTTCTGCAGAAATCTGGGTTTTTGGACGCGTTTTTGAAGGCTGTTCTTGAGTTCTGCTGCTGATTTCGGATAGAAAACAAGGATTTCGGATAAAATTCAAGAATTTCGGATCGTTACTGATCAAAGGGCTTGCATTTCAAACCAAAAATCAGTTAATTTAGGATAATCAGCATCAATTTTGGATAAAATACTTGCATTTCGGACCAAAAAAAAGCATTTTCGGACAGAAATTATGTAATTTCGGACCATTTCGGATCTTCTGAGTTGATTTCGGATCAGATTGACTTGATTTCGGACCAGATTGACTTGATTTCGGATCAGATTGACTTGATTTCGGACCATATTGAGTTAATTTCGGATCAGACATTACCATTTCGGATTAGATTAGATTAGATTATTTCGGACCATTTATGCCAATTCCGGATAAGCATTTCGGATCTAGGACCATTTCGGACCATTTCTGCACATTTCGGAAGGGGTGGAATTTTTGTTGGCTTGCGTAAGAAAAATTTCGCTGTTTCGCGATTAGGAAGTTATCCGTAACTCATCTCAGAAAACCGTTTGCACCGTTGAATTCCTTGGAAAAAAAAAGAGTAAAAAAGGACTGGAAAATCCGGAAATAGGTTTCTGACACTTTATATCATTGGAATCGTAATTTCGAGACGAATCTAACGGTATAATTTGATAAAAACAGTTTTCAGAAAATTTTTGTACGGTTTTATCAGTTCGCTTACGGTAAAAGCTTGACAAGGACCAGTAGAGAAGTTAGATTTGGATTTTGATTCAGGTTACCAAAATCCATTTGAACTTTTGATGGCTAAAATGGATAAGGTCAGGGAGACTGTTAAGACTTGGCCAAAGCTTACAAACGTCAAAGAATATGCTGACTGGAAAGAGAAGTTTGAGTTGTTTATGAAAAGTGAAGATATTGAAATGTGGACGTGTATGATAGATGGATACTTTGCTCCCACACGTCGTGTTGATGGAAGAGTTATAGTGATGTCTTATGATAAGATGGATGAATCTGAGAAACGAGTGGTTGATGCTGAGAAGAAAGCTTTAGCGGCAATAAAGAAGTCATTGCCTGAAGGAATTAAACATACCTTTCAGAAGTATGGAACTTCTTATGAGCTGTGGGAAGCTTTGGAAAAACGTTATCAGATGTCTTCAAGATTGAATACATGTGATCAAGCATGTGTAGCTGAGCTTATAGCTGTGATGATAGGAGAAGTAGATGCTGAGGTAGAGGAGAAAAAGAAAGCTGATGAAGAGAATGCTGAGAAAAAGGAAACTGCTGAGAAGAAGGATGCAGAAGTTTCAAAGGGCTTGAAGGATGTGAATGGACTTACATCAGAGGTGAAGGTATCATCAGAATCTGTAAGTCATACATGTCTTAATTGCACTGAACTACCGGGTAAAATTAACAGACTATCGGAGCAAAACAAAATACTGTTAGCTGATTTGGAAAACCGAAAAGAGTTAAATGTTCTTTTGATTAAAAGAGAATCAAATTGTTTAGATAAACTCAAATCAAATGAACAAGAAATTAGCAGTTTAACAAGCAAAGTCAATGAACTGTTACAGGTCATTGATTTGGCTTGTGAAACTGTGAAAGAAAAGACTAACGAGCTTTCAGAAAAGTGCACTGAATTGGCTGATGCACAAGCCAAAATTGTAGAACTCCAGGGGAAGTTAAACAATTTTGGGAATTCTTCGTTAGTCAGGACTCATATTCAAAAAGGTTTAAAAAGGAGTTATGATAAAACAGGGGTGGGGTTTACTAAAGCTTCATCATCTAAACATCAAGACTACTCATTTTTACCAACTGAGGATGAGTTAACTGATTTTGTAACCACTGCACAAGTAGTAGTGGATCCGATAGCTGTGGACTTGCCAAATAGTCCAGTTTCTTTGAAAGAATCTGTTGGGTCTAACAGTACACCTCATAAAGTGGATGAGGATACTGTAGACAAAAAGGCCAACACATTTAAAAAGGGATCAAACAAAAAGAAAATTTATAAGAAAAGATCCTGTTTTAAATGTCACAACAAAGGACATGTGGCGAGTTGTTGTCCTTTGAAGAAAGGTAAACAAAAAGTTGATGAGGTTAAAGACGGGAATCAGGTTGGGTCAAGCAATAATGTAAAATCAAGTTGTCAGACAAAGAAACCTGAATCTCAATCAAAACCCTCAACTTCGAAAAGATTTGATAGACCAAGAAGTATTTCTCCACAATTTAGTTATTATAATGGTAAATCAAATCGGTTTCAAAGCCAAAATAAAAATTTTGGATATCAAAATCGATACCAGACTTCTGGTAATCGAAATTTTCAAAGAAGAAATGAACATAGGGGTTTTAGTAACTCAAATGTTCAACAACATCCAAAATTTTTTCAGAATTCGTGATATGAGAATGGGAAAAGAAGGTATCAAGGTAATAATCTTCAAAGGTCAGAAAATCCGAGAGGTTATTCGAACTCTCGCAATCAAAGACCTAGTGGAAATTATCAATCTTGTTCAACAATGGGGAAGCAATCCAATATTCCACTGAGGAGTGATGGATATTGGATGGATGTTCCTGTAATGGATGAATTTGGAAAACCCAAGACTATCAGGGCTTGGGTTCTTAAGTCTACTGAGTTGTTGAGTGAATGCAGGATGACCAAGAAGGACTGTTGATGTGTTCAACAGTGGTTATTCCTGTAAAGCATCTGGGGTGAATAGTAGGTTAACCTGGGTAACGAACTATTTGCTTCTGTGATTGTTCTGATTATTCTAAACTTTAAACGTGAAAAACTTTTGTCAGATTTAAAGTGGGAGTTTGTTTGTGTTTTTAAATTTGTGTTTTTGAAACTTACTCAATAAAAACAAAAATTTAGGGGGAGAAATTTCTCTAAGCCAAAAAGAGTTTAGTTAGTGCGTGTGTTTAGGGGGAGTAAGTTATAAAATTTTAAAAATCCAAAAACATTGAAAAATAAAAAACATAAAAAATAGAAAATCAAAAATGAGTTATCACTGTGTGAAAAAGAAGAAATGATAGTACATCAGCAAGTTAGACTGCCACACTCAAACTGAATTAAAATGCTTAAGTGTGATAGCAGCTTCATCATATGATGTACCAGTAGGCAAAAGCATGAAATAATCAACTTACCAATGTGATATAAACATAAATGCACTGAGTATGAGTGGGGAACACATCAGTGGTGTATGGTTTAATGACCTTAATTCTTGCGTTGATAGATTGCCAAAATCTAAAGTTTTGGGTCTTTATACTGTTATTTCATCTGGGGATATCATGGTTGTCCTTCTGCTGCATCCAGATACATGCTGACCTAGACACGACCAGGATATCTTAAAAGAGCTAAAAATGCCAAAACCCTGAAAATGAAGAAGCTCTCATAGAGAGTCATTCAAAATTTGCAAAATGCATAAATCGTACCAAAAATGGTATTTGTCTTAGCCCTCGTTAGATATTTTGGTCTCTTTGCTGTACGGAAGTACTGACCTGTTCACCAATTATCTAAATGTTGAAAAATAAAACGGATGAATTCAGTATACTCACCTACTACGATGAATCTTTGTGCATACCTTGATAGCGGGGGTATATCCTGAAGTGGGACACGCTAATATATCAGAATTAATATTACCTTAACGTATCATACAGTAATGGTACTTGAAATGTTCATGCATTTTGTTTAGGTGGACAAACATACTGGTAATCGTCTTGAACTGCTTTTCACGGAAAATTATATAAAGAATTATCTAATGGTGTGAAACAGTTTGATTTTGCTGATATGATCTTCTTGCACATGATTCTCACAAAAAGAAGTATTGTAAATATTTTTTGTTTAGTTTAGTTAGTTCAGTTTGTGTTGAAAAATATCAAAAATTTCAAAAATATTTTCTTTTAAAAGACTTCCATTTTGAACTGACAGGTAGTTGTTTTTGCAAACTAAGATAAAATATTGGTTTATCTTTAAATGTGAAAAAGACTAATGGTTTTTCGAGATACTTGCTTGTGTTTCTAAAAAGATTGATGCAGTTATTGTAGGATCGTGTATAGACCCGAATGAGTCGTTCAGAGGAGATTCTATCAAATACAGATGCGGAAAATAAGTATTTGACTTAGAAACAGCTAGCAAATTACTTTAAACTTCTATTTGCATTGATTTCTGACAGTTTACATTCAAATCCTGGACCGGCAGCACTTCGGTACAGTTTTCAAGACCTTACTTTTATAGTTCGCTCAAATGGCACCTATATATAGGCCATGAAGATCCGCTCCAATGGACATGTATGAATAAGCGGACCTCCATTGGACACATAAGCGGACCTATCTGGATGACATAAAAGCGAACCTCCTATAACCATATAAGCGAACGTACCTCTTAACACACATACAATATCCTGTTTTCTCGTAAAACGTGCCCTAATCTAATACACTAAGACTAAGAATCGATCCAAGACGAAGTCGACAGATGTAGTGCACCAACAAACTCCCCCTCAGATGTTGACGAGTCGTTCATCGAGTCTTTGACAATGTCGTGTCTTCGCACCTTCAGTCTTGATCAGTCTCTGGGCTTCTCTCTCTCTATCTTCATTTCTTTCTCTTTTATGTTGACATCTTTAAGTTCATCATTATCAACATGCACTCCCCCTCAAATGTTGACATTTCCTGCATAACACTCTACCACAAACATAAGTTTTATGATAAACATTTAAGCATATAGACACCACTTGAAGACCATGAACAAATCAAATAATTTCATACTGATGAACCACTTGAAACAGTATCATTTTTCTTATCAAAACAAACACAATCTCCCAAACCAACTGTTCATCATGTTTAGCACTTGGAATTTTGAAAATCAACTCTCCTACACCAGTTGTCAAAAATCTTTTTGTATTTTTCAAAAAAATTATGCTAAAACACACTTAAAATCTTTTTGGATTTTTGAATGAAAAGAAATATAGAGAAGAAATATTTATAGACAATATTTTTGTGAGTTTGCGTAAGAGGATCATATCAGTTAATGAGACAAATCACCAACACTGTTAAGCTTCATTACATTTTAAGTTCTAAACGATTCACTTAGATTGTCAGTATACCGATCCACTTAAATTTTCACACAAAGTTCAACTGCTTCGAGATACGAGATTAATGTTTTAAGCACTTAAACTCAATCACGTGTCCCACCTCAGAATATACTCCCGTATCCAGATCCCAATATTCAGTCTTACAGGTGAGTATACCACAGCTCAGGTCGATCTTTCGATACGCAGAGAGATGACGGCTTCGACTTTTGGTGTGTCCCCTTTTAGAGGATCTTTTGATTACAACAGCAATGACTATCAATTTTATTGTTTCATCAATTTGCTGAGGGCGGCGCTATGTTTCAAGCAAGCAGAAAGTATTCTCCGGGGACTAGGCCATTGCTTCCGCAAAATCAGAAGTCCCGGGATAATACCCCAGATATCACTGAGTATAAAGACCTAGTATCTCAGAAAGAGGGACCTTTCAAACAAGATTTCGGGGGTTACCCATATATCCGAGAGATGTTACCCACGATATAAGCAAGTTTGAAATTTAGGTTTATATCTCGTCACAATCTACTAAATGTGCAAAAACCTACTGGCACATCATCAGTAAGACCGTTTATCACATTTTACTTTCCAAATCTTTAGCATGCTGTGATAGTCCACTGATGTACTATCATTTCCTCTTTTATACAACAAAACTCATTTTTCATTTTATCATGTTTTTGGCTTTTTCAAATTTTCTAATGTTTTTGGATTTTCTGAAATAATTTTCTACTCCCCCTAAAATGCAAACACATTTTAGGAAATTTGAAAACAAACTATACAATAACGTGACAACTAATATCAAATTGCTTCAAATCGCCATTCACTTGGCACAAACAATCAGAACTCCCCCTTTCAACAAACCATTTTCTCATTAAGATTTCAAAACACTTAAGTTTGTTTTAATCAAAATGATTTTTCCGGAAAATAAGTTTGTTTTTACCACTTATAAAGTTGAGAATGTGATTCATCATTTTGTCTTCAACCACTTGTAGAAAATCAAGTACAAATTAATGTCCCTGATTTACCACTTGTACGAAAAATCCAACTAAGAAAGATAGATGCCGATTCCTGCTCCACGCTTACAAACCTGGGAGCTCCGGCAAGTCCACAGACTTACTGTTCATAGTATGTACCATCCCAGTCACAAACCAGGGATGGTTCAACTTTATCTTTCTGCATTTTCTTCTCGTAAAACTCTTTAACCCCTTTGACTTTTCGATCAATCATTTTACCAAAAATGTGTTTCACAGTGGGGTTAAAGGCTTTTTCAACATCAAAAACCTTGTTATCATCATAAAATTGGTTTGAAATCTCAACTTTACCAATTTTCTTTTTATAGTTTTCAGCCTTCAATGGTGGAAAATGAACATCATCCATTGGAAGAACCGAAGTTTTCAACTTTAACTCAGCTTGTGGCTCCTCTGATTTTGTGGAATCAGATTCATCGCCAAAAGATAGCTCCTCTGATTTTGACCTATCAGAATCATCGCTAGTACTATCAACAGACTTCTTAACAACCCATTTCTGGTTGTCAGATTTAGCTCTTTTGTTGTAAAATTTGTTTGAACATTCACCAATTTCAAAAATTGAATTTTTGAATAATTTGGTTCTGTTAATTGGCGGTTCAAACTCAACCACTTTCTCTTTTTGTTTACGAGAAACTCCCTGTTTTGATGGTATTGCCTTAGAACAATCTCTGGTAATATGTCCAACATTGTTGCATTGAAAACAGGTTCTCGTATCTTTCATCTGATCAGCAAATTTCATCTCTTCTTGCTTCTTCGCAAGGAATTCTTTGTTCGATTGTCTCTAGAATTCTTTCTTTTCTTCTTCTTCTTCTTCTTCTGCTGATGTACCTGAAACGAATGTCATTTTTGCTTTAAAATCATGAACATATTTTTCATTTTTCTGTTTTTCTGTTGGAATAAATCCAAGGCCTTTCTTTTTGAAATTACGGTTTTGGTTTGGTTTCTTTTGAAAACCAGAACCAAAACTTTTTTTCTTGTTTAATCTTTGTTGTACTCTTGAGGTGTATTTTTTAGGTTTATCATTAAGATTTAAATCTTTTATTTCAGAAATATTAATTTCTGTTAGTTTGAAAACCTTTTTGATCAATTCAGTTTTGACACCTCTTATTGGAAATTCCTCATCAGAATATAATTTGTTGGAATCATTCAATGTATATGCAACCTTGAATGTTTCGTCATTCAAATTAGATTTTGATAACAGGAATTCTTTGTTGTAAACCCTTTTAACAGAAGATTTTGAACTGTTGACTGTCGAACTCGAACTTTCTGAACTAGACTTTGACTCTGACTCTGACTCTGACTTTGACTCTGAGTTTGACTCCAACTTTGACTCCTCAGTTTCATCTTTATCCAACACCTGATCGACGATTTTCTTTATTAACTCGGACTCATGATCAGTGTCAGATGATGTAAACACTACATCAATATTTTCTGGCAAATTGACTGACGACTCCGACTCCCATTGTAAATCTGTTGCTTTTTCGACTCTTTCTTGATTTGGATTCCTGGGCAAATATCCATTTTCTAGCGGGGGTGGACATTTGTTATAACCGACATCTTGTTTCTTACCAGAATCCTTCTTGTCAGTCTTTTCTTTGTGTCACTCTTCTTCTTGTTCTTCTTTTCTGGAGTCTTTTCTTCAGCCACTTTTCCATCATCATTCTTTTCTTCAGTTACTTCATTCTCTTCAAATGCCTTCATCCCTTCAACAGTTGGATAAATCCTGTCAATGACATAAGAAGTACATGAGTAACTTTTCAACAAACGATTTACTCTTTCAGTCTCAATCCTTTGTAACTCCAGCTTCTGTTCAAGCACAGCACACTTCTCAATGTAGTTGTTCATCACTTTTTGCTTCGTCATAAAAGCTCCCTGAAGTGTCTTCATTGCTGTTGCTTGTTCTTCACTTGTTTGATTGTATTGGTTCATTGCTTTGTTCAGTACATCGTAAGATTCCTTCAAACTGTTCAAGTTATAGATCAGTGTAATGTTCTGCTTCTTCACAGCTTCACAGTTTTCACACTTCACTGGAATCTTCTTTGAATCAACTTCTTCATCAACTTTGAACTTTGGAACTTCAACCTTTACTTTTCTTTTGATCACTGGAACTACTTCATCATCACTACTGACTGGTGTTTTGACCTTTTTCTTTTTCTTTTTAATTTTTTCATCTTCACTATCACTTTCAGCAATCAATTTCATATCAGCATCAAATTTTCTCGCCCAATACTCACGATCATCATCACTATCTTCTTCAACTCGAGCTACAAAAACTGTGTGAGCTTTAGCTTGATCAGGAACATAATTATCCCAAGTGAAATTTTCCCATCTAAATCCTTCAGGTAACTTTTCGTCATCTTGATCTATTATCAAGGCACTACCATTAACTCTCTTTAAAGAATCTTGATTAACCGCACAAGCTCTCTTTCCAGAGTCTTCAATAATGTGTCTTCCATGTGCAGTTTATGCCTGATGTTGTTGTTGTTGAGATGGTTGTTGAGCAACTTGATGGTAGATGGCTTTTCGATAATAATCATTGTTGTTGTTAAATGGATTTTGAGCTCCACTTGCTTCGCGGTTTTTGCACTCCCTCTTGAAGTGTCCTTTTTCCCTGCAACGAAAACAAGTGACTTTAGATTTGTCAAAACCTAAAGTAGAAGTACCAGCCTCACGAAGATCATCTCTTCCAGTGATTTGCTTGAATTTCTCAGCTCTCCTCAACACGCTGGCTAAGCACCATTTTATGTCCATCAGTTTCATCTCTTCAGCATCTATCTGGTCGAAATCTTCCTTTGTCAGCATTGGATTTCCGATTCGACCTGCAACAAAACTACCATAAGATTCAAGAACAGTTCCCAATAAAGACATATGGCTTTTTGCTAACTCTTCAGAATATTCCTGATCATTTTCAATGTTCAACACAATATTGCATTGAAGCTTTTTGCCATTTCTTGTTGTTGAAACATTCGGATTAAAAGATGGAAATGATGAAAAACTTGTTTTGCTGTTTGATCCTGATGATGAACTTCCAGAAGAATTCTTGGCATTGTAAGCAGTTTCTATTTTTGGAGATAAATTTGTAGACTTCTCATTCACCCCTGCTTTGTAATACAACCCAATATCCTGTTCACCATCGAAATCTTTCATTCGAATAATCTTTCGTTGCTCCATCTCTTGAGCTTCCAACTTCTCAATGAACTTGCTGAGTGTCAAACTGCTAAAACCTTTCTTGTTTCTAAGCATCATGAGATATGTGCCCCAAGTCTCGTGTGGTAATGAATCAGCAAGCTTTTCGATCAACTCTTCATTGTCTTTCTCGATGCTCAATCTCTTCATGTTTGCTAGCAGATTGCAATATCTTTCAATAATCTGCCTTGTGCTTTCATTCTTCAAACCACGAAACAGATCGAACTCTTTCTTCAGAAGTGATTTCTTGTTCTTTATCATTTCTTGACTACCAACAAACTTTGATCTTAAAGCTTTCTAAATCGAGTATGAAGTTCCATTATGTTGTAATAACACCAAGATGTCTTCTTTCACAGCTTGTTGCAGAAGACTCAGCATCATTTTCTCATCTTTGTATTTCTTTCTAGCATCGGCGCTTAGATCTTTAATCGGAACCACTTCTTCATCATCATTCATCGGTCGAATGTATTTTGTCTCGACACATTCCCACGCATCCAAGTAGTTAGCTTGTACCCAATTCTCGAAACGACCTTCCCAACCTTTATATTCTTCGATGTTCATTAGTTTGGGCGGTTTTTGCATCGTTCCAGTTTCGTTTTCAAGCATTGTGGTTTGAGCAACAGTGATCGGGGTAACCGGAGTAGCGAATGCGTTGAAAAATTCCTCGTCCATTTTCAAATTTTTATCAATTTTCACAACAGCCTTAAAAGCGAACCAGATTATTTGAAGTGTTCACAAAAGCGGATCTCTGAAGATGTGACAGAAAAGTGAAAGTACCCAAGGTCAAATAAGCGGACCTATGTGATGTTCAACCGAGCGGACCTACTTGGTGTTCAAACGAGCGGACCTATTTGGTGTTCAAACGAGCGGACCTACTTGGTTCAAACGAGCGGACCTACTTGGTTCAAATAAGCGGATCTACTTGGTTCAAATAAGCGGAACCTTCTGAAAAGATGTAACAATAAGCGGACCAAACACGTTCTTTGGAGCGGACTCTCAGATTTGATGTATCTATAAGCGGAGCTAATCCTGTCACAAAAGCGAACCTATGGAGTTTCCATAAAAGCGGAACCTATTCACGAGTAGTTTTGACCCATTTTTAATGTGAATTTTAACATCAAACTTTCCAGGGTTTGTCTATATTCAATTATGCACAATCTGTGAGATTTTGAGCTGATTTTGACCGGTGAAACTTTCTGTACTGAAGAAAGAAGGTGTAGAAGTAAGAAAACTTGATGAATTCCAGCTATTCTCTGCAGAACTCCTCCTCCTGAAGCTCTGATACCACTTGTAGGATCGTGTATAGACCCGAATGAGTCGTTCAGAGGAGATTCTATCAAATACAGATGCGGAAAATAAGTATTTGACTTAGAAATAGCTAGCAAATTACTTTAAACTTCTATTTGCATTGATTTCTGACAGTTTACATTCAAATCCTGGACCGGCAGCACTTCGGTACAGTTTTCAAGACCTTACTTTTATGGTTCGCTCAAATGGCACCTATATATAGGCCATGAAGATCCGCTCCAATGGACATGTATGAATAAGCGGACCTCCATTGGACACATAAGCGGACCTATCTGGATGACATAAAAGCGAACCTCCTATAACCATATAAGCGAACCTACCTTTTAACACACATACAATATCCTGTTTTCTCGTAAAACGTGCCCTAATCTAATACACTAAGACTAAGACTCGATCCAAGACGAAGTCGACAGATGTAGTGCACCAACAGTTATCAAAATGAAGTTCAGAATACAAGTAAAGTGCAGATTGAGAGTGAAGTGAAGATTGTGTGAAGATGCATGGTAGGATCCTTCTACTACATTGCAGAGAAAGAGAGAGATTTGAAATAGTTGAAGTTTACTTGCTTAACCAAAGATTGCTAGTTCATTGATCTACAACGAATGAAAGTTTTGGAGATTGGAAGCATCAGCTAAGGGGGAGTTTGCTGATGTCAGAAACTGTGTAGCTGACGCTACCCAAAAACCAAAAGACTGCAAGATGTTTGAAGACAAAGTTACACTATGAAGCTATTGTCAAGGGGGAGTTTGTTGGTGCATGTTTTGTGACAACAGCTTAATAGTTTGTTTATTTAGTCTTTGGATATTTTGTATTGGGCTTAGCATTATTGGTTAGGGAGTTAATTAGTGTTATGGGCTTGGAGAATGGCCTGGCCCAGACCAAAGCCCATGTGCAAAGCTTGTCTATATAAACAAGGCTTAGCATTAGGGTTGAGGTTAGACACTTAGAGGAATTGAGAGAGAGTTAGAGAAATATACAGAGAGTGGCTGAGAGATTTCTTGTGGGTCTTGAATTGATTGTAAACTTCGTGTTGGTTAATCAATAGAAGACCGGATTGAAAGTGTATCGTGTTCTTGATTCTTGTTCTACACGTTTTCTGTGAAATCTGATCTAGGGGATTCCGCACTCTAGGTTAGATCGACGATTCTGTTACGATCTGCATGGATTAAGGGACCAACAATTACGAATTCCTTGTGATGTCCTTCAGATTAACGAATGCACCCACGGCTTTCATGGACCTCATGAACCGGGTTTGCAAACCGATGCTCGATAAGTCGGTAATTATTTTTATCGATGACATACTCGTTTACTCAAGAAACGAGACGGATCATGCGAGCCATTTACGAGAAGTATTGGAAATTCTAAGGCGAGAAAAGTTGTATGCTAAATTCTCGAAGTGCACTTTCTGGTTACGAGAGGTGCAGTTCTTAGGCCATGTTATAAATGCCGAGGGAATACTGGTTGATCCATCGAAGGTGGAAGCTGTGTCAAAATGGAACCCTCCAAAGAATCCATCCAAAATTAGAAGTTTCTTTGGATTAGCAGGTTACTATAGGAGATTCATTCAAGATTTCTCCAAGACTGCGTCGCCTTTGACGAAGTTAACCCGCAAGAACGAGAAGTTCCCCTAGAAGGATGATCAGGAAAAGGCATTTCAAACACTAAAGGAAAAGTTAACCTGTGCACCGGTATTAACCTTACCAGATGGCACAGATGACATGGTGGTATATTCGGATGCATCGTACTTAGGTCTTGGGTGCGTGTTAATGCAGAGGGGAAAGGTAATTGCGTATGCCTCGAGACAACTAAAGCCGCACGAAACAAAATACCCGACTCATGATCTCGAGCTGGCAGCCGTAGTATTCTCCTTAAAGACCTGGAGTCATTACTTATATGGCGTGAAATGTACTATTTTCACTGACCATAAATGTTTAAAATACTTCTTCGATCAGAAGGAGTTAAATATGAGGCAGAGGCGCTGGTTGGAAGTAGTGAAGGATTATGACTGCGAAATCCACTATCACCCCGGAAAGGCTAACGTAATGGCGGATGCCCTTAGCCGAAAGGAGGAATACACTCCTATTCGGGTACGGTCTATGCAATTAGTAGTAACTTCAGGCCTGCTTGAACGAATTCGAGGAGCCCATATCGAAGTGATAAGGGAAGAAAATTGGGAAAAAGCACGTATAAAGGGGTTGGTAAAAGATCTTGTGGAAGGAAGAAATGGCATGAAATACCGGTATGGTAGGATTTGGGTCCCAAACACATGTGGTGTTAAGGATATTTTACTTGAGGAGAATCATAAGTCTCGCTATTCGATTCATCCTGGAGCGACCAAGATGTATAGAGATTTGAAACAAAATTACTGGTGGCCAGGGATGAAAAGAGATGTGGTTAAATACGTGGAGAAGTGCATGACTTGTTTACAGGTCAAGGCGGAACATCAAAAGCCTTATGGCAAACTCCAACCATTAGACATTCCAGTTTGGAAATGGGAACATATTACTATGGACTTGTTGACAAAACTGCCAAGGACGGCTCGGGGATTTGATGCCATTTGGGTAGTTGTAGATAGACTAACCAAGAGCGCTCATTTCATCCATATCCGAGAAACCTACACTTCTGAGAAGATGTCGGAGGTATATGTGAACGAGATCATAGCACGCCATGGGGTACCGGTAACTATCGTGTTCGACAGAGATACTCAGTTTACCTCAAATTTCTAGCGCGACTTTCAAAATAAAATGGGTACCAAACTGTTGATTAGTACCGCATACCACCCGCAAACCGACGGGAAAAGTGAGAGAACAATACAGAAGTTAGAATATATGCTTCGAGCATGCATAATAGATTTCGGCAGTAGTTGGGATGCGTATCTGCCATTGGTCGAATTTTCATATAACAACAGCTACCATTCAAGTATTGGTAGAGCCCCATATGAGATGCTTTACGGTAGAAAATGTCGAACACCGATATGCTGGGAAGAAGTAGGCCCTCGAGAGCTTGCTCATAAAGATGTGATTCGAGTTACGAACGGGAAAATTGACATGATCCGAGCCCATTTGAAGGCAGCTCAAGATCGACAAAAATATTATGCGGATAAGAGACGAAGGCCAATCGAATATCAAATTGGCGATAGGGTGATGCTTAAGGTGTCTCCATGGAAGGGAATTATCTGATTCAGAAAATGAGGAAAGTTGAGTCCGCGATTTATAGGGCCTTTTAAAATTTTGGAGCTAGTGGGTAAGGTGGCTTATTGACTAGAATTACTGGAGGAGCTAAGTGGAATACACAACACATTCCATGTTTCACATATGCGGAAGTGTTTAGCGGATGATACGACCTATGTTCCCCTTGACGATATAGAGATTGATAATAAACTCAACTACATAGCGAGGCTTATCGCAATCCTGGACTGTAAAGTTAAGGGTTTGAGGAACAAAGAAATCGATTAAGTAAAGGTCAAATGGGAGCACCAAAAAGGATCAGAAACCACTTGGGAGTCTGAAGAAGAAATGAGACGACTCTACCCTTCGCTTTTCGGTATGTGTATGCGTTTATGATTTTATATGCGTATGATGGTTTCGGGGACGAAACCCTTTTTAAGGAGGGTGGACCTGTAACACCCCAAAAATAATTAATAACTAAAATACCAAATATTTAAAGATATAAAAGAAAGATGTTAGTTATTGGACACTAGTCTAATAAAGAAAACTAGAGGGACTGATTTTGTAAAAATGGAAACTTGATTTTAATAAAAATCAATCAAATTAAAACCACATACACACATACGTGCGTGTGGGTGTGTGCGACCAGAAGGGGGAAACAAGAGCCAAGCCCTAGTTCATGTTCTTGTTCACCAAATCCATCAAAATCAGCCATAAATCAAGACGAATTCAATGCATGTTTAGTGAATTAGAGTCTATAACATCATCTCTTCATAAGGTATGTTGAGAATTTGATGTATGTTATGTATTGAGTTCTTGATGAAATATATGATGCCCAATTAGGGTAAAATTATGTTGAAATTATGATAAAGATAGTAAAATCTACATGATTCTAAACAAGTTTGATAAACACAAGTAGAACAAATGCCATGATTAGGTATTTAGTTGAATGCACAAGTATGAACAAATGGGTTTTAATGTGTAAGATTGGAACTCATGAAATCTGGAAGTTTATGATGATGATTTGAACTCATAATAATCTGAAATTGATAGAAAAAGGGTATAATAGATATGTCTACTTGTTAAGTAGAAGTTCTGTTGGCTAGGAACTTCAATAACTTGAGGGACATGGCTAATATTAAAATATGCACATAAAGTGTTTGACGAAACGCTTGAATGAAATATTAAGTTTTAATAATTCACCAAATGATGTTGACGAGATTTTGTGAATGAGATATGGAAAATTGTGCATATTGTGAATTTGAGAAAAATGGAATACTAACGATTGGGTTGCACGTTATAGGAAACTCGGGTGAAGCTTCAGGGAGTCAAGCCGGGGAAAACGCAAAGTTGAAGGAAGAGCAATAAGGTACGTGGCTAAACGCTTCGACAATATTGTTGATTAGTATTTCCTTATTGTTAATAGTTGTTATATTAAGACATGGAATTTGAGGGATTTAGTTTGCTTGAATGATGGACTTCATAAAGGCAAACCAAACGGGTTAAAAAGGGTAGGTACGAACCGGGTAACGGAGGTACCTTATCCGTAGACTTTAAGCCCGGGTGACGGGTAATGATTTGTTAAACGCGCAAACCGGTAATGGGAGCGCGAGTGTGTAAAATAAGGAACCCGGGAATGGGTCATCTCATTACGAAGTAAAACCCCGTCCGTATGGTTTCGGGTAGAATGAACTAGAGAGTAAAGTGATTAAAATGTTGAATAATATATATATATATATATATATATATATATATATATGAGTTTGATTATGTATCCAATGATGCATATTGGTTATAAATTATGTCATGAGAATGTTTATAGCTTGAAGACAGGAAATCTTCGCTCTCACTAGTAATTTTAGGATGTCCCGTATTACGTTCTGATGTTTTAAAAGTGCGAAATGAGAACAAACGGGTCAAAACAGCAAGACAGCAAAGATTTTACTTCAGATGAGTCTCTGGCGGGCCGCGATAGCTTGGCCTGCTCTTACACGGGGCGCGAAAGAGCTACCGTAAGCTACGGTAGCTACCGTAGCTTACGGTACCGACTGAAGTTGTTACGCTGGTTCACTACTGCCTTACGGCAGCCTTACATTGCCAGCGGCTACCACAGCTTACGGTGGCTACCGTAAGCTACGGTAGTGCCCAGCCATTTTTGTTGAGTTTTGCCTATTGTGGCTAATCGAATCTCTTTTCAAGCATGGTTTTCGATTATGCTAATTTCTAGAATCCTAATACTAACGTTTATTGTATTTTTTCAGCCTTTAGGACAACACAAGCACGTGGATGATGATTAAGTCAATGCTATTGAACCGAACACATTCAAGATCTTGTTCCGCTACTTTTGTTAATGCCTGTAGTTAATATAACTTATGTAATTAAAGGAATACTAATGTATCCTAATGTTGTTTTTGAACATTTGTTAAACTAATGATAATGTAAATGTTTGCGCTTAGAATTTATAAAGATTAGTTCTATTTCTCGTTAGAATTTGTATTATAGAAATGAGTGTTACACCAGGCTAGGATTCGAGTCACAGGAACAAGGGACCAACCAACCACCCAATAATGGAATCATCGAGCGAAAACACTTGACAACCTCCTAGAAGAAGCTTTTCTTGCCACCAGACATTTCTCCATCAATTAGGAATTTTATGCCGTCACTAGACACATTCCTTAAATTGTAGCCATTTTTTGAATGTTTATTTTTTTGCTGTCTAATCCGCATATATATCCCCATTGCTCTTGATTTTCTTGACTGTATATCTCTTAAATGTCAACATATAGACGTGTTATTTAGTTTACGAAGATTTTTCAATGCCGAGAACCTCGATCAGAGAGTAAAAATGCGTAAGGTTCTCAATGGTATAAAACTAAAATGGGATATACCGGGCTAGGATTCGAGTTACAGGAACAAGGGCCAAACCAACCACCCAAGAATGGAATCGTCGAGCGAAAACACGTGACAACCTCCTGGTAGCAGCTTTTCTTGCCACCAGACCTTTCTCCATCAATCAGGAATCTGATGCCGTCACTAAACACATTCCTTAAATTGTACCCATTTTTTAGTGTTTAATTTTTGGTGTATAATCCGCATATATATCACCATTGCTCATGATTTTCTTGACTGTATATCTCTTAAATGTCAACATATACACGTGTGATTTAGTTTACGAAGATTTTTCAATGCCGAGAGCCTCGATCAGAGAGTAAAAAAGGCGTAAGGTTCACAATGGTGTAAAACTAGAATGGGATATATCGGGCTAGGATTCGAGTTACAGGAACAAGGGCCAAACTAAGCACACAAGAAGGGAACAGTCGAGCGAAAACACTTGACAGCATCCTCGAAGCAGCATTTCTTGCCATCAGACCTTTCTCCATCAATTAGGAATCAGATGCCGTCACTAAACACATTCCTTAAATTGTAGCCATTTTTGATTGTTTATTTTTTGGTATCTAATCCGCATATATATCACCATTGCTCTTGATTTTCTTGACTGTATATCTCTTAAATGTCAACATATACGTGTGTGATTTAGTTTACGAAGATTTTTTAATGCCGAGAACCACGATCAGAGATTAAAAAAGGCTTAAGTTTCACAATGGTGTAAAACTAAAATGGGATATACCGGGCAAGGATTCGAGTTACAGGAACAAGGCCAAACTAACCACACAATAATGGAATCGTCGAGCGAAAACACTTGAGAACCTCCTGGAAGCAGCTTTTCTTGCCACCAGACCTTTCTTCATCAATTAGGAATCTGATACTGTCACTAAACACATTCCTTAAATTGTAGCTCTTTTTTGAGTGTTTATTTTTTGGTGTCTAAGCCGCATATATATCACCATTGCTCTTGATTTTCTTAACTGCATATCTCTTAAAGGTCAACATATACACGTGTGATTTAGTTCACGAAGATTTTTCAATGCTAAGAACCTCGATCAGAGAGTAAAAAGGTGTAAGGTTCACAATGGTATAAAACTAAAATGAGATATACCGGGCTAGGATTCGTGTTATAGGAACCAGGGCCAAACCAACCACCCAAGAATGGAATCGTCGAGCGAAAACACTTGACAACCTCCTGGAAGCAGCTTTTCTTGCCACCAGACCTTTCTCCATCTATTAGGAATCTGATGCCGTGACTAAACACATTCCTTAAATTGCAGCTATTTTTTGAGTGTTTATTTTTTGGTGGCTACTTCGCATATATATCACAATTGCTCTTGATTTTCTTGATTGTATATCTCTTAAATGTCAACATATACACGTGTGATTTTGTTTACGAAGTTTTTTCAATGCCGAGAACCTCCATCAGAGAGTAAAAAAGGCGTAAGGTTCACAATGGTGTAAAACTAAAATGGGATATATCGGGCTAGGATTCGAGTTACAGGAACAAGGGCGAAACCAACCATCCAAGAATGGAATCGTCGAGCGAAAACACTTGATAACCTTCTGGAAGCTGCTTTTCTTGCCACCAGACCATTCTCTATCAATTAGGAATCTGATGCCGTCACTAAACACATTCCTTAAATTGTTGCTATTTTTTGAGTGTTTATTTTTGGTGTCTAAGCCGCATATATATCACCATTGCTCTTGATTTTCTTGACTGTATATCTCTTAAATGTCAACATATACACGTGTGGTTTAGTTTACGAAGATTTTTCAATGCCGAGAACCTCGATCAGAGATTAAAAAAGGCGTAAGTTTCACAATGGTGTAAAACTAAAATGAGATATACCGGGCTAGGATTCGAGTTACAGGAATAAGGCCAAACCAACCACCCAAGAATGGAATCGTCGAGCGAAAATACTTGACAACCTCCTGGAAGCAGCTTTTCTAGCCACCATACCTTACTCCATCAATTAGGAATCTGATGCCGTCACTAAGCATATTCCTTAAATTGTAGCCATTTTTTGAATGTTTATTTTTTACTGTCTAATCCGCATATATATCACCATTACTCTTGATTTCTTGACTATATATCTCTTAAATGTCAGCATATACATGTGTGATTTAGTTTACGAAGATTTTTCAATGCCGAGAACCTCGATCAGATAGTAAAATATGCGTAAGGTTCAAAATGGTGTAAAACTAAAATGGGATATACCGGGCTAGGATTCGAGTTACAGGAACAAGGGCCAAACCAACCACCCAAGAGTGGAATTGTCGAGCGAAAACACTTGACAACCTCCTAGGAGAAGCTTTTCTTGCCACCAGACCTTTCTCCATCAATTAGGAATCTGATGCCGTCACTAAACACATTCCTTAAATTGTAGCCATTTTTTGAGTGTTCTTTTTTGGTGTCTAATTCACATATATATCACCATTGCTCTTCATTTTCTTGACTGTATATCTCTTAAATGTCAACATATACACGTGTGATTTTATTTACTAAGATTTTTCAATGCCGAGAACCTCGATCAGAGAGTAAAAAAGGCGTAAGGTTCACAATGGTGTAAAACTAAGACGGGATATACCGAGCTAGGATTCGAGTTACATGAACAAGGGCCAAACCAACTACCCAAGAACGAAACCGTCGAACGAAAACACCTGACAATCTCCTGGAAGCAACTTTTGTTGCCACCAGACCTTTCTCCATTAATTAAGAATCTGATGCTGTTACTAAACACATTCCTTAAATTGTAGCCATTTTTTGAGTGTTTATTTGTTTTGAAGTCTAAGCCGCATATATATCACCATTGCTCTTAATTTTCTTGACTGTATATCTCTTAAATGTCAACATATACACGTGTGATTTAGTTTACGAAGATTTTTCAATGCCGAGAACCTCGATCAGAGAGTAAAAAAGGCGTAAGATTCACAATGGTGTAAAACTAAAATGATATATACCGGGCTAGGATTCTTGTTTCAGGAACAAGGGCCAAACCAACCACCCAAGAATTGAATCGTCGAGCAAAAACACTTGACAACCTCCTGGAAGCAGCTTTTCGTGCCACCAGACCATTCTCCATCAATTAGGAATCTGATGCCGTCACTAAACACATTCCTTAAATTGTAGCCATTTTTTGAGTGTTTATTTTTTGGTGTCTAATTCGCATATATATCACCATTGCTCTTGATTTTCTTGACTGTATTTCTCTTAAATGTCAACATATAAACGTGTGATTTTGTTTACGAAGATTTTTCAATGCCGAGAACCTCCATCAGAGATAAAAAAGGGCGTAAGGTTCACAATGGTGTAAAACTAAAATGAGATATACCGGGCTAGGATTCGAATTACAGGAACAAGGGCCAAACCAACCACCCTAGAATGGAATCGTCGAGCCAAAACTCTTGACAACCTCCTAGAAAAAGCTTTTCTTGTCACCCTACCTTTTTCCATCAATTAGAAATCTGATGCCCTCACTAAACACATTCTTTAAATTATAGCCATTTTTTGAATGTTTATTTTTTGCTGTCTAATCTGCATATATATCACCATTGCTCTTGATTTTTTGACTGTATATCTCTTAAATGTCAACATATACACGTGTGATTTTGTTAACGAAGATTTTTCAATGCCGAGAACCTCGATCAAAGAGTAAAAAAGGCCTATGTTTAACAATTGTGTAAAACTAAAATGGGATATACCGGGCTAGGATTCGATTTACAGGAACAAGGGCCAAACCAACCATCCAAGAATGGAATCGTCGAGCGAAAACACTTGATAGCATCCTGTAAGCAGCTTTTCTTCCCACCAGACCTTTCTCCATCAATTAGGAATCAGATGCCGTCACTAAACATATTCCTTAAATTGTAGCCATTTTTTGGGTGTTTATTTTTTGCTGTCAAATCCGCATATATATCACCATTGCTCTTGATTTTCTTGACTGTATATCTCTTAAATGTCAACATATATACGTGTGATTTAGTTTACGAAGATTTTTCAATGCCGAGAACGTAGATTAGAGATTAAAAAAGGCGTAAGTTTCACAATGGTGTAAAACAAAAGTGGGATATACCGGGCTAGGATTCGAGTTATAGAAACAAGGGCCAAACCAACCACCCAAGAATGGAATCGTCGAGCGAAAACACTTCACAACTTCCTGGAAGCAGCTTTTCTTGCCTCCAGACCTTTCCCCATTAATTAGGAATCTGATGCCGTCACTAAACACATTTCTTAAATTGTTGCCATTTTTTGTGTGTTTATTTTTTGGTGTCTAACCCGCATATATATCACCACTGCTCTTGATTTTCTTGACTGTATATCTCTTAAATGTCAACATGTACACATGTGATTTTGTTTACGAAGATTTTTCATTGTCGAGAACCTCGATTAGAGAGTAAAAAAGGCTTAAGTTTCACAATGTTGTAAAACTAAAATGCGATATACTAGGCTAGGATTCGAGTTACAGGAACAAGGGCCAAACCAACCACCCAAGAATGGAATCGTCAAGCGAAAACACTTGACAACCTCCTAAAAAAAGCTTTTCTTGCCACCAGACCTTTCTCCATCAATTAGGAATCTGATGCCGTCACTAAACACGTTCCTTAAATTGTAGCCATTTTTTGAATGTTTATTTTTTGCTGTCTAATCCACATATATATCACCATTGCTCTTGATTTTCTTGACTGTATATATCTTAAATGTCAACATAGACACGTGTGATTTAGTTAACGAAGATTTTTCAATGTCGAGAACCTCGATCAGAGAGTAAAAAAGGCGTAAGGTTCACAATGGTGTAAAACTAAAATGGGATATACCGGGCTAGGATTCGATTTACAGGAACGAGGCCCAAACCAACTACCCAAGAATGGAATCGTCGAGCGAAAACACTTGACAGCATCCTGTAAGCAGCTTTTCTTGCCACCAGACCTTTCTCCATCAATTAGGAATTAGATGCCGTCACTAAACACATTCCTTAAATTGTAGCCATTTTTTGAGTGTCTTTTTGGGTGTCTAATCCGCATGTATATCACCATTGCTCTTGATTTTCTTGACTGTATATCTCTTGAATGTCAACAAATACACGTGTGATTTAGTTTACGAAGATTATTCATTGCCGAGAACGTAGATCAGAGACTAAAAAAGGCGTAAGCATCAAAATGGTGTAAAACTAAAATGGGATATACCAAGCTAGGATTCGAGTTACATAAACAAAGGCCAAACCAACCACCAAAGAATGGAATCGTCGAGCGAAAACACTTGACAACCTCCTGGAATCAGCTTTTCTTGCCACCAGACCTTTCTCCATCAATTAGGAATCTGATGCCGTCACTAAACACATTCCTTAAATTATTGCAATTTTTTGTGTGTTTATTTTTTGGTGTCTAATCCGCATATATATCACCATTGTTCTTGATTTTCTTAACTGTATATCTTTTAAATGTCAACATGTACACATGTGATTTCGTTTATGAAGATTTTTCAATGTCGAGAACCTGGATCAGAGAGTAAAAAAGGCGTAAGTTTCGCAATGGTGTAAAACTAAAATGGGATATATCGAGCTAGAATTCGATTTACAGGAACAAGTGCCAAACCAACTACCCAAGAATGGAACCGTCGACCGAAAACACTTGACAGCATCATGCAAGCAGCTTTTCTTGCCACCAGACCATTTTCCATCAATTAGGAATCATATGCCGTCACTAAACACATTCCTTAAATTGTGGTCATTTTTTGAGTGTTTTTTTGGTGTCTAATCCGCATGTATATCACCATTGTTCTTGATTTTCTTGACTGTATATCTTTTAAATTTCAACATATACACGTGTGATTTAGTTTACGAAGATTTTTCAATGCCGAGAACGTAGATCAGAAATTAAAAAAGGCGTAAGTTTCACAATGGTGTAAAACTAAATGGGATATACCGAGGTAGGATTCGAGTTACAGGAACAAAGGCCTAACCAACCACCCAAAAATGGAATCGACGAGTGAAAACACTTGACAACCTCCTGGAAGCAGCTTTTCTTGCCACTAGATCATTTTCCATCAATTAGGAATCCGATGCCGTCACTAAACACATTCCTTAAGTTGTTGCCATTTTTTGTGTGTTTATTTTTTGGTGCCTAATCCGCATATATATCAGCGTTGCCCTTGATTCTCTTGACTGTATATCTCTTAAATGTCAACATATACACGGGTGATTTAGTTTACGAAGATTTTTCAATGCCGAGAACCTCGAATAGAGAGCAAAAAAGGCGTAAGGTTCACAATGGTGTTAAATTAAAATGGGATATACCGGGCTAGGATTCGAGTTACTTGAACAAGGGCCAAACCAACCACCCAAGAATGGAATCGTCGAGCGAAAACACTTGACAACCTCCTAGAAGCAGCTTTTCTTGCCACCAGACCTTTCTCCATCAATTAGGAATCTGATGTTGGCACTAAACACATTCCTTAAATTGCTGTAATTTTTTGTGTGTTTACTTTTTGGTGTCTAATCCGCATATATATCAGCATTGCTCTTGATTTTCTTGACTGTATATCTCTTAAATGGCAACATGTACACTTGTGATTTCGTTTCCGAAGATTTTTCAGTGCCGAGAACCTTGATCAGAGAGTACAAAAGGCGTAAGGTTCACAATGGTGTAAAACTAAAATGGGATATACCGGGCTAGGATTCGAGTTACATGAACAAGGGACAAACCAACCACCTAAGAATGGAATCGTCGAGCGAAAACACTTGACAACCTCCCGGAAGCAGCTTTTCTTGCCATCAGACATTTCTCCATCAATTAGGAATCTGATGCCATCACTAAACGCATTACTTAAATTGTAACCATTTTTTGAGTGTTTATTTTTTGGTGTCTAAGCCGCATATATATCACCATTGCTCTTGATTTTCTTGACTGTATATCTCTTAAATGTCAACATATACACGTTTGATTTAGTTTACGAAGATTTTTCAATCCCGAGAACTTCGATCAGACAGTAAAAAATACGTAAGGTTCACAATGGTGTAAAACTAAAATGGGTATACCGGGCTAGGATTCCTGTTACAGGAACAAGGACCAAACCAACCACCCAAGAATTGAATCGTCGAGCGAAAACACTTGACAACCTAGCAGCTTTTCTTGCCACCAGACCTTTCTCTATCAATTTGAAATCTAATGCCGTCACTAAACACATCCATTAAATTGTAGCAATTTTTTGAGTGTTTATTTTTTGGTGTCTAATCTGCATATATATCACCATTGCTCTTTATTTTCTTGTCTGTATATCTCTTAAATGTCAACATATACACATGTGATTTAGTTTATGAAGATTTTTCAATGCCGAGAACCTCGATCAGAGAGTAAAAAAGGCATAAGGTTCACAATGGTGTAAAACTAAAATGGAATATACCGGGCTAGGATTCAAGTTACAGGAACAAGGGCCAAACCAACCACCCAAGAATGGAATCGTCGAGCGAAAACACTTGACGACCTCGTGGAAGCAGCTTTTCTTACCACCAGACCTTTTCCATCAATTAGGAATCTTATGCCATCACTAAACACATTACTTAAATTGTATCCATTTTTTAGTGTTTATTTTTTGGTGTGTATTCCGCATATATATCACCATCGGTCTTGATTTTCTTGACTGTATATCTCTTAAATGTCAACATATGCACGTTTGATTTAGTTTACAAAGATTTTTTAATACCGAGAACCTCGATCTGAGAGTAAAAAAGACGTAAGTTTCACAATGGTGTAAAACTAAAATGGGATATACCGGGCTAGAATTCGAGTTACAGGAACAAAGGCCAAACCAACCACCCAAGAATGGAATCGTCGAGCGAAAACACTTAACAACCTGCTGGAAGCAGCTTTTCTTGCCACCAGACCTTTCTCCATCAATTAGGAATCTGATGCCGTCACTAAACACATTCCTTAAATTGTAGCCATTTTTTGAGGGTTTATTTTTTGGTGTCTAATCCTCATATGTATCGCCATTGCTCTTGATTTTCTTGCCTGTATATCTCTTAAATGTCAACATATATACGTGTGATTTAGTTTACGAAGATTTTTCAATGCCGAGAACCTCGATCAGAGAGTATAAAAGGCGTAAGGTTCACAATGGTGTAAAACTAAAATGGGATATACCGGGTTAGGATTCGGGTTACGGGGAAAGGGCCAAACAACCACCCAAGAATGGAATCGTCGATCGAAAACACTTGACAACCTCCTTGAAGCAGCTTTTCTTGCCACCAGAACTTTCTCCATCAATTAGGAATCTGATGCCATCACTAAACGCATTCCTTAAATTGTAGCCATTTGTTGAGTGTTTTTTTGTTGTCTAATCCGCATATATATCACCATTGCCCTTGATTTTCTTGACTGTATATCTCTTAAATGTCAACATATACACGTGTGATTTTGTTAACGAAGATTTTTCAATGCCGAGAACCTCGATCAAAGAGTAAAAAAGGCCTATGTTTAACAATTGTGTAAAACTAAAATGGGATATACCGGGCTAGGATTCGATTTACAGGAACAAGGGCCAAACCAACCATCCAAGAATGGAATCGTCGAGCGAAAACACTTGATAGCATCCTGTAAGCAGCTTTTCTTCCCACCAGACCTTTCTCCATCAATTAGGAATCAGATGCCGTCACTAAACATATTCCTTAAATTGTAGCCATTTTTTGGGTGTTTATTTTTTGCTGTCAAATCCGCATATATATCACCATTGCTCTTGATTTTCTTGACTGTATATCTCTTAAATGTCAACATATATACGTGTGATTTAGTTTACGAAGATTTTTCAATGCCGAGAACGTAGATTAGAGATTAAAAAAGGCGTAAGTTTCACAATGGTGTAAAACAAAAGTGGGATATACCGGGCTAGGATTCGAGTTATAGAAACAAGGGCCAAACCAACCACCCAAGAATGGAATCGTCGAGCGAAAACACTTCACAACTTCCTGGAAGCAGCTTTTCTTGCCTCCAGACCTTTCCCCATTAATTAGGAATCTGATGCCGTCACTAAACACATTTCTTAAATTGTTGCCATTTTTTGTGTGTTTATTTTTTGGTGTCTAACCCGCATATATATCACCACTGCTCTTGATTTTCTTGACTGTATATCTCTTAAATGTCAACATGTACACATGTGATTTTGTTTACGAAGATTTTTCATTGTCGAGAACCTCGATTAGAGAGTAAAAAAGGCTTAAGTTTCACAATGTTGTAAAACTAAAATGCGATATACTAGGCTAGGATTCGAGTTACAGGAACAAGGGCCAAACCAACCACCCAAGAATGGAATCGTCAAGCGAAAACACTTGACAACCTCCTAAAAAAAGCTTTTCTTGCCACCAGACCTTTCTCCATCAATTAGGAATCTGATGCCGTCACTAAACACGTTCCTTAAATTGTAGCCATTTTTTGAATGTTTATTTTTTGCTGTCTAATCCACATATATATCACCATTGCTCTTGATTTTCTTGACTGTATATATCTTAAATGTCAACATAGACACGTGTGATTTAGTTAACGAAGATTTTTCAATGTCGAGAACCTCGATCAGAGAGTAAAAAAGGCGTAAGGTTCACAATGGTGTAAAACTAAAATGGGATATACCGGGCTAGGATTCGATTTACAGGAACGAGGCCCAAACCAACTACCCAAGAATGGAATCGTCGAGCGAAAACACTTGACAGCATCCTGTAAGCAGCTTTTCTTGCCACCAGACCTTTCTCCATCAATTAGGAATTAGATGCCGTCACTAAACACATTCCTTAAATTGTAGCCATTTTTTGAGTGTCTTTTTGGGTGTCTAATCCGCATGTATATCACCATTGCTCTTGATTTTCTTGACTGTATATCTCTTGAATGTCAACAAATACACGTGTGATTTAGTTTACGAAGATTATTCATTGCCGAGAACGTAGATCAGAGACTAAAAAAGGCGTAAGCATCAAAATGGTGTAAAACTAAAATGGGATATACCAAGCTAGGATTCGAGTTACATAAACAAAGGCCAAACCAACCACCAAAGAATGGAATCGTCGAGCGAAAACACTTGACAACCTCCTGGAATCAGCTTTTCTTGCCACCAGACCTTTCTCCATCAATTAGGAATCTGATGCCGTCACTAAACACATTCCTTAAATTATTGCAATTTTTTGTGTGTTTATTTTTTGGTGTCTAATCCGCATATATATCACCATTGTTCTTGATTTTCTTAACTGTATATCTTTTAAATGTCAACATGTACACATGTGATTTCGTTTATGAAGATTTTTCAATGTCGAGAACCTGGATCAGAGAGTAAAAAAGGCGTAAGTTTCGCAATGGTGTAAAACTAAAATGGGATATATCGAGCTAGAATTCGATTTACAGGAACAAGTGCCAAACCAACTACCCAAGAATGGAACCGTCGACCGAAAACACTTGACAGCATCATGCAAGCAGCTTTTCTTGCCACCAGACCATTTTCCATCAATTAGGAATCATATGCCGTCACTAAACACATTCCTTAAATTGTGGTCATTTTTTGAGTGTTTTTTTGGTGTCTAATCCGCATGTATATCACCATTGTTCTTGATTTTCTTGACTGTATATCTTTTAAATTTCAACATATACACGTGTGATTTAGTTTACGAAGATTTTTCAATGCCGAGAACGTAGATCAGAAATTAAAAAAGGCGTAAGTTTCACAATGGTGTAAAACTAAATGGGATATACCGAGGTAGGATTCGAGTTACAGGAACAAAGGCCTAACCAACCACCCAAAAATGGAATCGACGAGTGAAAACACTTGACAACCTCCTGGAAGCAGCTTTTCTTGCCACTAGATCATTTTCCATCAATTAGGAATCCGATGCCGTCACTAAACACATTCCTTAAGTTGTTGCCATTTTTTGTGTGTTTATTTTTTGGTGCCTAATCCGCATATATATCAGCGTTGCCCTTGATTCTCTTGACTGTATATCTCTTAAATGTCAACATATACACGGGTGATTTAGTTTACGAAGATTTTTCAATGCCGAGAACCTCGAATAGAGAGCAAAAAAGGCGTAAGGTTCACAATGGTGTTAAATTAAAATGGGATATACCGGGCTAGGATTCGAGTTACTTGAACAAGGGCCAAACCAACCACCCAAGAATGGAATCGTCGAGCGAAAACACTTGACAACCTCCTAGAAGCAGCTTTTCTTGCCACCCGACCTTTCTCCATCAATTAGGAATCTGATGTTGGCACTAAACACATTCCTTAAATTGCTGTAATTTTTTGTGTGTTTACTTTTTGGTGTCTAATCCGCATATATATCAGCATTGCTCTTGATTTTCTTGACTGTATATCTCTTAAATGGCAACATGTACACTTGTGATTTCGTTTCCGAAGATTTTTCAGTGCCGAGAACCTTGATCAGAGAGTACAAAAGGCGTAAGGTTCACAATGGTGTAAAACTAAAATGGGATATACCGGGCTAGGATTCGAGTTACATGAACAAGGGACAAACCAACCACCTAAGAATGGAATCGTCGAGCGAAAACACTTGACAACCTCCCGGAAGCAGCTTTTCTTGCCATCAGACATTTCTCCATCAATTAGGAATCTGATGCCATCACTAAACGCATTACTTAAATTGTAACCATTTTTTGAGTGTTTATTTTTTGGTGTCTAAGCCGCATATATATCACCATTGCTCTTGATTTTCTTGACTGTATATCTCTTAAATGTCAACATATACACGTTTGATTTAGTTTACGAAGATTTTTCAATCCCGAGAACTTCGATCAGACAGTAAAAAATACGTAAGGTTCACAATGGTGTAAAACTAAAATGGGTATACCGGGCTAGGATTCCTGTTACAGGAACAAGGACCAAACCAACCACCCAAGAATTGAATCGTCGAGCGAAAACACTTGACAACCTAGCAGCTTTTCTTGCCACCAGACCTTTCTCTATCAATTTGAAATCTAATGCCGTCACTAAACACATCCATTAAATTGTAGCAATTTTTTGAGTGTTTATTTTTTGGTGTCTAATCTGCATATATATCACCATTGCTCTTTATTTTCTTGTCTGTATATCTCTTAAATGTCAACATATACACATGTGATTTAGTTTATGAAGATTTTTCAATGCCGAGAACCTCGATCAGAGAGTAAAAAAGGCATAAGGTTCACAATGGTGTAAAACTAAAATGGAATATACCGGGCTAGGATTCAAGTTACAGGAACAAGGGCCAAACCAACCACCCAAGAATGGAATCGTCGAGCGAAAACACTTGACGACCTCGTGGAAGCAGCTTTTCTTACCACCAGACCTTTTCCATCAATTAGGAATCTTATGCCATCACTAAACACATTACTTAAATTGTATCCATTTTTTAGTGTTTATTTTTTGGTGTGTATTCCGCATATATATCACCATCGGTCTTGATTTTCTTGACTGTATATCTCTTAAATGTCAACATATGCACGTTTGATTTAGTTTACAAAGATTTTTTAATACCGAGAACCTCGATCTGAGAGTAAAAAAGACGTAAGTTTCACAATGGTGTAAAACTAAAATGGGATATACCGGGCTAGAATTCGAGTTACAGGAACAAAGGCCAAACCAACCACCCAAGAATGGAATCGTCGAGCGAAAACACTTAACAACCTGCTGGAAGCAGCTTTTCTTGCCACCAGACCTTTCTCCATCAATTAGGAATCTGATGCCGTCACTAAACACATTCCTTAAATTGTAGCCATTTTTTGAGGGTTTATTTTTTGGTGTCTAATCCTCATATGTATCGCCATTGCTCTTGATTTTCTTGCCTGTATATCTCTTAAATGTCAACATATATACGTGTGATTTAGTTTACGAAGATTTTTCAATGCCGAGAACCTCGATCAGAGAGTATAAAAGGCGTAAGGTTCACAATGGTGTAAAACTAAAATGGGATATACCGGGTTAGGATTCGGGTTACGGGGAAAGGGCCAAACAACCACCCAAGAATGGAATCGTCGATCGAAAACACTTGACAACCTCCTTGAAGCAGCTTTTCTTGCCACCAGAACTTTCTCCATCAATTAGGAATCTGATGCCATCACTAAACGCATTCCTTAAATTGTAGCCATTTGTTGAGTGTTTTTTTGTTGTCTAATCCGCATATATATCACCATTGCCCTTGATTTTCTTGACTGTATATCTCTTAAATGTTAACATATACACGTGTGATTTAGTTTACGAAGATGTTTCAATGCCGAGAACCTCGATCAGAGAGTAAAAAAGGCGTAAGGTTCACAATGGTGTAAAACTAAAATGGGATATACCGGGCTAGGATTCGAGTTACAGGAACAAGGGCCAAACCAACCACCCAAGAATGGAATCGTCGAGCTGTAGGATCGTTTTAGCGACCAAACGAGTTGTTAAGACGAGTTTTTTCTCAATACGAGAGGCGGAAACAAACGTATCGAGGTAATTCAGCTTGAAATACACTTTAAACTGTCTTTTGATTGATATAACAACGTTTTACAGCGAGTCAACACTTCGACTGAATCCGGAAAGTTAATTTCGTTGCAAATGACACAGACACATCTGGTATTTATAGGCAAGCTAATTTCGCACGGACTTGCTCAATCGGAATTTGATTTCGTGCGAAATCTAATTTCGTATGGAATTAACATCTAATTTCATGCGGAATTACCTAGGTGTAATTTCGTGCGAAATTACCCACAAACACATTTTTCTCGTTTTGCGTGCCCTGATTTATCTAATATAATATAAGACTCGATACAAGACGAAGTCGACAGACGTATGCACTAACAGACTCCCCCTCGGATGTCGACGAGTCTTCAATACATGTCTTTGACATCTTCAGTCTTTATCAGTCTTCACGACTTCTCCCGAAATATCTAACAATGTAAAGCATCCTCAATATTCTTTCTCTTCTCTTCTCTTTCTTCCAGAATCTCAACCTGGCTTTAATCTCTCTCTAACTCTCTTGATCAGATCTCTTGATTCCTTAAGTTCATCAGCATCAACTTGCATGAACATCAAAATCTGAACTTGGCTCTACAATCTTCAGACTCCCCCTTAAATTTTGCTTGGAATCACAGTCTGGCTTTTACATGTTCAAGATTGTGACCTGGCTCACATCATGCTCAGTATCGAAATCTGGCTTACCTGCACAATCTCTACCTCACAATAAATTTCGCAAATTTACAATTTGACAAATCTATATCACTTGCAGGAATAGAATGATTTAGCATTTAAAAATTTCTGATGACCACTTGTAGGTAATCATTCAAAAATAAATGATTTTACAATGTTAATCTCTGATGAACCACTTGTAAAAATTTCTTCAAACACACTCTCCCAAACCTGTTCATCATGTTTAGCACTCGGAATTTTGAAAATCAGCTCTTCAACATCAGTTGTCGAAAATCTTTTTGTAATTTTCAAAATATAAGCTAAAACACACTTAAAATCTTTTTGGATTTTTGAAAAAAAAAATATAGCAAAGAAATATTTACAAACAATATTTTTGTGAGTTTGTGTAAGAGGATCATATCTGTTTCTGAAACAAATCACCAACACCGTTAAGCTTTAAACATTTTAAGTTCTAAACGATTCACTTAGATTGTCAGTATACTGATCCACTTAAATTTTCACACAAAGTTCAATTGTTTTGAGATACGAGA
This sequence comes from Helianthus tuberosus, assembly GCA_030545235.1. NCBI lineage: Eukaryota > Viridiplantae > Streptophyta > Magnoliopsida > Asterales > Asteraceae > Helianthus > Helianthus tuberosus. The sequence continues at coordinate 23,564,692 of CM060385.1, forward strand.
TTAATGTTTTAGAGACTTAAACTTATTCGCATGTCCCACCTCAGAATATACTCCCGTATCCAGATCCCAATATTCAGTCTTACAGGTGGGTATACCTAGATGATATCTGTAAAGGGTTAAATGCGAGGGCCGTGAGAGCTCAGGCTATTGCTTCCGCAAAATCAGGGAGATGACGGCTTCGACTTTTGGTGTGTTCCCTTTAGAGAATCTTTTCTTCAACAGCACATGATTAGCATTTTGCAATGTTTCATCATTTTTTATTCTGAGGGGGTTGCTATATTTCAAGCAAGCAAAAAGTATTATACGGGGACTAGGCCATTGCTTCCGCAAAATCAGAAGTCCCGAGATAATACCCCAGATATCACTAAGTATAAAGACCTAGTATCTCAGAAAGTGGGACCTTTCAAACAAGATTTCGGGGGTTACCCATATATCCGAGAGATGTTCCCCACGAGACAAGTAAGTTTGAAATTTAGGTTTATATCTCGTTACAATTTACTAAATGTGTGAAAACCTACTGGCATATCATCAGTGAGATCGTTTATCAGATTTTGACTTTCCAATTCTTTAGCATGCCGTGATAGTCCACTGATGTACTATCATTTCCTCTTTTTCCAACAAAAACTCATTTTGATTTTATCATGTTTTTGCCTATTTCAAATTTTCAAATGTTTTTGGATTTTATGAAATTTCTTACTCCCCCTAAAATTCAAAATCATTTAAAGAAAATTTAAAAACAAACTATACAAGATAAAGTGACAACTGTTGTGAATTGCTTCAAATCACCATCCACTTGGCATAAACAATCAGAACTCCCCCTTACAACAAACTATTTTCCCATTATGATTTCAAAACACTTAAGTTTGTTTTAATCAAATGGTTTTTCAGGAAAATTAGATTTGTTGATTTTACCACTTGTGGGAATGGAGATCAATTCATCACTTTGTTTTCTCAACCACTTGAAAGAAAGTTAAATCAAGTTCAACTTAATGACCTTGATTTACCTTTTGAAGAAGAAAATCTTCTTCAACCACTAATAGGTTCACTTACCAACCAGACCACTTGTAAAATTTAATAATAATAAAAATGATACTACCACTTGTAGATCGAAATTTCACAGTTGTGAATTTCTCAAGAAAGATGCCGATTCATGCTCCACTCTTACCAACCTGGAAGCTCCGGCAAGTCCTGGTTTTCAATCATCATAATAGGTTCCATCCCAGTCACAAACGTGGGACGACCCATCTTTACCTGGTTTCTTCGTTTTCTTCTCATAAAATTCCTTTACCCATTTGACCTTCCTGTCAACCATTTTTCCAAAAATATGTTTCACTTTGGAGTTAAAGGCTTTTTCAACATCAAATTCTTTCTTTTCTGAGAAAAATTGATTTGAAATCTCTGTTTTTCCAACTTTTTGTTTAAAATTTTCAGCCCTCAATGGTGGAAAATTTGCATCATCCATTGGCGGAACTGAATTTCCATCTTTTAACTCAACCTGTGGCTCCTCTGACTTTGTGGAATCAGATTCATTGCTAGAAAATAGCTCCTTTGATTTTGACGAATCAGAATCATTGCTAGAACTATCATCAGATTTCTTAACAACCCACTTTTGATTGTCAAGATTTGCATTTCTCTTGTAAAACCTTTTTGAACATTCACCAACCTCAAATTTTGAATTTTTGAAACCAATAAATTGTTTGGTTGGTGGTTCATTTTCAACAATCTTTTCTTTTAATTTTTCAGAGACTCCCTGTTTTGTTTGGATTGCTGTTGGACAATTCCTGGCAATATGACCAACAATTTTGCATTGAAAACAGATTCTCGTTTCCTTTTTATGTTGAACATCATTTTTCTCCATTTCCTCTTGCTTCTTTGCAAGGAATTCTTTGTTTGTCTGCTTTCTGAGTAATTGCTCCTTTTCTTCTTAAGTTGATATTCCTGAAACAAAAACAGTTTTTGTTTTATAAGTTTTCTCATTTTTATGATTTTTCGGTGGAATAAAACCTAATCCTTTTTCTTTTGAAATTACCATTATGGTTTGGTTTCTTTTGAAAACCAGAACCAGAACTGTAACATTTTTTCTTGTTTAACCTCTGTTGATCTCTTGAGATGTACTTTTTGGGTTTTACAGAAAGATTTACATCTTTTATTTCAGAAATATTAATTTCTATTAATTTGAAAACCTTTTTTATCATTTCAGTTTTAACACCTCTTATTGGAAATTCTTCATCAGAATCATTCAAAGTATATGCCACTTTGATTGGTTCGTCATTCAAATTAGATTTTGATAACAAAAACTCTTTATTGTAAACCCGTATCTCCTTTTTGACTGTTGGACTTCACGTTTCAGACTTTGACTCTGAATTTGACTCCGACTTTGACTCCTCGGTTTCATCTTTATCCAACACCTGATCGACCACTTTCTTTATTAACTCGGACTCATGATCAGTATCAAACGAAGTAAAAGTGACATCAATGTTTTCGGGCAAATTATCTGATGGTTCGGATTTCCACACTAAGTTGGTTGCCTTTTTGACTCTTTCTGAATTTGGATTTCTAGGAGAATATCCATTTTCAAGCGGGGGTGGACACTTGTTATAACTGGCATCTTATTTCTTACCAGAAATCTTCATTTCAGTATCCTTCTTCTTTTCAGAACTCTTGTCTTCAGATACTTCATCTTCATCAAATGCCTTCATGCCTTCAACGGTTGGATAAATCCTTTTAATAACATAAGAAGTACATGAGTAACTTTTTAACAATCTATTAACTCTTTCTATTTCAATCCTTTGGGTTTCCAATTTCTATTCAAGCACAACACATTTTTCAATGTAATTGTTGACAACTTTCTGCTTTGTCATGAAAGCTCCTTGAAGTGTCTTCATTGCTGTTGCTTTCTCATTGCTTGACTGATTGTACTGATTCATTGCTTTATTCAAAACATCGTAAGATTCTTTCAATCTGTTCAAGATATGAATCAAAGTACTATTCTGCTTTTTTACTGCTTCACAGTTTTCACATATCACCGGAATCTTTTGTGCATCAGTTTTAGCTTCAACTGTGAAAACTGGAATATCTTTGACCTTTTTCCTTTTTACTCGAACTTCTTCATCATCACTGCTAACGGGTTTTTTAACTTTCTTCTTTTTCTTTTTAACTTTTCCATCATCACTGTCACTCTCCTCCATCAATTTTAATTGCTCTTTCATTTTCCTTGCATAATAATCATTATCATTATCACTGTCTTCAGCAACTCGAGCAACAAAAGCTTTGTGATTTGAAGTTTTGTTAGGATCATAATCATCCCAACTGAAATTTGCCCAGCTAAACCCTTCTGGTAATTTTTCATCATCTTGGTTTATCAGACATGCTTTACTACCAGCTGAAACATATTTGTCCCAACTGAATTCTTTTGTTGACTTTTTATCATCTTGATTCACCATACAAGCTCTCTTTGATGAATCTTCGATTGTCTTCCTAGCATGTGCAGTTTGTGGTTCTTGTTGTTGTTGAGCAACTTGATGATAAATTGCTTTCCGATAGTAGTCATTATTGTTGAACGAATTTTGAGCTCCACTTGCTTCGCGGTTAGTGCACTCTCTCTTGAAGTGTCCTTTTTCCCTGCAACGAAAACAAGTAACTTTAGATTTATCAAATCCTAAAGTAGAAGCATTTGCATCAAGGAAATCATCTCTTCCCGTAATTTGTTTAAACTTTTCGGCTCTTCTCAAAACACTCGCCAAACACCACTTTATATCCATCAACTCCATCTCCTCAGCATCAATCTGATCGTAATCCTCTTTTGTCAACATTGGATTCCCGATCCGACCTGCAACCAAACTCTCATATGACTCTAGCACAGTCACCAGCAGAGACATATGACCTTTTGCATTCTCCTCTGTGTAATTCTGACCATTTTCAAGATCTAAAACCATGTTGCATTGTAATTTCTTGCCATTCTTGGACATTGAAAAATTTGGATCAAATGATGGATATGAAGATTTTTCAATGCCTAGAACCTCAATCAGAGAGTAAAAAAGGTGTAAGGTTCACAATGGTGTAAAATTAAAATGGGATATACCGGGCTAGGATTCGAGTTACAGGAACAAAGGCCAAACCAACCACCCAACAATGGAATCGTCGAGCGAAAACACTTGACAACCTCCTAGAAGCAGCTTTTCTTGCCACCAGACCTTTCTCCATCAATTAGGAATCTGATGCCGTCACTAAACACATTCCTTAAATGGGGGCCATTTGTTGAGTTTTTTTTTGGTGTCAAATCCGCATATATATCACCATTGCCCTTGATTTTCTTGACTGTATATCTCTTAAATGTCAACATATACACGTGTGATTTAGTTTACGGAGATTTTTCAATGCCGAGAACCTCGATCAGAGAGTAAAAAAGGCGTAAGGTTCACAATGGTGTAAAATTAAAATGGGATATACCGGGTTAGGATTCGAGTTACAGGAACAAGGGCCAAACCAACCAACCAAGAATGGAATCGTCGAGCGAAAACACTTGACAACCTCTTAGAAGCAGCTTTTCTTGCCACCAGACCTTTCTCCATCAATTAGGAATCTGTTGCCGTCACTAAACACAATCCTTAAATTATAGCCATTTGTTTAGTGTTTTTTTGGTGTCTAATCCGCATATATATCACCATTGCCCTTGATTTTCTTGACTGTATATCTCTTAAATGTCAACATATACACGTGTGATTTAGTTTACGAAGATTTTTCAATGCCAAGAACCACGACCAGAGAGTAAAAAAGGTGTAAGGTTCACAATGGTGTAAAATTAAAATGAGATATACCGGGCTAGGATTCGAGTTACAGCAACAAGGGCCAAACCAAACACCCAAGAATGGAATCGTCGAGCGAAAACACTTGACAACCTCCTAGAAGCAGCTTTTCTTGCCACCAGACCTTTCTCCATCAATTAGGAATCTGATGCCGTCACTAAACACATTCCTTAAATTGAAGCCATTTGTTGAATTTTTTTTTGGTGTCTAATCCGCATATATATCACCATTGCCCTTGATTTTCTTGACTGTATATCTTTTAAATGTTAACATATACACGTGTGATTTAGTTTACGAAGATTTTTCAATGCCGAGAACCTCGATCAGAGAGTTAAAAAGGCGTAAGGTTCACAATGGTGTAAAATTAAAATGAGATATACCGGGCTAGGATTCGAGTTACAGGAACAAGGGCCAAACCAACCACCCAAGAATGGAATCGTCTAGCGAAAACACTTGACAACATCCAAGAAGCAGCTTTTCTTGCCACCAGACCTTTCTCCATCAATTTGGAATCTGATGCCGTCACTAAACACATTCCTTAAATTGTAGCCATCTGTTGAGTGTTTTTTTTGGTGTCTAATCCGCATATATATCACCATTGCCCTTGATTTTCTTGACTGTATATCTCTTAAATGTCAACATATACACGTGTGGTTTAGTTTACGAAGATTTTTCAATGCCGATAACCTCGATCAGAGAGTAAAAAAGGCGTAAGGTTCACAATGGTGTAAAATTAAAATGGGATATACCGGGCTAGGATTCGAGTTACAGGAACAAGGGCCAAACCAACCAACCAAGAATGGAATCGTCGAGCGAAAAAACTTAACAACCTCTTAGAAGCAGCTTTTCTTGCCACCAGACCTTTCTCCATCAATTAGGAATCTGATGCCGTCACTAAACACAATCCTTAAATTGTAGCCATTTGTTTAGTGTTTTTTTGGTGTCTAATCCGCATATATACCACCATTGCCCTTGATTTTCTTGACTGTATATCTCTTAAATGTCAACATATACACGTGTGATTTAGTTTACGAAGATTTTTCAATGCCGAGAACCACGATCAGAGAGTAAAAAAGGTGTAAGGTTCACAATTGTGTAAAATAAAAATGGGATATACCGGGCTAGGATTCGAGTTACAGGAACAAGGGCCAAACCAACCACCCGAGAATGGAATCGTCGAGCGAAAACACTTGACAACCTCCTAGAAGCAGCTTTTCTTTCCACCAGACCTTTCTCCATCAATTAGGAATCTGATGCCGTCACTAAACACATTCCTTAAATTGTAGCCATTGGTTGAGTGTTTTTTTTGGTTTCTAATCCGCATATATATCACCATTGCCCTTGATTTTCTTGACTGTATATCTCTTAAATGTCAACATATACACGTGTGATTTAGTTTACGAAGATTTTTCAATGCCGAGAACCTCGATCAGAGAGTAAAAAAGGCGTAAGGTTCACAATGGTTTAAAATTAAAATGGGATATTCCAGGCTAGGATTCGAGTTACAGGAAGAAGGGCCAAACCAACCACCAAAGAATGGAATAGTCTAGCGAAAACACATTACAACCTCCTAGAAGCAGCTTTTCTTGCCACCAGACCTTTCTCCATCAATTTGGAATCTGATGCCGTCACTAAACACATTCCTTAAATTGTAGCCATCTGTTGAGTGTTTTTTTTTTGTGTCTAATCCGCATATATATCACCATTACCCTTGATTTTCTTGACTGTATATCTCTTAAATGTCAACATATACACGTGTGATTTAGTTTACGAAGAGTTTTCAATGCCGAGAACCTCGATCAGAGAGTAAAAAAGGCGTTAGGTTCACAATGGTGTAAAATTAAAATGGGATATACCGGGCTAGGATTCGAGTTACAGGAACAAGGGCCAAACCAACCAACCAAGAATGAAATCGTCGAGCGAAAACACATGACAACCTCTTAGAAGCAGCTTTTCTTGCCACCGGACCTTTCTCCATCAATTAGGAATCTGATGCCGTCACTAAACACAATCCTTAAATTGTAGCCATTTGTTTAGTGTTTTTTTGGTGTCTAATCCGCATATATATCACCATTGCCTTTGATTTTCTTGACTGTATATCTCTTAAATGTCAACATATACACATGTGTTTTAGTTTACGAAGATTTTTCAATGCCGAGAACCACGATCAGAGAGTAAAAAAGGTGTAAGGTTCACAATGGTGTAAAATTAAAATGGGATATACCGGGCTAGGATTCGAGTTACAGGAACAAGGGCCAAACCAACCAACCAAGAATGGAATCGTCGAGCGAAAACACTTAACAACCTCTTAGAAGCAGCTTTTCTTGCCACCAGACTTTTCTCCATCAATAAGGAATCTGATGCCGTCACTAAACACAATCCTTAAATTGTAGCCATTTGTTTAGTGTTTTTTTGGTGTCTAATCCGCATATATATCACCATTGCCCTTGATTTTCTTGACTGTATATCTCTTAAATGTCAACATATACACGTGTGATTTAGTTTACGAAGATTTTTCAATGCCGAGAACCACGATCAAAGAGTAAAAAAGGTGTAAGGTTCACAGTGGTGTAAAATTAAAATGGGATATACCGGGCTAGGATTCGAGTTACAGGAACAAGGGCCAAACCAACCACCCCAGAATGGAATGGTCAAGCGAAAACACTTAACAACCTCCTAGAAGCAGCTTTTCTTGCCACCAGACCTTTCTCCATCAATTTGGAATCTGATGCCGTCACCAAACACATTCCTTAAATTGATGCCATTTGTTGAGTGTTTTTTTTGGTGTCTAATCCGCATATATATCGCCATTGCCCTTGATTTTCTTGACTGTATATCTCTTAAATGTCAACATATACACTAGCGATTTAGTTTACGAAGATTTTTCAATGCCTAGAACCTCAATCAGAGAGTAAAAAAGGCGTAAGGTTCACAATGGTGTAAAATTAAAATGAGATATACCGGGCTAGGATTCGAGTTACAGGAACAAGGGCCAAACCAACCACCCAAGAATGGAATCGTCTAGCGAAAACACTTGACAACATCCTAGAAGCAGCTTTTCTTGCCACCAGACCTTTCTCCATCAATTTGGAATCTGATGCCGTCACTAAACACATTCCTTAAATTGTAGCCATCTGTTGAGTGTTTTTTTTTGGTGTCTAATCCGCATATATATCACCATTGCCCTTGATTTTCTTGACATTATATCTCTTAAATGTCAACATATACACGTGTGATTTAGTTTACGAAGATTTTTCAATGCCGAGAACCTCGATCAGAGAGTAAAAAAGGCGTAAGGTTCACAATGGTTTAAAATTAAAATGGGATATACCGGGCTAGGATTCGAGTTACAGGAACAAGGGCCAAACCAACCACCCAAGAATGGAATCGTCGAGCGAAAACACTTGACAACGTCCTAGAAGCAGCTTTTCTTGCCACCAGACCTTTCTCCATCAATTAGGAATCTGATGCCGTCACTAAACACATTCCTTCAGTTGTAGCCATTTATTGAGTGTTTTTTGTTTGGTGTCTAATCCGCATATATATCACCATTGCCATTGATTTTCTTGACTGTATATCTCTTAAATGTCAACATATACACGTGTGATTTAGTTTACGAAGATTTTTCAATGTCGAGAACCTCGATCAGAGAGTAAAAAAGGCGTAAGGTTCACAATGGTGTAAATTTAAAATGGGATATACCGGGCTAGGATTCGAGTTAAAGGAACAAGGGCCAAACCAACCACCCAAGAATGGAATCGTCGATCGAAAACACTTGACAACCTCTTAAAAGCAACTTTTCTTGCCACCAGACCTTTCTCCATCAATTAGGAATCTGATGCCGTCACTAAACACATTACTTAAATTGTAGCCATTTGTTGAGTGTTTTTTTTGTGTCTAATCCGTATATATATCACAATTGTCCTTGATTTTCTTGATTCTATATCTCTTAAATACCAACTTATACACGTGTGATTTAGTTTACGAAGATTTTTCATTGGCGAGAACCTCTATCAGAGAGTAAAAAAGCCGTAAGGTTCACAATGGTGTAAAATTAAAATGGGATATACCGGGTTAGGATTCGAGTTACAGGAACAAGGGCCAAACCAACCACCCAAGAATGGAATCGTCAAGCGAAAACACTTGCCAACCTCCTAGAAGCAGCTTTTCTTGCCACCAGACCTTTCTCCATCAATTAGGAATCTGATGCCGTCACTAAACACATTCCTTAAATGGTAGCCATTTGTTAAGACTTTTTTTTGGTTTCTAATCCGCATATATATCACCATTGCCCTTGATTTTCTTGACTGTATATCTCTTAAATGTCAACATATACACGTATGATTTAGTTTACGAATATTTTTCTATGCCGAGAACCTCGATCAGAGAGTAAAAAAGGCGTAAGGTTCACAATGGTGTAAAATTAAAATGGGATATACCGCGCTAGGATTCGAGTTACAGGAACAAGGGCCAAACCAACCACCCAGGAATGGAATTGTCGAGCGAAAACACTTGACAACCTCCTAGAAGCAGCTTTTCTTGCCACCAGACCTTTCTCCATCAATTAGGAATCTGATGCCGTCACTAAACACATTCCTTAAATTGTAGCCATTTGTTGAGTGTTTTTTATTTAGTCTAATCCGCTTATATATAACCATTGCCCTTAATTTTCTTGACTGTATATCTCTTAAATGTCAACATATACACTTGTGATTTAGTTTACGAAGATTTTTCAATGCCGAGAACCAAATTCAGAGAGTAAAAAAGGCGTAAGGTTCACAATGGTGTAAAATTAAAATGGGATATACCGGGCTAGGATTCGAGGTACAGGAATAAGGGCCAAACCAACCACCCAAAGATGGAATCGTCGAGCGAAAACACTTGACAACCTCCTAGAAGCAACTCTTCTTACCACCAGACCTTTCTCTATCAATTAGGAATCTGATGCCGTCACTAAACACATTCCTTAAATTGTAGCCATTTGTTGAGTGTTTTTTTTGGTGTCTAATCCGCAAATATATCACCATTGCCCTTGATTTTCTTAACTGTATATCTCTTAAATATCAACATATACACGTGTGATTTAGTTTACGAAGATTTTTCAATGTCGAGAACCTCGATCAGAGAGTAAAAAAGGCGTAAGGTTTACAATGGTGTAAAATTAAAATGGGTTATATCGGGCTAGGATTCGAGTTACAGGAACAAGGGCCAAACCAACCACCCAAGAATGGAATCGTGAGCGAAAACATTTGACAACCTCCTAGAAGCAGCTTTTCTTGGCACCATACCTTTCTCCATCAAATAGGAATCTGATGCCGTCACCAAACACATTCCTTAAATTGTAGCCATTTGTTGAGTGTTTTTTTTGGTGTCTAATCCGCATATATATCACCATTGCCCTTGATTTTCTTGACTGTATATCTCTTAAATATAATCATATACATGTGTAATTTAGTTTACGAAGATTTTTCAAGGCCGAGAACCTCTATCAGAGAGTAAAAAAGGCGTAAGGTTCACAATGGTGTAAAATTAAAATAGGATATACCGGGTTAGGATTCGAGTTACAGGAACAAGGGCCAAACCAACCACCCAAGAATGGAATCGTCAAGCGAAAACACTTGGCAACTTCCTAGAAGCAGCTTTTCTTGCCACCAGACCTTTCTCTATCAATTAGGAATCTGATGCCGTCACTAAACACATTCCTTAAATTGTAGCCATTTTGTTAAGTGTTTTTTTTTGGTTTCTAATCCGCATATATATCACCATTTCCCTTGATTTTCTTGACTGTATAACTCTTAAACGTCAACATATACACGTGTGATTTAGTTTACGAAGATATTTCAATGCCGATAACCTCGATCAGAGAGGAAAAAAGGCGTAAGGTTCACAATGGTTTTAAAATTAAAATGGGATATACCGTGTTAGGATTCGAGTTACAGGAACAAGGGCCAAACCAACCACCCAAGAATGGAATCGTCGAGCGAAAACACTTGACAACCTCCTAGAAGCAGCTTTTCTTGCCACCAGACCTTTCTCCATCATTTAGGAATCTGATGCCCTCACTAAACACACTCCTTAAATTGTAGCCATTTGTTGAGTGTTTTTTTTTGTTTCTAATCCGCATATATATCATCGTTGCCCTTAATTTTCTTGACTGTATATCTCTTAAATGTCAACATATACACGTGTGATTTAGTTTACGAAGATTTTTCAATGCCGAGAACCTCGATCAGAGAGTAAAAGAGGCGTAAGGTTTATAATGGTGTAAAATTAAAATGGGATATACCGGGCTAGGATTCGAGTTACAGGAACAAGGGCCAAACCAACCACCCAAGAATGGAATCGTCGAGCGAAAACACTTGACAACCTCCGAGAAGCAGTTTTTCTTGCCACCAGACCTTTCTCCATCAATTAGGAATCTGATGCCGTCACTAAACACATTCCTTAAATTGTAGCCATTTGTTGAGTGTTTTTTTTTGTTTCTAATCCGCATATATATATAACCATTGCCCTTAATTTTCTTGACTGTATATCTCTTAAATGTCAACATATACACGTGTGATTTAGTTTACGAAGATTTTCAATGCCGAGAACCTCGATCAGAGAGTAAAAAAGGCGTAAGGTTCACAATGGTGTAAAATTAAAATGGGATATACCGGGCTAGGATTCGAGTTACAGGAATAAGGGCCAAACCAACCACCCAAAGATGGAATCGTCGAGCGAAGACACTTGACAACCTCCTAGAAGCAGCTTTTCTTGCCACCATACCATTCTCCTTCAATTAGGAATCTTATGCCGTCACTAAACACATTCCTTAAATTGTAGCCATTTGTTGAGTGTTTTTTTTTTTTTGTGTCTAATCCGCATATATGTCACCGTTGCCCTTGATTTTCTTAACTGTATATATCTCTTAAATATCAACATATACACGTGTGATTTAGTTTACGAAGATTTTTCAATGCCCAGAACCTCGATCAGAGAGTAAAAAATGCGTAAGGTTTACAATGGTGTAAAATTAAAATGGGATATACCGGGCTAGGATTCGAGTTACAGGAACAAGGGCCAAACCAACCACCCAAGAATGGAATCGTCGAGCGAAAACACTTGACAACCTCCGAGAAGCAGCTTTTCTAGCCACCAGACCTTTCTCCATCAATTAGGAATCTGATGCCGTCACTAAACACATTCCATAAATTGTAGCCATTTGTTGAGTGTTTTTTTTGTGTCTAATCCGCATATATATCACCATTGCCCTTGATTTTCTTGACTGTATATCTCTTAAATATCAACATATACATGTGTGATTTAGTTTACGAAGATTTTTCAATGCCGAGAACCTCGACCAGAGAGTAAAAAAGGCGTAAGGTCACAATGGTGTAAAATTAAAATGGGATATACCGGCTAGGATTCGAGTTACAGGAATAAGGGCCAAACCAACCACCCAAGGATGGAATCGTCGAGCGAAAACACTTGACAACCTCCTAGAAGCAGCTTTTCTTACCACCAGACCTTTCTCTATCAATTAGAAATCTGATGCCGTCACTAAACACATTCCTTAAATTGTAGCCATTTGTTGAGTGTTTTTTTTTGGTGTCTAATCCGCATATATATCACCATTGCCCTTGATTTTCTTGACTGTATATCTCTTAAATGTCAACATATTCACGTGTGATTTAGTTTACGAAGATTTTTCAATGCCGAGAACCTCGATCAGAGAGTAAAAAAGGCGTAAGGTTCACAATGGTGTAAAATTAAAATGGGATATACCGGGCTAGGATTCGAGTTAAAGGAACAAGGGCCAAACCAACCACCCAAGAATGGAATCGTCGAGCGAAAACACTTGGCAACCTCCTAGAAGCAGCTTTTCTTGCCACCATACCTTTCTCCATCAATTAGGAATCTGATGCCGTCACTAAACACATTCCTTAAATTGTAGCCATTTGTTGAGTGTTTTTTTTTGGTGTCTAATCCGCAAATATATCACCATTGCCCTTGATTTTCTTAACTGTATATCTCTTAAATATCAACATATACACGTGTGATTTAGTTTACGAAGATTTTTCAATGTCGAGAACCTCGATCAGAGAGTAAAAAAGGCGTAAGGTTTACAATGGTGTAAAATTAAAATGGGATATATCGGGCTAGGATTCGAGTTACAGGAACAAGGGCCAAACCAACCACCCAAGAATGGAATCGTCGAGCGAAAACATTTGACAACCTCCTAGAAGCAGCTTTTCTTGGCACCACACCTTTCTCCATCAAATAGGAATCTGATACCGTCACCAAACACATTCCTTAAATTGTGGCCATTTTGTTGAGTGTTTTTTTTGGTGTCTAATCCGCATATATATCACCATTGCCCTTGATTTTCTTGACTGTATATCTCTTAAATATAATCATATACATGTGTAATTTAGTTTACGAAGATTTTTCAATGCCGAGAACCTCGATCAGAAAGTAAAAAAGGCGTAAGGTCACAATGGTGTAAAATTAAAATGGGATATACCAGGCTAGGATTCGAGTTACAGGAACAAGGGCCAAACCAACCACCCAAGGATGGAATCGTCGAGCGAAAACACTTGACAACCTCCTAGAAGCAGCTTTTCTTACCACCAGACCTTTCTCCGTCAATTAGGAATCTGATGCCGTCACTAAACACATTCCTTAAATTGTAGCCATTTGTTGAGTGTTTTTTTATGTCTAATCCGCATATATATCACCATTGCCCTTGATTTTCTTGACTGTATATCTCTTAAATTTCAACATATACACGTGTGATTTAGTTTACGAATATTTTTCAATGCCGAGAACCTCGATCAGAGAGTAAAAAAGGTGTAAGGTTCACAATGGTGTAAAATTAAAATGGGATATACCGGGCTAGGATTCGAGTTACAGGAACAAGGGCCAAACCAACCACCCAAGAATTGAATCGTCGAGCAAAAACACTTGAGAACCTCCTAGAAGCGGCCTTTCTTGCCACCAGACGTTTCTCCATCAATTAGGAACCTGATACGGTCACTAAACACATTCCTTAAATTGTAGCCATTTGTTGAGTGTTTTTTTTGGTGTTTAATCCGTATATATATCACCATTGCCCTTGATTTTCTTGACTGTATATCTCTTAAATATTAACATATACACGTGTGACTTAGTTTACAAAGATTTTTCAAGGCCGAGAACCTCTATCAGAGAGTAAAAAAGGCGTAAGGTTCACAATGGTGTAAAATTAAAATAGGATATACCGGGTTAGGATTCGAGTTACAGGAACAAGGGCCAAACCAACCACCCAAGAATGGAATCGTCAAGCGAAAACACTTGGCAACCTCCTAGAAGCAGCTTTTCTTGCCACCAGACCTTTCTCTATCAATTAGGAATCTGATGCCGTCACTAAACACATTCCTTAAATTGTAGCCATTTTGTTAAGTGTTTTTTTTTGGTTTCAAATCCGCATATATATCACCATTTCCCTTGATTTTCTTGACTGTATAACTCTTAAACGTCAACATATACACGTGTGATTTAGTTTACGAAGATATTTCAATGCCGATAACCTCGATCAGAGAGGAAAAAAGGCGTAAGGGTCACAATGGTTTTAAAATTAAAATGGGATATACCGTGTTAGGATTCGAGTTACAGGAACAAGGGCCAAACCAACCACCCAAGAATGGAATCGTCGAGCGAAAACACTTGACAACCTCCTAGAAGCAGCTTTTCTTGCCACCATACCTTTCTCCATCAATTAGGAATCTGATGCCGTCACTAAACACACTCCTTAAATTGTAGCCATTTGTTGAGTGTTTTATTTTTGTTTCTAATCCGCATATATATCATCGTTGCCCTTAATTTTCTTGACTGTATATCTCTTAAATGTCAACATATACACGTGTGATTTAGTTTACGAAGATTTTTCAATGCCGAGAACCTCGATCAGAGAGTAAAAAAGGCGTAAGGTTTATAATGGTGTAAAATTAAAATGGGATATACCGGGCTAGGATTCGAGTTACAGGAACAAGGGCCAAACCAACCACCCAAGAATGGAATCGTCGAGCGAAAACACTTGACAACCTCCGAGAAGCAGCTTTTCTTGCCACCAGACCTTTCTCCATCAATTAGGAATCTGATGCCGTCACTAAACACATTCCTTAAATTGTAGCCATTTGTTGAGTGTTTTTTTTGTTTCTAATCCGCATATATTTAACCATTGCCCTTAATTTTCTTGATTGTATATCTCTTAAATGTCAACATATACACGTGTGATTTAGTTTACGAAGATTTTCAATGCCGAGAACCTTGATCAGAGAGTAAAAAAGGCGTAAGGTTCACCATGGTGTAAAATTAAAATGGGATATACCGGTCTAGGATTCGAGTTACAGGAAAAAGGGCCAAACCAACCACCCAAGAATGGAATCGTCGAGCGAAGACACTTGACAACCTCCTAGAAGCAGCTTTTCTTGCCACCATACCTTTCTCCATCAATTAGGAATCTTATGCCGTCACTAAACACATTCCTTAAATTGTAGCCATTTGTTGAGTGTTTTTTTTTGTGTCTAATCCGCATATATGTCACCATTGCCCTTGATTTTCTTAACTGTATATCTCTTAAATATCAACATATACACGTGTGATTTAGTTTACGAAGATTTTTCAATGCCGAGAACCTCGATCAGAGAGTAAAAAATGCGTAAGGTTTACAATGGTGTAAAATTAAAATGGGATATACCGGGCTAGGATTCGAGTTACAGGAACAAGGGCCAAACCAACCACCCAAGAATGGAATCGTCGAGCGAAAACACTTGACAACCTCCGAGAAGCAGCTTTTCTAGCCACCAGACCTTTCTCCATCAATTAGGAATCTGATGCCGTCACTAAACACATTCCATAAATTGTAGCCATTTGTTGAGTGTTTTTTTTTGTGTCTAATCCGCATATATATCACCATTGCCCTTGATTTTTTTGACTGTATATCTCTTAAATATCAACATATACATGTGTGATTTAGTTTACGAAGATTTTTCAATGCCGAGAACCTCGACCAGAGAGTAAAAAAGGCGTAAGGTCACAATGGTGTAAAATTAAAATGGGATATACCGGCTAGGATTCGAGTTACAGGAATAAGGGCCAAACCAACCACCCAAGGATGGAATCGTCGAGCGAAAACACTTGACAACCTCCTAGAAGCAGCTTTTCTTACCACCAGACCTTTCTCTATCAATTAGAAATCTGATGCCGTCACTAAACACATTCCTTAAATTGTAGCCATTTGTTGAGTGTTTTTTTTTGGTGTCTAATCCGCATATATATCACCATTGCCCTTGATTTTCTTGACTGTATATCTCTTAAATGTCAACATATACACGTGTGATTTAGTTTACGAAGATTTTTCAATGCCGAGAACCTCGATCAGAGAGTAAAAAAGGCGTAAGGTTCACAATGGTGTAAAATTAAAATGGGATATACCGGGCTAGGATTCGAGTTAAAGGAACAAGGGCCAAACCAACCACCCAAGAATGGAATCGTCGAGCGAAAACACTTGGCAACCTCCTAGAAGCAGCTTTTCTTGCCACCAGACCTTTCTCCATCAATTAGGAATCTGATGCCGTCACTAAACACATTCCTTAAATTGTAGCCATTTGTTGAGTGTTTTTTTTTTTGGTGTCTAATCCGGATATATATCACAATTGCCCTTGATTTTCTTGACTGTAAATCTCTTAAATATCAACATATACACGTGTGATTTAGTTTACGAAAATTTTTCAATGCCGAGAACCTCTATCAGAGAGTAAAAAAGCAGTAAGGTTCACAATGGTGTAAAATTAAAATGGGATATCCCGGGCAAGGATTCGAGTTACAGGAACAAGGGCCAAACCAACCACCCAAGAATGGAATCGTCGAGCGAAAACACTTTACAACCTCTTAGAAGCAGCTTTTCTTGCCACCATACCTTTCTCCATCAATTAGGAATCTGATGCCGTCACTAAACACATTCCTTAAATTGTAGCCATTTGTTGAGTGTTTTTTTTTGTGTCTAATCCGCATATATGTCACCATTGCCCTTGATTTTCTTAACTGTATATCTCTTAAATATCAACATATACATGTGTGATTTAGTTTACGAAGATTTTTCAATGCCGAGAACCTCGATCAGAGAGTAAAAAATGCGTAAGGTTTAGAATGGTGTAAAATTAAAATGTAATATACCGGGCTAGATTTCGAGTTACAGGAACAAGGGCCAAACCAACCACCCAAGAATGTAATCGTCGAGCGAAAACACTTGACAACCTCCTAGAAGCAGCTTTTCTAGCCACCAGACCTTTCTCCATCAATTAGGAATCTGATGCCGTCACTAAACACATTCCATAAATTGTAGCCATTTGTTGAGTGCTTTTTTTTGTGTCTAATCCGCATATATATCACCATTGCCCTTGATTTTCTTGACTGTATATCTCTTAAATATCAACATATACATGTGTGATTTAGTTTACGAAGATTTTTCAATGCCGAGAACCTCGACCAGAGAGTAAAAAAGGCGTAAGGTCACAATGGTGTAAAATTAAAATGGGATATACCGGGCTAGGATTCGAGTTACAGGAATAAGGGCCAAACCAACCACCCAAGGATAGAATCGTCGAGCGAAAACACTTGACAACCTCCTAGAAGCAGCTTTTCTTACCACCAGACCTTTCTCTATCAATTAGGAATCTGATGCCGTCACTAAACACATTCCTTAAATTGTAGCCAGTTGTTGAGTGTTTTTTTGGTGTCTAATCCGCATATATATCACCATTGCGCTTGATTTTCTTGACTGTATATCTCTTAAATGTCAACATATACACGTGTGATTTAGTTTACGAAGATTTTTCAATGCCGAGAACCTCGATCAGAGAGTAAAAAAGGCGTAAGGTTCACAATGGTGTAAAATTAAAATGGGATATACCGGGCTAGGATTCGAGTTAAAGGAACAAGGGCCAAACCAACCACCCAAGAATGGAATCGTCGAGCGAAAACACTTGACAACCTCCTAGAAGCAGCTTTTCTTGCCACCAGAACTTTCTCCATCAATTAGGAATCTGATGCCGTCACTAAACACATTCCTTAAATTGTAGCCATTTGTTGTGTGTTTTTTTTGGTGTCTAATCCGCATATATATATCACCATTGCCCTTGATTTTCTTGACTGTATATCTCTTAAATGTCAATATATACACGTGTGATTTAGTTTACGAAGATTTTTCAATGCCGTGAACATCGATTAGAGAGTAAAAAAGGCGTAAGGTTCACAATGGTGTAACATTAAAATGGGATATACCGGGCTAGGATTCGAGTTAAAGGAACAAGGGCCAAACCAACCACTCAAGAATGGAATCATCGAGCGAAAACACTTGACAACCTCCTAGAAGCAGCTTTTCTTGCCACCAGACCTTTCTCCATCCATTAGGAATCGATGCCGTCACTAAACACATTCCTTAAATTGTAGCCATTTGTTGAGTGTTTTTTTTTGGTGTCTAATCCGCATATATATCACAATTGCCCTTGATTTTCTTGACTGTAAATCTCTTAAATATCAACATATACACGTGTGATTTAGTTTACGAAAATTTTTCAATGCCGAGAACCTCTATCAAAGAGTAAAAAAGCAGTAAGGTTCACAATGGTGTAAAATTAAAATGGGATATCCCGGGCTAGGATTCGAGTTACAGGAACAAGGGCCAAACCAACCACCCAAGAATGTAATCGTCGAGCGAAAACACTTGACAACCTCCTAGAAGCAGCTTTTCTAGCCACCAGACCTTTCTCCATCAATTAGGAATCTGATGCCGTCACTAAACACATTCCATAAATTGTAGGCATTTGTTGAGTGCTTTTTTTTTGTGTCTAATCCGCATATATATCACCATTGCCCTTGATTTTCTTGACTGTATATCTCTTAAATATCAACATATACATGTGTGATTTAGTTTACGAAGATTTTTCAATGCCGAGAACCTCGACCAGAGAGTAAAAAAGGCGTAAGGTCACAATGGTGTAAAATTAAAATGGGATATACCGGGCTAGGATTCGAGTTACAGGAATAAGGGCCAAACCAACCACCCAAGGATAGAATCGTCGAGCGAAAACACTTGACAACCTCCTAGAAGCAGCTTTTCTTACCACCAGACCTTTCTCTATCAATTAGGAATCTGATGCCGTCACTAAACACATTCCTTAAATTGTAGCCAGTTGTTGAGTGTTTTTTTTGGTGTCTAATCTGCATATATATCACCATTGCGCTTGATTTTCTTGACTGTATATCTCTTAAATGTCAACATATACACGTGTGATTTAGTTTACGAAGATTTTTCAATGCCGAGAACCTCGATCAGAGAGTACAAAAGGCGTAAGGTTCACAATGGTGTAAAATTAAAATGGGATATACCGGGCTAGGATTCGAGTTAAAGGAACAAGGGCCAAACCAACCACCCAAGAATGGAATCGTCGAGCGAAAACACTTGACAACCTCTTAGAAGCAGCTTTTCTTGCCACCAGAACTTTCTCCATCAATTAGGAATCTGATGCCGTCACTAAACACATTCCTTAAATTGTAGCCATTTGTTGAGTGTTTTTTTTGGTTTCTATTCCGCATATATATCACCATTGCCCTTGATTTTCTTGACTGTATATCTCTTAAATATCAACATATACATGTGTGATTTAGTTTACGAAGATTTTTCAATGCCGAGAACCTCGACCAGAGAGTAAAAAAGGCGTAAGGTCACAATGGTGTAAAATTAAAATGGGATATACCGGGCTAGGATTCGAGTTACAGGAATAAGGGCCAAACCAACCACCCAAGGATGGAATCGTCGAGCGAAAACACTTGACAACCTCCTAGAAGCAGCTTTTCTTGCCACCAGACGTTTCTCTATCAATTAGGAATCTGATGCCGTCACTAAACACATTCCTTAAATTGTAGCCATTTGTTGAGTGTTTTTTTGGTGTCTAATCCGCATATATATCACCATTGCCCTTGATTTTCTTGACTGTATATCTCTTAAATGTCAATATATACACGTGTGATTTAGTTTACGAAGATTTTTCAATGCCGTGAACATCGATCAGAGAGTAAAAAAGGCGTAAGGTTCACAATGGTGTAACATTAAAATGGGATATACCGTGCTAGGATTCGAGTTAAAGGAACAAGGGCCAAACCAACCACTCAAGAATGGAATCATCGAGCGAAAACACTTGACAACCTCCTAGAAGCAGCTTTTCTTGCCACCAGACCTTTCTCCATCAATTAGGAATCGATGCCGTCACTAAACACATTCCTTAAATTGTAGCCATTTGTTGAGTGTTTTTTTTGGTGTCTAATCCGCATATATATCACAATTGCCCTTGATTTTCTTGACTGTAAATCTCTTAAATATCAACATATACACGTGTGATTTAGTTTACGAAAAATTTTCAATGCCGAGAACCTCTATCAAAGAGTAAAAAAGCAGTAAGGTTCACAATGGTGTAAAATTAAAATGGGATATCCCGGGCTAGGATTCGAGTTACAGGAACAAGGGCCAAACCAACCACCCAAGAATGGAATCGTCGAGCGAAAACACTTTACAACCTCATAGAAGCAGCTTTTCTTACACCCAGACCTTTCTCTATCAATTAGGAATCTGATGCCGTCACTAAACACATTCCATAAATTGTAGCCATTTGTTGAGTGTTTTTTTTTTGGTTTCTAATCTGCATATATATCACCATTGCCCTTGATTTTTTTGACTGTATATCTCTTAAATATCAACATATACATGTGTGATTTAGTTTACGAAGATTTTTCAATGCCGAGAACCTCGACCAGAGAGTAAAAAAGGTGTAAGGTCACAATGGTGTAAAATTAAAATGGGATATACCGGGCTAGGATTCGAGTTACAGGAATAAGGGCCAAACTGTCACGGCCCTTGGCCCCGGTTTGACCCGGTCCAGAGCCGCGAGGCAGGAAATCCGATGGTATCTAATTAAATGACGGCGGAAGTCTTTTTTTTTTTAAACAGGATCGATTAATATTAAAACTGCTCGTTTATATATATAATATAGGAATAAATCCCATAATTTACAATAAAGTGATTTCACTGGGAAATCTTTATTTCTTAAAACATGTTTTTTTATTTATGTACATTGAGCCACTTTTCTAAGCTTGTAGTGCTCCACGGCACTTTTCCTGTGCTCACAACAGATCACCTGAAACATGTTTGAAAAAGGTTTTGTCAGCAGGGAAATACTGAGTGAATCATTCAGTTTTACTAAAACGACTCGTTTGTTATAATTCACAGTATTAAGAGATATTACAATGTTTCTGATATCAAACCAACTACCCACAGTATTTGTCACTCGACTCATTTCGGTGACTGTGGTCATATCACCATTGGCTGCCCCAATGAATGACGAATATCACTAATTAGGTTCGCCCACCTAAAGTGATAACAACAGTAGTAATGTGCACAATACCCCACATACCGGCTGTAATTTGGTGATTACATAAACTTAATCACTGTAATTATAACTTTGAAAATAATTTGGAGTACTGTAAAACAGTTGATAAAAAGAGAATGACTCACATTGTAGATTTAACGAGCAGAGTATAAGCCTACTAATTAGCTTTGATTAACCTAATTTAAATAACAATGTACGCACAAACAGGTTAGTAACTAATACAACAGTTACGACAATTCACGAGATTAAACCCTCACAACGATTTACAAGTGCAATACTTAACAATTCAACGGATTCACAACGAATGACAGAGTATCGTCCGAGTTCGAACAGCACTCAAACATTCAAGTCGAAATCACGATGAAAATCAAAGTATAAACTCAATTTGAGCGGCACTTAAACAATCGTTGGATAGTTATAATCGATCGGACGTTGAATCGTAATAGCGATCGAGTTATTACCCTGATTGCGGCGTCGATTAGTGAATCGTGTGTGTTATTTGTGGTAAACAGAATGTAACTCGGTGCATGAAACGAATTTCTTCGTCGAACATACGCCGAATTTCAAGTGCCAATGTCTGCTATTTATAGTCAAAATTTTGCATTGCTTACGGACCGTAAGCCTCACAATGTTACGGTCCGTAAGGGTGCTTAGGGTCCGTAAGACTCACAATGTTACGGTCCGTAAGGGTTGAAAATAGGTTATAGGGTAGCCACGGTTGGGACTAGCTTTGCTGACTTGACAGATTCTTAATTTCGAATTTTGACAGCGAGTAATTTTAGATAATCGTTAACTAGGGTATACCCCCCTTGAGTTTTAGGGGCCCTGATCCTGATTCTGATTGTTCTGAAAATTTTTAGGGTTTGTTCAGAATCACTTGGGTTTCTCAATTAGGGTTTCCTATTGGCCAAATTAAAATAATAATTTAGGACTTTTGATGAGAGTTGTTACATTCTCCCTACCTTAATAAAAATCTCTTCCTCGAGATTTACTGGAATAAATGATGATACTTTCTCTTCATTTCTGATTCCAGCTCCCAAGTGTATTCAGCTCCTCACTTTGAATCCCATCTGACTTTGACTAAAACTAGTCGTTTGTGTTTGAGAAACTTGATCTTTCGATCCTCAATTTGAAGAGGTTTCTCAACAAATTTCAGCTTTTCGTTTACCTCTATATCTTGAAGAGGTACTACCAGTGATTCATCTGATAAACATTTCTTAAGATTGGATACATGAAATACATCATGTACTCCAGCTAATTCTTCTGGTAATTGTAAACGATAAGCAACGGGTCCTATACGTTGGATTACTGAAAATGGTCCTACGTACCTGGGACTTAGCTTTCCTTTCTTACCGAATCGAACAACTCCTTTCCAAGGAGAAACTTTCAAGAGTACTTTATCTCCGACCTGAAATTCTAACGGTTTGCGGCGATTATCTGCATAACTCTTCTGACGATCTCGAGCTGTTTTCAGTCTTTCTTTGATCTGAGTTATTTTGTCAGTAGTTTCTTGCACAATTTCTGGACCTGATAATTGACTTTCCCCTATTTCTGCCCAACAAACTGGAGTTCTACACTTACGTCCATATAGTGCTTCAAATGGAGCAGTTTCAATGCTTGAATGATAATTATTGTTATAGGAGAATTCAATTAATGGTAAATGATCATCCCAGTTTCCACCAAAATCTATTACACATGCTCGAAGCATGTCTTCTAGAGTTTGTATCGTCCTTTCACTTTGTCCGTCTGTTTGAGGATGATATGCAGTACTCAGATTTAGTCGAGTTCCCATAGCTTGCTGGAAACTTTTCCAAAAATGAGAAGTGAAACGACTATCTCTATCTGATACAATGGAGAGTGGGATTCCATGTAAAGATACCACTTCGTCTACGTACAACTTGGCTAGCCTTTCCATGCTAAAGGTTTCTTTCACTGGTAGAAAATGAGCTGATTTGGTTAATCGATCCATAATTACCTAAATCGCATCATTACCTTTTCTTGTTTTAGGCAACTTAGTAACAAAATCCATTGTTATAAGTTCCCATTTCCATACAGGCATTTCCAATTATTGTAGTAGTCCTGAAGGTTTCTGATGTTCAGCTTTTACTTGTGAACAAGTAAGACACTTAGAAACATATCTTGCTATATCTTTCTTCATGCCTATCCACCAAAAATCTTTCTTAAATCTTGGTACATCTTATTGTTTCCAGGGTGCATAGTATACCTAGATTTATGGGCTTCTTCTAAAATCTTATTTCTTAATTCTCCTTGCTTAGGTACCCAAATTCGTTTCTTGTGGAATCTCCAAATTCCATCATTTCCTTGCTCTAGTTCCTTTATATAACCTTTCATTCCTTCATCATCGTCCTTGATTGCTGTTTCCTGAACTTTCTTTAATTGTTCCATTAAATCTACTTGTAGATTTAATCTAAGAGCACGGACTCGCTTTTGTTTTTCCTGATACTTACGACTTAAGGCATCTGCAACTACGTTTGCCTTTCCTTCGTGATATTGAATATCACAGTCGTAATCGCTTAGAATTTCCATCCATCTTCTTTGCCTCATATTTAACTCTTTTTGCCCAAATATATACCTTAAACTTTTATGATCTGTATAAACAGTAAACTTACTTCCATACAGATAATGTCTCTAGATTTTAAGGGCAAAAATTATGGCTCCTAATTCTAAGTCACGAGTCGTATAATTTTCCTCGTGCTTTTTCAACTGCCGGGAGGCATACGCAATTACCTTTTTGCGTTGCATCAACACACATCCAAATCCTAATTTTGAAGCATCACCATATACTTCAAAATCTTCTCTTCCTTCTGGTAATGCTAAAATTGGAGCATTCGTCAATCGGTGCTTTAAAATCTTAAAAGCTTCTTCTTGCCTATGTCCCCATTCAAACTTAGTGGCTTTACAGGTTAACTTAGTCAAAGGTACATCTATCTTAGAGAAATCCTTAATAAATCGTCTGTAATATCCAGCTAAGCCTAGAAAACTTCTAATTTCCATAGCTGTTTGTGGGACCTTCCATATGGTAATTGCTTCTATTTTAGCAGGATCTATGTGAATGCCTTCGGGATTCACCATATGTCCTAGGAATTGCACTTCCTTTAACCAAAATTCACACTTCGATAATTTGGCATAAAGCTTTTCTTTTCTTAACAAAGTTAAGAGTGCATGCAAGTGTTCGCAATGTTCTTCCTGACTTTTGGAATAAATAAGTATATCGTCAATGAATACGATTACAAATTTATCCAAGTATGGTTTACAGATCCGATTCATCATGTCCATAAATGCTGCTGGGGCATTTGTTAGTCCAAAGGGCATGACTGTAAACTCATAATGGCCATACCTAGTTCTGAAAGCAGTTTTAGGTATGTCTTCTTCTTGTACTTTTAACTGATGATATCCGGATCTTAAGTCTATCTTAGAAAAATACCTAGCGCCTTGAAGTTGATCAAAAAGATCGTCAATCCTAGGTAATGGGTATCGATTCTTAATTGTAACTTTATTTAATTCTCTATAATCGATACACATTCTCATCAATCCATCTTTCTTTTTCACAAACAACACTGGTGCTCCCCAAGGGGATGAACTAGGTTGTATGAAACCTTTACTTAGTAATTCATCTAACTGCTTTTTCAATTCTAGCATTTCGGTGGGTGCTAATCGATAAGGTGCCTTAGCTATTGGTGTAGTACCCGGAATTAGATGGATTCTAAACTCTACTTCTCTATCAGGTGGTAACCCAGGTAATTCTTCTGGAAAGATGTCTGGGTATTCTGAAACTACAGGAATTTCCTTAAGTTCTTTATTCTTAGTGCTAATGATTACTGAAATCATATACATTATTCCTTGCTTTCGTTCATAATTAGCAACTTTCATTACTGATATGAACTTCATAGGCTTACGTGGTTTATCACCTGTAATCCTAATTACTTCTCCGGTAGGTGCCTGAATTTCTATGGAATTCTTATCACAGAGAATTCGAGCATGCTTGGCTATTAACCAATCCATTCCTAACACAACATCGAATTCGGCTAATTTCATAGGTAACAGGTTTGCAGAAAACTTATGGCCTAACAGTTCTATCTTTTCTTCTTGCAAAATCTTATTTATGTTAACAGAATTTCCGTCTGCCGTTTCGACTGTAAAAATTTGCCTAAGGGTGGTTAAGGGTAAGTTAAGGGCTTGGCAAAATGAAGTATTGATAAAACTTTGGTTTGCACCAGAGTCAAATAACACTTTTGCATAAACGTCGTGGACCAAGAACGTACCAGCTATGACGTCAGGAATTAGTTCGGCTTCCTGAGTGGTTAGCTGAAATGCTCGGGCATTCTTCTTTGTTGTTTCATCAGCTGGTTTGCCTTTATTGTCTGCGGTTTTAATCAATTTAGGACATTCTGTTTTGTAATGTCCTGTTTCTCCACAGTTATAGCAGACTATGGTTTTCTTTTTTGCAATTTTCTTCACGATGTCCTGCCATTTTGCAGAAGTTGCAAATTACATTGCATTTTCCAAAATGATTCTTTTTGCAATTTCTGCAAAAAGGCGGTTGTGCAGATTGTCTCCTTCCTCTTTTCTTGAACCTATTATTATCATTACCCATACGAAATCCTTGGGTAATCTTTTGAGCCAATTCCTTCTTTCGATCTTCTTTTCTTGTGCGCACTAGTTCATCAGTTAGGGTATTAGCTAGTTCCACAGCATCGTCAATAGTGCGAGGTCTCGCATCTTTAACGATGTTACAAATTTCACTAATTAATCCCCAAATGTAACCGGAAATGAGTACCGGTTCTGGCGAAGCCAGTGTTGGTACCACTCTAGCATATTCAAAGAATGTCGAAGTATAACCGCGACACTCTACGCCTACCATCCGATGGTTTAGGAACTTATTTGCCATTTGTTCCTTTTCATATTCAGGACAATATTTTCTTTCTACAAGAATTTTAAATTCTTCCCAATTTATAGCATAAGCTATCCTTCTTCCTTTTGCTTGTAATACGGTGTTCCACCATTCTAGTGCCCCTTCTTTGAATAAATTTGAAGCATACATAACCTGATCTTCTTCGGAACACTTACTTATTGCAATTACTGCTTCGGTTTTCTCTAACCAACGTAGTACTGCAGTTGCTCCTTCGTTGCCTGCAAATTCAGCAGGTTTACAAGCAAGAAATTCTTTGAAAGTGCAACCAGGCGTTGCAGCTTTCATTTTCTTAGGAGGTGGAGCCTGTCGTGGATTATTATCGTCATGATTGCCGCCTCCATTTACACTATGACTAAAATTGTCTTCCTGAGTACGTTTACTAGGAATGATTTGTTGTGGTTCAACAGGTTTCTGAGCAGCAGCCATGATTGCTGGAATAGCATTAGCTATCCCTTGAGTGATAATGTTTTCAATATCTTGTCTAGTCATATACTGGTTTTCCTGATTTTGTTCAGATTGATTCCCTTCATTAACTGGTTCATTACTAGAGTTTTCCATCTGATAATTATTATAAATATAACTATTAGTATCAAATGATTGTAAATAAAATAATTACACAGAAGCACATAAAATCTTACAACACAGATATATGTATCAAAATTGTCGATGTTTCGACTTCTATTTTGCTTTATATATTATATAGGCATCCATACTCACTGTTTATCTTACAATGTTTTATTTCCCATTTTCCAGAGTTATATTTAACTATTATTATTATTATACAGACATTCTTCCCAACCCCACTATTCTTTGGTCAACTGGCAGTTTAGTAGCGACGTTCCCTTTCGTCGTATTTCCAGGAGATTTGTTCCCCCATTTCCCGAATCCTATTCCCTGTACCTATCAGCTCTTCACCGAACTGATGGAGTTCGGCTAAGTTTTCGTTGCTCATTGGAGGATTGGGGATAGGTTCTGGATCAAACTGTGGAAGGAAAGAATAAGGACTGTTGATGATATTTTCAAATTGCCAGTCATTCGTCCACCATTCTTCCATTTGACCTAAAGGTCGAGTGTGGATTAGTGGGTCTGGAATAGCTGGTTCCAGATTTACAGGAAGTTGGGTTTCGGCTAGGTAAGGATATAGATTATTATGGATAGGGCTAATGACATCACAATTTGCCAGTAGACGGTCTATTTCGTCTTGAAATGTGATTTCTTCAGGTTGTCTAGAGCTCTCTCCAATTTCTATTCCTTTTTGTTTAGAATCTTTCCTGATTTCTATCTCTGTTGGGTTAGAACTTTCTCCGATTTCGATTCCTTTTCCTTTGTCTATAGGGTTTTCTATTTTGGGGAGTTTCCTAGTGGCTGGCTTTCTCCTGCGCACTTTCCTCCATCCTACATATCTTCTTCTCTTTTTAGGTTTTGCTTTTTCCAACGGTGGAGCTTAGAATTCCAGGGGTTCCTCTATGTCAGCAATATAACCAGTAAAGTCGTGGGAGACTTCAATTGGTATTGGGTAGAGGTTGAGATTCTGAAATGCTTCCGATATCTCACTCATGCTGGATAGCATATATGCAAAATGCACCAAAAATGCTAAGTTAAAACTTTGGAACAAAGTTTTACAAATAAACATTAAAGTTTTATTGCATACTGATTTGTACAAAAGACTACAGGAAAGTGAACACACTATAATTTATTTATTTACTGGGGATTAATTTTCTACTAGACCAGGCTTATTGATTTTTTTAGAGGTTTGCATTCTCTGCTACGGTAGCTAGCATATAAAGGTTTGCCCATTTTTCATCTAATGTGTCTTCCCAAGGTGGCCTATTGCCTAATTCCTGGATTTCTGAATTAAACCTCACTTTCTTGACTTGGGGTTTCTTTATTTTCTCCTGTCCCTTTCTAAGAATCGAATTTCTTTTATCTTGGGTGAGAGGATTTTCATAATTTGCTTTACGGACAAAAATCCCTTCTTCCAGATCTGCTGGGTGTTTGGAGGAAGAGGTTCCTTTTTCTGTGGGTGCAGTATCTAATTTGTGGTAGATAGCAGAAATCTTTTGTTTACCCATACTGTAACTCAACAATTAATCAGTTAATAAAACATGTTTTCACAGAATAGCAATTAAATCTCCTAAGTATCTCTCAATTATTTTAATAGGCTAAAATCAATAGTAAGCTTAAATCAGTGGCTCTGATACCACCTTTTCCTGTCACGGCCCTTGGCCCCGGTTTGACCCGGTCCAGAGCCGCGAGGCAGGAAATCCGATGGTATCTAATTAAATGACAGCGGAAGTCTTTTTTTTAAACAGGATCGATTAATATTAAAACTGCTCGTTTATATATATAATATAGGAATAAATCCCATAATTTACAATAAAGTGATTTCACTGGGAAATCTTTATTTCTTAAAACATGTTTCTTTATTTATGTACATTGAGCCACTTTTCTAAGCTTGTAGTGCTCCACGGCACTTTTCCTGTGCTCACAACAGATCACCTGAAACATGTTTGAAAAAGGTTTTGTCAGCAGGGAAATACTGAGTGAATCATTCAGTTTTACTAAAACGACTCGTTTGTTATAATTCACAGTATTATGAGATATTACAATGTTTCTGATATCAAACCAACTACCCACAGTATTTGTCACTCGACTCATTTCGGTGACTGTGGTCATATCACCATTGGCTGCCCCAATGAATGACGAATATCACTAATTAGGTTCGCCCACCTAAAGTGATAACAACAGTAGTAATGTGCACAATACCCCACATACCGGCTGTAATTTGGTGATTACATAAACTTAATCACTGTAATTATAACTTTGAAAATAATTTGGAGTATTGTAAAACAGTTGATAAAAAGAGAATGACTCACATTGTAGATTTAACGAGCAGAGTATAAGCCTACTGATTAGCCTTGATTAACCTAATTTAAATAACAATGCACGCACAAACAGGTTAGTAACTAATACAGCAGTTACGACAATTCACGAGATTAAACCCTCACAATGATTTACAAGTGCAATACTTAACAATTCAGCGGATTCACAACGAATGACAGAGTATCGTCCGAGTTCGAACAGCACTCAAACATTCAAGTCGAAATCACGATGAAAATCA
Source organism: Helianthus tuberosus (assembly GCA_030545235.1). Taxonomy (NCBI): domain Eukaryota; kingdom Viridiplantae; phylum Streptophyta; class Magnoliopsida; order Asterales; family Asteraceae; genus Helianthus; species Helianthus tuberosus. The sequence goes on from CM060385.1 coordinate 23,594,017, forward strand.
AAGTATAAACTCAATTTGAGCGGCACTTAAACAATCATTGGATAGTTATAATCGATCGGACGTTGAATCATAATAGCGATCGAGTTATTACCCTGATTGCGGCGTCGATTAGGGAATCGTGTGTGTTAATTGTGGTAAACAGAATGTAACTCGGTGCATGAAACGAATTTCTTCGTCGAACATACGCCGAATTTCAAGTGCCAATGTCTGCTATTTATAGTCAAAATTTTGCATTGCTTACGGACCGTAAGCCTCACAATGTTACGGTCCGTAAGGGTGCTTACGGTCCGTAAGACTCACAATGTTACGGTCCGTAAGGGTTGAAAATAGGTTATAGGGTAGCCACGGTTGGGACTAGCTTTGCTGACTTGACAGATTCTTAATTTCGAATTTTGACAGCGAGTAATTTTAGATAATCGTTAACTAGGGTATACCCCCCTTGAGTTTTAGGGGCCCTGATCCTGATTCCGATTGTTCTGAAAATTTTTAGGGTTTGTTCAGAATCACTTGGATTTCTCAATTAGGGTTTCCTATTGGCCAAATTAAAATAATAATGTAGGACTTTTGATGAGAGTTGTTACACAAACCAACCACCCAAGGATGGAATTGTCGAGCGAAAACACTTGACAACCTCCTAGAAGCAGCTTTTCTTACCACCAGACGTTTCTCCATCAATTAGGAATCTGATGCCGTCACTAAACACATTCCTTAAATTTTAGCCATTTGTTGAGTGTTTTTTTTTGGTGTCTAATCCGCATATATATCACCATTGCCCTTGATTTTCTTGACTGTATATCTCTTAAATATCAACATATACACGTGTGATTTAGTTTACGAAGATTTTTCAATGCCGAGAACCTCGATCAGAGAGTAAAAAAGGCGTAAGGTTCACAATGGTGTAAAATTAAAATGGGATATACCGGGCTAGGATTCGAGTTAAAGGAACAAGGGCCAAACCAACCACCCAAGAAAGGAATCGTCGAGCGAAAACACTTGACAACCTCCTAGAAGCAGCTTTTCTTGCCACCAGACCTTTCTCCATCAATTAGGAATCTGATGCCGTCACTAAACACATTCCTTAAATTGTAGCCATTTGTTGAGTGTTTTTTTTTGGTGTCTAATCCGCATATATATCACAATTGCCCTTGATTTTCTTGACTGTATATCTCTTAAATATCAACATATACACGTGTGATTTAGTTTACGAAAATTTTTCAATGCCGAGAACCTCTATCAGAGAGTAAAAAAGCAGTAAGGTTCACAATGGTGTAAAATTAAAATGGGATATCCAGGGCTAGGATTCGAGTTACCGGAACAAGGGCCAAACCAACCATCCAAGAATGGAATCGTCGAGCGAAAACACTTTACAACCTCCTACAAGCAGCTTTTCTTACCACCAGACCTTTCTCTATCAATTAAGAATCTGATGCCGTCACTAAACACATTCCATAAATTGTAGCCATTTGTTGAGTGTTTTTTTTGTTTCTAATCCGCATAGATATCACCATTGCCCTTGATTTTCTTGACTGTATATCTCTTAAATATCAACATATACATGTGTGATTTAGTTTACGAAGATTTTTCAATGCCGAGAACCTCGACCAGAGAGTAAAAAAGGCGTAAGGTCACAATGGTGTAAAATTAAAATGGGATATACCGGGCTAGGATTCGAGTTACAGGAATAAGGGCCAAACCAACCACCCAAGGATGGAATCGTCGAGCGAAAACACTTGACAACCTCCTAGAAACAGCTTTTCTTACCACCAGACGTTTCTCTATCAATTAGGAATCTGATGCCGTCACTAAACACATTCCTTAAATTGTAGCCATTTGTTGAGTGTTTTTTTTGGTGTCTAAGCCGCATATATATCACCATTGCCCTTGATTTTCTTGACTGTATATCTCTTAAATGTCAACATATACACGTGTGATTTAGTTTACGAAGATTTTTCAATGCCGAGAACCTCGATCAGAGAGTAAAAAAGGCGTAAGGTTCACAATGGTGTAAAATTAAAATGGGATATACCGGGCTAGGATTCGAGTTAAAGGAACAAGGGCCAAACCAACCACCCAAGAATGGAATCGTCGAGCGAAAACACTTGACAACCTCCTAGAAGCAGCTTTTCTTCCCACCGGACCTTTCTCCATCAATTAGGAATCTGATATCGTCACTAAACACATTCCTTAAATTGTAGCCATTTGTTGAGTGTTTTTTTTGGTGTCTAATCCGCATATATATCACAATTGCCCTTGATTTTCTTGACTGTATATCTCTTAAATATCAACATATACACGTGTAATTTAGTTTACGAAGATTTTTCAATGCCGAGAACCTCGATCAGAGAGTAAAAAATGTGTAAGGTTTACAATGGTGTAAAATTAAAATGGGATATACCGGGATAGGATTCGAGTTACAGGAACAAGGGCCAAACCAACCACCCAAAAATGGAATCGTCGAGCGAAAACACTTGACAACCTCCTAGAAGCAGCTTTTCTTGCCACCAGACCTTTCTCCATCAATTAGGAATCTGATGCCGTCACTAAACACATTCCATAAATTGTAGCCATTTGTTGAGTGTTTTTTTTTTTGTGTCTAATCAGCATATATATCACCATTGCCCTTGATTTTCTTGACTGTATATCTCTTAAATGTCAACATATACACGTGTGATTTAGTTTACGAAGATTTTTCAATGCACAGAACCTCGATCAGAGAGTAAAAAAGGCGTAAGGTTCACAATGGTGTAAAATTAAAATGGGATATACCGAGCTAGGATTCGAGTTAAAGGAACAAGGGCCAAACCAACCACCCAAGAATGGAATCGTCGAGCAAAAATACTTGATAACCTCTCCATCAATTAGGAATCTGATGCCGTCACTAAACACATTCCTTAAATTGTAGCCATTTGTTGAGTGTTTTTTTTTTGTGTCTAATCCGCATATATATCACAATTCCCTTGATTTTCTTGACTGTATATCGCTTAAATATCAACATATACACGTGTGATTTAGTTTACTAAAATTTTTCAATGCCGAGAACCTTTATCAGAGAGTAAAAAAGGCGTAAGGTTCACAATGGTGTAAAATTAAAATTGGATACACCAGGCTAGGATTCGAGTTACAGGAACAAGGGCCAAACCAGCCACCCAAGAGTGGAATTGCCAAGCGAAAACACTTTACAACCTCCTAGAAGCAGGTTTTCTTACCACCAGACCTTTCTCTATCACTTAGGAATCTGATGGCGTCACTAAACACATTCCTTAAATTGTAGCCATTTGTTCAGTGTTTTTTTTTTTGGTGTCTAATCCGCATATATATCACCATTGCCCTTGATTTTCTTGATTGTATATCTCTTAAATGTCAACATATACACGTGTGATTTAGTTTACAAAGATTTTTCAATGCCGAGAACCTCGACCAGAGAATAAAAAAGGCGTAAGGTCACAATGTTGTAAAATTAAAAGGGGATATACCGGGCTCGGATTCGAGTTACAGGAATAAGGGCCAAACCAACCACCCAAGGATGGAATCGTCGAGCGAAAACACTTGACAACCTCCTAGAAGCAGCTTTTCTTACCACCAGACCTTTTTCCATCAATTAGGAATCTGATGCCGTCACTAAACACATTCCTTAAATTGTAGCCATTTGTTGAGTGTTTTTTTTGGTGTCTAATCCGCATATATATCACCATTGCCCTTGATTTTCTTGACTGTATATCTCTTAAATTTCAACATATACACGTGTGATTTAGTTTACGTAGATTTTTTAATGCCGAGAACCTCGATCAGAGAGTAAAAAAGGCGTAAGGTTCACAATGGTGTAAAATTAAAATGGGATATACCGGGCTAGGATTGGAGTTACAGGAACAAGTGCCAAACCAACCACCCAAGAATGGAATCGTCGAGCGAAAACACTTTACAACCTCCTAGAAGCAGCTTTTCTTACCACCAGACCTTTCTCTATCAATTAGGAATCTGATGCCGTCACTAAACACATTCCTTAAATTGTAGCTATTTGTTGAGTGTTTTTTTTTTTGTGTCTAATCCGCATATGTATCACCATTGCCCTTGATTTTTTTGACTGTATATCTCCTAAAAGTCAACATATACACGTGTGATTTAGTTTACGAAGATTTTTCAATGCCGAGAACCTCGACCAAAGAGTAAAAAAGGCGTAAGGTCACAATGCTGTAAAATTAAAATGGGATATACCGGGCTAGGATTGGAGTTACAGGAACAAGGGCCAAACCAACCACCCAAGAATGGAATCGTCGAGCGAAAACACTTGACAACCTCCTAGAAGCAGCTTTTCTTACCACCAGACGTTTCTCTATAAATTAGGAATCTGATGCCGTCACTAAACACATTCCTTAAATTGTAGCCATTTGTTGAGTGTTTTTTTTTTGTTTCTACTCCGCATATATATCATCATTGCCCTTGATTTTCTTGATTGTATATCTCTTAAATGTCAACATATACACGTGTGATTTAGTTTACGAAGATTTTTCAATGCCGAGAACCTCGACCAGAGAGTAAAAACGGCGTAAGGTCACAATGGTGTAAAATTAAAATGGGATATACCGGGCTAGGATTGGAGTTACAGGAATAAGGGCCAAACCAACCACCCAATGATGGAATCGTCGAGCGAAAACACTTGACAACCTCCTAGAAGCAGCTTTTCTTACCACCAAACCATTCTCCATCAATTTGGAATCTGATGCCGTCACTAAACACATTCTTTAAATTGTAGCCATTTGTTGAGTGTTTTTTTTTGGTGTCTAATATGCATATATATCACCATTGCCCTTTATTTTCTTAACTGTATATCTCTTAAATGTCAACATATACACGTGTGATTTAGTTTACGAAGATTTTTCAATGCCGAGAACCTCGATCAGAGAGTAAAAAAGGCGTAAGGTTCACAATGTTGTAAAATTAAAATGGGATATACCGGGGCTAGGTTTGGAGTTACAGGAACAAGGGCCAAACCAACCACCCAAGAATGGAATCGTCGAGCGAAAACACTTTACAACCTCCTAGAAGCAGCTTTTCTTACCACCAGACCTTTCTCTATCAATTAGGAATCTGATGCCGTCACTAAACACATTCCTTAAATTGTAGCTATTTGTTGAGTGTTTTTTTTTTGGTGTCTAATCCGCATATATATCACCATTGCCCTTGATTTTATTGACTGTATATCTCTTAAAAGTCAGCATATACACGTGTGATTTAGTTTACGAAGATTTTTCATTGCCGAGAACCTCGATCAGAGAGTAAAAAAGGCGTAAGGTTCACAATGGTGTAAAATTAAAATGGTATATACCGGGCTAGGATTCGAGTTAAAGGAACAAGGGCCAAACCAACCACCCAAGAATGGAATTGTCGAGCGAAAACACTTGACAACCTCCTAGAAGCAGCTTTTCACGCCACCAGACCTTTCTCCATCAATTAGGAATCTGATGCCGTCACTAAACACATTCCTTAAATTGTAGCCATTTGTTGAGTGTTTTTTTTTTGGTGTCTACTCCGCATATATATCACCATTGCCCTTGATTTTCTTGATTGTATATCTCTTAAATGTCAACATATACACGTGTGATTTAGTTTACGAAAATTTTTCAATGCCGAGAACCTCTATCAGAGAGTAAAAAAGGCTTAAGGTTCACAATGGTGTAAAATTAAAATGGGATATCCCGGGCTAGGATTCGAGTTACAGGAACAAGGGCCAAACCAACCACCCAAGAATGGAATTGTCAAGCGAAAACACTTTACAACCTCCTAGAAGCAGCTTTTCATACCACTAGACGTTTCTCTATCAATTAGCAATCTGATGCCGTCACTAAACACATTCCTTAAATTGTAGCCATTTGTTGAGTGTTTTTTGTTTGGTGTCTACTCCGCATATATATCACCATTGCCCTTGATTTTCTGGATTGTATATCTCTTAAATGTCAACATATACACGTGTGATTTAGTTTACGAAGATTTTTCAATGCCGAGAACCTCGACTAGAGAGTAAAAAAGGCGTAAGGTCACAATGGTGTAAAATTAAAATGGGATATACCGGGCTAGGATTGGAGTTACTGGAATAAGGGCCAAACCAACCACCCAATGACGGAATCGTCGAGCGAAAACACTTGACAACCTCCTAGAAGCAGCTTTTCTTACCACCAGACCTTTCTCCATCAATTAGGAATCTGATGCCGTCACTAAACATATTCCTTAAATTGTAGCCATTTGTTGAGTGTTTTTTTTTTGGTGTCTAATATGCATATATATCACCATTGCCCTTGATTTTCTTGACTGTATATCTCTTAAATGTCAACATATACACGTGTGATTTAGTTTACGAAGATTTTTCAATGCCGAGAACCTCGATCAGAGAGTAAAAAAGGCGTAAGGTTCACAATGGTGTAAAATTAAAATGGGATATACCGGGCTAGGATTGGAGTTACAGGAACAAGGGCCAAATCAACCACCCAAGAATGGAATCGTCGAGCGAAAACACTTTACAACCTCCTAGAAGCAGCTTTTCTTACCACCAGACCTTTCTCTATCAATTAGGAATCTGATGCCGTCACTAAGCAAATTCCTTAAATTGTAGCTATTTGTTGAGTGTTTTTTTTTTGGTGTCTAATCCGCATATATATCACCATTGCCATTGATTTTCTTGACTGTATATCTCTTAAATGTCAGCAAATACACGTGTGATTTAGTTTACGTAGATTTTTTAATGCCGAGAATCTCGATCAGAGAGTAAAAAAGGCGTAAGGTTCACAATGGTGTAAAATTAAAATGAGATATACCGGGCTAGGATTCGAGTTAAAGGAACAAGGGACAAACCAACCACCCAAGAATGGAATCGTCGATCGAAAACACTTGACAACCTCCTAGAAGCAGCTTTTCTTTCCACTAGACCTTTCTCCATCAATTAGGAATCTGATGCCGTCACTAAACACATTCCTTAAATTGTAGCCATTTGTTGAGTGTTTTTTTTTGTGTCTAATCCGCATATATATCGCAATTGCCCTTGATTTTCTTGACTGTGTATCTCTTAAATATCAACATATACACGTGTGATTTAGTTTACGAAAATTTTTCAATGCCGAGAACCTCTATCAGAGAGTAAAAAAGGTGTAAGGTTCACAATGGTGTAAAATTAAAATGGGATATCCCGGGATAGGATTCGAGTTAAAGGAACAAGGGACAAACCAACCACCCAAGAATGGAATCGTCGATCGAAAACACTTGACAACCTCCTAGAAGCAGCTTTTCTTACCACCAGACCTTTCTCTATCAATTAGGAATCTGATGCCGTCACTAAACACATTCCTTAAATTGTAGCCTTTTGTTGAGTGTTTTTTTTTTTGTGTCTAATCCGCATATATATCACCATTGCCCTTGATTTTCTTGACTGTGTATCTCTTAAATGTCAACATATACACGTGTGATTTAGTTTACGAAGATTTTTCAATGCCGAGAACCTCGACCAGAGAGTAAAAATGGCGTAAGGTCACAATGGTGTAAAATTAAAATGGGATATACCGGGCTAGGATTCGTGTTACAGGAACATGGGCCAAACCAACCACCCAAGAATGGAATCGTCGAGCGAAAACACTTGACAACCTCCTAGAAGGAGCTTTTCTTGCCACCAGACCTTTCTCCGTCAATTAGGAATCTGATGCCGTCACTAAACACATTCCTTAAATTGTAGCCATTTGTTAAGTGTTTTTTTTTTGTGTCTAATCCGCATATATATCACCATTGCCCTTGATTTTCTTAACTGTATATCTCTTAAATGTCAACATATACACGTGTGATTTAGTTTACGAATATTTTTCAATGCCGATAACCTCGATCAGAGAGTAAAAAAGGCGTAAGGTTCACAATGGTGTAAAATTAAAATGGGATATACCCGGCTAGGATTCGAGTTACAGGAACAAGGGCCAAACCAACCACCCAAGAATGGAATCGTCGAGCAAAAACACTTGACAACCTCCTAGAACCAGCTTTTCTTCCACCAGACCTTTCTCCATCAATTAGGAATCTAATGCCGTCACTAAACGCATTCCTTAAATTGTAGCCATTTGTTGATTGTTTTTTTTTGTGTCTAATCTGCATATATATCACCATTGCTCTTGATTTTCTTAACTGTATATCTCTTAAATGTCAACATGTACACGTGTGATTTAGTTTACGAAGATTTTCAATGCCGAGAAACTCGATCAGAGAGTAAAAAAGGCGTAAGGTTTACAATGGTGTAAAATTAAAATGGGATTTACCGGGCTAGGATTCGAGTTACAGGAATAAGGGCCAAACCAACCACCCAAGTATGGAATCGTCGAGCGAAAACATTTGACAAGCTCCTAGAAGCAGCTTTTCTTGCCACCAGACCTTTCTCCATCAATTAGGAATCGGATGCCGTCACTAAACACATTCCTTAAGTTGTAGCCATTTGTTGAGTGTTTTTTTTTGGTTTCTAATCCGCATATATATCACCATTGCCCTTGATTTTCTTGAATGTATATCTCTTAAATATAATCATATACATGTGTGATTTAGTTTACGAAGATTTTTCAATGCAGAGAACCTCGACCAGAGAGTAAAAAAGGCGTAAGGTCACAATGGTGTAAAATTAAAATGGGATATACCGAGCTAGAATTCGAGTTACAGGAACAAGGGCCAAACCAACCACCCAAGGATGGAATCGTCGAGCGAAAACACTTGACAACCTCCTAGAAGCAGCTTTTCTTACCACCAGACATTTCTCCATCAATTAGGAATCTGATGCCGTCACTAAACACATTCCTTAAATTGTAGCCATTTGTTGAGTGTTTTTTTTTTGTGTCTAATCCGCATATATATCACCATTGCCCTTGATTTTCTTGGCTGTATATCTCTTAAATGTCAACATATACACGTGTGATTTAGTTCACGAAGATTTTTCAATGCCGAGAACCTTGATCAGAGAGTAAAACAAGCGTAAGGTTCACAATGGTGTAAAATTAAAATGGGATATACCGGGGTAGGATTCGAGTTACAGGAACAAGGGCCAAACGAATCACCCAAGAATGGAATCGTCGAGTGAAAACACTTGACAACCTCCGAGAAGCAGCTTTTTTTGCCACCAGACCTTTCTCCATCAATTAGGAATCTGATGCCGTCACTAAACACATTCCTTAAATTGTAGACATTTGTTGAGTGTTTTTTTTGGTGTCTAATCCGTATATATATCACCATTGCCCTTGATTTTCTTGACTGTATATATCTCTTAAATATTAACATATACACGTGTGATTTAGTTTACGAAGATTTTTCAATGCCGAAAACCTCTATCAGAGAGTAAAAAAGGCGTAAGGTTCAGAATGGTGTAAAATTAAAATGGGATATACCGGGCTATGATTCGAGTTAAAGGGACAAGGGCCAAACCAACCACATAAGAATGGAATCGTCGAGCGAAAACACTTGCCAACCTCCTAGAAGCAACTTTTCTTGCCACCAGATCTTTCTCCATCAATTAGGAATCTGATGCCGTCACTAAACACAATCCTTAAATTGTTGCCATTTTGTTAAGTGTTTTTTTTTTGTTTCTAATCCGCATATATATCACTATTTCCCATGATTTTCTTGACTGTATCTCTCTAAAACGTCAACATATACACGTGTGATTTAGTTTACGAAGATTTTTCAATGCCGAGAACCTCGATCAGAGAGTAAAAAAGGAGTAAGGTTCACAATGGTGTAAAATTAAAATGGGATATACCGGGCTAGGATTCGAGTTACAGGAACAAGGGCCAAACCACCCACCCAAGAATGGAATTGTCGAGCGAAAACACTTGACAACCTCCTAGAAGCAGCTTTTCTTGCCACCAGACCTTTCTTCATCAATTAGGAATCTGATGCCGTCACTAAACACACTCCTTAAATTGTAGCCATTTGTTGAGTGTTTTTTTTTTGTTTCTAATCCGCATATATATCACCATTGCCCTTAATTTTCTTGACTGTATATCTCTTAAATATCAACATGTACACGTGTGATTTAGTTTCCGAAGGTTTTTCAAAGCCGAGAACCTCGATCAGAGAGTAAAAAAGGTGTAAGGTTCACAATGGTGTAAAATTAAAATGGGATATACCGGGCTAGGATTCGAGTTACAGGAACAAGGGCCAAACCAACCACCCAGGAATGGAATCGTCGAGCGAAAACACTTTACAACCTCCTAGAAGCAGCTTTTCTTACCACCAGACCTTTCTCTGTCAATTTAGAATCTGATGTGGTCACTAAACACATTCCTTAAATTGTAGCCATTTGTTGAGTGTTTTTTTTGGTGTCTAATCCGCATATATATCATCATTGCCCTTGATTTTCTTGACTTTATATCTCTTAAATATCAACATATACACGTGTGATTTAGTTTACGAAGATTTTTCAATGCCGAGAACCTCGACCAGAGAGTAAAAAAGGCGTAAGGTTCACAATGGTGTAAAATTAAAATGGGATATACCGAGCTAGGATTCGAGTTACAGGAACAAGGGCCAAATTAACCACCTAAGGATGGAATCGTCGAGCGAAAACACTTGACAACCTCCTAGAAACAGCTTTTCTTACCACCAGACCTTTCTCCATCAATTAGGAATCTAATGCCGTCACTAAACACATTCGTTAAATTGTAGCCATTTGTTGAGTGTTTTTTTTTTGTGTCTAATCCGCATAAATGTCACCATTGCCCTTAATTTTCTTAACCGTATATCTCTTAAATATCAACATATACACGTGTGATTTAGTTTACGAAGATTTTTCAATGCCGAGAACCTCGATCAGAGAGTAAAAAAGGCGTAAGGTCACAATGGTGTAAAATTAAAATGGGATATACCGGGCTAGGATTCGAGTTACAGGAACATGGGCCAAACCAACCACCCAAGGATGGAATCGTCGAGCGAAAACACTTGACAACCTCCTAGAAGCAGCTTTTCTTACCACCAGACCTTTCTCTATCAATTAGGAATCTGATGCCTTCACTAAACACATTCCATAAATTGTAGCCATTTGTTGAGTGTTTTTTTTGTGTGTCTAATCCGCATATATATCACCATTGCCCATGATTTTCTTGACTGTATATCTCTTAAATGTCAACATATACACGTGTGATTTAGTTTACGAAGATTTTTCAATGCTGAAAACCTCTATCAGAGAGTAAAAAAGGCGTAAGGTTCACAATGGTGTAAAATTAAAATGGGATATACCGGGCTATGATTCGAGTTACAGGAACAAGGGCCAAACCAACCACATAAGAATGGAATCGTCGAGCGAAAACACTTGCCAACCTCCTAGAAGCAACTTTTCTTGCCACCAGACCTTTCTCCATCAATTAGGAATCTGATGCCGTCACTAAACACAATCCTTAAATTGTAGCCATTTTGTTAAGTGTTTTTTTTTGTTTCTAATCCGCATATATATCACTATTTCCCATGATTTTCTTGACTGTATCTCTCTAAAACGTCAACATATACACGTGTGATTTAGTTTACGAAGATTTTTCAATGCCGAGAACCTCGACCAGAGATTAAAAAAAGGAGTAAGGTTCACAATGGTGTAAATTTAAAATGGGATATACCGGGCTAGGATTCGAGTTACAGGAACAAGGGCCAAACCACCCACCCAAGAATGGAATTATCGAGCGAAAACACTTGACAACCTCCTAGAAGCAGCTTTTCTTGCCACCAGACCTTTCTTCATCAATTAGGAATCTGATGCCGTCACTAAACACACTCCTTAAATTGTAGCCATTTGTTGAGTGTTTTTTTTTTGTTTCTAATCCGCATATATATCACCATTGCCCTTAATTTTCTTGACTGTATATCTCTTAAATATCAACATATGCACGTGTGATTTAGTTTCCGAAGGTTTTTCAAAGTCGAGAACCTCGATCAGAGAGTAAAAAAGGTGTAAGGTTCACAATGGTGTAAAATTAAAATGGGATATACCGGGCTAGGATTCGAGTTACAGGAACAAGGGCCAAACCAACCACCCAGGAATGGAATCGTCGAGCGAAAACACTTGCCAACCTCCTAGAAGCAGCTTGTCTTGCCACCAGACCTTTCTCCATCAATTAGGAATCTGATGCCCTCACTAAACACATTCCTTAAATTGTTGCCGTTTTGTTAAGTGTTTTTTTTTATGTCTAATCCGCATATGTGTCACCATTGCCCTTAATTTTCTTAACTGTATATCTCTTAAATATCAACATATACACGTGTGATTTAGTTTACGAAGATTTTTCAATGCCGAGAATCTCGATCAGAGAGTAAAAAAGGCATAAGGTCACAATGGTGTAAAATTAAAATGGGATATACCGGGCTAGGATTCGAGTTACAGGAACAAGGGCCAAACCAACCACCCAAGGATGGAATTGTCGAGCGAAAACACTTGACAACCTCCTAGAAGCAGCTTTTCTTACCACCAGACCTTTCTCTATCAATTAGGAATCTGATGCTGTCACTAAACACATTCCATAAATTGTAGCCATTTGTTGAGTGTTTTTTTTTTGGTGTCTAATCCGCATATATATCACCATTTCCCTTGATTTTCTTGACTGTATATCTCTTAAATGTCAATATATACACGTGTGATTTAGTTTACGATGATTTTTCAATGCCGAGAACCTCGATCAGAGAGTAAAAAAGGCGTAAGGTTCACAATGGTGTAAAATTAAAATGGGATATACCGGGCTCGGATTCGAGGTACAGGAACAAGGGCCAAACCAACCACCAAAGAATGGAATCGTTGAGCGAAAACACTTGACAACCTCCTAGAAGCAGCTTTTCTTGCCACCAGACCTTTCTCCATCAATTAGGAATCTGATGCCGTCACTAAACACACTCCTTAAATTGTAGCCATTTGTTGAGTGTTTTTTTTGGTTTCTAATCCGCATAAATATCACCATTGCCCTTAATTTTCTTGACTGTATATCTCTTAAATATCAACATATACACGTGTGATTTAGTTTACGAAAATTTTTCAATGCCGAGAACCTCTATCAGAGAGTAAAAATGGCGTTAGGTTCACAATGGTGTAAAATTAAAATAGGATATCCCGGGCTAGGATTCGAGTTACAGAAACAAGGGCCAAACCAACCACCCAAGAATGGAATCGTCAAGCGAAAACACTTTACAACCTCCTAGAAGCAGCTTTTCTTACCACCAGACCTTTCTCTATCAAATAGGAATCTGATGCCGTCACTAAACACAATCCTTAAATTGTAGCCATTTGTTGAGTGTTTTTTTTTTGGTGTCTAATCCGCATATATATCACCATTGCCCTTGATTTTCTTGACTGTATATCTCTTAAATGTCAACATATACACGTGTGATTTAGTTTACGAAGATTTTTCAATGCCGAGAACCTCGACCAGAGAGTAAAAAAGGCGTAAGGTTCACAATGGTGTAAAATTAAAATGGGATATCCCGGGCTAGGATTCGAGTTAAAGGAACAAGGGCCAAACCAACCACACAAGAATGGAATCGTCGAGCGAAAACACTTGACAAACTCTTAGAAGCACCTTTTCTTGCCACCAGACCTTTCTCCATCAATTAGGAATCTGATGCCGTCACTAAACACTCTCCTTAAATTGTTGCCATTTGTTGAGTGTTTTTTTTTGGTTTCTAATCCGCATATATATCACCATTGCCCTTAATTTTCTTGACTGTATATCTCTTAAATGTCAACATATACACGTGTGATTTAGTTTACGAAGATTATTCAATGCCGAGAACCTCGATCAGAGAGTAAAAAAGGCGAAAGGTTCACAATGGTGTAAAATTATAATGGGATATACCGGGCTAGGATTCGAGTTAAAGGAACAAGGGACAAACGAACCACCCAAGAATGGAATCGTTGAGCGAAAACACTTGACAACCTCCTAGAAGCAGCTTTTCTTGCCACCAGACCTTTCTCCATCAATTAGGAATCTGATGCCGTCACTAAACACACTCCTTAAATTGTAGCCATTTGTTGAGTGTTTTTTTTGGTTTCTAATCCGCATATATATCACCATTGCCCTTAATTTTCTTGACTGTATATCTCTTAAATATCAACATATACACGTGTGATTTAGTTTACGAAAATTTTTCAATGCCGAGAACCTCTATCAGAGAGTAAAAACGGCGTTAGGTTCACAATGGTGTAAAATTAAAATAGGATATCCCGGGCTAGGATTCGAGTTACAGAAACAAGGGCCAAACCAACCACCCAAGAATGGAATCGTCGAGCGAAAACACTTTACAACCTCCTAGAAGCAGCTTTTCTTACCACCAGACCTTTCTCTATCAAATAGGAATCTGATGCCGTCACTAAACACAATCCTTAAATTGTAGCCATTTGTTGAGTGTTTTTTTTTTGGTGTCTAATCCGCATATATATCACCATTGCCCTTGATTTTCTTGACTGTATATCTCTTAAATGTCAACATATACACGTGTGATTTAGTTTACGAAGATTTTTCAATGCCAAGAACCTCCACCAGAGAGTAAAAAAGGCGTAAGGTTCACAATGGTGTAAAATTAAAATGGGATATCCCGGGCTAGGATTCGAGTTAAAGGAACAAGGGCCAAACCAACCACACAAGAATGGAATCGTCGAGCGAAAACACTTGACAAACTCTTAGAAGCACCTTTTCTTGCCACCAGACCTTTCTCCATCAATTAGGAATCTGATGCCGTCACTAAACACATTCCTTAAATTGTAGCCATTTGTTGGGTGTTTTTTTTTTGGTGTCTAATCCGCATATATATCACCATTGCCTTTGATTTTCTTAACTGTATATCTCTTAAATATCAACATATACACTTGTGATTTAGTTTACGAAGATTTTTCAATGCCGAGAACCTCGATCAGAGAGTCAAAAAGGAGTAAGGTTTACAATGGTGTAAAATTAAAATGGGATATACCGGGCTAGGATTCGAGTTACAGGAATAAGGGCCAAACCAACCACTCATGAATGGAATCGTCGAGCGAAAACACTTGACATCCTCCTAGAAGTAGCTTTTCTTGCCACCAGACCTTTCTCCATCAATTAGGAATCTGATGCCGTCACTAAACCCATTCCTTAAATTGTAGCCATTTGTTGAGTGTTTTTTTTTGGTGTCTAATCCGCATATATATCATCATTGCCCTTGATTTTCTTGACTTTATATCTCTTAAATATCAACATATACACGTGTGATTTAGTTTACGAATATTTTTCAATGCCGAGAACCTCGACCAGAGAGTAAAAAAGGCGTAAGGTTCACAATGGTGTAAAATTAAAATGGGATATACCGAGCTAGGATTCGAGTTACAGGAACAAGGGCCAAACCAACCACCTAAGGATGGAATCGTCGAGCGAAAACACTTGACAACCTCCTAGAAACAGCTTTTCTTACCACCAGACATTTCTCCATCAATTAGGAATCTAATGCCGTCACTAAACACATTCCTTAAATTATAGCCATTTGTTAAGTGTTTTTTTGGTGTCTAATCCGCATATATATCATCATTGCGCTTGATTTTCTTGACTGTATATCTCTTAAATGTCAACATATACACGTGTGATTTAGTTTACGAAGATTTTTAAATGCCGAGAACCTCCATCAGAGAGTAAAAAAGGCGTATGGTTCACAATGGTGTAAAATTAAAATGGGATATACCGGGCTAGGATTCGAGTTACAGGAACAAGGGCCAAACCAACCACCCAAGAATGGAATCGTCGTGCGAAAACACTTGACAACCTCTTAGAAGCAGCTTTCCTTGCCACCAGACCATTCTCCATCAATTAGGAATCTGATGCCGTCACTAAACATAGTCCTTAAATTGTAGCCATTTGTTGAGTATTTTTTTTTTGGTTTCTAATCCGCATATATATCACCATTGCCCTTAATTTTCTTGACTGTATATCTCTTAAATGTCAACATATACACGTGTGATTTAGTTTACGAAGATTTTTCAATGCCGAGAACCTCGATCAGAGAGTAAAAAAGGCGTAAGATTCACAATGGTGTAAAATTAAAATGGGATATACCGGGCTAGGATTCGAGTTACAGGAACAAGGGCCAAACCAACCACACAAGAATGGAATCGTCGAGCGAAAACACTTGACAAACTCCTAGAAGCACCTTTTCTTGCCACTAGACCTTTCTCCATCAATTAGGAATCTGATGCCGTCACTAAACACATTCCTTAAATTGTAGCCATTTGTTGAGCGTTTTTTTTTGGTGTCTAATCCGCATATATATCACCATTGCCCTTGATTTTCTTAACTGTATATCTCTTAAATATCAACATATACACGTGTGATTTAGTTTACGAAGATTTTTCAATGCCGAGAACCTCGATCAGAGAGTCAAAAAGGCGTAAGGTTTACAATGGTGTAAAATTAAAATGGGATATACCGGGCTAGGATTCGAGTTACAGGAATAAGGGCCAAACCAACCACCCATGAATGGAATCGTCGAGCGAAAACACTTGACATCCTCCTAGAAGTAGCTTTTCTTGCCACCAGACCTTTCTCCATCAATTAGGAATCTGATGCCGTCACTAAACACATTCCTTAAATTGTATCCATTTGTTGAGTGTTTTTTTTTTGGTGTCTAATCCGCATATATATCATCATTGCCCTTGATTTTCTTGACTTTATATCTCTTAAATATCAACATATACACGTGTGATTTAGTTTACGAATATTTTTCAATGCCGAGAACCTCGACCAGAGAGTAAAAAAGGCGTAAGGTTCACAATGGTGTAAAATTAAAATGGGATATACCGAGCTAGGATTCGAGTTACAGGAACAAGGGCCAAACCAACCACCTAAGGATGGAATCGTCGAGCGAAAACACTTGACAACCTCCTAGAAACAGCTTTTCTTACCACTAGACATTTCTCCATCAATTAGGAATCTAATGCCGTCACTAAACACATTCCTTAAATTGTAGCCATTTGTTAAGTGTTTTTTTTTTTGTGTCTAATCCGCATATATATCATCATTGCGCTTGATTTTCTTGACTGTATATCTCTTAAATGTCAACATATACACGTGTGATTTAGTTTACGAAGATTTTTAAATGCCGAGAACCTCCATCAGAGAGTAAAAAAAGGCGTAAGGTTCACAATGGTGTAAAATTAAAATGGGATATACCGGGGGCTAGGATTCGAGTTTCAGGAACAAGGGCCAAACCAACCACCCAAGAATGGAATCGTCGAGCGAAAACACTTGACAACCTCCTAGAAGCAGCTTTTCTTGCCATCAGACCATTCTCCATCAATTAGGAATCTGATGCCGTCACTAAACATAGTCCTTAAATTGTAGCCATTTGTTGAGTGTTTTTTTTTTTTTTTGGTTTCTAATCCGCATATATATCACCATTGCCCTTAATTTTCTTGACTGTATATCTCTTAAATATCAACAAATACACGTGTGATTTAGTTTACGAAAATTTTTCAATGCCGAGAACCTCTATCAGAGAGTAAAAATGGCGTAAGGTTGACAATGGTGTAAAATTTAAATGGGATATCCCGGGCTAGGATTCGAGTTACAGGAACAAGGGCCAAACCAACCACCCAAGAATGAAATCGTCGAGCGAAAACACTTTACAACCTCCTAGAAGCAGCTTTTCTTACCACCATACCTTTCTCTGTCAATTAGGAATCTGATGCCGTCACTAAACACATTCCTTAAATTGTAGCCATTTGTTGAGTGATTTTTTTTTTGTGTCTAATCCGCATATATATCACCATTGCCCTTGATTTTCTTGACTGTATATCTCTTAAATGTCAACATATACACGTGTGATTTAGTTTACGAAGATTTTTCAATGCCGAGAACCTCGACCAAATGGTAAAAAAGGCGTAAGGTTCACAATGGTGTAAAATTAAAATTGGATATCCCGGGCTAGGATTCGAGTTACAGGAACAAGGGCCAAATCAACCACACAAGAATGGAATCGTCGAGCGAAAACACTTGACAACCTCCTAGAAGCAGTTTTTGTTGCCACCAGACCTTTCTCCATCAATTAGGAATCTGATGCCGTCACTAAACATATTCCTTAAATTGTAGCCATTTGTTGAGTGTTTTTTTTTTGTGTCAAATCCCCATATATATCACCATTGCCCAAGATTTTCTTAACTGTATATCTCTTAAATATCAACATATACACGTGTGATTTAGTTTACGAAGATTTTTCAATGCCGAGAACCTCGATCACAGAGTAAAAAAGGCGTAAGGTTTACAATGGTGTAAAATTAAAATGGGATATACCGGGCAAGGATTCGAGTTACAAGAACAAGGGCCAAACCAACCACCCAAGAATGGAATCGTCGAGCGAAAACACTTGACAACCTCCTAGAAGCAGCTTTTCTTGCCACCGGAGCTTTCTCCATCAATTAGGAATCTGATGCCGTCACTAAACACATTCCTTAAATTGTAGCCATTTGTTGAGTGCTTTTTTTTTGTGTGTAATCCGCATATATATCATCATTGCCCTTGATTTTCTTGACTTTATATCTCTTAAATATCAACATATACACGTGTGATTTAGTTTACGAAGATTTTTCAATGCCGAGAACCTCGACCAGAGAGTAAAAAAGGCGTAAGGTTCACAATGGTGTAAAATTTAAATGGGATATACCGAGCTAGGATTCGAGTTACAGGAACAAGGGCCAAACCAACCACCTAAGGATGGAATCCTCGAGCGAAAACACTTGACAACCTCCTAGAAACAGCTTTTCTTACCACCAGACATTTCTCCATCAATTAGGAATCTAATGCCGTCACTAAACACATTCCTTAAATTGTAGCCATTTGTTAAGTGTTTTTTTTTGTGTCTAATCCGCATGTATATCATCATTGCGCTTGATTTTCTTGACTGTATATCTCTTAAATGTCAACATATACACGTGTGATTTAGTTTACGAAGATTTTTAAATGCCGAGAACCTCCATCAGAGAGTAAAAAAATACGTAAGGTTCACAATGGTGTAAAATTAAAATGGGATATACCGGGCTAGGATTCGAGTTACAGGAACAAGGGCCAAACCAACCACCCAAGAATGGAATCGTCGAGCGAAAACACTTGACAACCTCCTAGAAGCAGCTTTTCTTGCCACCAGACCATTCTCCATCAATTAGGAATCTGATGCCGTCACTAAACATAGTCCTTAAATTGTAGCCATTTGTTGAGTGTTTTTTTTTTTGGTTTCTAATCCGCATATATATCACCATTGCCCTTAATTTTCTTGACTGTATATCTCTTAAATATCAACAAATACACGTGTGATTTAGTTTACGAAAATTTTTCAATGCCGAGAACCTCTATCAGAGAGTAAAAATGGCGTAAGGTTCACAATGGTGTAAAATTAAAATGGGATATCCCGGGCTAGGATTCGAGTTACAGGAACAAGGGCCAAACCAACCACCCAAGAATGTAATCGTCGAGTGAAAACACTTTACAACCTCCTAGAAGCAGCTTTTCTTACGACCATACCTTTCTCTGTCAATTAGGAATCTGATGCCGTCGCTAAACACATTCCTTAAATTGTAGCCATTTGTTGAGTGTTTTTTTTGTGTCTAATCCGCATATATATCACCATTGCCCTTGATTTTCTTGACTGTATATCTCTTAAATGTCAACATATACACGTGTGATTTAGTTTACGAAGATTTTTCAATGCCGAGAACCTCGACCAAATGGTAAAAAAGGCGTAAGGTTCACAATGGTGGAAAATTAAAATTGGATATCCCGGGCTAGGATTCGAGTTACAGGAACAAGGGCCAAACCAACCACACAAGAATGGAATCGTCGAGCGAAAACACTTGACAACCTCCTAGAAGCAGCTTTTCTTGCCACCAGACCTTTCTCCATCAATTAGGAATCTGATGCCGTCACTAAACACATTCCTTAAATTGTAGCCATTTGTTGAGTGTTTTTTTTTGGTGTCTAATCCGCATATATATCACCATTGCCCAAGATTTTCTTAACTGTATATCTCTTAAATATCAACATATACACGTGTGATTTAGTTTACGAAGATTTTTCAATGCCGAGAACCTCGATCAGAGAGTAAAAAAGGCGTAAGGTTTACAATGGTGTAAAATTAAAATGGGATATACCGGGCAACGATTCGAGTTACAAGAACAAGGGCCAAACCAACCACCCAAGAATGGAATCGTCGAGCGAAAACACTTGACAACCTTCTAGAAGCAGCTTTTCTTGCCACCGGAGCTTTCTCCATCAATTAGGTATCTGATGCCGTCACTAAACACATTCCTTAAATTGTAGCCATTTGTTGAGTGTTTTTTTTTGGTGTCTAATCCGCATATATATCATCATTGCCCTTGATTTTCTTGACTTTATATCTCTTAAATATCAACATATACACGTGTGATTTAGTTTACGAAAAATTTTCAATGCCGAGAACCTCCACCAGAGAGTAAAAAAGGCGTAAGGTTCACAATGGTGTAAAATTAAAATGGGATATCCCGAGCTAGGATTCGAGTTACAGGAACAAAGGCCAAACCAACCACCCAAGAATGGAATCGTCGAGCGAAAACACTTTACAACCTCCTAGTAGCAGCTTTTCTTACCACCAGACCTTTCTCTATCAACTAGGAATCTGATGCCGTCACTAAACACATTCCTTAAATTGTAGCCATTTGTTGAGTGTTTTTTTTTGGTGTCTAATCCGCATATATATCACCATTGCCCTTGATTTTCTTGACTGTATATCTCTTAAATGTCAACATATACACGTGTGATTTAGTTTACGAAGATTTTTCAATGCCGAGAACCTCCACCAGAGAGTAAAAAAGGCGTAAGGTTCACAATGGTGTAAAGTTAAAATGGGATATCCCGGGCTAGGATTCGAGTTACAGGAACAAGGTCCAAACCAACCACACAAGAATGGAATCATCGAGCTAAAACACTTGACAACCTCCTTGAAGCAGCTTTTCTTGCCACCAGACCTTTCTCCATCAATTAGGAATCTGATGCCGTCACTAAACACATTCCTTAAATTGTAGCCATTTGTTGAGTGTTTTTTTTGTGTCTAATCCGCATATATATCACCATCGCCCTTGATTTTCTTAACTGTATATCTCTTAAATATCAACATATACACGTGTGATTTAGTTTACGAAGATTTTTCAATGCCGAGAACCTCAATCAGAGAGTAAAAAAGGGGTAAGGTTTACAATGGTGTAAAATTAAAATGGGAT
The DNA here is from genome assembly GCA_030545235.1 of Helianthus tuberosus. Classification (NCBI taxonomy): domain Eukaryota; kingdom Viridiplantae; phylum Streptophyta; class Magnoliopsida; order Asterales; family Asteraceae; genus Helianthus; species Helianthus tuberosus. The sequence goes on from CM060385.1 coordinate 23,615,255, forward strand.
ATACCGGGCTAGGATTCGAGTTACAGGAATAAGGGCCAAACCAACCACCCAAGAATGGAATCGTCGAGCGAAAACACTTGACATCCTCCTAGAAGCAGCTTTTCTTGCCACCAGACCTTTCTCCATCAATTAGGAATATGATGCCGTCACTAAGCACACTCCTTAAATTGTAGCCATTTGTTGAGTATTTTTTTTTTGGTTTCTAGTCCGCATATATATCACTATTGCTCTTAATTTTCTTGACTGTATATCTCTTAAATGTCAACAAATACACGTGTCATTTAGTTTACGAAAAATTTTCAATGCCGAGAACCTCTATCAGAGAGTAAAAAGGCGTAAGGTTCACAATGGTGTAAAATTAAAATGGGATATCCCGAGCTAGGATTCGAGTTACAGGAACAAAGGCCAAACCAACCACCCAAGAATGGAATCGTCGAGCGAAAACACTTTACAACCTCCTAGTAGCAGCTTTTCTTACCACCAGACCTTTCTCTATCAACCAGGAATCTGATGCCGTCACTAAACACAATCCTTAAATTGTAGCCATTTGTTGAGTGTTTTTTTTGGTGTCTAATCCGCATATATATCACCATTGCCCTTGATTTTCTTGACTGTATATCTCTTAAATGTCAACATATACACGTGTGATTTAGTTTACGAAGATTTTTCAATGCCGAGAACCTCCACCAGAGAGTAAAAAAGGCGTAAGGTTCACAATGGTGTAAAGTTAAAATGGGATATCTCGGGCTAGGATTCGAGTTACAGGAACAAGGTCCAAACCAACCACACAAGAATGGAATCATCGAGCTAAAACACTTGACAACCTCCTTGAAGCAGCTTTTCTTGCCACCAGACCTTTCTCCATCAATTAGGAATCTGATGCCGTCACTAAACACATTCCTTAAATTGTAGCCATTTGTTGAGTGTTTTTTTTGTGTCTAATCCGCATATATATCACCATTGCATTTGATTTTCTTAACTGTATATCTCTTAAATATCAACATATACACGTGTGATTTAGTTTACGAAGATTTTTCAATGCCGAGAACCTCAATCAGAGAGTAAAAAAGGGGTAAGGTTTACAATGGTGTAAAATTAAAATGGGATATACCGGGCTAGGATTCGAGTTACAGGAATAAGGGCCAAACCAACCACCCAAGAATGGAATCGTCGAGCGAAAACACGTGACATCCTCCTAGAAGCAGCTTTTCTTGCCACCAGACCTTTCTCCATCAATTAGGAATCTGATGCCGTCACTAAACACACACCTTAAATTGTAGCCATTTGTTGAGTATTTTTTTTTTTGGTTTCTAGTCCGCATATATATCACTATTGCCCTTAATTTTCTTGACTGTATATCTCTTAAATGTCAACAAATACACGTGTCATTTAGTTTACGAAAAATTTTTAATGCCGAGAACCTCTATCAGAGAGTAAAAAGGCGTAAGGTTCACAATGGTGTAAAATTAAAATGGGATATCCCGAGCTAGGATTCGAGTTACAGGAACAAAGGCCAAACCAACCACCCAAGAATGGAATCGTCGAGCGAAAACACTTAACAACCTCCTAGTAGCAGCTTTTCTTACCACCAGACCTTTCTCTATCAACTAGGAATCTGATGCCGTCACTAAACACAATCCTTAAATTGTAGCCATTTGTTGAGTGTTTTTTTTTGGTGTCTAATCCGCATATATATCACCATTGCCCTTGATTTTCTTGACTGTATATCTCTTAAATGTCAACATATACACGTGTGATTTAGTTTACGAAGATTTTTCAATGCCGAGAACCTCCACCAGAGAGTAAAAAAGGCGTAAGGTTCACAATGGTGTAAAGTTAAAATGGGATATCCCGGGCTAGGATTCGAGTTACAGGAACAAGGTCCAAACCAACCACACAAGAATGGAATCATCGAGCGAAAACACTTGACAACCTCCTTGAAGCAGCTTTTCTTGCTACCAGACCTTTCTCCATCAATTAGGAATCTGATGCCGTCACTAAACACATTCCTTAAATTGTAGCCATTTGTTGAGTGTTTTTTTTTGGTGTCTAATCCGCATATATATCATCATTGCCCTTGATTTTCTTGACTTTATATCTCTTAAATATCAACATATACACGTGTGATTTAGTTTACGAAGATTTCTCAATGCCGAGAACCTCGACCAGAGAGTAAAAAAGGCGTAAGGTTCACAATGGTGTAAAATTAAAATGGGATATATCGAGCTAGGATTCGAGTTACAGGAACAAGGGCCAAACCAACCACCTAAGGATGGAATCGTCGAGCGAAAACACTTGACAACCTCCTAGAAACAGCTTTTCTTACCACCAGACATTTCTCCATCAATTAGGAATCTAATGCCGTCACTAAACACATTCCTTAAATTGTAGTCATTTGTTAAGTGTTTTTTTTTTTTTTGTGTCTAATCCGCATATATATCATCATTGCCCTTGATTTTCTTGACTGTATATCTCTTAAATGTCAACATATACACGTGTGATTTAGTTTACGAAGATTTTTAAATGCCGAGAACCTCCATCAGAGAGTAAAAAAAGGCGTAAGGTTCACAATGGTGTAAAATTAAAATGGGATATACCGGGCTAGGATTCGAGTTACAGGAACAAGGGCCAAACCAACCACCCAAGAATGGAATCGTCGAGCGAAAACACTTGACAACCACCTAGAAGCAGCTTTTCTTGCCACCAAACCTTTCTCCATCAATTAGGAATCTGATCCCGTCACTAAACACACTCCTTAAATTGTAGCCATTTGTTGAGTGTTTTTTTTTGTTTCTAATCCGCATATATATCACCATTGCCCTTAATTTTCTTGACTGTATATCTCTTAAATGTCAACATATACACGTGTGATTTAGTTTACGAAGATTTTTCAATGCCGAGAACCTCGATCAGAGAGTAAAAAAGGCGTAAGGTTCACAATGGTGTAAAATTAAATTGGGATATACCGGGCTAGGATTCGAGTTAAAGGAACAAGGGCCAAACCAACCACCCAAGAATGGAATCGTCGAGCGAAAACACTTGACAACCTCCTAGAATCAGCTTTTCTTGCAACCAGACCTTTCTCCATCAATTAGGAATCTGATGCCGTCACTAAACACACTCCTTAAATTGTAGCCATTTGTTGAGTGTTTTTTTTTTGTTTCTAATCCGCATATATATCACCATTGCCCTTAATTTTCTTGACTGTATATCTCTTAAATATAAACATATATACGTGTGATTTAGTTTACGAAAATTTTTCAATGCAGAGAACCTCTATCAGAGAGTAAAAATGGCGTAAGGTTCACAATGGTGTAAAATTAAAATGGGATATCCTGGGCTAGGATTCGAGTTACAGGAACAAGGGCCAAACCAACCACACAAGAATGGAATCGTCGAGCGAAAACACTTGACAACCTCCTAGAAGCAGATTTTCTTGCCACCAGACCTTTCTCCGTCAATTAGGAATCTGATGCCGTCACTAAACACATTCCTTAAATTGTAGCCATTTGTTGAGTGTTTTTTTTTGTGTCTAATCCGCATATATATCACCATTGCCCTTGATTTTCTTAACTGTATATCTCTTAAATATCAACATATACACGTGTGATTTAGTTTACGAAGATTTTTCAATGCCAAAAACCTCGATCAGAGAGTAAAAAAGGCGTAAGGTTTACAATGGTGTAAAATTAAAATGGGATATACCGGGCAAGGATTCGAGTTACAAAAACAAGGGCCAAACCAACCACCCAAGAATGGAATCGTCGAGCGAAAACATTTGACAACCTCCTAGAAGCAGCTTTTCTTGCCACCAGAGCTTTCTCCATCAATTAGGAACCTGATGCCGTCACTAAACACATTCCTTAAATTGTAGCCATTTGTTGAGTGTTTTTTTGGTGTCTAATCCGCATATATATCATCATTGCCCTTGATTTTCTTGACTTTATATCTCTTAAATATGAACATATACACGTGTGATTTAGTTTACGAAGATTTTTCAATGCCGAGAACCTCCACCAGAGAGTAAAAAAGGCGTAAGGTTCACAATGGTGTAAAGTTAAAATGGGATATCCCGGGCTAGGATTCGAGTTACAGGAACAAGGTCCAAACCAACCACACAAGAATGGAATCATCGAGCGAAAACACTTGACAACCTCCTTGAAGCAGCTTTTCTTGCTACCAGACCTTTCTCCATCAATTAGGAATCTGATGCCGTCACTAAACACAGTCCTTAAATTGTAGCCATTTGTTGAGTGTTTTTTTTTTGTTTCTAATCCGCATATATATCACCATTGCCCTTAATTTTCTTGACTGTATATCTCTTAAATATCAACAAATATACGTGTGATTTAGTTTACGAAAATTTTTCAATGCAGAGAACCTCTATCAGAGAGTAAAAATGGCGTAAGGTTCACAATGGTGTAAAATTAAAATGGGATATCCTGGGCTAGGATTCGAGTTACAGGAACAAGGGCCAAACCAAACACCCAAGAATGGAATCGTCGAGCGAAAACACTTTACAACCTTCTAGAAGCAGCTTTTCTTACCACCAGACCTTTCTCTGTCAATTAGTAATCTGATGCCGTCACTAAACACATTCCTTAAATTATAGCCATTTGTTGAGTGATTTTTTTTTGGTGTCTAATCCGCATATATATCACCATTGCCCTTGATTTTCTTGACTGTATATCTCTTAAATGTCAACATATACACGTGTGATTTAGTTTACGAAGATTTTTCAATGCTGAGAACCTCGACCAGAGAGTAAAAAAGGCGTAAGGTTCACAATGGTGTAAAATTAAAATGGGATATCCCGGGCTAGGATTCGAGTTACAGGAACAAGGGCCAAACCAACCACACAAGAATGGAATCGTCGAGCGAAAACACTTGACAACCTCCTAGAAGCAGATTTTCTTGCCACCAGACCTTTCTCCGTCAATTAGGAATCTGATGCCGTCACTAAACACGTTCCTTAAATTGTAGCCATTTGTTGAGTGTTTTTTTTGTGTGTCTAATCCGCATATATATCACCATTGCCCTTGATTTTCTTAACTGTATATCTCTTAAATATCAATATATACACGTGTGATTTAGTTTACGAAGATTTTTCAATGCCAAAAACCTCGATCAGAGAGTAAAAAAGGCGTAAGGTTTACAATGGTGTAAAATTAAAATGGGATATACCGGGCAAGGATTCGAGTTACAAGAACAAGGTCCAAACCAACCACCCAAGAATGGAATCGTCGAGCGAAAACATTTGACAACCTCCTAGAAGCAGCTTTTCTTGCCACCAGAGCTTTCTCCATCAATTAGGAATCTGATGCCGTCACTAAACACATTCCTTAAATTGTAGCCATTTGTTGAGTGTTTTTTTGGTGTCTAATCCGCATATATATCATCATTGCCCATGATTTTCTTGACTTTATATCTCTTAAATATCAACATATACACGTGTGATTTAGTTTACGAAGATTTTTCAATGCCGAGAACCTCGACCAGAGAGTAAAAAAGGCGTAAGGTTCACAATGGTGTAAAATTAAAATGGGATATACCGAGCTAGGATTCGAGTTACAGGAACAAGGGCCAAACCAACCACCTAAGGATGGAATCGTCGAGCGAAAACACTTGACAACCTCCTAGAAACAGCTTTTCTTACCACCAGACCTTTCTCCATCAATTAGGAATCTAATGCCGTCACTAAACACATTCTTTAAATTGTAGCCATTTGATATGTGTTTTTTTTTTGTGTCTAATCCGCATATATATCATCATTGCCCTTGATTTTCTTGACTGTATATCTCTTAAATATCAACATATACACGTGTGATTTAGCTTACGAAGATTTTTAAATGCCGAGAACCTCTATCAGAGAGTAAAAAAGGCGTAAGGTTAACAATGGTGTAAAATTAAAATGGGATATACCGGGCTAGGATTCGAGTTACAGGAACAAGGGCCAAACCAACCACCCAAGAATGGAATCGTCGAGTGAAAACACTTTACAACCTCCTAGTAGCAGCTTTTCTTACCACCAGACCTTTCTCTATCAACTAGGAATCTGATGCCGTCACTAAACACAATCCTTAAATTGTAGCCATTTGTTGAGTGTTTTTTTTTTGTGTCTAATCCGCATATATATCACCATTGCCCTTGATTTTCTTAACTGTATATCTCTTAAATGTCAACAAATACACGTGTGATTTAGTTTACGAAAATTTTTCAATGACGAGAACCTCTATCAGGGAGTAAAAACGGCGTAAGGTTCACAATGGTGTAAAATTAAAATGGGATATCCCGAGCTAGGATTCGAGTTACAGGAACAAGGGCCAAACCAACCACCCAAGAATGGAATCGTCGAGCGAAAACACTTTACAACCTCCTAGTAGCAGCTTTTCTTACCACCAGACCTTTCCCTATCAACTAGGAATCTGATGCCGTCACTAAACACAGTCCTTAAATTGTAGCCATTTGTTGAGTGTTTTTTTTTTGGTGTCTAATCCGCATATATATCACCATTGCCCTTGATTTTCTTGACTGTATATCTCTTAAATATCAACAAATATACGTGTGATTTAGTTAACGAAAATTTTTCAATGCCGAGAACCTCTATCAGAGAGTAAAAATGGCGTAAGGTTCACAATGGTGTAAAATTAAAATGGGATATCCTGGGCTAGGATTCGAGTTACAGGAACAAGGGCCAAACCAAACACCCAAGAATGGAATCGTCGAGCGAAAACACTTTACAACCTCCTAGAAGCGGCTTTTCTTACCACTAGACCTTTCTCTGTCAATTAGGAATCTGATGCCGTCACTAAACACATTCCTTAAATTATAGCCATTTGTTGAGTGTTTTTTTTTGGTGTCTAATCTGCATATATATCACCATTGCCCTTGATTTTCTTGACTGTATATCTCTTAAATGTCAACATATACACGTGTGATTTAGTTTACGAAGATTTTTCAATGCCGAGAACCTCGACCAGAGAGTAAAAAAGGCGTAAGGTTCACAATGGTGTAAAATTAAAATGGGATATCCCGGGCTAGGATTCGAGTTACAGGAACAAGGGCCAAACCAACCACACAAGAATGGAATCGTCGAGCGAAAACACTTGACAACCTCCTAGAAGCAGATTTTCTTGCCACCAGACCTTTCTCCGTCAATTAGGAATCTGATGCCGTCACTAAACACATTCCTTAAATTGTAGCCATTTGTTGAGTGTTTTTTTTTTTTGTGTCTAATCCGCATATATATCACCATTGCCCTTGATTTTCTTAACTGTATATCTCTTAAATATCAACATATACACGTGTGATTTAGTTTACGAAGATTTTTCAATGCCAAGAACCTCGATCAGAGAGTAAAAAAGGCGTAAGGTTTACAATGGTGTAAAATTAAAATGGGATATACCGGGCAAGGATTCGAGTTACAAGAACAAGGGCCAAACCAACCACCCAAGAATGGAATCGTCGAGCGAAAACATTTGACAACCTCCTAGAAGCAGCTTTTCTTGCCACCAGAGCTTTCTCCATCAATTAGGAATCTGATGCCGTCACTAAACACATTCCTTAAATTGTAGCCATTTGTTGAGTGTTTTTTTGGTGTCTAATCCGCATATATATCATCATTGCCCTTGATTTTCTTGACTTTATATCTCTTAAATATCAACATATACACGTGTGATTTAGTTTACGAAGATTTTTCAATGCCGAGAACCTCGACCAGAGAGTAAAAAAGGCGTAAGGTTCACAATGGTGTTAAATTAAAATGGGATATACCGAGCTAGGATTCGAGTTACAGGAACAAGGGCCAAACCAACCACCTAAGGATGGAATCGTCGAGCGAAAACACTTGACAACCTCCTAGAAACAGCTTTTCTTACCACCAGACCTTTCTCCATCAATTAGGAATCTAATGCCGTCACTAAACACATTCTTTAAATTGTAGCCATTTGATATGTGTTTTTTTTTTGTGTCTAATCCGCATATATATCATCATTGCCCTTGATTTTCTTGACTGTATATCTCTTAAATGTCAACATATACACGTGTGATTTAGCTTACGAAGATTTTTAAATGCCGAGAACCTCTATCAGAGAGTAAAAAAGGCGTAAGGTTAACAATGGTGTAAAATTAAAATGGGATATACCGGGCTAGGATTCGAGTTACAGGAACAAGGGCCAAACCAACCACCCAAGAATGGAATCGTCGAGTGAAAACACTTTACAACCTCCTAGTAGCAGCTTTTCTTACCACCAGACCTTTCTCTATCAACTAGGAATCTGATGCCGTCACTAAACACAATCCTTAAATTGTAGCCATTTGTTGAGTGTTTTTTTTTTGTGTCTAATCCGCATATATATCACCATTGCCCTTGATTTTCTTGACTGTATATCTCTTAAATGTCAACAAATACACGTGTGATTTAGTTTACGAAAAATTTTCAATGCCGAGAACCTCTATCAGGGAGTAAAAACGGCGTAAGGTTCACAATGGTGTAAAATTAAAATGGGATATCCCGAGCTAGGATTCGAGTTACAGGAACAAAGGCCAAACCAACCACCCAAGAATGGAATCGTCGAGCGAAAACACTTTACAACCTCCTAGTAGCAGCTTTTCTTACCACCAGACCTTTCCCTATCAACTAGGAATCTGATGCCGTCACTAAACACAGTCCTTAAATTGTAGCCATTTGTTGAGTGTTTTTTTTTTGGTGTCTAATCCGCATATATATCACCATTGCCCTTGATTTTCTTGACTGTATATCTCTTAAATATCAACAAATATACGTGTGATTTAGTTAACGAAAATTTTTCAATGCCGAGAACCTCTATCAGAGAGTAAAAATGGCGTAAGGTTCACAATGGTGTAAAATTAAAATGGGATATCCTGGGCTAGGATTCGAGTTACAGGAACAAGGGCCAAACCAAACACCCAAGAATGGAATCGTCGAGCGAAAACACTTTACAACCTCCTAGAAGCGGCTTTTCTTACCACCAGACCTTTCTCTGTCAATTAGGAATCTGATGCCGTCACTAAACACATTCCTTAAATTATAGCCATTTGTTGAGTGTTTTTTTTTGGTGTCTAATCTGCATATATATCACCATTGCCCTTGATTTTCTTGACTGTATATCTCTTAAATGTCAACATATACACGTGTGATTTAGTTTACGAAGATTTTTCAATGCCGAGAACCTCGACCAGAGAGTAAAAAAGGCGTAAGGTTCACAATGGTGTAAAATTAAAATGGGATATACCGAGCTAGGATTCGAGTTACAGGAACAAGGGCCAAACCAACCACCTAAGGATGGAATCGTCGAGCGAAAACACTTGACAACCTCCTAGAAACAGCTTTTCTTACCACCAGACCTTTCTCCATCAAATAGGAATCTAATGCCGTCACTAAACACATTCCTTAAATTGTAGCCATTTGTTAAGTGTTTTTTTTTTGTGTCTAATCCGCATATATATCATCATTGCCCTTGATTTTCTTGACTGTATATCTCTTAAATGTCAACATATACACATGTGATTTAGCTTACGAAGATTTTTAAATGCCGAGAACCTCTATCAGAGAGTAAAAAAGGCGTAAGGTTTACAATGGTGTAAAATTAAAATGGGATATACCGGGCAAGGATTCGAGTTACAAGAACAAGGGCCAAACCAACCACCCAAGAATGGAATCGTCGAGCGAAAACATTTGACAACCTCCTAGAAGCAGCTTTTCTTGCCACCAGAGCTTTCTCCATCAATTAGGAATCTGATGCCGTCACTAAACACATTCCTTAAATTGTAGCCATTTGTTGAGTGTTTTTTTGGTGTCTAATCCGCATATATATCATCATTGCCCTTGATTTTCTTGACTGTATATCTCTTAAATGTCAACATATACACGTGTGATTTAGTTTACGAAGATTTTTCAATGCCGAGAACCTCGACCAGAGAGTAAAAAAGGCGTAAGGTTCACAATGGTGTTAAATTAAAATGGGATATACCGAGCTAGGATTCGAGTTACAGGAACAAGGGCCAAACCAACCACCTAAGGATGGAATCGTCGAGCGAAAACACTTGACAACCTCCTAGAAACAGCTTTTCTTACCACCAGACCTTTCTCCATCAATTAGGAATCTAATGCCGTCACTAAACATATTCCTTAAATTGTAGCCATTTGTTAAGTGTTTTTTTTTTGTGTCTAATCCGCATATATATCATCATTGCCCTTGATTTTCTTGACTGTATATCTCTTAAATGTCAACATATACACGTGTGAGTTAGCTTACGAAGATTTTTAAATGCCGAGAACCTCTATCAGAGAGTAAAAAAGGCGTAAGGTTAACAATGGTGTAAAATTAAAATGGTATATACCGGGCTAGGATTCGAGTTACAGGAACAAGGGCCAAACCAACCACCCAAGAATGGAATCGTCGAGTGAAAACACTTTACAACCTCCTAGTAGCAGCTTTTCTTACCACCAGACCTTTCTCTATCAACTAGGAATCTGATGCCGTCACTAAACACAATCCTTAAATTGTAGCCATTTGTTGAGTGTTTTTTTTTTGTGTCTAATCCGCATATATATCACCATTGCCCTTGATTTTCTTGACTGTATATCTCTTAAATGTCAACAAATACACGTGTGATTTAGTTTACGAAAAATTTTCAATGCCGAGAACCTCTATCAGGGAGTAAAAACGGCGTAAGGTTCACAATGGTGTAAAATTAAAATGGGATATCCCGAGCTAGGATTCGAGTTACAGGAACAAGGGCCAAACCAACCACCCAAGAATGGAATCGTCGAGCGAAAACACTTTACAACCTCCTAGTAGCAGCTTTTCTTACCACCAGACCTTTCTCTATCAACTAGGAATCTGATGCCGTCACTAAACACAGTCCTTAAATTGTAGCCATTTGTTGAGTGTTTTTTTTTGGTGTCTAATCCGCATATATATCACCATTGCCCTTGATTTTCTTGACTGTATATCTCTTAAATATCAACAAATATACGTGTGAGTTAGTTTACGAAAATTTTTCAATGCCGAGAACCTCTATCAGAGTGTAAAAATGGAGTAAGGTTCACAATGGTGTAAAATTAAAATGGGATATCCTGGGCTAGGATTCGAGTTACAGGAACAAGGGCCAAACCAAACACCCAAGAATGGAATCGTCGAGCGAAAACACTTTACAACCTCCTAGAAGCGGCTTTTCTTACCACCAGACCTTTCTCTGTCAATTAGGAATCTGATGCCGTCACTAAACACATTCCTTAAATTATAGCCATTTGTTGAGTGTTTTTTTTTGGTGTCTAATCTGCATATATATCACCATTGCCCTTGATTTTCTTGACTGTATATCTCTTAAATGTCAACATATACACGTGTGATTTAGTTTACGAAGATTTTTCAATGCCGAGAACCTCGACCAGAGAGTAAAAAAGGCGTAAGGTTCACAATGGTGTAAAATTAAAATGGGATATACCGAGTTAGGATTCGAGTTACAGGAACAAGGGCCAAACCAACCACCTAAGGATGGAATCGTCGAGCGAAAACACTTGACAACCTCCTAGAAACAGCTTTTCTTACCACCAGACCTTTCTCCATCAAATAGGAATCTAATGCCGTCACTAAACACATTCCTTAAATTGTAGCCATTTGTTAAGTGTTTTTTTTTGTGTCTAATCCGCATATATATCATCATTGCCCTTGATTTTCTTGACTGTATATCTCTTAAATGTCAACATATACACATGTGATTTAGCTTACGAAGATTTTTAAATGCCGAGAACCTCTATCAGAGAGTAAAAAAGGCGTAAGGTTAACAATGGTGTAAAATTAAAATGGGATATACCGGGCTAGGATTCGAGTTACAGGAACAAGGGCCAAACCAACCACCCAAGAATGGAATCGTCGAGTGAAAACACTTTACAACCTCCTAGTAGCAGCTTTTCTTACCACCAGACCTTTCTCTATCAACTAGGAATCTGATGCCGTCACTAAACACAATCCTTAAATTGTAGCCATTTGTTGAGTGTTTTTTTTTGTGTCTAATCCGCATATATATCACCATTGCCCTTGATTTTCTTGACTGTATATCTCTTAAATGTCAACAAATACACGTGTGATTTAGTTTACGAAAAATTTTCAATGCCGAGAACCTCTATCAGGGAGTAAAAATGGCGTAAGGTTCACAATGGTGTAAAATTAAAATGGGATATCCCGAGCTAGGATTCGAGTTACAGGAACAAGGGCCAAACCAACCACCCAAGAATGGAATCGTCGAGCGAAAACACTTTACAACCTCCTAGTAGCAGCTTTTCTTACCACCAGACCTTTCTCTATCAACTAGGAATCTGATGCCGTCACTAAACACAGTCCTTAAATTGTAGCCATTTGTTGAGTGTTTTTTTTTGGTGTCTAATCCGCATATATATCACCATTGCCCTTGATTTTCTTGACTGTATATCTCTTAAATATCAACAAATATACGTGTGATTTAGTTTACGAAAATTTTTCAATGCCGAGAACCTCTATCAGAGTGTAAAAATGGCGTAAGGTTCACAATGGTGTAAAATTAAAATGGGATATCCTGGGCTAGGATTCGAGTTACAGGAACAAGGGCCAAACCAAACACCCAAGAATGGAATCGTCGAGCGAAAACACTTTACAACCTCCTAGAAGCGGCTTTTCTTACCACCAGACCTTTCTCTGTCAATTAGGAATCTGATGCCGTCACTAAACACATTCCTTAAATTATAGCCATTTGTTGAGTGTTTTTTTTTGGTGTCTAATCCGCATATATATCACCATTGCCCTTGATTTTCTTGACTGTATATCTCTTAAATGTCAACATATACACGTGTGATTTAGTTTACGAAGATTTTTCAATGCCGAGAACCTCGACCAGAGAGTAAAAAAGGCGTAAGGTTCACAATGGTGTAAAATTAAAATGGGATATACCGAGCTAGGATTCGAGTTACAGGAACAAGGGCCAAACCAACCACCTAAGGATGGAATCGTCGAGCGAAAACACTTGACAACCTCCTAGAAAGAGCTTTTCTTACCACCAGACCTTTCTCCATCAATTAGGAATCTAATGCCGTCACTAAACACATTCCTTAAATTGTAGCCATTTGTTAAGTGTTTTTTTTTTGTGTCTAATCCGCATATATATCATCATTGCCCTTGATTTTCTTGACTGTATATCTCTTAAATGTCAACATATACACATGTGATTTAGCTTACGAAGATTTTTAAATGCCGAGAACCTCTATCAGAGAGTAAAAAAGGCGTAAGGTTAACAATGGTGTAAAATTAAAATGGGATATACCGGGCTAGGATTCGAGTTACAGGAACAAGGGCCAAACCAACCACCCAAGAATGGAATCGTCGAGTGAAAACACTTTACAACCTCCTAGTAGCAGCTTTTCTTACCACCAGACCTTTCTCTATCAACTAGGAATCTGATGCCGTCACTAAACACAATCCTTAAATTGTAGCCATTTGTTGAGTGTTTTTTTTTGTGTCTAATCCGCATATATATCACCATTGCCCTTGATTTTCTTGACTGTATATCTCTTAAATGTCAACAAATACACGTGTGATTTAGTTTACGAAAAATTTTCAATGCCGAGAACCTCTATCAGGGAGTAAAAACGGCGTAAGGTTCACAATGGTGTAAAATTAAAATAGGATATCCCGAGCTAGGATTCGAGTTACAGGAACAAGGGCCAAACCAACCACCCAAGAATGGAATCGTCGAGCGAAAACACTTTACAACCTCCTAATAGCAGCTTTTCTTACCACCAGACCTTTCTCTATCAACTAGGAATCTGATGCCGTCACTAAACACAGTCCTTAAATTGTAGCCATTTGTTGAGTGTTTTTTTTTGGTGTCTAATCCGCATATATATCACCATTGCCCTTGATTTTCTTGACTGTATATCTCTTAAATATCAACAAATATACGTGTGATTTAGTTTACGAAAATTTTTCAATGCCGAGAACCTCTATCAGAGAGTAAAAATGGCGTAAGGTTCACAATGGTGTAAAATTAAAATGGGATATCCTGGGCTAGGATTCGAGTTACAAGAACAAGGGCCAAACCAAACACCCAAGAATGGAATCGTCGAGCGAAAACACTTTACAACCTCCTAGAAGCGGCTTTTCTTACCACCAGACCTTTCTCTGTCAATTAGGAATCTGATGCCGTCACTAAACACATTCCTTAAATTATAACCATTTGTTGAGTGTTTTTTTTTGGTGTCTAATCCGCATATATATCACCATTGCCCTTGATTTTCTTGACTGTATATCTCTTAAATGTCAACATATACACGTGTGATTTAGTTTACGAAGATTTTTCAATGCCGAGAACCTCGACCAGAGAGTAAAAAAGGCGTAAGGTTCACAATGGTGTAAAATTAAAATGGGATATCCCGGGCTAGGATTCGAGTTACAGGAACAAGGGCCAAACCAACCACACAAGAATGGAATCGTCGAGCGAAAACACTTGACAACCTCCTAGAAGCAGATTTTCTTGCCACCAGACCTTTCTCCGTCAATTAGGAATCTGATGCCGTCACTAAACACATTCCTTAAATTGTAGCCATTTGTTGAGTGTTTTTTTTTGTGTCTAATCCGCATATATATCACCATTGCCCTTGATTTTCTTAACTGTATATCTCTTAAATATCAACATATACACGTGTGATTTAGTTTACGAAGATTTTTCAATGCCAAGAACCTCGATCAGAGAGTAAAAAAGGCGTAAGGTTTACAATGGTGTAAAATTAAAATGGGATATACCGGGCAAGGATTCGAGTTACAAGAACAAGGGCCAAACCAACCACCCAAGAATGGAATCGTCGAGCGAAAACATTTGACAACCTCCTAGAAGCAGCTTTTCTTGCCACCAGAGCTTTCTCCATCAATTAGGAATCTGATGCCGTCACTAAACACATTCCTTAAATTGTAGCCATTTGTTGAGTGTTTTTTTGGTGTCTAATCCGCATATATATCATCATTGCCCTTGATTTTCTTGACTTTATATCTCTTAAATATCAATATATACACGTGTGATTTAGTTTACGAAGATTTTTCAATGCCGAGAACCTTGACCAGAGAGTAAAAAAGGCGTAAGGTTCACAATGGTGTAAAATTAAAATGGGATATACCGAGCTAGGATTCGAGTTACAGGAACAAGGGCCAAACCAACCACCTAAGGATGGAATCGTCGAGCGAAAACACTTGACAACCTCCTAGAAACAGCTTTTCTTACCACCAGACCTTTCTCCATCAATTAGGAATCTAATGCCGTCACTAAACACATTCCTTAAATTGTAGCCATTTGTTAAGTGTTTTTTTTTTGTGTCTAATCCGCATATATATCATCATTGCCCTTGATTTTGTTGACTGTATATCTCTTAAATGTCAACATATACACGTGTGATTTAGTTTACGAAGATTTTTAAATGCCGAGAACCTCTATCAGAGAGTAAAAAAGGCGTAAGGTTAACAATGGTGTAAAATTAAAATGGGATATACCGGGCTAGGATTCGAGTTACAGGAACAAGGGCCAAACCAACCACCCAAGAATGGAATCGTCGAGCGAAAACACTTTACAACCTCCTAGTAGCTGCTTTTCTTACCACCAGACCTTTCTCTATCAACTAGGAATCTGATGCCGTCACTAAACACAATCCTTAAATTGTAGCCATTTGTTGAGTGTTTTTTTTTGGTGTCTAATCCGCATATATATCACCATTGCCCTTGATTTTCTTGACTGTATATCTCTTAAATGTCAACAAATACACGTGTGATATAGTTTACGAAAAATTTTCAATGCCGAGAACCTCTATCAGAGAGTAAAAAAGGCGTAAGGTTCACAATGGTGTAAAATTAAAATGTGATATCCCGAGCTAGGATTCGAGTTACAGGAACAAGGGCCAAACCAACCACCCAAGAATGGAATCGTCGGGCGAAAACACTTTACAACCTCCTAGTAGCAGCTTTTCTTACCACCAGACCTTTCTCTATCAACTAGGAATCTGATGCCGTCACTAAACACAATCCTTAAATTGTAGCCATTTGTTGAGTGTTTTTTTTTTGGTGTCTAATCCGCATATATATCACCATTGCCCTTGATTTACTTGACTGTATGTCTCTTAAATGTCAACATATACACGTGTGATTTAGTTTACGAAGATTTTTCAATGCCGAGAACCTCCACCAGAGAGTAAAAAAGGCGTAAGGTTCACAATGGTGTAAAGTTAAAATGGGATATCTCGGGCTAGGATTCGAGTTACAGGAACAAGGTCCAAACCAACCACACAAGAATGGAATCATCGAGCGAAAACACTTGACAACCTCCTTGAAGCAGCTTTTCTTGCCACCAGACCTTTCTCCATCAATTAGGAATCTGATGCCGTCACTAAACACATTCCTTAAATTGTAGCCATTTGTTGAGTGTTTTTTTTTTGTGTCTAATCCGCATATATATCACCATTGCCCTTGATTTTCTTAACTGTATATCTCTTAAATATCAACATATACACGTGTGATTTAGTTTACGAAGATTTTTCAATGCCGAGAACCTCAATCAGAGAGTAAAAAAGGCGTAAGGTTTACAGTGGTGTAAAATTAAAATGGGATATACCGGGATAGGATTCGAGTTACAGGAATAAGGGCCAAACCAACCACCCAAGAATGGAATCGTCGAGCGAAAACACTTGACATCCTCCTAGAAGCAGCTTTTCTTGCCACCAGACCTTTCTCCATCAATTAGGAATCTGATGCCGTCACTAAACACAATCCTTAAATTGTAGCCATTTGTTGAGTGTTTTTTTTTGGTGTCTAATCCGCATATATATCACCATTGCCCTTGATTTTCTTGACTGTATATCTCTTAAATGTCAACAAATACACGTGTGATTTAGTTTACGAAAAATTTTCAATGCCGAGACCCTCTATCAGAGAGTAAAAAAGGCGTAAGCGTCACAATGGTGTAAAATTAAAATGGGATATCCCGAGCTAGGATTCGAGTTACAGGAACAAGGGCCAAACCAACCACCCAAGAATGGAATCGTCGAGCGAAAACACTTTACAACCTCCTAGTAGCAGCTTTTCTTACCACCAGACCTTTCTCTATCAACTAGGAATCTGATGCCGTCACTAAACACAATCCTTAAATTGTAGCCATTTGTTGAGTGTTTTTTTTTGTGTCTAATCCGCATATATATCACCATTGCCCTTGATTTTCTTAACTGTATATCTCTTAAATGTCAACATATACACGTGTAATTTAGTTTACGAAGATTTTTCAATGCCGAGAACCTCCACCAGAGAGTAAAAAAGGCGTAAGGTTCACAATGGTGTAAAGTTAAAATGGGATAACCCGGGCTAGGATTCGAGTTACAGGAACAAGGTCCAAACCAACCACACACGAATGGAATCATCGAGCGAAAACACTTGACAACCTCCTTGAAGCTGCTTTTCTTGCCACCAGACCTTTCTCCATCAATTAGGAATCTGATGCCGTCACTAAACACATTCCTTAAATTGTAGCCATTTGTTGAGTGTTTTTTTTGTGTCTAATCCGCATATATATCACCATTGCCCTTGATTTTCTTAACTGTATATCTCTTAAATATCAACATATACACGTGTGATTTAGTTTACGAAGATTTTTCAATGCCGAGAACCTCAATCAGAGAGTAAAAAAGGCGTAAGGTTTACAATGGTGTAAAATTAAAATGGGATATACCGGGCTAGGATTCGAGTTACAGGAATAAGGGCCAAACCAACCACCCAAGAATGGAATCGTCGAGCGAAAGCACTTGACATCCTCCTAGAAGCAGCTTTTCTTGCCACCAGACCTTTCTCCATCAATTAGGAATCAGATGCCGTCACTAAACACATTCCTTAAATTGTAGCCATTTGTTGAGTTTTTTTTTTGTGTCTAATCCGCATATATATCATCATTGCCCTTGATTTTCTTGACTTTATATCTCTTAAATATCAACATATACACGTGTGATTTAGTTTACGAAGATTTTTCAATGCCGAGAACCTCGACCAGAGAGTAAAAAAGGCGTATGGTTCACAATAGTGTAAAATTAAAATGGGATATATCGAGCTAGGATTCGAGTTACAGGAACAAGGGCCAAACCAACCACCTAAGGATGGAATCGTCGAGCGAAAACACATGACAACCTCATAGAAACAGCTTTTCTTACCACCAGACGTTTCTCCATCAATTAGGAATCTAATGCCGTCACTAAACATATTCCTTAAATTGTAGTCATTTGTTAAGTGTTTTTTTTTGTGTCTAATCCGCATATATATCATCATTGCCCTTGATTTTCTTGACTGTATATCTCTTAAATGTCAACATATACACGTGTGATTTAGTTGACAAATATTTTTAAATGCCGAGAACCTCCATCAGAGAGTAAAAAAAGGCGTACGGTTCACAATGGTGTAAAATTAAAATGGGATATACCGGGCTAGGATTCGAGTTACAGGAACAAGGGCCAAACCAACCACCCAAGAATGGAATCGTCGAGCGAAAACACTTGACAACCTCCTAGAAGCAGCTTTTCTTGCCACCAGACCTTTCTCCATCAATTAGGAATCTGATCTCGTCACTAAACACACTCCTTAAATTGTAGCCATTTGTTGAGTGTTTTTTTTTGTTTCTAATCCGCATATATATCACCATTGCCGTTAATTTTCTTGACTGTATGTCTCTTAAATGTCAACATATACACGTGTGATTTAGTTTACGAAGATTTTTCAATGCCGAGAACCTCGATCAGAAAGTAAAAAAGGCGTACGGTTCACAATGGTGTAAAATTAAATTGGGATATACCGGGCTAGGATTCGAGTTAAAGGAACAAGGGCCAAACCAACCACCCAAGAATGGAATCCTCGAGCGAAAACACTTGACAAACTCCTAGAATCAGCTTTTCTTGCTACCAGACCTTTCTCCATCAATTAGGAATCTGATGCCGTCACTAACCACAGTCCTTAAATTGTAGCCATTTGTTGAGTGTTTTTTTTTTGTTTCTAATCCGCATATATATCACCATTGCCCTTAATTTTCTTGTCTGTATATCTCTTAAATATCAACAAATATACGTATGATTTAGTTTACGAAAATTTTTCAATGCCGAGAACCTCTATCAGAGAGTAAAATTGGCGTATGGTTCACAATGGTGTAAAATTAAAATGGGATATCATGGGCTAGGATTCGAGTTACAGGAACAAGGGCCAAACCAAACACCCAAGAATGGAATCGTCGAGCGAAAACACTTTACAACCTCCTAGAAGCAGCTTTTCTTACCACCAGACCTTTCTCTGTCAATTAGGAATCTGATGCCATCACTAAACACATTCCTTAAATTATAGCCATTTATTGAGTGTTTTTTTTTTTTTTGTCTACTCCGCATATATATATCACCATTGCCCTTGATTTTCTTGACTGTATATCTCTTAAATGTCAACATATACACGTGTGATTTAGTTTACGAAAATTTTTCAATGCCGAGAACCTCGACCAGAGGGTAAAAAAGGCGTAAGGTTAACAATGGTGTAAAATTAAAATGGGATATCCCGGGCTAGGATTCGAGTTACAGGAACAAGGGCCAAACCTACCACACAAGAATGGAATCGTCGAGCGAAAACACTTGACAACCTCCTAGAAGCAGATTTTCATGCCACCAGACCTTTCTCCGTCAATTAGGAATCTGATGCCGTCACTAAACACATTACTGAAATTGTAGCCATTTGTTGAGTGTTTTTTTTTGTGTCTAATCCGCATATATATCACCATTGTCCTTGATTTTCTTAACTGTATATCTCTTAAATATCAACATATACACGTGTGATTTAGTTTACGAATATTTTTCAATGCAGAGAACCTCGATCAGAGAGTAAAAAAGGCGTAAGGTTTACAATGGTGTAAAATTAAAATGGGATATACCGGGCAAGGATTCGAGTTACAAGAACAGGGGCCAAACCAACCACCCAAGAATGGAATCGTCGAGCGAAAACATTTGACAACCTCCTAGAAGCAGCTTTTCTTGCCAACAGAGCTTTCTCCATCAATTAGGAATCTGATGCCGTCACTAAACACATTCCTTAAATTGTAGCCATTTGTTGAGTGTTTTTTTGGTGTCTAATCCGCATATATATCATCAGTGCCCTTGATTTTCTTGACTTTATATCTCTTAAATATCAACATATACACGTGTGATTTAGTTTACGAATATTTTTCAATGCAGAGAACCTCGATCAGAGAGTAAAAAAGGCGTAAGGTTTACAATGGTGTAAAATTAAAATGGGATATACCGGGCAAGGATTCGAGTTACAGGAACAGGGGCCAAACCAACCACCCAAGAATGGAATCGTCGAGCGAAAACATTTGACAACCTCCTAGAAGCAGCTTTTCTTGCCAACAGAGCTTTCTCCATCAATTAGGAATCTGATGCCGTCACTAAACACATTCCTTAAATTGTAGCCATTTGTTGAGTGTTTTTTTTTGTGTCTAATCCGCATATATATCACCATTGTCCTTGATTTTCTTAACTGTATATCTCTTAAATATCAACATATACACGTGTGATTTAGTTTACGAAGATTTTTCAATGCCGAGAACCTCGACCAGAGAGTAAAAAAGGCGTAAGGTTCACAATGGTGTAAAATTAAAATGGGATATACCGAGCTAGGATTCGAGTTACAGGAACAAGGGCCAAACCAACCACCCAAGAATGGAATCGTCGAGCGAAAACACTTGCCAACCTCCTAGAAACAGCTTTTCTTACCACCAGACCTTTCTCCATCAATTAGGAATCTAATGCTGTCACTAAACACATTCCTTAAATTGTAGCCATTTGTTAAGTGTTTTTTTTTGCTGTCTAATCCGCATATATATCATCATTGCCCTTGATTTTCTTGACTGTATATCTCTTAAATGTCAACATATACACGTGTGATTTAGTTTACGAAGATTTTTAAATGCCGAGCACCTCTATCAGAGAGTAAAAAAGGCGTAAGGTTAACAATGGTGTAAAATTAAAATGGGATATACCGGGCTAGGATTCGAGTTACAGGAACAAGGGCCAAACCAACCACCCAAGAATGGAATCGTCGAGCGAAAACACTTGCCAACCTCCTAGAAGCAGCTTTTCTTGCCACCAGGCCTTTCTCCATCAATTAGGAATCTGATGCCGTCACTAAACACACTCCTTAAATTGTAGCCATTTTGTTAAGTGTTTTTTTTGGTTTCTAATGCACATTTATATCACCATATCCCTTGATTTTCTTGACTGTATATCTCTTAAATGTCAACATAGACACGTGTGATTTAGTTTACCATGATTTTTCAATGTCGAGAACCTAGATCAGAGAGTAAAAAAGGCGTAAGGTTCACAATGGTGTAAATTAAAATGGGATATACCCGGCTAGGATTCGAGTTACAGGAACAAGGGCCAAACCAACCACCCAAGAATGGAATCGTCAAGCGAAAATACCTGACAACCTCCTAGAAGCAGCTTTTCTTGCCACCAGACCTTTCTCCGTCAATTAGGAATCTGATGCCGTCACTAAACACATTCCTTAAATTATAGCCATTTGTGGAGTGTTTTTTTTTTGTGTCTAATCCTCATATATATCACCATTGCCGTTGATTTTCTTGACTGTATATCTCTTAAATGTCAACATATACCCGTGTGATTTAGTTTACGAATATTTTTCAATGCCGAGAACCTCGATCAGAGAGTAAAAAAGGCGTAAGGTTCACAATGGTGAAAAATTAAAATGGGATATACCGGGCTAGGATTCGAGTTACAGGAACAAGGGCCAAACCTACCACACAAGAATGGAATCGTCGAGCGAAAACACTTGACAACCTCCTAGAAGCAGATTTTCTTGCCACCAGACCTTTCTCCGTCAATTAGGAATCTGATGCCGTCACTAAACACATTACTGAAATTGTAGCCATTTGTTGAGTGTTTTTTTTTGTGTCTAATCCGCATATATATCACCATTGTCCTTGATTTTCTTAACTGTATATCTCTTAAATATCAACATATACACGTGTGATTTAGTTTACGAATATTTTTCAATGCAGAGAACCTCGATCAGAGAGTAAAAAAGGCGTAAGGTTTACAATGGTGTAAAATTAAAATGGGATATACCGGGCAAGGATTCGAGTTACAAGAACAGGGGCCAAACCAACCACCCAAGAATGGAATCGTCGAGCGAAAACATTTGACAACCTCCTAGAAGCAGCTTTTCTTGCCAACAGAGCTTTCTCCATCAATTAGGAATCTGATGCCGTCACTAAACACATTCCTTAAATTGTAGCCATTTGTTGAGTGTTTTTTTGGTGTCTAATCCGCATATATATCATCATTGCCCTTGATTTTCTTGACTTTATATCTCTTAAATATCAACATATACACGTGTGATTTAGTTTACGAAGATTTTTCAATGCCGAGAACCTCGACCAGAGAGTAAAAAAGGCGTAAGGTTCACAATGGTGTAAAATTAAAATGGGATATACCGAGCTAGGATTCGAGTTACAGGAACAAGGGCCAAACCAACCACCCAAGAATGGAATCGTCGAGCGAAAACACTTGCCAACCTCCTAGAAACAGCTTTTCTTACCACCAGACCTTTCTCCATCAATTAGGAATCTAATGCTGTCACTAAACACATTCCTTAAATTGTAGCCATTTGTTAAGTGTTTTTTTTTGCTGTCTAATCCGCATATATATCATCATTGCCCTTGATTTTCTTGACTGTATATCTCTTAAATGTCAACATATACACGTGTGATTTAGTTTACGAAGATTTTTAAATGCCGAGCACCTCTATCAGAGAGTAAAAAAGGCGTAAGGTTAACAATGGTGTAAAATTAAAATGGGATATACCGGGCTAGGATTCGAGTTACAGGAACAAGGGCCAAACCAACCACCCAAGAATGGAATCGTCGAGCGAAAACACTTGCCAACCTCCTAGAAGCAGCTTTTCTTGCCACCAGGCCTTTCTCCATCAATTAGGAATCTGATGCCGTCACTAAACACACTCCTTAAATTGTAGCCATTTTGTTAAGTGTTTTTTTTGGTTTCTAATGCACATTTATATCACCATATCCCTTGATTTTCTTGACTGTATATCTCTTAAATGTCAACATAGACACGTGTGATTTAGTTTACCATGATTTTTCAATGTCGAGAACCTAGATCAGAGAGTAAAAAAGGCGTAAGGTTCACAATGGTGTAAATTAAAATGGGATATACCCGGCTAGGATTCGAGTTACAGGAACAAGGGCCAAACCAACCACCCAAGAATGGAATCGTCGAGCGAAAATACTTGACAACCTCCTAGAAGCAGCTTTTCTTGCCACCAGACCTTTCTCCGTCAATTAGGAATCTGATGCCGTCACTAAACACATTCCTTAAATTATAGCCATTTGTTGAGTGTTTTTTTTTTGTGTCTAATCCTCATATATATCACCATTGCCGTTGATTTTCTTGACTGTATATCTCTTAAATGTCAACATATACCCGTGTGATTTAGTTTACGAATATTTTTCAATGCCGAGAACCTCGATCAGAGAGTAAAAAAGGCGTAAGGTTCACAATGGTGAAAAATTAAAATGGGATATACCGGGCTAGGATTCGAGTTACAGGAACAAGGGCCAAAACAACCACCAAAGAATGGAATCGTCGAGCGAAAACACTTGACAACCTACTAGAAGCAGATTTTCTTACCACCAGACCTTTCTCCATCAATTAGGAATCTGTTGCCGTCACTAAACACATTCCTTAAATTGTAGCCATTTCTTGAGTGTTTTTTTTTTGGTGTCTAATCCGCGTATATATCACAATTGCCCTTGATTTTCTTGACTGTATATCTCTTAAATGTCAACATATACACGTGTGATTTAGTTTACGGAGATTTTTCAATGCCGAGAACCTCGATCAGAGAGTAAAAAGGCGTAAGGTTCACAATGGTGTAAAATTAGAATGGGTTATACCGGGCTAGGATTCGAGTTACAGGAACAAGGGCCAAACCACCCACCCAAGAATGGAATCGTCGAGCAAAAACACTTGAAAACCTCCTAGAAGCAGCTTTTCTTACCACTAGACCTTTCTCCATCAATTAGGAATCTGATGCCGTCACTAAACACATTTCTTAAATTGTAGCCATTTGTTGAGTGTTTTTTTTATGTCTAATCCGCATATATATCACCATTGCCCTTGATTTTCTTGACTGTATATCTCTTAAATGTCAACATATACATGTGTGATTTAGTTTACAAAGATTTTTCAATGCCAAGAATCTCGATCAGAGTGTAAAAAAGGCGTAAGGTTCACAATGGTGTAAAATTAAAATGGGATATACCTGGCTAGGATTCAAGTTATAGGAACATGGGCCAAACCAACCACCCAAGAAGGGAATCGTCGAGTGAAAACACTTGACAACCTCCTAGAAGCAGCTTTTCTTACCACCAGACCTTTCTCCATCAATTAGGAATCTGATGCCATCACTAAACACATTCCTTAAATTATAGCCATTTGTTGAGTGTTTTTTTTTTGTGTCTAATCCGCATATATATCACTGTTTTGGTCAAAAATTACCTAAGCAATTTAGTGATCAAATTAGTAAAGTGAGGTAGTGTGCTAGAGTTATGTGTAAAAAATATGTTAATCAAGTTAGATATGAAAACAGTTTCAGGATACGGCTCAGGATATAGAGTTGTACCTATGATCAAACAATGAGCAGAAATGTAAAGGTTGACACGTGATGTACGAGGAAAGCCCTTGATCAATCTAGATCGCCGGCATAAAACCTCGGGAGCTGACAATCGCAGCTGCTTTGTTCTTCTTATTGCTTCAAATATCAGGATACAGTGCAGGATGTGGTGCGGATCGACTATGTGTTACAATGTAATTTGAATACAAGTGTTTGAGTGTGGTGTTTGCGGTGAGCTAGAGAGTAAAAGTGTTCGAGAAATTGCGTGCCTTAAACTGATCCGCCCCCATCTATTTATAGTAAAGATAATGTAACAAACTATCCTAAACTTCCGGGATCCAGCGAATATTCCCACTCGAACGGTGAGGACCAAGTCTTTCGGGTTCAACGGCTTCCTCATAACAAATACGCCCGAGTCTTGAGGAGAAGAAGTCCTGATGACCGTTAGTAACTTACAGCCATTAACCTGCACGTGTTTAATTCATTCAACCTTAGGATATCGCCCAAGATGTTAGCAATATCCCCGTCCAGTATCCTGATCACAAATAAACAATTAAAAGCGGGATATTAGTCAGGATATGTATACTCAGAAAATGACCCATAACAATTGTCCCCAAATATATCGGTTGGTATACCAATCCAACGGATATATTTTAAAAGTTTTATCCCATAACTCAAGGCATTTAAAATGAAGCGACGGTCGAGATCACATCGTAACTTCCAACGCGCTTTTTGCTCAATGGAGATCCATAATGCCCCTATATCTTCTCTCTTCTTGTTTGAAAAGCAGATATCTTCAACAGAGCTTTCAGGTAATTCTTCATTTCTCATTTACTTTCTATCAATTTTCCTTGCCTTCTTCGTAATGGATGCCGAGACCTTCACCCAGCAGAATCTTCTCAAAAATCCCAAAAAGGAGGTCTGTGCCTTTGACAACGCAGACATTTCGGCTTTGAGAGCTTCCGGCGCTTTCCCTGACAACACGGTCTTTAGACCGTTCGATCGGTCAATTCGATCGGATGTTTCTTCCGCTGAGTGGGTTTGCTTTCCAGCATATCCTTTTTCGCTAGGTCTTCGATACCATTTTCCTGAATTCATGATGCAATTCTTTCGAACCACCGGCATCTCTTTTGCTCAAACCATGCCCATGGTTTGGAGAGTATTAATTGTACTTAACCAAATCAAAAACCTTCATTGCCCCGACCTCTGCATCGAGGATTTGCCTATTGCTTATCGCCTCCGATCTCACGGCTCTAGCCGGTTCTTGCTTTTCTCGACCTCCAGCAAACCCCTTATTCTTAAAGCCACAAAAAACGAAGACGGATGGCAACGCAAGTTTTTCTTTGTCAAACGAGACTCCATTGCTGAGGGTGCCAACCTTCCGGTGGAGTGGTTAACCACCGGTAGGTTTATAAATATTCTCATGGACCGTTTGGTTTTTATCTTCTACTAATATCCTTCCTTTTTATCCCTATGCATTGAATTTCAAGGAAGTAGGTCCCCCTACCGCTGAATCAGAAGAAAGAATCAACAATGTTTACCGATTACCTGCAATAGACAGGACTTTCACCACACACGTCCCGAGTTCCAGTCAATACTCGTCATCTGAAATGTCTGGTAAGGATTACTTTTAAAATAATTAGCTAACACAGTATAATAATAAAATGAAGAGTAATAATGATGTAAAACTTTTCCCTTTATGTAGCACCGGCCAAGATCCCTGAAGTCTTCGACCTTGACGAGTTGGACAGTTATTCTGATCAGGTTCAGGTCAAGAAGGAATCTAGTCCCAAGGCCACAGCCTCATCCAAACCCAGCAGCTCCAAAGCCATCATTATTCCCAAACCTTCAACGGCTACCAAGCCCCGGAGTTCAAGTTCCCGCAAAAGGAAGGAGCTTGATTCTCCTGTCATTTCTGACACTTTTCCTTATGAGAAGCACGGGTTCATTGAAGCTAGTGGGTTTATGACTTCCTTTCTTAACCAGGTTAGTATTCTCATATTATATCATGCGGCTTACATCATTTACAAAGATTTATTAATACCTGTCCTCTTACCTTCGCAGGGTCTCGAGCGTCTGATTCACCTATATCAAGAATCCTGCATGCTTAACAAGACGCTTGAATCCAAGCTAAAGGAAGCAGAAATCACAATCTCTGATCAAGGCATGATTGCAGCCGCCAAATCCCTTCATTACGAGGAGAAATTCAAAGCTATGACTCAAGAACACTAGACTGCTCTCAACAAAGCTACTCTTCAAGCCCAGGCCGATCTTGAAGCTGTCCATATGCAACATGAACAGGATATGGTCAGCTACCGGGAAAGCCTTAAGAGTTCCGTCGTCATTTCTCTTTTCCAAGCCAGGTTGAACATGGCCCATGAAGCCAAAGCATTTGGTTTTGAATGCCCTTCTTGGGACGTCGGTGCCTGGGAGACCAAGCTAAAGAACCTCGGCGGCACTTCTTCTAAACCGGCTGTCGCTGAATCTTCCAAAGCAGTTGAAAAAGCAACCCATACTGAGAAGGATGCTGAGGAGGATCCCAAGACGGATGCTGCTGAAATCATTATGGACGAAGAAGATACTGCCCCCTAAAGTTTATTTCCTTTAAATTGTTTGAACTATTTTATGTTTTTATGAACAATTTTCATTTCTGTATCGAAACAATTTGATAGCCGAAGGCGGATGTGTCATGGGTTTCAGGATGAAACCTTCGGTTATCAACTAGTATTGATTGTTTCAAGAATAATTTCATCTTTCATTTTTCTTGCTATTATCTTCCGTCTCTCTTAGTATAGATCTTAGCTTTGCAAAAAATTTTGTATCGTTATCTTATGAAAATATCCTGATCAATATGCTTAGCAATATATTATAAAAACTTTTTATTAGATAGAACTTTTAAACATTCTTTCAACTTTGTAGAAAGCTTTCTAAGGAGTGAAAAACAGTCCACTTTTCCAAAACCTGTTTTGATAATACTTAAACGATCAAAGTATCAAACTAGTATTAGTTTCGAATATCTTAATCAAATATTCTGAAGAGTATACTGAAAATACACTTTGAGAATATATCAGGATATTTAACCTTTTACCAAGCACAGTATTGTCAAAGAGTTAAACTATGTTTTACAAAGGAAAGATCATACCAGGGATAGGGTACAACCCCATTATCAAACCTCAATTCCTTTGCAACTTTTTCAATGAAGATGTTCATTGTCTGAGACACTTAGTGCATTAGTTCCGAGGCTCATCCTTTTTGCTTTACACCATTGCTTTGGTAGGAATGTCCCCTGTGTACAATGTCTTCAAATACTTAGAAATCTTCTGGACATCAGTTCCCATCGTATAGACAATTTTTCATGTTACTGGGGTAAAACCCAAGAATGTTCTGGAGATAAATTCCTTGTATCCTGGGGAAAATCCCAAATTTTCATGCGCTACAGGCGGGAGTGTATAAACTCCAAGACTTAGAAAGGTGAAAACCTTTAAACCTTAGAGAGTATGAAAATACCCTTTCGTGAGAGAGGGTGATCAATCCTCATATACCTTTAGGATTCAGGATATAGCCAACAGTAACGAAATTGTCAGCCACTTTTACATGGACTGGTCCCGCCACCTTGAACTATCCCTGAATAACTTGCGCTCCAGGCGGGGTGTTTAAACCCAATTCGGAAGAAAGGTGAATACCTTTAAACCTGTGAAGGGATCAGGATCCCTTGTACGTGAGAGAGGGGGCCAATCCTCTAATCTTCTGAAGTATCCTGAGTGAGCATCCTGGAGCTATATCCCGAAGCATATTCTGCAAAACATCCTTACACTAAGGTGGGTGTTAGCTTGGCTAACACCCCTCCAATGCTTAAGTTAGTATTGGGTTTCAAAGAATAAATTAAACCAAACATATTTAAAATAGATAGAAATCATACCATCCTGAGTTAGAAATTAAATTCTAAACTCACTTGAAATAAAGCTTAAGGTGTATAGCATTCCAAGATCTCGGTAGCATATCTCCTTCCATATTCTTGAGTCTATATGCTCCTTTCCCTGCTTCTGATTCAATTTCATACGATCCTTCCCATTTTGGAGCTAGCTTGCCATTGGCAGGATTAGTAGTATTCTGGAAAGCCTTTCTTAACACCCAATCTCCAACCTTAAATCTTCTGGTCCTGATATTCTTGTTATATGCTCTGGATATTCTTTGTTGATATGCTGCCATCCTTAGCCTTGCTGCATCTCTCTTTTCATCTATAGTATCCTGACATAAGGCTTCAGGATTCTGTTCAGGATCCTGTAGGGTAGATCTTGCAGTAGGTATTGTCATTTCCGTTGGAATCATTGCCTCTGCTCCAAATACCAAGGAAAATGGGGTTTGGCCTGTTGCATTCTTTACCGTTGTCCTATCAGCCCACAAAACAAAGGGTAATTCTTCTACCCATCTTCCTTTTTTGGTTCCAAGCCTCTTCTTTAAGTTATTGACAATTATCTTGTTTGAGGATTCTGCTTGTCCATTCGCTTGAGGATGTACTGGAGTAGATGTTATCATTTTGATTCCCCAACTCTTGCAAAAGTCAGTAGTCCTTTTGCTTATAAATTGAGAACCATTGTCACCGATTATCTCGGCTGGTACTCCAAATCTGGTTAGGATATTTCTCTTTATGAAGGATACAACTTCTTGATCCCTGACTTGGACAAATGCTTCTGCTTCAACCCACTTGGAGAAATAATCCGTCATTGCCAACATGAAAACCTTTCCTCCTGGAGCTTTTGGAAGCTTTCCCACTATATCCATACCCCACTTCATAAATGGCCAAGGGGAAACAATAGGATACAGCGGTTCAGCAGGCTGATGTAATATGTTACTATGTCTTTGACATGCGTCACATCTTCGAGCATATTCTGCGGCATCTTTCCTCATTGTCGGCCAATAATATCATGTCCTTAACACTTTTGAGAATAACGACCTGCCCCCAGTATGGTTACCACAATCCCCTTCATGTATATCCTGAAGTACTTCTTTGGCTTCAGGATCCTCCAAGCACCTCAAATACGGTCCTGCAAGAGATTTCTTGTATAAAACATTATTTATAATAGTGAATCGTGATACCTTCATCCTAAATGCCTTAGGATTTTCATTTCCGGGGATGTGTCCTTCTTTGAGATATCTCACAATTGGAGCCGTCCAGGATTTAGGATCCTGTTCAGGATATTCTGCTCCAGGATCCCGAATACCCGCTACTTCTTTATCCTGAGAATTCGTTGCAGGATATAAGACATGTAATATTGGTATTTGGGTCCCTTCAGGTATCCTGATCGATGATCCCAAATTTGCTAAGGCATCCGCTTCAGCATTATCCTCCCTTGGTACCTGTTCAAGTGTAAAAACATCGAAATATCCTGCTAATTTTTTGAGAATATCGAGATATTCGATTAATCTCTCACCCTTAACTGCATAGGATCCATTAAAATGGTTAGTAATTAACAAGGAGTCAACATATACTTGCAAATTCTTGATACTCATATTCTTAGCCAATTCTAATCCTGCAATTAAAGCTTCATATTCTGCCTCATTATTAGTAGCAGGAAATTCACACCTAATAGCCTGGGGTAATATGTCCCCCTATGGCGATTTTAGTAGTATACCTAAACCTACACCTCTTATATTGGATGCACCATCAGTATACATCGTCCAGGATCCTGAAGATTCTACTAACTGCTGAACTTCTAGGTCTGCCTCGTCCTGAATGTCACTACTGAAATCAGCCACAAAGTCAGCTAAAGCCTGAGACTTTATGGCATTTCTAGGTTCATATACTAAATCATAAGCACTTAACTTTACTGACCACTTGGCCATCCTGCCTGACATCTCTGGTTTCCTAAGCACATTTTTGACAGGATAATTCGTTTTAACATGGATCCTATGTGTCTCAAAATAATGTCTAAGCTTTGTCGATGCCATGACTAGAGCTAATATCAATTTTTCTAAATGAGAATACCTAGTTTCAACATCTAACAAACTTTTACTAACATAATAAATAGGATATTGCTGACCTTCATGGTCTTTTATAAGAACAGCACTTACAGCATTCCCTGATACAGCGAGGTATATGGATAGTGGTTCACCATTTTCAGGCTTCATCAATAGAGGTGCAGTTGAGAGATACCGCTTCAAATCCTGCAAGGTTGCTTCATGCTTTGCTCCCCATTCAAATTTCTTATTCTTCTTGAGGATATCATAGAATTCCTTGCATTTTTCCGAGGATCTTGAAATGAATCTATTCAAAGCTGCTACTCGGCCTGTTAACCGTTGTACGTCCTTCATATTCGAGGGTGATTTTATATCCAGCATAGCTTTAATCCGCTCCGGGCTTGCCTCTATCCCCCTTTTCGTCACCATATACCCAAGAAACTTTCCTGCCCCCACTCCGAAATGGCACTTAGCAGGATTCAGCTTCATGTTATACTGATCCAGGATATCAAATGCTCCCTTGATATCCTGGAGGTGATCCTCAGCTTTTTTATATTTCACCACCATATCATCAATATATACCTCCATGGTGTCCCCCAGCTTATCTTTGAACATCATGTTTACTAATCTCTGGTATGTTGCAACTGCATTTTTCAAACCGAAAGGCATAGCAGTATAGCAATATATACCTGTTGGTGTCTTGAAAGCAGTATCCTCCTGGTCCGAAGGCTCCATTTGAATCTGTTGAAATCCTGAGGATGCGTCCATAAACGTTAACATTTCATGTCCAGCAGTAGCATCCACCATTGCATCGATATGAGGGAGAGGAAATGGGTCTTTAGGACAAGCCTTGTTCAAGTCCGTGTAGTCTACACAGACTCTCCATTTCCCGTTTTTCTTCTGTACCACAACTACGTTTGCTAGCCATCTTGGAAACTTGACTTCTCTGATCATCCTGGACTTCAACAATCTTTCAACTTCCTCTTGGATAATCGCATTCCGCTCAGGAGCAAATTTTCTTCTTTTTTGCTAAATAGGCTTGAATGATTTGTCAATTCCAAGCTTGTGAGTGATAATGTCTTTGGATATGCCTGTCATATCCTCATGCTTCCAGGCAAACGTTGACATCCTGCATTTCAAAAAGTTAGTTAACTGCTCTTCAATATCCTGAGGGATATTGGTTCCTACGAGCACCGAGATATCAGGATTATCCTGATCCAGGATAATTCTCTTCACATCCTGCTCCGAATCCTCCACGATATCATGGGCCCGCATCTTTAATTGCTATGCTGTACTAGGCTTAGTTGAGGATTTCATTGAGGATGAGTAGCATTCTTTTGCTTCTTGCTGATCGCTTTCAACCTTGACAACTCCCTAAGGGGTAGGGATCTTGATGCATTGGTGATATGTTGATGGCACAACCTTCATATCGTGAATCCATGGTCTTCCCAGTATGATGTTATAGCAGGATAAGGAGTCCATCACGCAGAAGCGTTGTATGGAGTTGACCCCTTCAACATATACTGGTAACTTTATCTCCCCTACGGTATTCCTAGCTTCTCCACTGAAACCAACGAGCACAGTGGACTTCGAAGTAATGTCCATCGGAGATACATTCATCCTCTTCAATGTTTCCAGCTGAATTATATTGACAGAACTACCGTTGTCTACCAGTATCTTGCGTACAAAATGGTTAGCCACATATAATGTTATTACCAAAGCATCATGGTGAGGATCCTGAACAGTATCCCTGTCATCACTATCGAAAGTGATCACTTTATCAGTCGTGAGGGTAGTCATCCTGACTGGTCTGTCTCCCCTCTCACTCTTGGCTTCCTTTGCATGTCTTTTGGCCGCCGAATACGAAGTTCCACAAATATCAGATCCTCCTGAAATAAAGTTAATTATCTTGGCATCTGCTGGGGGTGATGCTGCTCGTTCAGGATCCTTCTCGGGATCCTGCCCTTTATTCTTCTTTTTTCCCAGCAAGTCCTTCAGATATCCCTTGCTTAACAGGTAACTTATCTCTTTCCTTAAAGCAATGCAATCCTCGGTCATATGCCCGAAGTCTTCGTGGAAGGCACACCATTTGGATTTATCCTTCCAATCAGCTTTCTGCTGGTTCTTTCGAGGCCACCTAGCTTTGTCCCCTAAACCCTGCATAGCATACATAAACTCAGTTATATTAACAGAAAAGCAGTATTCAGATAAGTCAGGATATTCTTCAGGATCCTCGTCTTCAACATCATTCACTTTCTTGTTATCATTTCTGCCATACGGCCTGGAGCGATATGGCTTATATGAGGTTTCTGATTTCCTGTTAGTTGATTCATAGGTTGAGGTAGAATTCATCATCTCCTGCATCTTCTTGTCATCTTCCAAACGGATATATCTCAAATCCCTGTTACGAGCTTCGTCGAGGTTCCTACAGGGATTCATTACAAGATCCTGATAAAACTGAGAATCCTTTTGCAACCCCATCTTAAAAGCTTGCACAGCTATTGCAACATCAAGATGTGGGATATCCAAGGATTCTCGACTGAATTTGTTCACATAATCCCTCAAGGATTCCTGAGGCCCTTGAGTTATCCTGTAAAGATCACTGGTTAGTTTCTCAAAACTCCGACTACAAGAAAATTGACTGTTAAATAAATTAACCAAATGAGCAAACGAAGTAATTGAGTGAGGAGGAACGTTTAACAGCCATTTTAAGGCTGATCTTGTCAGAGTAGAACCAAATCCCTTGCATAAGCATGCTTCCTTGAGCTCCGGAGGGATAGGGTTAATCTCCATTCTCTCCCTATACTGGGCAATATGCTCTTCAGGATCCGTAGTCCCATCATACAGCTTCATGTTGGGAGTTTGAAATCTTTTTGGGATTTCAGCATCACAGATAGGATATGCAAAGCGGGATATCCTGTGGCTGTCTTAGGATACTTCCGGAATTGGCTGGACCACTCCAGGTACACTGGATATCATGTCCTTCAATTTCTGGAGTTCCCTGGTAAATGTTGACGTCATACCTGCATCCTGCAAAGAGCCATTGTTGTTAGTAGCAAGAATATTATTATTTGACACATTACCGTTCTGAGGATTTTGGCCATATCCTGAAGCATATCCTGAACTTCTCACAGTCGATATCCTGACCGAAGAGGGTATCTCAGGGGTATGATTCTGAGAATGGCTCGGGACGATATTCCCCCTATTATCCTCAGTGTAAACTGCGGAACTGAAGTTCAAAGCCCTGGGCTGTATAGGAGTGACAGTTTCCTCAACAGGTCTGCTCGAGCTAGCTTTTAAGAGTTGTATTTCTCTTAACAGCATTTGGTTAGTCTCCTGTTGCTGCCTCATTTGTTCCTGCACACTTCCAAATAAGGTCAAAATTTCATCGTTAGAGGCTAAAACGGGAGCAGATCCCTGGACACTCCGAGTAGGGATAACATCTTGAGATTGTGAAGAAAACGGCATCCTTGGAGGAGGTGGTGGAAGCACCGAACCAGTAATAGTAGAGGTTGTAGCAGACATAGTGGAAGAGCTCATGTTTGATCTTGAGGCCATTGTAAACAATGTGGCAAAAAAATTTGAAAATAGAAAACCGATTAATGATTTTACAAAGATTTTTAGTAAAAGTAGCACCACTTGCCCCACGGTGGGTGCCAAATTGTTTTGGTCAAAAATTACCTAAGCAATTTAGTGATCAAATTAGTAAAGTGAGGTAGTGTGCTAGAGTTATGTGTAAAAAATATGTTAATCAAGTTAGGTATGAAAACAGTTTCAGGATACGGCTCAGGATATAGAGTTGTACCTATGATCAAACAATGAGCAGAAATGTAAAGGTTGACACGTGATGTACGAGGAAAGCCCTTGATCAATCTAGATCGCCGGCATAAAACCTCGGGAGCTGACAATCGCAGCGGCCTTGTTCTTATTATTGCTTCAAATATCAGGATACAGTGCAGGATGTGGTGCGGATCGACTATGTGTTACAATGTAATTTGAATACAAGTGTTTGAGTGTGGTGTTTGCGGTGAGGTAGAGAGTAAAAGTGTTCGAGAGTGTAAGTGTAAAATTGCGTGCCTTAAACTGATCCGCCCCCATCTATTTATAGTAAAGATAATGTAACAAACTATCCTAAACTTCCGGGATCCAGCGAATATTCCCACTCGAACGTTGAGGACCAAGTCTTTCGGGTTCAACGGCTTCCTCATAACAAATACGCCCGAGTCTTCAGGAGAAGAAGTCCTGATGACCATTAGTAACTTACAGCCATTAACCTGCACGTGTTTAATTCATTCAACCTTAGGATATCGGCCAGGATGTTAGCAATATCCCCGTCCAGTATCCTGATCACAAATAAACAATTAAAAGCGGGATATTAGTCAGGATATGTATACTCAGAAAATGACCCATAACAATCACCATTGCCCTTGATTTTCTTGACTGTATATCTCTTAAATATCAACATATACACGTGTGATTTAGTTTACGAAGATTTTTCAATGCCTAGAACCTCGATCAGAGAGTAAAAAGGCGTAAGGTTCAAAATGGTGTAAAATTAAAATGGGATATACCGGGCTAGGATTCGAGTTTCAGGTACAAGGGCCAAACCAACCACCCAAGAATGGAATCGTCGAGCGAAAACACTTGACAACCTCCTAGAAGCAGTTTTTCTTCCCACCAGACCTTTCTCCATCAATTAGGAATCTGATACCATCACTAAACACATTCCTTAAATTGTAGCCATTTGTTGAGTGTTTTTTTTGGTGTCTAATCCGCATATATATCACCATTGCCCTTGATTTTCTTGACTGTATATCTCTTAAATATCAACATATACACGTGTGATTTAGTTTTCGAAGATTTTTCATTGCCGAGAACCTCGATCAGAGAGTAAAAAAGGCGTAAGGTTCACAATGGT
This sequence comes from Helianthus tuberosus, assembly GCA_030545235.1. NCBI lineage: Eukaryota > Viridiplantae > Streptophyta > Magnoliopsida > Asterales > Asteraceae > Helianthus > Helianthus tuberosus. Next base: position 23,650,886 of record CM060385.1, read on the forward strand.
GTAAAATTAAAATAGGTTATATCGGGCTAGGATTCGAGTTACAGGAACAAGGGCCAAACCAACCACCCAAGACTGAAATTGTTGAGCGAAAACACTTCCCAACCTCCTAGAAGCAGCTTTTCTTACCACCAGACATTTCTCCATCAATTAGGAATCTGATGCCGTCACTAAACACATTCCTTAAATTATAGCCATTTGTTGAGTGATTTTTTTTTGGTGTCTAATCCGCATATATATTCACCATTGCCCTTGATTTTCTTGACTGTATATCTCTTAAATATCAACATATACACGTGTGATTTAGTTTACGAAGATTATTCAATGCCGAGAACCTCGATCAGAGAGTAAAAAAGGCGTAAGGTTCACAATGGTATAAAATTAAAATGGGATATACCAGGCTAGGATTCGAGTTATAGGAACAAGGGCCAAACCAACCACCCAAGAATGGAATCGTCGAGCGAAAACACTTGCCAACCTCCTAGATGCAGCTTTTCTTGCCACCAGGCCTTTCTCCATCAATTAGGAATCTGATGCCGTCACTAAACACACTCCTTAAATTGTAGCCATTTTGTTAAGTGTTTTTTTTTTTTGGTTTCTAATCCGCATTTATATCACCATATCCCTTGATTTTCTTGACTGTATATCTCTAAAATGTCAACATATACACGTGTGATTTAGTTTACCATAATTTTTCAATGCCGAGAACCTCGATCAGAGAGTAAAAAAGGCGTAAGGTTCACAATGGTGTAAAATTCAAATGGGATATACCGGGCAAGGATTCGAGTTACAGGAACAAGGGCCAAACCAACCACCCAAGAATGGAATCGTCGAGCGAAAACACTTGACAACCTCCTAGAAGCAGCTTTTCTTGCCACCAGACCTTTCTCCGTCAATTAGGAATCTGATGCCGTCACTAAACACATTCCTTAAATTGTAGCCATTTGTTGAGTGTTTTTTTTTGTGTCTAATCCGCATATATATCACCATTGCCCTTGATTTTGTTGACTGTATATCTCTTAAATGTCAACATACACACGTGTGATTTTGTTTACAAATATTTTTCAATGCCGAAAACCTCGATCAGAGAGTAAAAAAGGCGTAAGGTTCACAATAGTGTAAAATTAAAATGGGATATACCGGGCTAGGATTCGAGTTACAGGAACAAGGGCCAAACTAACCACCCAAGAATGGAATCGTCGAGCGAAAACACTTGACAACCTCCTAGAAGCAGCTTTTCTTGCCACCAGACCTTTCTCCATCAATTAGGAATCTGTTGCCGTCACTTAACACATTCCTTAAATTGTAGCCATTTGTAGAGTGATTTTTTTTTGGTGTCTAATCCGCGTATATATTACAATTTCCCTTGACTTTCTTGACAGTATATCTCTTAAATGTCAACATATACACGTGTCATTTAGTTTACGGAGAATTTTCAATGCCGAGAACCTTGATCAGAGAGTAAAAAAGGCGTAAGGTTCACAATGGTGTAAAATTAAAATGGGTTATACCGGGCTAGGATTCGAGTTACAGGAACATGGGCCAAACCAACCACCCAAGAATGGAATCGTCGAGCGAAAACACTTGAAAACCTCCTAGAAGCAGCTTTTCTTACCACCAGACCTTTCTCCATCAAATAGGAATCTGATGCCGTCACTAAACACATTTCTTAAATTGTAGCCATTTGTTGAGTGTTTTTTTTGGTGTCTAATCCGCATATATATCACCATTGCCCTTGATTTTCTTGACTGTATATCTCTTAAATGTCAACATATACATGTGTGATTTAGTTTACAAAGATTTTCAATGCCGAGAACCTCGATCAGAGAGTAAAAAAGGCGTAAGGTTCACAATGGTGTAAAATTAAAATGGGATATACCGGGCTAGGATTCGAGTTACAGGAACATGGGCCAAACCAACCACTCAAGAAGGGAATCGTCGAGTGAAAACACTTGACAACCTCCTGGAAGCAGCTTTTCCTACCACCAGACCTTTCTCAATCAATTAGGAATCTGTTGCCATCACTAAACACATTCCTTAAATTGTAGCCATTTGTTGAGTGTTTTTTTTTTGTGTCAAATCCGCATATATATCACCATTGCCCTTGATTTTCTTGACTGTATATCTCTTAAATATCAACATATACACGTGAGATTTAGTTTACGAAGATTTTTCAATGCCGAGAACCTCGATCAGAGAGTAAAAAAGGCGTAAGGTTCAAAATGGTGTAAAAGTAAAATGGGATATATCGGGCTAGGATTCGAGTTACAGGTACAAGGGCCAAACCAACCACCCAAGAATGGAATCGTCGAGCGAAAACACTTGAAAACCTCCTAGAAGAAGTTTTTCTTCCCACCAGACCTTTCTCCATCAATTAGGAATCTGATGCCGTCACTAAATACATTCCTTAAATTGCAGCCATTTGTTGACTGTTTTTTTTGTGTCTAATCCGCATATATATCACCATTGCCCTTGATTTTCTTGACTGTATATCTCTTAAATATCAACATATACACGTGTGATTTAGTTTACGAAGATTATTCAATGCCGAGAACCTCGATCAGAGAGTAAAAAAGGCGTAAGGTTCACAATGGTATAAAATTAAAATGGGATATACCGGGCAAGGATTCGAGTTATAGGAACAAGGGCCAAACCAACCACCCAAGAATGGAATCGTCGAGCGAAAACACTTGCCAACCTCCTAGAAGCAGCTTTTCTTGCCACCAGGCCTTTCTCCATCAATTAGGAATCTGATGCCGTCACTAAACACACTCCTTAAATTGTAGCCATTTTGTTAAGTGTTTTTTTTTGTTTCTAATACGCATTTATATCACCATATCCCTTGATTTTCTTGACTGTATATCTCTAAAATGTCAACATATACACGTGTGATTTAGTTTACCATGATGTTTCAATGCTGAGAACCTCAATCAGAGAGTAAAAAAGGCGTAAGGTTCACAATGGTGTAAAATTAAAATGGGATATACCGGGCTTGGATTCGAGTTACAGGAACAAGGGCCAAACCAACCACCCAAGAATGGAATCGTCGAGCGAGAACACTTGACAACCTCCTAGAAGCAGCTTTTCTTGCCACCAGACCTTTCTCCGTCAATTAGGAATCTGATGCCGTCACTAAACACATTCCTTAAATTGTAGCCATTTGTTGAGTGTTTTTTTTGTCTAATCCGCATATATGTCACCATTGCCCTTGATTTTCTTGACTGTATATCTCTTAAATGTCAACATACACACGTGTGATTTAGTTTACGAATATTTTTCAATGTCAAGAACCTCGATCAGAGAGTAAAAAAGGCGTAAGGTTCACAATAGTGTAAAATTAAAATGGGATATACCGGGCTAGGATTCGAGTTACAGGAACAAGGGGCAAACTACCACCCAAGAATGGAATCGTCGAGCGAAAACACTTGACAACCTCCTAGAAGCAGCTTTTCTTGCCACCAGACCTTTCTCCATCAATTAGGAATCTGTTGCCGTCACTAAACACATTCCTTAAATTGTAGCCATTTGTTGAGTGTTTTTTTTTGGTGTTTAATCCGCGTATATATCACAATTACCCTTGATTTTCTTGACAGTATATCTCTTAAATGTCAACATATACACGTGTCATTTAGTTTACGGAGATTTTTCAATGCCGAGAACCTTGATCAGAGAGTAAAAAAGGCGTAAGGTTCACAATGGTGTAAAATTAAAATGGGTTATACCGGGGTAGGATTCGAGTTACAGGAACAAGAGCCAAACCAACCACCCAAGAATGGAATCTTCGAGCGAAAACACTTGAAAACCTCCTAGTAGCAGCTTTTCTTACCACCAGACCTTTCTCCATCAATTAGGAATCTGATGCCGTCACTAAACACATTCCTTAAATTGTAGCCATTTGTTGAGTGTTTTTTTTGGTGTCTAATCCGCATATATATCACCATTGCCCTTGATTTTCTTGACTGTATATCTCTTAAATGTCAACATATACATGTGTGATTTAGTTTACAAAGATTTTCAATGCCGAGAACCTCGATCAGAGAGTAAAAAAAGCGTAAGGTTCACAATGGTGTAAAATTAAAATGGGATATAACGGGCTAGGATTCGAGTTACAGGAACATGGGCCAAACCAACCACCCAAGAAGGGAATCGTCGAGTGAAAACCCTTGACAACCTCCTAGAAGCAGCTTTTCCTACCACCAGACCTTTCTCAATCAATTAGGAATCTGATGCCATCACTGTAGGTCCCGTAATCTGAGGATCGATAACGAACCAAATCACTTGTTTATAGCAAACACAGTTACGTGTGTGGAATCCACGTAACTATGCCAAATCAAACATATAAGACAATAACGACACGGTATAATCAATGATACACACTCGATTGATTAAACGGGATGAGAACCGATTACAAACTGATACAAACACAGTTTAACAGAATTTTGACAGAGTTTCTTTATGTGTAAGCTCTCATCTACTTTCAACTGTGAAAGCAGATGTGTTTATATAGTCTCTGGGCCCAACAGTCGACGAAACACAAAGTGTCTCGGCGAAACAGAATATGGGCCAAACATTGGGCTTGAAGCAGCCCAATACACGACGAATCAAGTGTGATTCGTCATGAATGTCGGTGAAACAGACATAATGGACATTTGTCTGTTTCGTCATGATGTGTTCGACGAAACAGACCTGTTTCGTCGAGGTCTGTAACTGTTGTGGTTATTTCTGCAAACAGACAGCAACAACAGCAACATATAAACAACTTATAATGACCATTCTACCCTTTGTATGCAACATGCATTGTTCGAATAGCATTACATATTAAACGGAGACAAACAAGTCAGACACAAGTGGATAGGAGGATATCCGACTTGGTCGACATCAAATATATACTCGATAATTAATAAAAGACCGTACAAAATACATCGTTAAACAAGACTAGTTACAGACACTAAAAATGCATCAACAAACTCCCCCTTGTCTGTTACTCGTCTTCGGTCTTCTAATCTTCCATCTCAGTGTTGTTCGGACCACGAACTGCCCGAATGTATGCCCCGGTAGTTGCAAAAACACGCTACTCGCTGAAACTTCATAGCTTGACGAGCATCCTGATCTTCATAAAAAATATTGTGACGATATAGTCTGTTAATATTAGCCTCGGACATGTTGACGATCCACATTGGATCCAACATCCGGTAATTTGCACGACCATCTCTAAACACAATCACGGCTTCATGCGTGTCCGAGTCGTAGCACCATAATGCCATGTCTTCAAGAAAATCCTGCTGCATAGGCATCAATGGGATTTTATCTACGACCCTCGGAGGCTGGTACACAAGCTTGTATCTGCAAGTGTTGGTGTCGGGATCAAGAGTAAACTTGATCGGTTGATAGATGGGAAATTGTGGCTTGTATGATTCATCCTCCCAGCCCGACTTCTTGTTTACTTTAACCAGTCGCTCAAATAAAGTAGCGCCATCGTAGTTTGAACGATTGATAAGCTTAAGCCTCGTCAACGCAGCAATAACATAAAATGGCAAAGAAAGAATGCTCAGCAGTGAGTTGAAATACAGGATTCCGTATTCACGTTTGATTGCAACACAGTGAATATCTCTAACAAACATCCAGCATAGAATTCTTCCACTTGGCTTCCCCCTCTCAAACTGCAAGTAGTCAACTTGAACACTTTCAGGCACAGGCTTCTGAACTTTTGATAGGAACTGTTTTCGCCATTCAGAGAATGCATCTTTGGCTTTTTCAGACGAATCAGACGAATCACGCTTCCTTAAGTGTTCATCTATGTCATTAACATTCTCCTTCATCCAATCTTCATCAAATGAAGCGAATTCAGTACCATCTTTTCGAACATACGTTGATTTTGTTGCTTCGCCTTCAAATACGATCTCATCAACATCTTCAACATTTTCAGAATCAGGTTCACTGGGCATTCTTTCGATCTCAGCGTCATCAATCTTTCTCATAGCTTGTAGAGCAAGTAATTGCTCTTGAGAAAGATCTTCTATCAGTTCTCCTTCTTCAAGCAATTCTCCCGTGACTGGATGAATAGCCTGTAAAGCAATATCAGCACTGCTTATGACAGAAGAAGTACCTGCGATCTGTTGAACTTTTCCAGTAGAAGTTCCCTGAGATGATTCGACCACTGTAGGTTGAACTGCAACAACTTCAGAAGAAAGTGTGGTTGGCTGCTTCTGTGATGTACCAGAAGTGTCAGGATTCCCTTGGTCTTCCGTATCATCATCCTTTTTCTTCAGTACTTCTTGTTGTTTACAATGATAATCCCACAAAACAGCAAGCCTTCTCTCTTTCTCTTCATTAACAGCCTTCAAGCGAACATTTTCAGCTTTAAGCAAATCAATTTCAACTTGTTGTCGCTCTATTACTGTTTGCTGTTGACCAACGGTTGACTTCAAGTTGTTAATTTCCACCGATTGTTTAAGCTGATCATTCTTTGTGAGATTAATGAAATGAGATTGCCTCTGAACACGATCAGCAGCTGCTTCAAGTGTAGAGAATAGGTATCTGATCTTTTCGTCTTGAGAAAATCCGGAAAATGTCCTATGACGTTCAGCACTGATCCCCGAAGTGGTTGCTCTAATTGCAGAAGCCATAGATCTTTCAGGAACTGCCTGAGGAGTCACAGCTGGAATTTCAGCAGCTGAAGTAACTACAGTAGGAGTTTCTTGCACAGGCTCCTGAGGTACAGATTGTACAGGCTCCTGAGGTACAGATGAAGACTCTTGAGGCACAGATTTCCTAGCATAAGTACTCAAATATCTTCTTGCTTTCTTCTTTTGAGTTTCAACAGCTTTCTCAGCTCTCCTTTTTGTTCTTCTTTCACCTTCAGGATCCTCTGGAACATATTCTGGATCATCTTCAGTTCTAATCTTTCTATATCTTCTCACTCCACGTATATCGATATACATTTCATATCCAGGCTCGACTATATGATCACTAGAACTAGAATCAGATTCATCATCGCCACTTGCTGAAGAACTACTAGCTGATGTACCACCAGCTGCACCCTTGCTCGATGTACCAACAGCACCAGTATCACCACCATCATCACTTTCACCACTACTTTCATCACCATCACTCCCAGACTCATCTGAATCAACCGGGTCAGGACCAAATTTCTCGATCCTTAGCCTTTCCAACTCAGGCTCTTCGTTGTCAGATTGGCTGTCATCATGACGCCATTTATCATTTGCTGGAGCAACATAATCAGGATTCACTAGTGCGCCAAAAAGCTTCCTTGGAGGAACGCTTTCTTTGTATCTTTTGGCGGCAAGAGTCTTGATTAGCCTTAACGAGTTGAAATTCATCGCTTCGATCTTCAGAATATCATTGTCAGCCTTCGGAAGGTCCGGATGTTGAACATTCATAACCATTTGAAGAAAACGCGGGTACATCCAAAACTTGTTCCCGGTTGTTCTACTTCCTGTCCTTGTCATATTTTCTTTCATGTTGCTGAAAATATACTTTGAGATGCTAAACGGTTTGTTTAACACCAAAGCAACCATGAATCCAACGAGATCATCTCCAGCCATATCATATCCAGACCGTCTATTGCTGAGACACTGAATAAGAATATGCAATAAAAACTTGTAGCGTAATGGAAGATCACCTTTGTTGATTTGTTTGACGAAAATGTCTCCAATACACTTCATCCGTAGCAAACAGCCTCGTGAACACATGATTGGTATTGAATATGGAGCGTCCGGACTATCTTGTAATTGAAGAACTTCATTCAATATCTCCGGAGTAACAACGACATACAGATCATTCACACGACCTCTTATAATATCCTTTCCATCGATTTGGACGACGTTTGCAGAATCCCAGAAAGCTTTAATCAGTGATTTGTAGACGGGCGTCGAGTATGTAACAGCATGATTGATACGTGACTCCCTGATCCACTTCGTGATATCTTTAAATTCCGTGAGCTTGTCTTCAGGATCCAAATATGCAACTTGATTATGACGCTTCTCGGACATTATTTCCTCTTCAGTTTTGTTTTCTTTCTTTATCGCCTTCTTGCGTTTTCCTTTTTCTTTCGGTGCTTTCGGAGCCATCTGTACATTTAAATGTCCAAAATAAGTCACATTTGATATAACATGCATTTAGACATGTATGGATACAATTTCATGTATCCACATAACAGATAACCTATCAAACCATGTCTACTGTGAACAAACAGCAACAACAGAAAACTGCTAAGGCATAGACGACGAAACAGAAGATCAACGACGAAACAGAAGGTTGTGCGACGAAACAGAGGGTTGACCCTTGACCAGTTTGATTCGTCGACGTTTTGATTTGTCGTGTCTGTTTCGTTCTATTTCTGATTCGTCGTCTCTGATTCGTCTCATTTCAGATTCGTCGTATGTTTGATTCGCAGGAATTAGGGTTAATGTGATTCGTCGATTTGGGGGTTTTTGTGTTTCGCCATTTTGTAGTTTAAACAAAGAACAAATACAAACACAAACACATTCAACATCATAATTTATACCCAAACCAACTTATGACAACCCATATATGATTTCCGATCCAAAAACCCATTTAAAACAGTTAAGAATTTTATCAAACAAAAACCCCTGTTTTTGTTACAAAAACCCACATCCAAATCAAAGCAAATCAAACATACTAGAACTTAAATCTAACAGATACAGAAGGAAAACACAATACATTCAACATCAACACATATATTATCAAAGAAAAACAAGGTCTCAAAGGGGTCTCTGAGGGTTTCGGATGAAAAACCGACGGTTCAAAATGTTCGGAATGTGAACCAGAACGTTTTACTACCTTTGATTTTTGTAAGATTTTGATTAAAATCGGATGTTTTGAGTGATTTGTGAGAGTGACCGTAGGTATGGGGGTTTGAATGTTTGAAGAAGATGAAAAGTTTGATGTTTTGAAAAAATGAACAACTGGGACCCTTATATACACCGCCTTGTCTCGACGAATCAGAGATCTCGACGAAACAGGAGTTTGGGCCCGGCGAAACAGAGACTTGGGCTTGAACTTGGGCCAAACAAATAAGCCCATGACGAAACAGATTTGGGCTTATTGTGTTCCGTCGATGTTTTGACGAATCAGATTTGATTCGCCGATGATGATCTGATTCGTCGACCATTGGTCTGATTCGTCGACCATTCTTTTGTTTCGCAAACATGTTTTTCAAAAACACAGAGGCTGGTAAGATTTTGCAGTCAAAACAGTGGTAAGATTTTGCAGTCAAAACAGATTATGAACACATTTCCATTCTGTTTGAGTTTTCAAATGCAAGAACGTTTTTATGAAGAAGGTTTTAGGCTTCCGGTAGAAAACACCAAGCAACAACTTCGGCTTAATAAAAAACGAACTTTACACAAATATACTAAAAACAAATTTAAAGCACGGTAAACTAAACGAAAATGCGGAAAACTGTGAAAAACACTAAACAACTGTACAAGTGCAATCTTTTTGCGAATTTCAAGGACAAGGAATCATACCAGCTTACGGTCTTAGTCAACATGATTTTGATTTCTGTTTAAAGCTCTGGATAAGTATACTACCTCGATTATCGGTATTGTGGTCCACATAAGCTCAAACTAATCAGACGTAATCATAATTTAAGAGATACGATTAACGGTAAGGATAATACTTACAAGTCGATGTAAATCCACACACGACACATTCCCGTATCAAGGTATGCACGAGAATTCATCTTACCGGTGAGTATACCGATTATCATCTGTTTGACCGTATAAAAATGTGAGAAACTCACTTATTTTGATTGAAAACAAGCCCTATGTGATAGAATCACTTATTGATGAGGAACTTGATTTTCAGATGCATGAGGGCACAGGAGCAAGTCCGTGAACAGGTCAGTACTTTCGTACAGCAGAGAGACGAACTTGACTCCCGCAAAGAATCTGTGATATATTTATCACTTATTTTGTTTGGACATGTGATTGTTGATCACTTATTGAGGTCGAATGCAGTATGTACACGTATGTATAGTATCATGGAAGATCTTAGACTTCGTTTCCGTTATTTTTACGGTTTGATACAACCATGATACCCAGATGATAAGCAGCATAAAGACCGAATATTTCAGATCTCGGCAATCTCTCAAACGAGATTTCGGTACTAAGACCATATGCCAATGAATGGTTCCCACCTGACTTGAAGTCTGTTAGGTTTGTATCATCCTGCACATTTTAGTCTGATTGTGAGCCTACCGATACATCGTTAGTAGAGATACTTATCATTTTTCTCTTTTTTTTTTCATTTTGAGCACATTGACCGACCACACCAGTGAACATCATCATTTTCCTTTATCCAAGAAACTCATTTTTGGTTTTACATCGTTATTGAATTTTTGAATTTTTCAAACGAAACGACAGACGAAACGACAGAAAGTAAAGACATCTTTTTGGATTTTGAACTTTTGCAATGTTTTTGTATTTTCTTGAAATATCTCCCCCTAAAATTCGCAAAGTTTACGAAAACTAAAATCTTTTTGAATTTTCCAAGTTTATAAAGAAAATATTTACAAAAACGATCAGCCAAAGAAGTTTACTCGGGTATCACCTTAATGCCGTTGACCAAAAGTAGATAATCAAAACGTGATTTATCAAAAGCTTTTGTAAACAGGTCGGCACGTTGGTGATCGGTGGGGACATGAACGACATCGATTAATTTCTTGTCAAAACAATCACGTATGAAGTGATATTTAATGTCGATGTGTTTAGTCTTGGAATGCTGCACAGGATTTCTAGTGATCTGTAAGGCAGCATTATTATCAACAAAAATATGAGTAGATAGGAATTCTAAACCGTAGTCGCGCATTTGTTGTTGTATCCAAAGAACTTGGGAGCAACAACTCGAGGCAGCAATATATTCTGCTTCACATGTTGATGTAGCAACACACGTTTGCTTCTTGCACTGCCACGTGACCAGGCGATTTCCTAAGAATTGACATCCTGCTGTTGTCGATTTGCCATCGATTTTGCATCCACCAAAATCAGAATCACTGTATGCAATTAATTCAAAACTATCATCCCTAGGGTACCAAAGACCAAGGTCCGGGCATCCCTTCAAATAGCGAAAAATCCTTTTGATAGCTGACTGATGAGAGGCCTTCGGGTTTGCTTGATATCTTGCAAGCAGGCATGTTGGATACATTATATCAGGCCTCGAAGCGGTGAGATACATGAGAGAACCGATCATGGCGTGATAGTATGAGGAGTTGATGCTTTCACCCTTCAAATCCGGAGTAATTCCGTGATTCTGGGGAAGAGGGGTACCAATGGGCGTTGCATCTGACATTTGGAATCGGTTCAAAATGTCACCAACATATTTAGTCTGATGGATGAATATCCCAGACTCTGTTTGTTGAACTTGTAGGCCCAAGAAGAAAGTCATCTCCCCCATTGCGCTCATTTCGAATTTTTCTTGCATAACTCGTTCGAATTGCCTGCACAAAGAATCATTAGTGGAACCAAATATTATATCATCAACATATACCTGCACCAGCAGAAGATCTCCATCTAGTTCCTTGATAAAGAGTGTGCAATCAATAAGACCTCGTCGAAATCCATTCTCCAGAAGATAGTTGGATAAGGTTGCGTACCAAGCCCTAGGTGCTTGATGTAAACCATAAAGAGCTTTGTTGAGCAACCAAACCCGATCGGGGTGAATAGGATCTTCAAAACCTGGAGGTTGTTCGACGTGCACCTCTTCTTGAACTATACCATGAAGAAAAGCACTTTTGACGTCCATCTGGTAAACTTTGAATCCTTTGAAAGAAGCATAAGCTAAGAAGATCCTAATAGCTTCCAGACGTGCAACAGGTGCATAAACTTCATTGTAGTCAATGCCTTCTATCTGGCGAAAACCCTGAACAACTAGTCTCGCCTTGTTGCGAATAACAATTCCACGGTCGTCCTTCTTGCATTTGTAAACCCATCGTGTGCCAATTTTCTTGTAATTATCCGGCTTTTCAACAAGCTTCCAAACACCAAGCTTTTGAAATTGTTGCAGTTCGTCCTGCATGGCTTCAACCCAAGAATTATCTTTTAAAGCTTCCTTCCAAGACTTTGGTTCTTCTTGTGAAACGTAACAAGCAAAGGACCAATCGTTTTGAAAACCAGATTCTCTAATGGCTGAATATAAACCAGCATTCTGGTTATTTCTCAGCTGATTTCGCGTCTGCACACCGCTTTGGACATCTCCTATAATGTTCTGCTGTGGATGGGTATTGTGAATCCTCAATTCAGGATTTTCAGGAACACTAGCATTAATACCCAAATTGTTAAGATTAAGATCAGCAACCAACTCCGCACCAGGAATATGAGTGGAAGTGGATGCGTTTCCTTCAGCAGTATCATCATTCTGCACTTGAGGTGTTTCTAAAGAAGTGCCATGAACAGGAACAACCGGGGCAGAAGTGCCTTCAGTCGCATCAAGATGTTCATCATCTTCCGATGACTCAGTAGCATCTTCAAATACCTCATTTTGAACAGTATTGTTAACTGAATTAGAACCTTGAGGGCTAACAATAACAGGTCTTACCAATGGCGAGCCGACAGCGTTGTCACTATCAAATAACATTTGAACAGCTGCAGATTCTTCATCAAAGGTAGGCAGATTAAAGGAGTCAAATATCCCATCATAATCGAACATCCAAGGATCACCCGGAGCTCTAACAGGACTTGTATACCTTTGAACCCTTACTTCATTCCAAAGCTGAATCTTTTTGGTGGTCAGATTCCATACACGACAATTTGGAGTTGCATATCCAAGGAAGAAACCTTCGATAGCTTTTGCGCCAAACTTACCATCTGGGTCAATCATGGTACATGGACCGCCAAAGGGTTCAAGGAAAGAAAGATCCGGTTTCCTTTTCTGTAGAAGTTCGAAACAAGTTTTGCCAAGTCTCTTAACTGTAAGAACTCTGTTCAAAGTGTAGCATGCAGTCGACACAGCTTCTGCCCAGAATTGAACAGGAAGCTCCGACTCTACTAACATAGTTCTTGCGGTCTCAATAATCGTGCGATTCTTCCTCTCAGCGACACCGTTTTGTTGTGGAGTATAGCGAGAACTGTATTCATGAAGAATGCCTTTAGAAGTACAGAACTCATCCATCACACGGTTCTTGAATTTAGTTCCATTGTCGCTTCGGATCCTCTTCACTTTCAAAGTGTATAAATTCTCCAACATTGTGAGAAGATCCTTGAGAATTCCAGGAGTGTCACTCTTGTGTGCCATGAAAGCTACCCAAGAAAATCTAGAATAATCATCAGTAACAACAAGACAGTAAGCATCTCCGAATGTTGTCTTGTGCTTCATAGGTCCAAAAAGGTCCATATGAAGACGTTCGAGAGGCATGCTAACAGAATTGATTTTCTTCAGAGGGTGAGATTTCTTTGTTTGTTTCCCTTTCTGGCACGAAACACAGATATCTTGTAGATGAAAGCTTCTCACAGGCACACCATTCACAAGATTGTTTTTCACCAAATGGTTCATTTTCCCAAGTGAATGTGCCCCATTATTATGTGCCAAGAAATAGACTCCTTCTCTGTGGCTTTTGAGACAAAACATTGTACTTGCGCAGATGTCGTAATGGCTTGGCTCATGTCAAGAATATAAAGATCATTAATTCTTGGAGCCGATAAGAGAATCCATTCATCAGGAATCTTGAATCCAGGTTTAAGCACATAACAACCGGCATCATCAAAATGCACGGTGAACTTTTTATCGCAGATTTGCGACACACTGAGAAGATTATGATCAAGTTGACGAACATAATTAATCTTTTCGAAGCATACCACACCATTGGAGATCATTCCTTCTCCGGTGATATATCCGCCTTTGTCTCCTGCGAACGCGACATAGCCTCCTCTAATATTTCTCACATCGTACAGAAGCCGTAAGTCGCCCGTCATGTGCCTGGATGCCCCACTATCAACAATCCAATGACTACTGATAGTTCCTCCTGGAACATCCTGCACGCATCATCCAATGATTAGTTAAGGATGGGGACCCAAGCCACAGTGGTCTTGGGTCGTCCCTGAGAATCACGAATAGTGATCTCGATCTGGTGATGATTCTCCAACATAACAGCTCCCCCTGAACTTTCACCTTTCTTAGGTTTCCAAGTTTGTTTTTGTTTACCAGATTCAGTTTTGAAAACAGATTTTGAAACTTCTGGTTTTAAAGATGAACTTGGTTCCCTTGGAATAGATTTGACCTCAGATTTTAAGACCTTTTCTATTTTCTTCACATTTTGATGTCGTTGTTTCGTTTCCTGTTCTTTAACAGTTCTTTTATCATGTTTTGGCGAAACAGAACGACATTGAAGGTGAATCTTTTCAGGTGGTGCTTTCTCAACAAATTTCTCTTTTGGAGTGTTTGAACAATCTTTGATGATGTGCCCAAACTCTCCACATTTAAAACACGTTCTCCTCTCAACAAACTTAGGAGAAACGAATCGACGCTCATATGTCAAACCTGTAGAACCTGAGGTACTTGCCTTTTCATCACACCCGTTTGAATGTTGAGTGTAATTATTTTGACTGTTACGCTTTAAAATCTTGACTTGTTGTACAAAATCAGTGTTTGATTTGTTAGCAAAAATCTCAATTTTATCAGTACCCTCAGATGCCATAAATCTGACATCATTGTTTTTCTTTTGATAACGAGCTCCATTTGTTTCAAATTTTGATTTAGAAACATTTGGCCTTTGAGCTCGTTCAAATGGTTGTTTACCCTTAAGAGCAAAAGGTCGTTGCTTTGTTGGGGATTTTCGATTTCCAAATTGCTTTTTGATTTCAGCCTTAGGAATTGGATCACATTGAGTTACAGTAACTCCCGGAATCGACGTTCCCAAAAACTTACTTGTGTTATTTTCAAAAACATTATCAATCAGTGATGGATTAACATTTTTAATTGGAAAATCATTATCTGAGTAGATGTTAGAATCACCAACCAAAGTATACAACATTTTGTTACTCTTAACAGTAGACATAGGTTTCTTGTCATTTATGACAGGATTAATCACATTTTTGGCAACTTGTTGCACAACAGGAATATGAGGATCACAAAGAATATGATTCTCAATTGGAATTACTATTCCCTTTTTCTTATCAAGTGATTCATCCTTGTCATTTGCATCTGTTTCATCATCAGATGAATCATAGTCCTCAACTGTTGGAGGACTTTGACTCACTGGTGTTGAAGTTTCTGTTTCAACAGATGAGGTTCCCGAGGAGCTGTCCGGTTTGAACCCTAATCCAGTAGTAAGTTCCTCATAATTAAGAGGCACACTGGGTTCAAAACGAGGCATATCCTCTTCATCAGGTGGTGCTGCATAATTGTGTCTCAAAGGGGGCGGACATTTCTTATACCCAACACCACTCTTGTTTTTCTTCAGTTGTTGAACGTCAATAATGTGATCGAGCACAAATCGGGAGTTAGAATAACTCTCCAATTTTTGCTTGATCGCATCGTGCTCGCACTTGGCAATGGCTATTTCCTTTTTGGTTTCCTCAACAAGATTAATGTACTTGTTAATACTAATTTGTTTATGATAAACAAATTTGGTAGTTTCGGAAACACTTTTCTTTAAATTTTCAATTAAAGATTTAAAGTCCTTTTCATTTCTTGTTAAAGCCATGTTTGCTTCTTTGCACTTTGACATATCAACAACCAAACTTTGATTGTGACCATGAATTTTGTCACATTCAAGTTTCACTCTTTCATATTCCTGTTTCATATAAGCACAATCATTGCATATTCTAGGAGGTTCAGATGTTACCTGACTCGAAGAGGCTGAAACATTTGCCATAAAGGCAGTTTGAAAAGAAAAAGATCCGTCTTCAGAGATGAACTTCTCCATTTCCTTAGATGCGATCCCAGCCTTCTTAATAAGAACAGATTTCTGAGACTTCAACTCCTCTGCTTTATTCAACAAATCATCAATAGAACTCGCTTCTTCTTTCACATCACCCGAAATAGAACTTTCTTCATCAGAACTCCCGGTATAACCCGAACTGTCGTCACTTTCAGAAAATTCTTCTTTATGAACGTGCTTGATGTGATTGATGATCTTTGCGTAGCACGCGGTTCCTCCTCCTTCATTATCACCTTCCCCCAATTGTAAAGACCAATTACACCCTTCATCTGTTTGAACAACCAATGCACGAGTGTTGTTTGATGGCCCAGACTGGTTCTGGTTGGTGGTGTTGTTCACAGCTACTATCCCTCTTCCACGATTGTCTTGATTGCCTTGATTGGCATTTGAAGTACCTGTCTGATTTCTGAAAGGGTTCTGATTACCTTGCTTGGGTGGTCGAGTGCATTCACGTTTAAAGTGACCCTTCTCGCCACAATTGAAGCATGTAACGGTTTCTTTATCAAACCCGTACTTCGTATCCTGCTTACTTTCCAAGGAACTTCTTCCCGTTCGAGCCATGAAGTCCTTTGCCCTTCTAACTGCACTCGCAAACGCCCACTTTATATCCATCAACTCCATTTCATCACGGTCGATTTGTTGATAATCTTCGTTGGTCATACTGATGTTCCCAATTTGACCTGCAACCAAACCGCAGTAAGCACTGACCATCGTATTAATGAGTTCCGAATGCTCCTTTGCAACTTCAATGCTAACTTTTGAGAGGTTCGAAGTATCAACTTTGATAGTATTCGTGTCTTGGGGTGGAGGATTGTTGGTATAATGTACTTGTTGTGGTGGCGGTTGTGCTTTAGATTTGGATAACGATTGTGAAAGATAAGCACCTAAATCAAACTCTGGTTGAGTAGGTTGAGGGAACGTTGGAAACGGAGATGAGTTTGTGTTGGAATCAAACGCCGTTTGAAGCTTAGGTTGCTGAACAGAACTAGAACTTGCAGAAGGAGCAAAACCAGGCAAATACATTTCTGTATTTTGAGTAGCTCCAATCCTTTTAGCTTTCCGATTTTCCTCTTCACTCTTGTGCTCCAACTTCTGAACGAATCCATAGATAGTGACAGTTTCCCCTTCCAGAGCACCCGTATGTTTTAGAAGTTCAATGAATGGACTCCACAAAGGAGGTAAAGCATCAGCTAAACGTGCAATCATTTCCACATGAGATGTAGCAACCTTATAAGAACTCATTTCACTGATCAAATGATAGAAACGAGAAGTAATATCATTTAGGGTTTCATTTTCCAAAGATTGAAATGATTCAAATTCTTTCTTCAGAAGATCATGGCGTATTTTTCTAGAAGCTGCATTTCCTTCTCCTCTTGTTTCCAATGCATCCCATAAAGCTTTTGTGCTCTTACTATAAGAAAATTGATGATAGAGGTCTTTATGAAGAGCTTGTGTTAGAAAAGCAAACGCCTTTTTCTCTAATTCATAGGCTTTCTTGTCTTGTTCAAGCATATTAGAAATACCAGCGGCAGTTGATGCTGCTGCTTCTAGTTCCGGGCTACATTCAGTAGTGAAACACGTCCAAAGTTCAACGTTTTGCCCTTGAATGTATGTATGAAAACGACCCTTCCATGATGGATAGTCGTTCATATGATTTAGCTTTGGCGGGTGATTGTTGCTTCCCGTCTCACTTTCACTGAGCAATAGATTTTGAATGTTTTGGTTTTGATTAGAAACCATTGCCCATTGATTTGCATTTACTGCTTGTTGTTTTTGAGGCAACTGGTTCATTAACTCGGCAAGCGAAGGCTGATTTTTAGCTGGTTGTGATTCCGAACTCCAATCCCACGGACCTTTGTTACTCATATTTGGTATATGTATGATAGTACCTGCACACACACTTGAAAACACAAGGTTAGAATGATTTTACAAGTCCTCTGTGTAAAACAGAAGTGAATTCGACGAAACAGATTCCACGAAACAGATTTGTTTTGTTGAAATGAAAAGTGACGAAACAGACTTGTTTCGTCCAAGATATTATGACGAAACAGAACTTGTTTCGTCGAAGATTTTTTTTTTTGACGAAACACTAGTGATTCGTCGACTGCTTGTTTCGTCAAATCTGAGTCCCAGACAGCTGGTTAAGATATTTAAAATATCTTACTGACACAAGGTAAGTTGATGGACCTGTTTTTCAACACAACATGCTTTTTCAAAAACTAATGATCACAATTGTTACACTAAAGTCAAGTTAATGTTTTATATTGTAAAACTCTTTGATTTCAACAATTCAAAGATCAAATCCACAAGTATTATAAGAACTCTTTGAAGATATGAAGAACACACTCAAGAACAAAGAATTTTTCTGATCACCGATGATTTTCCGAAACACGAAAATGCACAAGACTTTCACTAAAAACCCGGTTTAAAGCATGAACAAACAAACTGACAAGGTTTTTGATAAAACTCTTTAGCAAATAACAATCAAACAACAGATTTTATGAATATTTTTCCAGAAATATAATTTTTCAAGAACAAATTTTCAGAAAAACACACACAAAAACTTGATAAAAACCGAACAATGTTTGATTTTAAACAAGGATTAGAGCCAAACGCTCTGATACCAATTGTAGGTCCCGTAATCTGAGGATCGATAACGAACCAAATCACTTGTTTATAGCAAACACGGTTACGTGTGCGGAATCCACGTAACTATGCCAAATCAAACATATAAGACAATAACGACACGGTATAATCAATGATACACACTCGATTGATTAAACGGGATGAGAACCGATTACAAACTGATACAAACACAGTTTAACAGAATTTTGACAAAGTTTCTCTATGTGTAAGCTCTCATCTACTTTCAACTGTGAAAGCAGATGTGTTTATATAGTCTCTGGGCCCAACAGTCGACGAAACACAAAGTGTCTCGGCGAAACAGAATATGGGCCAAACATTGGGCTTGAAGCAGCCCAATACACGACGAATCAAGTGTGATTCGTCATGAATGTCGGCGAAACAGACATAATGGACATTGGTCTGTTTCGTCATGATGTGTTCGACGAAACAGACCTGTTTCGTCGAGGTCTGTAACTGTTGTGGTTGTTTCTGCAAACAGACAGCAACAACAGCAACATATAAACAACTTATAATGACCATTCTACCCTTTGTATGCAACATGCATTGTTCGAATAGCATTACATATTAAACGGAGACAAACAAGTCAGACACAAGTGGATAGGAGGATATCCGACTTGGTCGACATCAAATATATACTCGATAATTAATAAAAGACCGTACAAAATACATCATTAAACAAGACTAGTTACAGACACTAAAAATGCATCAACAATCACTAAACACATTCCTTAAATTGTAGCAATTTGTTGAGTGTTTTTTTTGTGTCTAATCCGCATATATATCACCATTGCCCTTGATTTTCTTGACTGTATATCTCTTAAATATCAACATATACACGTGTGATTTAGTTTACGAAGATTTTTCAATGCCGAGAACCTCGATCAGAGAGTAAAAAAGGCGTAAGGTTCAAAATGGTGTAAAATTAAAATGGGATATATCGGGCTAGGATTCGAGTTACAGGTACAAGGGCCAAACCAACCACCCAAGAATGGAATCGTCGAGCGAAAACACTTGAAAACCTCCTAGAAGCAGTTTTTCTTCCCACCAGACCTTTCTCCATCAATTAGGAATCTGATGCCGTCACAAAACACATTCCTTAAATTGTAGCCATTTGTTGAGTCTTTTTTTTGGTGTCTAATCCGCATATATATCACCATTGCCCTTGATTTTCTTGACTGTATATCTCTTAAATATCAACATATACACGTGTGATTTAGTTTTCGAAGATTTTTCATTGCCGAGAACCTCGATCTGAGAGTAAAAAAGGCGTAAGGTTCATATTGGTGTAAAATTAAAATAGGATATACCGGGGCTAGGATTCGAGTTACGGGAACAAGGGCCAACCCAACCACCCAATAATAAAATCGTCGAGCGAAAACACTTCCCAACCTCCTAGAAGCAGCTTTTCTTACCCCCAGACATTTCTCCATCAATTAGGAATCTGATGCCGTCACTAAACACATTCCTTAAATTGTAGCCATTTGTTGCGTGATTTTTTTTTGGTGTCTAATCCGCATATATATCACCATTGCCCTTGATTTTCTTGACTGTATATCTCTTAAATATCAACATATACACGTGTGATTTAGTTTACGAAGATTTTTCAATGCCGAAAACCTCGATCAGAGAGTAAAAAAGGCGTAAGGCTCACAATGGTGTAAAATTAAAATGGGATATACCGGGCTAGGATTCGAGTTACAGGAACAAGGGCCAAACCAGCCACCCAAGAATGGAATCGTCGAACGAAAACACTTGACAACCTCCTAGAAGCAGCCTTTCTTGCCACCAGACCGTTCTCTATCAATTAGAAATCTGATGCCGTCACTAAACACATTCCTTAAATTGTAGCCATTTGTTGAGTGTTTTTTTTTGTGTCTAATCCGTATATATATCACCATTGCCCTTGATTTTCTTGACTGTATATCTCTTAAATATTAACATATACACGTGTGATTTAGTTTACGAAGATTTTTCAATGTCGAGAACCTCTATCAGAGAGTAAAAAAGGCGTAAGGTTCACAATGGCGTAAAATTAAAATGGGATATACCGGGCTAGGATTCAAGTTACAGGAACAAGGGCCAAACCTACCACCCAAGAATGGAATCGTCGAGCGAAAACACTTGCCAACCTCCTAGTAGCAGCTTTTCCTACCACCAGACCTTTCTCAATCAATTAGGAATCTGATGCCATCACTAAACACATTCCTTAAATTGTAGCAATTTGTTGAGTGTTTTTTTTGTGTCTAATCCGCATATATATCACCATTGCCCTTGATTTTCTTGACTGTATATCTCTTAAATATCAACATATACACGTGTGATTTTGTTTACGAAAATTTTTCAATGCCGAGAACCTCGATCAGAGAGTAAAAAAGGCGTAAGGTTCAAAATGGTGTAAAATTAAAATGGGATATATCGGGCTAGGATTCGAGTTACAGGTACAAGGGCCAAACCAACCACCCAAGAATGGAATCGTCGAGCGAAAACACTTGAAAACCTCCTAGAAGCAGTTTTTCTTCCCACCAGACCTTTCTCCATCAATTAGGAATCTGATGCCGTCACTAAACACATTCCTTAAATTGTAGCCATTTGTTGAGTCTTTTTTTTGGTGTCTAATCCGCATATATATCACCATTGCCCTTGATTTTCTTGACTGTATATCTCTTAAATATCAACATATACACGTGTGATTTAGTTTTCGAAGATTTTTCATTGCCGAGAACCTCGATCTGAGAGTAAAAAAGGCGTAAGGTTCATATTGGTGTAAAATTAAAATAGGATATACCGGGGCTAGGATTCGAGTTACAGGAACAAGGGCCAACCCAACCACCCAATAATAAAATCGTCGAGCGAAAACACTTCCCAACCTCCTAGAAGCAGCTTTTCTTACCCCCAGACATTTCTCCATCAATTAGGAATCTGATGCCGTCACTAAACACATTCCTTAAATTGTAGCCATTTGTTGCGTGATTTTTTTTTGGTGTCTAATCCGCATATATATCACCATTGCCCTTGATTTTCTTGACTGTATATCTCTTAAATATCAACATATACACGTGTGATTTAGTTTACGAAGATTTTTCAATGCCGAAAACCTCGATCAGAGAGTAAAAAGGGCGTAAGGCTCACAATGGTGTAAAATTAAAATGGGATATACCGGGCTAGGATTCGAGTTACAGGAACAAGGGCCAAACCAACCACCCAAGAAAGGAATCGTCGAACGAAAACACTTGACAACCTCCTAGAAGCAGCCTTTCTTGCCACCAGACCGTTCTCTATCAATTAGAAATCTGATGCCGTCACTAA
This sequence comes from Helianthus tuberosus, assembly GCA_030545235.1. Taxonomy (NCBI): domain Eukaryota; kingdom Viridiplantae; phylum Streptophyta; class Magnoliopsida; order Asterales; family Asteraceae; genus Helianthus; species Helianthus tuberosus. The sequence continues at coordinate 23,672,754 of CM060385.1, forward strand.
ACACATTCCTTAAATTGTAGCCATTTGTTGAGTGTTTTTTTTTTGTGTCTAATCCGTATATATATCACCATTGCCCTTGATTTTCTTGACTGTATATCTCTTAAATATTAACATATACACGTGTGATTTAGTTTACGAAGATTTTTCAATGCCGAGAACCTCTATCAGAGAGTAAAAAAGGCGTAAGGTTCACAATGGCGAAAAATTAAAATGGGATATACCGGGCTAGGATTCGAGTTACAGGAACAAGGGCCAAACCTACCACCCAAGAATGGAATCGTCGAGCGAAAACACTTGCCAACCTCCTAGAAGCAGCTTTTCTTGCCACCAGACCTTTCTCCATCAATTAGGAATCCGATGCCGTCACTAAACACAGTCCTTAAATTGTAGCCATTTTGTTAAGTGTTTTTTTTTGGTTTCAAATCCGCATATATATCACCATTTCCCTTGATTTTCTTGACTGTATATCTCTAAAACGTCAACATATACACGTGTGCTTTAGTTTACGAAGATTTTTCAATGCCAAGAACCTCGATCAGAGAGTAAAAAAGGGGTAAGGTTCACAATGGTGTAAAATTAAAATGGGATATACCGGGCTAGGATTCGAGTTACAGGAACAAGGGTCAAACCAACCACCCAAGAATGGAATCGTCGAACGAAAACACTTGACAACCTCCTAGAAGCAGCTTTTCTTGCCACCGGACCTTTCTCCATGAATTAGGAATCTGATGCCGTCACTAACACACTCCTTAAATTGTAGCCATTTGTTGAGTGTTTTTTTTTTGTTTCTAATCCGCATATATATTACCATTGCCCTTAATTTTCTTGACTGTATATCTCTTAAATGTCAACATATGCACGTGTGATTTAGTTTACGAAGATTTTTCAATGCCGAGAACCTCGATCAGAGTGAAAAAAAGGCGTAAGGTTCACAATGGTGTAAAATTAAAATGGGATATACCGGGCTAGGATTCGAGTTATAGGAACAAGGGCCAAACCAACCACCCAAGAATGGAATCGTCGAGCGAAAACACTTGAAAACCTCCTAGAAGCAGTTTTTCTTCCCACCAGACCTTTCTCCATCAATTAGGAATCTGATGCCGTCACTAAACACATTCCTTAAATTGTAGCCATTTGTTGAGTCTTTTTTTTGGTGTCTAATCCGCATATATATCACCATTGCCCTTGATTTTCTTGACTGTATATCTCTTAAATATCAACATATACACGTGTGATTTAGTTTTCGAAGATTTTTCATTGCCGAGAACCTCGATCTGAGAGTAAAAAAGGCGTAAGGTTCATATTGGTGTAAAATTAAAATAGGATATACCGGGGCTAGGATTCGAGTTACAGGAACAAGGGCCAACCCAACCACCCAATAATAAAATCGTCGAGCGAAAACACTTCCCAACCTCCTAGAAGCAGCTTTTCTTACCCCCAGACATTTCTCCATCAATTAGGAATCTGATGCCGTCACTAAACACATTCCTTAAATTGTAGCCATTTGTTGAGTCTTTTTTTTGGTGTCTAATCCGCATATATATCACCATTGCCCTTGATTTTCTTGACTGTATATCTCTTAAATATCAACATATACACGTGTGATTTAGTTTTCGAAGATTTTTCATTGCCGAGAACCTCGATCTGAGAGTAAAAAAGGCGTAAGGTTCATATTGGTGTAAAATTAAAATAGGATATACCGGGGCTAGGATTCGAGTTACAGGAACAAGGGCCAACCCAACCACCCAATAATAAAATCGTCGAGCGAAAACACTTCCCAACCTCCTAGAAGCAGCTTTTCTTACCCCCAGACATTTCTCCATCAATTAGGAATCTGATGCCGTCACTAAACACATTCCTTAAATTGTAGCCATTTGTTGCGTGATTTTTTTTTGGTGTCTAATCCGCATATATATCACCATTGCCCTTGATTTTCTTGACTGTATATCTCTTAAATATCAACATATACACGTGTGATTTAGTTTACGAAGATTTTTCAATGCCGAAAACCTCGATCAGAGAGTAAAAAAGGCGTAAGGCTCACAATGGTGTAAAATTAAAATGGGATATACCGGGCTAGGATTCGAGTTACAGGAACAAGGATCAAACTAACCACCCAAGAATGGAATCGTCAAACGAAAACACTTGACAACCTCCTAGAAGCAGCCTCTCTTGCCACCAGACCGTTCTCTATCAATTAGAAATCTGATGCCGTCACTAAACACATTCCTTAAATTGTAGCCATTTGTTGAGTGTTTTTTTTTTGTGTCTAATCCGTATATATATCACCATTGCCCTTGATTTTCTTGACTGTATATCTCTTAAATATTAACATATACACGTGTGATTTAGTTTACGAAGATTTTTCAATGCCGGAACCTCTATCAGAGAGTAAAAAAGGCGTAAGGTTCACAATGGCGTAAAATTAAAATGGGATATACCGGGCTAGGATTCGAGTTACAGGAACAAGGGCCAAACCTACCACCCAAGAATGGAATCGTCGAGCGAAAACACTTGCCAACCTCCTAGAAGCAGCTTTTCTTGCCACCAGACCTTTCTCCATCAATTAGGAATCCGATGCCGTCACTAAACACAGTCCTTAAATTGTAGCCATTTTGTTAAGTGTTTTTTTTTTTGGTTTCAAATCCGCATATATATCACCATTTCCCTTGATTTTCTTGACTGTATATCTCTAAAACGTCAACATATACACGTGTGCTTTAGTTTACAAAGATTTTTCAATGCCAAGAACCTCGATCAGAGAGTAAAAAAGGGGTAAGGTTCACAATGGTGTAAAATTAAAATGGGATATACCGGGCTAGGATTCGAGTTACAGGAACAAGGGCCAAACCAACCACCCAAGAATGGAATCGTCGAACGAAAACACTTGACAACCTCCTAGAAGCAGCTTTTCTTGCCACCGGACCTTTCTCCATGAATTAGGAATCTGATGCCGTCACTAACACACTCCTTAAATTGTAGCCATTTGTTGAGTGTTTTTTTTGTTTCTAATCCGCATATATATTACCATTACCCTTAATTTTCTTGACTGTATATCTCTTAAATGTCAACATATGCACGTGTGATTTAGTTTACGAAGATTTTTCAATGCCGAGAACCTCGATCAAAGAGAAAAAAAGGCGTAAGGTTCACAATGGTGTAAAATTAAAATGGGATATACCGGGCTAGGATTCGAGTTATAGGAACAAGGGCCACACCAACCACCCAAGAATGGAATCGTCAAGCGAAAACACTTGACAACCTCCGTGAAGCAGCTTTTCTTGCCACCAGACCTTTCTCCATCAATTAGGAATCTGATGCCGTCACTAAACACATTCCTTAAATTGTAGCCATTTGTTGGGTGTTTTTTTTGGTGTCTAATTCGTATATATATCACCATTGCGCTTGATTTTCTTGACTGTATATCTCTTAAATATTAACATATACACGTGTGATTTAGTTTACGAAGATTTTTCAATGCCGAGAACCTCTATCAGAGAGTAAAAAAGGCGTAAGGTTCACAATGGCGTAAAATTAAAATGGGATATACCGGGTTAGGATTCGAGTTACAGGAACAAGGGCCAAACCTACCACCCAAGAATGGAATCGTCGAGCGAAAACACTTGCCAACCTCCTAGAAGCAGCTTTTCTTGCCACCAGACCTTTCTCCATCAATTAGGAATCCGATGCCGTCACTAAACACAGTCCTTAAATTGTAGCCATTTTGTTAAGTGTTTTTTTTTTGGTTTCAAATCCGCATATATATCACCATTTCCCTTGATTTTCTTGACTGTATATCTCTAAAACGTCAACATATACACGTGTGCTTTAGTTTACGAAGATTTTTTAATGCCAAGAACCTCGATCAGAGAGTAAAAAAGGGGTAAGGTTCACAATGGTGTAAAATTAAAATGGGATATACCGGGCTAGGATTCGAGTTACAGGAACAAGGGCCAAACCAACCACCCAAGAATGGAATCGTCGAACGAAAACACTTGACAACCTCCTAGAAACAGCTTTTCTTGCCACCGGACCTTTCTCCATTAATTAGGAATCTGATGCCGTCACTAACACACTCCTTAAATTGTAGCCATTTGTTGAGTGTTTTTTTTGTTTCTAATCCGCATATATATTACCATTACCCTTAATTTTCTTGACTGTATATCTCTTAAATGTCAACATATGCACGTGTGATTTAGTTTACGAAGATTTTTCAATGCCGAGAACCTCGATCAGAGAGAAAAAAAGGCGTAAGGTTCACAATGGTGTAAAATTAAAATGGGATATACCGGGCTAGGATTCGAGTTATAGGAACAAGGGCCACACCAACCACCCAAGAATGGAATCGTCAAGCGAAAACACTTGACAACCTCCGTGAAGCAGCTTTTCTTGCCACCAGACCTTTCTCCATCAATTAGGAATCTGATGCCGTCACTAAACACATTCCTTAAATTGTAGCCATTTGTTGAGTGTTTTTTTTGGTGTCTAATTCGTATATATATCATCATTGCCCTTGATTTTCTTGACTGTATATCTCTTAAATATTAACATATACACGTGTGATTTAGTTTACGAAGATTTTTCAATGCCGAGAACCTCTATCAGAGAGTAAAATAGGCGTAACGTTCACAATGGTGTAAAATTAAAATGGGATATACCGGGCTAGGATTCGAGTTACAGGAACAAGGGCATATCAAACCACCCAAGAATGGAATCGTCGAGCGAAAACACTTGCCAACCTCCTAGAAGCAGCTTTTCTTGCCACCAGACCTTTCTCCATCAATTAGGAATCTGATGTCGTCACTAAACACATTCCTTAAATTGTAGCCATTTTGTTAAGTGTTTTTTTTTTTGTTTCTAATCCACATATATATCACCATTTCCCTTGATTTTCTTGACTGTATATCTCTAAAACGTCAACATATACACGTGTGATTTAGTTTACGAAGATTTTTCAATGCCGGGAACCTCTATCAGAGAGTAAAAAAGGTGTAAGGTTCACAATGGTGTAAAATTAAAATGGGATTTACCGGGCTAGGATTCGAGTTATAGGAATAAGGGCCAAATCAACCACCCAAGATTGGAATCGTCGAGCGAAAACACTTGACAACCTCCGAGAAGCAGCTTTTCTTGCCACCAGACCTTTCTCCATCAATTAGGAATCTGATGCTGTCACTAAACACATTCCTTAAATTGTAGCCATTTGTTGAGTGTTTTTTTTTCTAATCCGCATATATATAACCATTGCTCTTAATTTTCTTGACTGTACATCTCTTAAATGTCAACATATACACGTCTGATTTAGTTTACGAAGATTTTTAATGCAGAGAACCTCGATCAGAGAGTATAAAAGGCGTAAGGTTAACAATGGTGTAAAATTAAAATGGGATATACCGGGCTAGGATTCAAGTTACAGGAACAAGGGCCAAACCAACCACCCAAGAATGGAATCGTCAAGCGAAAACACTTGACAACCTCCTAGAAGCAGCTTTTCTTGCCACCATACCTTTCTCCATCAATTAGGAATCTGATGCCGTCACTAAACACATTCCTTAAATTGTAGCCATTTGTTGGGTGTTTTTTTTTGTGTCTAATCCGCATGTATGTCACCATTGCCCTTAATTTTCTTAACTGTATATCTCTTAAATATCAACATATACACGTGTGATTTAGTTTACGAAGAATTTTCAATGCTGAGAACCTTGATCAGAGAGTAAAAAAGGCGTAAGGTCACAATGGTGTAAAATTAAAATGGGATATACCGGGCTAGGATTCGAGTTACAGGAACAAGGGCCAAACCAACCACCCAAGGATGGAATCGTCGAGCGAAAACACTTGACAACCTCCTAGAAGTAGCTTTTCTTAACACTAGACCTTTCTCTATCAATTAGGAATCTGAGGCCGTCACTAAATACATTCCATAAATTGTAGCCATTTGTTGAGTGTTTTTTTTTTGTGTCTAATCCGCATATATATCACCATTGCCCTTGATTTTCTTGACTGTATATCTCTTAAATGTCAACATATACACGTGTGATTTAGTTTACGAAGATTTTTCAATGCCGAGAACCTCGATCAGAGAGTAAAAAAGGCGTAAGGTTCACAATGGTGTAAAATTAAAATGGGATATACCGGGCTAGGATTCGAGTTAAAGGAACAAGGGCCAAACCAACCACCCAAGAATGGAATCGTCGAGCGAAAACACTCTACAACCTCCTAGAAGCAGCTTTTCTTGCCACCAGACCTTTCTCCATCAATTAGGAATCTGTTGCCGTCACTAAACACATTCCTTAAATTGTAGGCATTTGTTGAGTGTTTTTTTTGTGTCTAATCCGCATATATGTCACCATTGCTCTTGATTTTCTTAACTGTATATCTCTTAAATATCAACATATACACGTGTGATTTAATTTACAATGATTTTTCAATGCCGAGAACCTCGATCAGAGAGTAAAAAAGGCGTAAGGTCACAATGGTGTAAAATTAAAATGGTATATATCGGGCTAGGATTCGAGTTACAGGAACAAGGGCCAAACCAACCACCCAAGGATGGAATCGTCGAGCGAAAACACTTGACAACCTCCTGGAAGCAGCTTTTCTTATCACCAGACCTTTCTCTATCAATTAGGAATCTGATGCCGTCACTAAACACATTCCTTAAATTGTAGGCATTTGTTGAGTGTTTTTTTTGTGTCTAATCCGCATATATATCACTATTGCCCTTGATTTTCTTGACTGTATATCTCTTAAATGTCAACATATACACGTGTGATTTAGTTTACGAAGATTTTTCAATGCCGAGAACCTCGATCAGAGAGTAAAAAAGGCATAAGGTTCACAATGGTGTAAAATTAAAATGGGATATACCGCGCTCGGATTCGAGTTACAGGAACAAGGGTCAAACCAACCACCCAAGAATGGAATCGTCGAGCGAAAACACTTGACAACCTCCTAGAAGCAGCTTTTCTTGCCACCTGACCTTTCTCCATCAATTAGGAATCTGATGCCGTCACTAAACACACTCCTTAAATTGTAGCTATTTGTTGAGTGTTTTTTTTTGTTTCTAATCCGCATATATATCACCATTCCCCTTAATTTTCTTGACTGTATATCTCTTAAATGTCAACATATACACGTGTGATTTAGTTTACGAAGATTTTTCAATGCCGAGAACCTCGATCAGAGAGTAAAAAAGGCGTAAGGTTCACAATGGTGTAAAATTAAAATGGGATATACCGGGCTAGGATTCGAGTTAAAGGAACAAGGGCCAAACCAACCACCCAAGAATGGAATCGTCGAGCGAAAACACTTGACAACCTCCTAGAAGCAGCTTTTCTTGCCACCAGACCTTTCTCCATCAATTAGGAATCTGATGCCGTCACTAAACACACTCCTTAAATTGTAGCCATTTGTTGAGTGTTTTTTTTTTGGTTTCTAATCTGCATATATATCACCATTGCTTTAAATTTTCTTGACTGTATATCTCTTAAATATCAACATATACACGTATGATTTAGTTTACGAGGATTTTTCAATGCCGAGAACCTCGGTCAGAGAGTAAAAAAGGCGTACGGTCACAATGGTGTAAAATTAAAATGGGATATATCGGGCTTGGATTCGAGTTACAGGAACAAGGGCCAAACCAACCACCCAAGGATGGAATCGTCGAGCGAAAACACTTGACAACCTCCTAGAAGCAGCTTTTCTTACCACCAGACCTTTCTCTATCAATTAGCAATATGATGCCGTCATTAAACACATTCCATAAATTGTAGCCATTTGTTGAGTGTTTTTTTTTGGTGTCTAATCCGCATATATATCAACATTGCCCTTGATATTCTTGACTGTATATCTCTTAAATGTCAACATATACACGTGTGATTTAGTTTACGAAGATTTTTTAATGCCGAGAACCTCGATCAGAGAGTAAAAAAGGCGTAAGGTTCACAATGGTGTAAAATTAAAATGGGATATACCGGGTCGGATTCGAGTTACAGGAACAAGGGTCAAACCAACCACCCAAGAATGGAATCGTCGAGCGAAAACACTTGACAACCTCCTAGAAGCAGCTTTTCTTGCCACCAGACCTTTCTCCATCAATTAGGAACTGATGCCGTCACTAAACACACTCCTTAAATTGTAGCCATTTGTTGAGTGTTTTTTTTTCTAATCCGCATATATATCACCATTGCCCTTAATTTTCTTGACTTTATATCTCTTAAATGTCAGCATATACACGTGTGATTTAGTTTACGAAGATTTTTTATTGCCGAGAACCTCGATCAGAGAGTAAAAAAGGCGTAAGGTTCACAATGGTGTAAAATTAAAATGGGATATACCGGGCTAGGATTCGAGTTAAAGGAACAAGGGCCAAACCAACCACCCAAGAATGGAATCGTCGAGCGAAAACACTTCACAACCTCTTAGAAGCAGCTTTTCTTGCCACCAGACCTTTCTCCATCAATTAGGAATCTGATGCCGTCACTAAACACACTCCTTAAATTGTAGCCATTTGTTGAGTGTTTTTTTTTTGGATTCTAATCCGCATATATATCACCATTGCTTTTAATTTTCTTGATTGTATATCTCTTAAATATCAACATATACACGTGTGATTTAGTTTACGAAAATTTTTCAATGCCGAGAACCTCTATCAGAGAGTAAAAAAGGTGTAAGGTTCACAATGGTGTAAAATTAAAATGGGATATCCCGGGCTAGGATTCGAGTTACAGGAACTAGGGCCAAACCAAGCACCCAAGAATGGAATCGTCGAGCGAAAACACTTTACAACCTCCTAGAAGCAGTTTTTCTTACCACCAGACCTTTCTCTATCAATTAGGAATCTGATGCCGTCACTAAACACATTCCTTAAATTGTAGCCATTTGTTGAGTGTTTTTTTTGGTGTCTAATCCACATATATATCACCATTGCCCTTGATTTTCTTGACTGTATATCTCTTAAATGTCAACATATACACGTGTGATTTAGTTTACGAAGATGTTTCAATGCCGAGAACCTCGACCTGAGAGTAAAAAAGGCGTAAGGTTCACAATGGAGTAAAACTAAAATGGGATATCCCGGGCTAGGATTAGAGTACAGGAACAAGGGCCAAACCAACCACACAAGAATAGAATCGTCGAGCGAAAATACTTGACAACCTCCTAGAAGCAGCTTTTCTTGCCACCAGACCTTTCTCCATCAATTAGGAATCTGATGCCGTCACTAAACACATTCCTTAAATTGTAGCCATTTGTTGAGTGTTTTTTTTGGTGTCTAATCCGCATATATATCATCATTGCCCTTGATTTTCTTGACTGTATATGTCATAAATATCAACATATACACGTGTGATTTAGTTTACGAAGATTTTTCAATGCCGAGAACCTCGACCAGAGAGTAAAAAAGGCGTAAGGTTCACAATGGTGTAAAATTAAAATGGGATATACCGAGCTAGGATTCGAGTTACAGGAACAAGGGCCAAACCAACCACCTAAGGATGGAATCGTCGAGCGAAAACACTTGACAACCTCCTAGAAACAGCTTTTCTTACCACCAGACCTTTCTCCATCAATTAGGAATCTAATGCCGTCACTAAACACATTCCTTAAATTGTAGCCATTTGTTAAGTGTTTTTTTTTTGGTGTCTAATCCGCATATATATCACCATTGCCCTTGATTTTCTTGACTGTATATCTCTTAAATGTCAACATATACACGTGTGATTTAGTTTACGAAGATTTTTAAATGCCGAGAACCTCCATCAGAGAGTAAAAAAAGGCGTAAGATTCACAATGGTGTAAAATTAAAATGGGATATACCGGGCTAGGATTCGAGTTACAGGAACAAGGGCCAAACAAACCAACCAAGAATGGAATCGTCGAGCGAAAACACTTGACAACCTCCTAGAAGCAGCTTTTTTTGCCACCAGACCTTTCTCCATCAATTAGGAATCTGATGCCGTCACTAAACACATTCCTTAAATTGTAGCCATTTGTTGAGTGTTTTTTTTGGTGTCTAATCCGCAAATATATCAACATTGCCCTTGATTTTCTTGACTGTATATCTCTTAAATATCAACATATACACGTGTGATTTAGTCTACGAAAATTTTTCAATGCCGAGAACCTCTATCAGAGAGTAATAAAGGCGTAAGGTTCACAAATGTGTAAAATTAAAATGGGATATACCGGGCTAGGATTCTTGTTACAGGAACAAGGGCCAAACCAACCACCCAAGAATGGAATCGTCGAGCGAAAACACGTGCCAACCTCCTAGAAACAACTTTTCTTGCCACCAGGCCTTTCTCCATCAATTTGGAATCTGATGCCGTCACTAAACACAATCCTTAAATTTAGCCATTTTGTTAAGTGTTTTTTTTTGGTGTCTAATCCGCATTTATATCACCATTCCCTTGATTTTCTTGACTGTATATCTCTTAAATGTCAACATATACACGTGTGATTTAGTTTACGGAGATTTTTAAATGCCGAGAACCTCCATCAGAGAGTAAAAAAAGGCGTAAGGTTCACAATGGTGTAAAATTAAAATGGGATATACCGGGTTAGGATTCGAGTTACAGGAACAAGGGCCAAACCAACCACCCAAGAATGGAATCGTCGAGCGAAAACACTTGACAACCTCCGAGAAGCAGCTTTTTTTGCCACCAGACCTTTCTCCATCAATTAGGAATCTGATGCCGGCACTAAACACATTCCTTAAATTGTAGCCATTTGTTGAGTGTTTTTGTTTGTGTCTAATCCGCATATATATCACGATTGCCCTTGATTTTCTTGACTGTATATCTTTTAAATGTCAACATATACACGTGTGATTTAGTTTACGGAGATTTTTCAATGCCGAGAACCTTGATCAGAGAGTAAAAAAGGCGTAAGGTTCACAATGGTGTAAAATTAAAATGGGTTATACCGGGCTAGGATTCGAGTTACAGGAACAAGGTGCAAACCAACCACCCAAGAATGGAATCGTCGAGCGAAAACACTTGACAACCTCCTAGAAGCAGCTTTTCTTGCCACCAGACCTTTCTCCATCAATTAGGAATCTGATGCCGTCACTAAACACATTCCTTAAATTGTAGCCATTTGTTGAGTGTTTTTTTTGTGTGTAATCCACATATATATCACCATTGCCCTTGATTTCCTTGACTGTATATCTCTTAAATATCAACATATACACGTGTGATTTAGTCTACGAAAATTTTTCAATGCCGAGAACCTCTATCAGTGAGTAAAAAAGGCGTAAGGTTCACAATGGTGTAAAATTAAAATGGGATATATCGGGCTTGGATTCGAGTTACAGGAACAAGGGCCAAACCAACCACCCAAGAATGAAATCGTCGAGCGAAAACACTTGACAACCTCCTAGAAGCAGCTTTTTTTGCCACCAGACCTTTCTCCATCAATTAGGAATCTGATGCCGTCACTAAACACATTCCTTAAATTGTAGCCATTTGTTGAGTGTTTTTTGTTTTTGTGTCTAATCCGCATATATATCACGATTGCCCTTGATTTTCTTGACTATATATCTCTTAAATGTCAACATATACACGTGTGATTTAGTTTACGGAGATTTTTCAATGCCGAGAACCTTGATCAGAGAGTAAAAAAGGCGTAAGGTTCACAATGGTGTAAAATTAAAATGGGTTATACCAGGCTAGGATTCGAGTTACAGGAACAAGGGCCAAACCAACCACCCAAGAATGGAATCGTCGAGCGAAAAAACTTGACAGCCTCCTAGAAGCAGCTTTTCTTGCCACCAGACCTTTCTGCATCAATTAGGAATCTGATGCCGTCACTAAACACATTCCTTAAATTGTAGCCATTTGTTGAGTGTTTTTTTTGTGTGTAATCCGCATATATATCACCATTGCCCTTGATTTCCTTGACTGTATATCTCTTAAACGTCAACATATAAACGTGTGATTTAGTTTACGAAGATTTTTCAATGCCGAGAACCTCGATCAGAGAGTAAAAAAGGCGTAAGGTTCACAATGGTGTAAAATTAAAATGGGATATACCGGGCTAGGATTCGAGTTACAAGAACAAGGGCCAAACCAACCATGCAAGAATGGAATCGTCGAGCGAAAACACTTGACAACCTTCTAGAAACAGCTTTTCTTGCCACCAGACCTTTCTCCATCAATTAGGAATCTGATGCCGTCACTAAACACATTCCTTAAATTGTAGCCATTTGTTGAGTGTATTTTTTGTGTCTAATCCTCGTATATATCTCCATTGCCCTTGATTGTTTTGACTGTATATCTGTTAAATGTCAACATATACACGTGTGATTTAGTTTACGAAGATTTTTCAATGCCGAGAACCTCGATCAGAGAGTAAAAAAGGCGTAAGGTTCACAATGGTGTAAAATTAAAAAGGGATATACCGGGAAAGGATTCGAGTTACAGGAACAGCTTTTCTTGCCACCAATGGTGGCAAAAAAAAAAAAATCTATAAAAATTCATTTGTCACTAAACACATTTCTTAAATTGTAGCCATTTGTTGAGTGTTTTTTTTGTGTCTAATCCGCTTATATATATCACCATTGCCCTTGATTTTCTTGACCGTATATCTCTTAAATGTCAACATATACACGTGTGATTAAGTTTACGAAGATTTTTCAATGGCGAGAACCTCGCTCAGAGAGTAAAAAAGGCGTAATGTTCACAATGGTGTAAGATTAAAATGGGATATACCGGGCTAGGATTCGAGTTACAGGAACAAAGGCCAAACCAACCACCCAAGAATGGAATCGTCGAGCGAAAACACTTGACAACTTCCTAGAAGCAGCTTTTCTTGCCACCAGACCTTTCTCCATCAATTAGGAATTTGGTGCCGTCACTAAACACATTCCTTAAATTGTAGCCATTTGTTGAGTGTTTTTTGTGTGTCTAATCCGCATATATATCACCATTGCCCTTGATTTTCTTAACTGTGTATCTCTTAAATATCAACATATACACGTGTGATTTAGTTTACGAAGATTTTTCAATGCCGAGAGAACCTCGATCAGAGAGTAAAAAAGGCGTAAGGTTCACAATGGTGTAAAATTAAAATGTGATATACCGGGCTAGGATTCGAGTTACAGGAACAAGGGCCAAACCAACCACCCAAGAATGGAATCGTCAAGCAAAAACACTTGACAACCTCCTAGAAGCAGCTTTTCTTACCACCAGACCTTTCTCCATCAATTAGGAATCTGATGCCGTCACTAAACACATTCCTTAAATTGTAGCCATTTGTTGAGTGTTTTTTTTTGGTGTCTAATCCGCATATATATCACCATTGCCCTTGAATTTCTTGACTGTATAACTCTTAAATATCAACATATACACGTGTGATTTAAATATCAACATATACACGTGTGATTTAGTTTACGAAGAGTTTTCAACACTGAGAGAACCTCGATCAGAGAGTAAAAAAGGCGCAAGGTTTACAATGGTGTAAAATTATAATGGGATATACCGGGCTTGGATTCGAGTTACAGGAACAAGGGCCAAACCAACCACCCAAGAATGGAATCGTCGAGCGAAAACACTTGACAACCTCCTAGAAGCAAATTTTCTTACCACCAGACATTTCTCCATCAATTAGGAATCTGATGCCGTCACTAAAGACATTCCTTAAATTGTAGCCATTTGTTGAGTGTTTTTTTTTTGGTGTCTAATCCGCATATATATCACCATTGCCCTTGAATTTCTTGACTGTATAACTCTTAAATATCAACATATACACGTGTGATTTAGTTTACGAAGATTTTTCAACGCCGAGAGAACCTCGATCAGAGAGTAAAAAAGGCGCAAGGTTTACAATGGTGTAAAATTATAATGGGATATACCGGGCTTGGATTCGAGTTACAGGAACAAGGGCCAAACCAACCACCCAAGAATGGAATCGTCGAGCGAAAACACTTGACAACCTCCTAGAAGCAGCTTTTCTTACCACCAGACCTTTCACAATCAATTAGGAATCTGATGCCGTCAATAAACACATTCCTTAAATTGTAGCCATTTGTTGAGTGTTTTTTTTGTGTCTAATCCGCATATATATCACCATTGCCCTTGAATTTCTTGACTGTATATCTCTTAAATATCAACATATACACGTGTGATTTAGTTTACGAAGATTTTTCAATGCCGAGAGAACCTCGATTAGAGAGTAAAAAAGGCGTAAGGTTCACAATGGTGTAAAATTAAAATGGGATATACCGGGCTAGGATTCGAGTTACAGGAACAAGGGCCAAACCAACCACCCAAGAATGGAATCGTCGAGTGAAAACACTAGACAACCTCCTAGAAGCAGCTTTTCTTACCACCAGACCTTTCTCCATCAATTAGGAATCTGATGCCGTCACTAAACACATTCCTTAAATTGTAGCCATTTGTTGAGTGTTTTTTTTGTGTCTAATCCGCATATATATCACCATTGCCCTTGATTTTCTTGACTGTATATCTCTTAAATGTCAACATATACACGTGTGATTTAGTTTACGAAGATTTTTCAATGCCGAGAACCTGGATCAGAGAGTAAAAAGGGCGTAAGGTTCACAATGGTGTAAAATTAAAATGTGATATACCGGGCTAGGATTCGAGTTACAGGAACAAGGGCCAAACCAACCACCCAAGAATGGAATCGTCGAGCGAAAACACTTGACAACCTCCAAGAAGCAGTTTTTCTTGCCACCAGACCTTTCTCCATTAAATAGGAATCCGATGCCGTTACTAAACACATTTCTTAAATTATAGCCATTTGTTGAGAGATTTTTTTGGTGTCTAATCCGCATATATATCACCATTGCCCTTGATTTTCTTGACTGTATATCTCTTAAATATCAACATATACACGTATGATTTAGTTTACGAAGATTTTTCAATGCCGAGAACCTCGATCAGAGAGTAAAAAAGCAGTAAGGTTCACAATGGTGTAAAATTAAAATGGGATATAACGGGATAGGATTCGAGTTACAGGAACAAGGGCCAAACCAACCACCCAAGAATGGAATAGTCGAGCGAAAGCACTTGACAACCTCCTAGAAGCAGCTTTTCTTGTAACCAGACCTTTCTCCATCAATTAGGAATCTGATGCCGTCACTAAACACATTCCTTAAATTGTAGCCATTTTTTGAGTGTGTTTTTTTGGTGTCTAATCCGCATATATATCACCATTGCCCTTGATTTTCTTGACTGTATATCTCTTAAATGTCAACATATACGTGTGTGATTTAGTTTACGATGATTTTTCAATCCCGAGAACCTCGATCAGAGAGTAAAAAAGGTGTAAGGTTCACAATGGTGTAAAATTAAAGTAGGATATACCGGGCTAGGATTCGAGTTACAGGAACAAGGGCCAAACCAACCACCCAAGAATGGAATCGTAGAGCGAAAACCCTTGACAACCTCCTAGAAGCAGCTTTTCTTGCCACCAGACCTTTCTCCATCAATTAGGAATCCGATGCCGTCACTAAACACATTCCTTAAATTGTAGCCATTTGTTGAGTGATTTTTTTTTGTTGTCTAATCCGCATATATATATCACCATTGCCCTTTATTTTCTTGACTGTATATCTCTTAAATATCAACATATACTCGTGTGATTTAGTTTACGAAGATTTTTCAATGCCGAGAACCTCGATCAGAGAGTAAAAATGGCGTAAGGTTCACAATGGTGTAAAATTAAAATGGGATATACCGGGCTAGGATTCGAGTTACAGGAACAAGGGCCAAACCAACCACCCAAGAATGGAATCGTCGAGCGAAAACACTTGACAACCTCCTAGAAGCAGCTTTTCTTACCACCAGACCTTTCTCCATAAATTAGGAATCTGATGCCGTCACTAAACACATTCCTTTAATTGTAGCCATTTGTTGAGTGATTTTTTTGGTGTCTAATCCGCATATATATCACCATTGCCCTTGATTTTCTTGACTGTATATCTCTTAAATGTCAACATACACACGTGTGATTTAGTTTACCAAGATTTTTCAATGCCGAGAACCTCGATCAGAGGGTAAAAAAGGCGTAAGGTTCACAATGGTGTAGAATTAAAATGGGATATAACGGGCTAGGATTCGAGTTACAGGAACAAGGGCCAAACCAACCACCCAAGAATGTAATCGTCGAGCGAAAACACTTGACAACCTCCTAGAAGCAGCTTTTCTTACCACCAGACCTTTCTCTATAAATTAGGAATCCGATGCCGTCACTAAACACATTCCTTAAATTGTAGCCATTTATTGAGTGATTTTTTTTGGTGTCTAATCCGCATATATATCACCATTGCCCTTGATTTTCTTGACAGTATATCTCTTAAATATCAACATATACACGTGTGATTTAGTTTACGAAGATTTTTCAATGCCGAGAACCTCGATCAGAGAGTAAAAAAGGTGTAAGGTTCACAATTGTGTAAAATTAAAATGGGATATACCGGGCTTGGATTCGAGTTACAGGAACAATGGCCAAGCCAACCACCCAAGAATGAAATCGTCGAGCGAAAACACTTGACAACCTCCTAGAAGCAGCTTTTCTTACCACCAGACCTTTCTCCATCAATTAGGAATCTGAGGCCGTCACTAAACACATTCCTTAAATTGTAGCCATTTGTTGAGTGATTTTTTTTGGCGTCTAATCCGCATATATATCACCATTGCCCTTGATTTTCTTGACTGTATATCTCTTAAATGTCAACATATACGGGTGTGATTTAGTTTACGAAGATTTTTCAATGCCGAGAACCTCGATCAGAGAGTAAAAAAGGCGTACGGTTCACAATGGTGTAAAATTAAAATGGGATATAACGGGCTAGGATTCGAGTTACAGGAACAAGGGCCAAACCAACCACCCAAGAATGGAATCGTCGGGCGAAAACACTTGACAACCTCCTAGAAGCAGCTTTTCTTACCACCAGACCTTTCTCCATCAATTAGGAATTTGATGCCGTCACTAAACACATTCCTTAAATTGTAGCCATTTGTTGAGTGTTTTTTTTTGTGTCTAATCCACATATATATCACCATTGCCCTTGATTTTCTTGACTGTATATCTCTTAAATGTCAACATATACACGTGTGATTTAGTTTACGAAGATTTTTCAATGCCGAGAACCTCGATCAGATAGTAAAAAAGGCGTAAGGTTCACAATGGTGTAAAATTAAAATCTGATATACCGGGCTAGGATTCGAGTTACAGGAACAAGGGCCAAACCAACCACCCACGAATGGGATCGTCGAGCGAAAACACTTGACAACCTCCTAGAAGCAGCTTTTCTTACCACCAGACCTTTCTCCATCAATTAGGAACTGATGCCGTCACTAAACACATTCCTTAAATTGTAGCCGTTTGTTGAGTGATTTTTTTTGGTGTCTAATCCGCATATATATCACCATTGCCCTTGATTTTCTTGCCTGTATATCTCTTAAATGTCAACATATACACGTGTGATTTAGTTTACGAAGATTTTTCAATGCTGATAACCTCGATCAGAGAGTAAAAAAGGCGTAAGGTTCACAATGGTGTAAAAGTAAAATGGGATATAACAGGCTAGGATTCGAGTTACTGGAACAAGGGCCAAACCAACCACCCAAGAATGTAATCGTAGAGCGAAAAAATTTGACAACCTCCTAGAAGCAGCTTTTCTTACCACCAGACCTTTCTCCATAAATTAGGAATCTGATGCCGTCACTAAACACATTCCTTAAATTGTAGCCATTTGTTGAGTGTTTTTTTTGTGTCTAATCCGCATATATATCCCCATTGCCCTTGATTTTCTAGACTGTGTATCTCTTAAATGTCAACATATTCACGTGTGATTTAGTTTACAAAGATTTTTCAATGCCGAGAACCTCGATCAGAGAGTAAAAAAGGCATAAGGTTCACAATTGTGTAAAATTAAAAAGGGATTTACCGGGCTAGGATTCGAGTTACAGGAACAAGGGCCAAACTAACCACCCAAGAATGGAATCGTCGAGCGAAAACACTTGACAACCTCCTAGAAGCAGCTTTTCTTACCACCAGACCTTTCTCCATCAATTAGGAATCTGATATCGTCACTAAACACATTCCTTAAATTGTAGCCATTTGTTGAGTGATTTTTTTTGGTGTCTAATCCGCATATATATCACCATTGCCGTTAATTTTCTTGCCTGTATATCTCTTAAATGTCAACATATACAAGTGTGATTTAGTTTACAAAGATTTTTCAATGCCTAGAACCTCGATCAGAGAGTAAAAAAAGCGTAAGGTTCACAATGGTGTAAAATTAAAATGGGATATAACGGGCTAGGATTCGAGTTACAGGAACAAGGGCCAAACCAACCACCCAAGAATGTAATCGTCGAGCGAAAACACTTGACAACCTCCTAGAAGCAGCTTTTCTTACCACCAGACCTTTCTCCATCAATTAGGAATCTGATGCCGTCACTAAACACATTCCTTAAATTGTAGCCATTTGTTGAGTGATTTTTTTTTGGTGTCTAATCTGCATATATATCACCATTGCCCTTGATTTTCTTGCCTGTATATCTCTTAAATGTCAACATATACACGTGTGATTTAGTTTACGAAGATTTCTCAATGCCGAGAACCTCGAACAGCGAGTAAAAAAGGCGTAAGGTTCACAATGGTGTAAAATTAAAATGTGATATACCGGGCTTGGATTCGAGTTACAGGAACAAGGGCCAAACCAACCACCTACGAATGGAATCATCGAGCGAAAACACTTGACAACCTCCTAGAATCAGCTTTTCTTACCACCAGACCTTTCTCCATCAATTAGGAATCTGATGCCGTCACTAAACACATTCCTTAAATTGTAGCCATTTGTTGAGTGATTTTTTTTTGGTGTCTAATCCGCATATATATCACCATTGCCCTTGATTTTCTTGCCTGTATATCTCTTAAATGTCAACATATACACGTGTGATTTAGTTTACGAAAATTTTTCAATGCCGATAACCTCGATCAGAGAGTAAAAAAGGCATAAGGTTCACAATGGTGTAAAAGTAAAATGGGATATAACAGGCTAGTATTCGAGTTACTGGAACAAGGGCCAAACCAACCACCCAAGAATGTAATCGTAGAGCGAAAACATTTGACAACCTCCTAGAAGCAGCTTTTCTTACCACCAGACCTTTCTCCATAAATTAGGAATCTGATGCCGTCACTAAACACATTCCTTAAATTGTAGCCATTTGTTGAGTGTTTTTTTTGTGTCTAATCCGCATATATATCACCATTGCCCTTGATTTTCTAGACTGTGTATCTCTTAAATGTCAACATATTCACGTGTGATTTAGTTTACAAAGATTTTTCAACGCCGAGAACCTCGATCAGAGAGTAAAAAAGGCATAAGGTTCACAATTGTGTAAAATTAAAAAGGGATTTACCGGGCTAGGATTCGAGTTACAGGAACAAGGGCCAAACCAACCGCCCAAGAATGGAATCGTCGAGCGAAAACACTTGACAACCTCCTAGAAGCAGCTTTTCTTACCACCAGACCTTTCTCCATCAATTAGGAATCTTATATCGTCACTAAACACATTCCTTAAATTGTAGCCATTTGTTGAGTGATTTTTTTTGGTGTCTAATCCGCATATATATCACCATTGCCGTTAATTTTCTTGCCTGTATATCTCTTAAATGTCAACATATACAAGTGTGATTTAGTTTACAAAGATTTTTCAATGCCTAGAACCTCGATCAGAGAGTAAAAAAGCGTAAGGTTCACAATGGTGTAAAATTAAAATGGGATATAACGGGCTAGGATTCGAGTTACAGGAACAAGGGCCAAACCAACCACCCAAGAATGTAATCGTCGAGCGAAAACACTTGACAACCTCCTAGAAGCAGCTTTTCTTACCACCAGACCTTTCTCCATCAATTAGGAATCTGATGCCGTCACTAAACACATTCCTTAAATTGTAGCCATTTGTTGAGTGATTTTTTTTTGGTGTCTAATCTGCATATATATCACCATTGCCCTTGATTTTCTTGCATGTATATCTCTTAAATGTCAACATATACACGTGTGATTTAGTTTACGAAGATTTCTCAATGCCGAGAACCTCGATCAGCGAGTAAAAAAGGCGTAAGGTTCACAATGGTGTAAAATTAAAATGTGATATACCGGGCTTGGATTCGAGTTACAGGAACAAGGGCCAAACCAACCACCTACGAATGGAATCGTCGAGCGAAAACACTTGACAACCTCCTAGATTCAGCTTTTCTTACCACCAGACCTTTCTCCATCAATTAGGAATCTGATGCCGTCACTAAACACATTCCTTAAATTGTAGCCATTTGTTGAGTGATTTTTTTTTTGGGGTCTAATCCGCATACATATCACCATTGCCCTTGTTTTTCTTGCCTGTATATCCCTTAAATGTCAACATATACACGTGTGATTTAGTTTACGAAAGATTTTTCAATGCCGATAACCTCGATCAGAGAGTAAAAAAGGCGTAAGGTTCACAATATGTAAAATTAAAATGGGATATAACGGGCTAGGATTCGAGTTACAGGAACAAGGGCCAAACCAACCACCCAAGAATGTAATCGTCAAGCGAAAACACTTGACAACCTCCTAGAAGCAGCTTTTCTTACCACCAGACCTTTCTCCATCAATTAGGAATCTGATGCCGTCCCTAAACACATTCCTTAAATTGTAGCCATTTGTTGAGTGTTTTTTTTGTGTCTAATCCGCATATATATCACCATTGCCCTTGATTTTCTAGACTGTGTATCTCTTAAATGTCAACATATACTCGTGTGATTTAGTTTACAAAAGATTTTTCAATGCCGAGAACCTCGATCAGAGAGTAAAAAAGGTGTAAGGTTCACAATTGTGTAAAATTAAAAACGGATTTACCGGGCTAGGATTCGAGTTACAGGAACAAGGGCCAAACCAACCACCCAAGAATGGAATCGTCGAGCGAAAACACTTGACAACCTCCTAGAAGCAGCTTTTCTTACCACCAGACCTTTCTCCATCAATTAGGAATCTGATATCGTCACTAAACACATTCCTTAAATTGTAGCCATTTGTTGAGTGATTTTTGTTGGTGTCTAATTCGCATATATATCACCATTGCCCTTGATTTTCTTGACTGTATATCTCTTAATTATCAACATATACACGTGTGATTTAGTTTACGAAGATTTTTCAATGCCGAGAACCTCGATGAGAGAGTAAAAAAGGCGTAAGGTTCACAATGGTGTAAAATTAAAATGGGATATACCGGGCTTGGATTCGAGTTACAGGAACAATGGCCAAACCAACCACCCAAGAATGAAATCGTTGAGTGAAAACACTTGACAACCTCCTAGAAGCAGCTTTTCTTACCACCAGACCTTTCTCCATCAATTAGGAATCTGATGCCGTCACTAAACACATTCCTTAAATTGTTGCCATTTGTTGAGTTTTTTTTTTTTGTGTCTAATCCGCATATATATCACCATTGCCCTTGATTTTCTTGACTGTATATCTCTTAAATGTCAACATATACACGTGTTATTTAGTTTACGAAGATTTTTCAATGCCGAGAACCTCGATCAGAGAGTAAAAAAGGCGTATGGTTCACAATGGTGTAAAATTAAAATGTGATATACCGGGCTAGGATTCGAGTTACAGGAACAAGGGCCAAACCAACCACCCAGGAATGGAATCGTCGAGCGAAAACACTTGAAAACCTCCTAGAAGCAGGTTTTCTTACCACCAGACCTTTCTCCATCAATTAGGAATATGATGCCGTCACTAAACACATTCCTTAAATTGTAGCCATTTGTTGAGTGTTTTTTTTTTGTGTCTAATCCGCATATATATCACCATTGCCCTTGATGTTCTTGCCTGTATATCTCTTAAATGTCAACATATACACGTGTGATTTAGTTTACGAAGATTTTTCAATGCCGAGAACCTCGATGAGAGAGTAAAAAAGGCGTAAGGTTCACAATGGTGTAAAATTAAAATGAGATATACCGGGCTTGGATTCGAGTTACAGGAACAATGGCCAAACCAACCACCCAAGAATGAAATCGTTGAGTGAAAACACTTGACAACCTCCTAGAAGCAGCTTTTCTTACCACCAGACCTTTCTCCATCAATTAGGAATCTGATGCCGTCACTAAACACATTCCTTAAATTGTTGCCATTTGTTGAGTTTTTTTTTTGTGTCTAATCCGCATATATATCACCATTGCCCTTGATTTTCTTGACTGTATATCTCTTAAATGTCAACATATACACGTGTGATTTAGTTTACGAAGATTTTTCAATGCCGAGAACCTCGATCAGAGAGTAAAAAAGGCGTATGGTTCACAATGGTGTAAAATTAAAATGTGATATACCGGGCTAGGATTCGAGTTACAGGAACAAGGGCCAAACCAACCACCCAGGAATGGAATCGTCGAGCGAAAACACTTGAAAACCTCCTAGAAGCAGGTTTTCTTACCACCAGACCTTTCTCCATCAATTAGGAATATGATGCCGTCACTAAACACATTCCTTAAATTGTAGCCATTTGTTGAGTGTTTTTTTTGTGTCTAATCCACATATATATCACCATTGCCCTTGATTTTCTAGACTGTGTATCTCTTAAATGTCAACATATACACGTGTGATTTAGTTTACGAAGATTTTTCAATGCCGAGAACCTCGATCAGAGAGTAAAAAAGGCGTAAGGTTCACAATGGTGTAAAATTAAAATGTGATATAACGGGCTAGGATTCGAGTTACAGGAACAAGGGCCAAACCAACCACCCACGAATGGAATCCTTGAGCGAAAACACTTGACAACCTCCTAGAAGCAGGTTTTCTTACCACCAGACCTTTCTCCATCAATTAGGAATCTGATGCCGTCACTAAACACATTCCTTAAATTGTAGCCATTTGTTGAGTGTTTTTTTTTGTGTCTAATCCGCATATATATCACCATTGCCCTTGATTTTCTTGACTGTATATCTCTTAAATGTCAACATATACACGTGTGATTTAGTTTACGAAGATTTTTCAATGCCGAGAACCTCTTAAATGTCAACATATATCTCTTAAATGTCAACCAACCACGAATGGAATCCTTGAGCGAAAACACTTGACAACCTCCTAGAAGCAGGTTTTCTTACCACCAGACCTTTCTCCATCAATTAGGAATCTGATGCCGTCACTAAACACATTCCTTAAATTGTAGCCATTTGTTGAGTGTTTTTTTTTGTGTCTAATCCGCATATATATCACCATTGCCCTTGATTTTCTTGACTGTATATCTCTTAAATGTCAACATATACACGTGTGATTTAGTTTACGAAGATTTTTCAATGCCGAGAACCTCGATCAGAGAGTAAAAAAGGCGTATGGTTCACAATGGTGTAAAATTAAAATGTGATATACCGGACTAGGATTCGAGTTACAGGAACAAGGGCCAAACCAACCACCCAGGAATGGAATCGTCGAGCGAAAACACTTGACAACCTCCTAGAAGCAGGTTTTCTTACCACCAAACCTTTCTCCATCAATTAGGAATATGATGCCGTCACTAAACACATTCCTTAAATTGTAGCCATTTGTTGAGTGTTTTTTTTTTGTGTCTAATCCGCATATATATCACCATTGCCCTTGATGTTCTTGCCTGTATATCTCTTAAATGTCAACATATACACGTGTGATTTAGTTTACGAAGATTTTTCAATGCCGAGAACCTCGATCAGAGAGTAAAAAAGGCGTAAGGTTCACAATGGTGTAAAATTAAAATGAGATATACCGGGCTAGGATTCGAGTTACAGGAACAAGGGCCAAACCAACCACCCACGAATGGAATCGTCGAGCGAAAACACTTGACAACCTCCTAGAAGCAGGTTTTCTTACCACCAGACCTTTCTCCATCAATTAGGAATCTGATGCCGTCACTAAACACATTCCTTAAATTGTAGCCATTTGTTGAGTGTTTTTTTTGTGTCTAATCCGCATATATATCACCATTGCCCTTGATTTTCTTGGCTGTATATCTCTTAAATGTCAACATATACACGTGTGATTTAGTTTACGAAGATTTTTCAATGCCGAGAACCTCGATCAGAGAGTAAAAAAGGCGTAAGGTTCACAATGGTGTAAAATTAAAATGTGATATAACGGGTTAGGATTCGAGTTACAGGAACAAGGGCCAAACCAACAACCCACGAATGGAATCATCGAGCGAAAACACTTGACAACCTCCTAGAAGCAGGTTTTCTTACCACCAGACATTTCTCCATCAATTAGGAATCTGATGCTGTCACTAAACACATTCCTTAAATTGTAGCCATTTGTTGAGTGATTTTTTTTTTGTGTCTAATCCGCATATATATCACCATTGCCCTTGATTTTCTAGACTGTGTATCTCTTAAATGTCAACATATACACGTGTGATTTAGTTTACGAAGATTTTTCAAGGCCGAGAACCTCGATCAAAGAGTAAAAAACGCGTAAGGTTCATAATGGTTTAAAATTAAAATGGGATATAACGGCCTAGGATTCGAGTTACAGGAACAAGGGCCAAACCAACCACCCAAGAATGGAATCATCGAGCGAAAACACTTGACAACCTCCTAGATGCAGCTTTTCTTACCACCAGACCTTTCTCCATCAATTAAGAATCTGATGCCGTCACTATACACATTCCTTAAATTGTAGCCATTTGTTGAGTGTTTTTTTTGGTGTCTAATCCGCATATATATCACCATTGCCCTTTATTTTCTTGACTGTATATCTCATAAATGTCAACATATACACGTGTGATTTAGTTTACGAAGATTTTTCAATGCCGAGAACCTCGATCAGAGAGTAAAAAAGGCGTAAGGTTCACAACGGTGTAAAATTAAAATGGGATATACCGGGCTAGGATTCGAGTTACAGGAACAAGGGCCAAACCAACCACCCAAGAATGGAATCGTCGAGCGAAAACACTTGACAACCTCCTAGAAGCAGCTTTTCTTGCCACAAGTCCTTTCTCCATCAATTATGAATCAGATGTCGCCACTAAACACATTCCTTAAATTGTAGCCATTTGTTGAGTGATTTTTTTTGGTGTCTAATCCGCATATATATCACCATTGCCCTTGATTTTCTTAACTGCATATCTCTTAAATATCAAAATATACACGTGTGATTTAGTTTACGAAGATTTTTCAATGCGGAGAATCTCGATCAGAGAGTAAAAAAGGCGTAAGGTTCACAATGGTGTAAAATTAAAATGGGATATACCGGGCTAGGATTCGAGTTACAGGAACAAGGGCCAAATCAACCACCCAAGGATGGAATCGTCGAGCGAAAACAATTGACAACCTCCAAGAAGCAGCTTTTCTTACCATCAGACCTTTCTCCATCAATTAGGAATCTGATGCCGTCACTAAACACATTCCTTAAATTGTAGCCATTTGTTGAGTGATTTTTTTGGTGTCTAATCCGCATATATATCACCATTGCCCTTGATTGTCTTGACTGTATATCTCTGAAATATCAACATATACACGTTGGATTTAGTTTACGAAGATTTTTCAATGCCGAGAACCTCGATCAGAGTGTAAAAAAGGCGTAAAGTTCACAATGGTGTAAAATTAAAATGATATATACCGGGCTTGGATTCGAGTTACAGGAACAATGGCCAAACCAACCACCCAAGTATGAAATCGTCGAGCGAAAACACTTGACAACCTCCTAGAAGCAGCTTTTCTTACCACCAGACCTTTCTTCATCAATTAGGAATCTGATGCCGTCACTAAACACATTCCTTAAATTGTAGCCATTTGTTGAATGATTTTTTTTGGCGTCTAATCCGCATATATATCACCATTTCCCTTGATTTTCTTGACTGTATATCTCTTAAATGTCAACATATACACGTGTGATTTAGTTTACGAAGATTTTTCAATGCCGAGAACGTCGATCAGAGAGTAAAAAAGGTGTAAGGTTCACAATGGTGTAAAATTAAAATGGGATATAACGGGCTAGGATTCGAGTTACAGGAACAAGGGGCAAACCAACCACCCAAGAATGGAATCATCGAGCGAAAACACTTGACAACCTCCTAGAAGCAGCTTTTCTTACCACCAGACCTTTCTCCATCAATTAGGAATCTGATGCCGTCACTAAACACATTCCTAAAATTGTAGCCATTTGTTGAGTGTTTCTTTTTTGGTGTCTAATCGGCATATATATTACCATTGCCCTTGATTTTCTTGACTGTGTATCTCTTAAATGTCAACATATACACGTGTGATTTAGTTTACAAAGATTTTTCAATGCCGAGAACCTCGATCAGAGAGTAAAAAAGGCGTAAGGTTCACTATTGTTTAAAATTAAAAGGGATATACCGGGCTAGGATTCGAGTTACAGGAACAAGGGCCAAACTAACCACCCAAGAATGGAATCGTCGAGCGAAAACACTTGACAACCTCCTAGAAGCAGCTTTTCTTACCCCCAGACCTTTCTCCATCAATTAGGAATCTGATGCCGTCACTAAACACATTCCTTAAATTGTAGCCATTTGTTGAGTGAATTTTTTTGGTGTCTAATCCGCATATATATCACCATTGCCCTTGATTGTCTTGACTGTATATCTCTTAAATATCAACATATACACGTTTGATTTAGTTTACGAAGATTTTTCAATGCCGAGAACCTCGATCAGAGTGTAAAAAAGGCGTAAGGTTCACAATGGTGTAAAATTAAAATGGTATATACCGGGCTTGGATTCGAGTTACAGGAAAAATGGCCAAACCAACCACCCAAGAATGAAATCGTCGAGCGAAAACACTTGACAACCTCCTAGAAGCAGCTTTTCTTACCACCAGACCTTTCTTCATCAATTAGGAATCTGATGCCGTCACAAAACACATACCTTAAATTGAAGCTATTTGTTGAGTGATTTTTTTTTGGCGTCTAATCCGCATATATATCACCATTGCCCTTGATTTTCTTGACTGTATATCTCTTAAATGTCAACATATACAGGTGTGATTTAGTTTACGAAGATTTTTCAATGCCGAGAACCTCGATCAGAGAGTAAAAAAGGCGTACGGTTCACAATGGTGTATAATTAAAATGGGATATAACGGGCTTGGATTCGAGTTACAGGAACAAGGGCCAAACCAACCACCCAAGAATGGAATCGTCAGGCGAAAACACTTGACAACCTCCTAGAAGCAGCTTTTCTTACCACCAGACCTTTCTCCATCAATTAGGAATCTGATGCCGTCACTAAACACATTCCTTAAATTGTAGCCATTTGTTGAGTGTTTTTTTTTTGTGTCTAATCCGCATATATATCACCATTGCCCTTGATTTTCTTGACTGTATATCTCTTAAATGTCAACATATACACGTGTGATTTAGTTTACGAAGATTTTTCAATGCCGAGAACCTCGATCAGATAGTAAAAAAGGCGTAAGGTTCACAATGGTGTAAAATTAAAATGTGATATACCGGGCTAGGATTC